>OZ004712.1:66119868-66719868 GCA_963924515.1 Vespertilio murinus
TGCCATTTTTTAGATTGAGAAGTCAAAGATTAATCTTTTTTTTTTTTTCATTAAAGCCAAAAAAGAAAAAAAAAAGAAAAAAAGAAAAGGAGATACAGGACCATTGTCCACAACATGATTTTTAATTAGAATACAGGTTTCTGTTTAATCTTCAGACAATGAGAAAACTTGATTACTTGATTACCCCATTTCCTTGATTATTTCAACTTCACAAAGGGGTCGGACTAGATCTTTTCTGGGAAATGTTTGTGTCATTCATACGGAATGGAGGGAGAACTTTCTAACGTATGTGTTGCTGAGCTTTGTACCCCAATGACACTGACAGTTAATTGAGTGACAGCTGAATAGGCAAGTGCACCGGCTCTGGAGACAGACTGAATCCACTCCCTGTATAACCTTGGGCAACTGACTTCTCTGAGCCTCTATTTTTTTTATTTGAAATATGCACGTGATTACAGTACACACTTCACTTGTGATGATTACATGAATTAATGCATGCAAGCCAGTAAGACCAGTGCTTGGCACACAATAGGCCAATAAATGTTTTCTGTTATTACTGTTTGTTCATACACTCAAATAACACTTTTGGAGCATCTACTATGTTCTAGATATTGTACAGAGTACTACAGTCACAAACATAGGAAAAAAAAGTGTCAGTGAAATCTCAGACTAGCGGAGGATGCAGACAAACAAACCACAGTTTAAACTCAATGTCAAAAGGTCAAAATGGGGCCCCAGAAGGGGAATGCTGAGGGAGGCTAGGGGAGGCATGTGGGCTTTACCAATCAATCCGGGTCCTTTCCGCACAGACGCTCACAGGACGGAGGGGCTGCGTGAGGAAGAAGCTGAGCTTCAGCAGTGGCAGCGCAGCCAAGTACTTGTGCGGAACACTTCCTCGGGCCTCAGTTGCTTTCTTATTTGTAAAATGACAGTGTGGAACCAGCCGTGTACGGGAGCCCCCGGGCATTGGCGCATGGCAGTCCATTGTGGGCACCTCTTCCCCGCTCACGTTCAGCAACCTCACACTGGCAGCCTGACATTGGGGATGGGGAGTATTTACACCACAGGAATAGGCCAGCACTACAAACCAGGGCTTTTTTCTTCCGCTGGAGGGACAGTTATTAAATATTTACAAGCCTACTCCTGGGCTGACCTTATGAACTCCAAAGTATTTTCCAACTCTGAGATGGTTTTCTACAATTACGTTTTATACCGCTGCCATTTTATTTGTCATATATTGCTTTCTTTTCTCCATTTCTATAATCTGCCAGATCAAGCTGTGCGAGCAATTTTAGTATTTATATTGGTAGTGATTCCAGAAATACTTTCACTTTTCATACACTTTTATCTTGATATACTTATTCCTGTGATGTGCCTGGATAAGGCTTTCAACATAGAATGTCTCTTTTTTTACTGTTTTTTTTTTCTTCTTCTTTCTGTCTGAAATAGTGCTGGCCATTTAACCAACTATGAGTTCTTTACTAAAAGGAAATGTAAAGATGATTCAAACAGACTGACTAATTTATTCTCTCAAAATGTTGTGCACATATATAGCAGATGAAACTGAATGATACATAAATCATTTCTTTATTTCTTTTTAGTTGGTAGTTAAGATAATTTTACTGGCAAAACATTTCCTGGGAGTGATCATCTCAATGACACCTTGGTCATGAATCTACTGGTATTAAAGAGTATATCAGCTCAGCCTAAACTTAAGATCAGCTGCTCAACTCTGTCTGCCATCTATCTGCTTCTAGTGTTCTCATGAAACCAGCTTACTTTTGTCTTTTCACCCCTTAGAAATCTAGCAGCACATTTAATGCTCTAAAAATTTATTGAGTAGCTATCTGAGCCTATCTTCACTACTATTGTCATCATCGTTGTTCTCATCATTATCAACAAAATCTTGTCAGAGAGCATAAACGTGTGTTGTATTCAAGTATTGATTCCTTAGTAAAAACCACAACAAGTGTAATGAATACATTTTGTAAGAGAGACACTTCCCCATCTTTGACATAGGTAACTTTGCTTTCTTTATGAATTTTCTTATAAATCACCTATACATATAAGGAAGTAATATGCTAATTTGTCCATGACAACCAATTTGCATATTGAGGCCCAGGCGGCAGGGGGCAGGCGGCTGGAGCCAAGTTCCTGGGGGTCTGGGGAGAGTGACGGATAGGAGCCTGGACTGCAGAGAAGGAAGAGGAAGTGGCCTGGGGAGCTCTTCCAACCCCCCTGTACAGACACCCCATCCCAGCCCCCCAGCCTCGGAGGTAGCTGCAGTCTGCACCTCTGACTCCAGCTCTCTTCCTCCACCCTGCCCCAGGAGATTGGAGTCCCACCCTGAGCAGGTACAGCTGAGAAACAGCCACATACATTTTAAAGAATGGCGACAAGCGGGAAGGTTTGCCAGTTACTCCCCCTTCGGCCTCAACACCCTCCCCTAGAATCCCCCTGTTGTCCTGCCCTCCACCAGCGCCTCCAGGGACGACCACCGCTACAGGGCTGCTGGCCAGAGCCCGCCCCTCCAAGGCCTGCGGAACCCTCCGAAAAGCTGCCATAGCTACAGTCCCCGGAAACAGTCATGCCTCTTCCCCTACCTGCACCTGCCACCTGCGAGGGTACCCGTGGGCTTAAAAATAACAGTCCCGCCAAAACCGGTTTGGCTCAGTGGATAGAGTGTTGGCCTGAGGACTGAAAGGTCCCAGGTTCGATTCCGGTCAAGGGCATGTACCTTGGTTGCGGGCACATCCCCTGTGCGAGGTGTGCAGGAGGCAGCTGGTGGATGATTCTCTCTCATCGATGTTTCTGTCCCTCTCTCTTCCTCTCCGTAAGAAATCAATAAAGTATATTTTAAAAAATAACAGTCCCTTCCTGTTTAGACTTCACTTACTTTATGAAACATTTCTAGGTTTATTAGCTCAGAACCTCCTTATGACGACCCAGTGAGGGAGGCGGAGAAGAGATTCCAGTTCCCATGGTGTATGGGTATGTATTCAGAAATGAAGCTCAGAGAGGAAGAGGGTCAAGCCCAGTGGTTCCTAAGGTGCAGCACACGCCCCACAGGGGGGCAATTTGATTTTAAATGGGGCCAATTCGAGAATGAGTTACCACTGATTTTTTTTTGCATTTCTTATGGTTCTAGGGGGCCTCATCTACAGCGTATCCTACATAATAAAAGGCTAATATGCAAATGACCAACTGGTGGAATGACTGGTCACTATGATGTGTGATGACCACCAGGGGGCAGACACTCAACGCAGGAGCTTCCTCCTGGTGGTCAGTGTGCTCCCACAGGAGGAGCGCTGCTCAGCCAGAAGCCGGGGTCACGGCTGGCGAGCACAGTGGCAGTGGTGGGAGCCTCTCCGGTCTCCATGGCAATGCTAAGGATGTCCGACTGCTGGCTTAGGCCCACTAAGCCGTCAGTTAGACATCCCCCCAGGGCTCCCAGAGTGTGAGAGGGCACAGGCCAGGCTGAGGGACCCCCCCCTCCAAGTGCACAAATTTTGTGCACCAGGCCTCTAGTATTTCATAAAAACACAGATGGTATCTTATAGTTTATAAAATATTATCAATTACATCATCTCTTCTAATCTGCATGATCTCTTTAAAGGTAAGCATTATTCCCATGTTTTCAGATGATGAAAATGAGATTCAAAGAAAACGGAATATTATCCAAAATGTGATAAACATGCAATGCAGTTCTGAATGTATTTCTAATTTTTTTAAAAGTATGATGCTCATTTAAATCGTTTTAAATTATTAGGAAATTACGTTTCTTGGAAAATATTTTTATTCAAAAGGCATATTTTAGGAAACATTTGTTTTTACTTGCCTAGCTGCCACTGTTTCTACTACTGGCAATTCTTTTGAAAACTCTCCCTTCACAACCTAAGGGGGCCTACCACCCTCACCACAAGATGAGCTTGCAAACCAGGCTGGCCTTTCAATGAACTCGATTCCTTTGACCCACAGCTTGATCGGGGGTGAGCTCATGACCAAAGCAAAGCCAATCAGAATCCTTTTGGGGATTCAGTACAGATACAGTTGAGAGGGCCTCTCTCCTTCAAAGACCACACACACTAAAGATGACGTTAATTTGGGGTGACGTATAGACATCTTTGCCACCACGCGCAAAGAGCCTGCCTTGGCATGGCACTGGCCCAAGAGGCAGAAGGTCCTAGATATGCAGAAAGTCTCGTGATGTTATTGCTTGAGCATCTGTATCCACCATGTCTTAAGCTAATAAAAAACAGTAAAGACATTTCCCCCTCTTTTCTTTTTTCATCAGCAGTTCCATTAAGGTTCCTTTATGCTATGCTCTGAAAAAAGTCCTGACTAAACAAGGTCCACTCAAAGATACTATACATTTGTGGATTTAAACAAAAAGTGCATACACAACTTTATAGAAAGTATTCAAGTAATTAGAAAAATATGGTTTCCTTATTTACTTTAAAAGATTACTTTAAATATTCCACTTTGCATTTGGAAACGTCTATTAGTTAAAATTTCTGAGGTGGTATAATAGTTTTTTTTTCTGCTATATAATTTCAAATTCTTCTACAATATTTATTTACTTAACATAATCTCAAGATAGAAGTAATGTATCAAAGTGAAATAAAGATATAAAATTTGAAAACATTTCAATCCTGCTTTTAGATGTTTAAAAGGGTTTTATGATGGTGGAAACCTACTGAGGCCTCATATAAAGGAAATTAAAGTCATAAAAACAGTCATGGCTAAATCTGCAGGATGACTCGCCAGAGTTAAATCCTAAGGCAATTTCTTAGCCCTCTCTTTCTATATATACTAGAGGCCTAGTGCACGGATTCATGCACTGGTGGGGTCCCTCAGCCTGGCCTGTGCCCTCTCGCAATCTGGGACCCCTCGGAGGTATGTCGGAGAGCCGGTTTTGGCCCAATCCCTGCAGGCCAGGCCACGGGACTCCACTTGTGCACAAATCTGTGCACCAGGCCTCTAATGTGCATACAAGATCTTTGGTTAATCTCTTTCCGCCTTCCTTCCTCCCCCTTCCCTCTGAGATTCATCAGTCTGTTCCATGTTTTCATGCCTGCACCCTGGTGATCATTGCATGTCATAGCTACTAGACAGTCAGTCATTGCTTAGGCTTTTATATATATAAATTATGACCATTCACTTTAAAAAGTAGACCCTCTCCTCTTGCCTGGCCAGTGTGGCTCAGTGGTTGAGCATTGACCTATGAACCAGGAGGTCATGGTTCCAGTTCTGATCAGGGCACATACATGGGTTGTGGACTTGAGCCTTGGTGTGGGGTGTGCAGGAGGTAGTCAATCAATGATTATGTCTCATCATTTATTTCTCTCTCCTTCTTCAGTCCTCTCTGAAATAAATAAAAACATATTAAAAAATACCAATGTATTTCTCTAATAGAATATTTCTCTTTTTTTGAAATATATTGTATTGATTTTTTACAGAGAGGAAGGGAAAGAGATAGAGAGCTAGAAACATCGATAAAAGAGAAACATCGACCAGCTGCCTCCTGCACACCTCCTACTGGGGATGTGCCCGCAACCAACGTACATGCCTTTGACTGGAATCGAACCTGGGACCCTTCAGTCTGCAGGCCAATGCTCTATCCACTGAGCCAAACCAGTTTTGGCGCAATAGGATATTTCTGATGTAGGTTAAAATACTGTATTTATAAATACTCACTATTTATGAAACCATATTATTTCACACAATATTAATCAGATACTGTGAGAATCCCTTGCATACCATGTCCTTGTCTACTTGATACTGAAAGATTCACCCCTCAAAAATAATATGTATAGCTCATGGATTTGAAGATAGCAAAGCAAATACTTAAAATTGAAATGTGTAACCTAAATTGAAAAGTGAGTGGTTCTACTGGTATGTTGAGAAAGCAAATGTTAAAACATGCTATGAGGTATTATGATCATCAAAAAAGCCTAAACTGACTTTAGAAAGACCAAAAAAAAAAAAAAAAAAAAGAAAAAGAAAAAGAAAAGAAAGAAAGAAAAACATGTCAAAAATCTCTTAAGACAGGCAGACATTATCTTGAAAATAATTTCTAATAGTTAGTGAAGGGATGAAGAAATCTTCAGGGCTTTTCGGTCCATCCAACTACATGACTATCTTTAAATGGTCTAAAATACCCATGAGTTAACCTTATGTCTAATAATACAGACTAGTTTGCTTCACATTATTACTCCCCTCCCCCCCAACCCATAAAACCTTCTGGAGAAGAGCTGGGGTGTAGGAGAGAATGTATGGGCTTTGGTGTCACACATACTTTGATGTGATGTGAATTGAGCTCTACCATTTACATAACTTCTAACTCTATCAATTTCTTCATTTAAAACAGGGATAATGGTACACATTTTGTGGGCTGGTCATGCAGATAAGAGATAAATTATGACATTCAATTATGGCACTGACATTCAATTATGTTACATTCACTGGCATTCCCATACAGGTAGCTACTATACTTACTATCCTAAGTTGTGTTTTAGCCAGTGTTTGCTTACCCCCCTCAAAAATGAGGCGCTGGCACAGCCCACTGGGCGAGCCCACTCGAAATACTTGGTGATTGTTTCATCACCTTAGTCCTCTCGTCTACAGATTAAATATTGTTATTCCTTATTTTCCCACCCTTTGGCCATCTTGTGGTTTTCCTGAAACCCATTTCAAGTACTTGAAGCACTTTTTAAATTGTCCTCCATGGAAAGAGCCATGGTAATGGCTTTCTAGACTTAGAACAAATAAGTAACCCATTACTTTGCCTCTTCAGAGAAGAGTAAACCCATACCCCCACTGAGGTTTAGCAAATAAAGATGTAAGATAACCAGTTAAATTTAAATTTCAGATAAATAACAAATAACTCTTCTTAGATAAGTATGTCCCGTGAATGCATTTTGTAAGCAAATGTAGAAAAATTAAGGGATAATCACCCTTTTTACTAACAGAACTTCAAATGAGAAGATTTTGGCCTAATCTATTTACCTGTGGGAGCAGAACAGTGTTTTTAAGATTTTTATAGCACATGCATGTTGCAAAACTATATACATTTGTTTTTGTTGTTGTTGTTTTGATGCTGCATATCAATTTCATGCTATTTTTAAAGTGATTACCAGGGTAACCTATTCCTAATAGGTGATTTTGAAATGGAATAATGATTCTTTTCTTTGTTTTAAAAATTAAAAATCAAGAAAAATGTTGTGTGCTTGTGGAGAAAGTTATATGGTGCATGGCAGCTTATCACTAACCAGGACATTTCTGAAACAATAATATTCCTAGATTGATTTGCATACTTTTTTTATAATAAACAAGCTTATTAAAATTCATATGTAGATGGCTATTGGAGAAAACATGTTAAACATGATATAAGAATAATTTTCATGTCTTATAATTAATGCTTCTAGGGGTTCCTGTAAATTCTGATTCTTGATTATTACATAAATGTTTGTTTCTTTGAATGAGACCTAAATAGTGCTTTTTATTCAGATGCATATGCAATATTGCATCCCTTCTTCTAACAAACACTTTAATAGTTTAAAATGTTTGAAGAATAGGACAAAAAAGCCAAATATGCATTTTCTAGTTGTAACATATGACTGAGATCATTGTCCAACTCTGATGTGGTAAGAATAAAGATAAAAAACAATAGAATTCCATTATATTCTCAAGCTTATCCAATCATAATCTGTTAGTAAATATCTTTGTTCTTTTAAGAATGGCTGAAAGTATTCAAGTTCTGGGAAAGAAGAATAAATGGACATTTGTTTTATCAGTGTGCATGCTGTAAAAAGGCCTATTCAGAAAATACATGGAACTGTCAGAGTCCTGATGGATGGACAGGCTTTTGTCCTATTAATGATTTGTAGGTCAGACAAGAATGTTTCATTGCCCTTAAAAATGTGAAGATTAAATTTTCAATATTAAGAAAGTGCTAACATGCTTGAAATCCTATAAAAATATTTTTCATATATATGTAATTTTATAGTTCAGATTGTGCAAAAAAAAAATGCATACGTGGCTTATTTTGTCCTATTTGTCAAGCAGTCCAGGAATACTGAATAACATGAATCCACAAATCACATCCGAGAAACATCTTTCTAAGTGTCTAAGTTAAAATAAGCCTAGCAACCATTTCCAGTTGCATTGGAGTTCGGGGTTGGAACAGGTTAAACCTGACTGGAACTGTCCGAATGTGAACCAGTGAAGGGAGACAAGTTGGAGAGGAAGCTGGTACATTACTCATGAATGAATCAGACATTGCCCTCCCTCCGTGTTTGAAAATGTCTTCGGCACAAGGCGTGGTAAATTCCAAATGGGGGAAACTGTGTTCAGGATTGGGTTCATATAACTGATCCATCTCTCGTGGTATTACCTAAAGCAGAAATCAAATGGCTGCAGAGAAATGCTGATGGTGAGTAGACCCCCATTCTTGTCACAGTCGTTGTCATGTGAAAGGAAATCAGCTTCCAGGGAAAGAAAGACAAAGGAGAGAGGCATGAGGGTGCCACAGGCCAGGCCCTGACCCTGAACGACAGCGTGGTCACGCGAGGCAGGTGTTGCCCTGTAACACTGCTTTCACTTAGTCCTTAGGGTACGTCTGAACTGTACTTGGCTCACATAGCCCGAGAACTTTTCTTTGAAAGCAAAATGTGCAAGATTCTCTGGCAGGGGAATGAACTAAGAACCTTTTCAAGGTGCATTTTGTCAGAATGCATTTCCCTTTTCAAGCAAAAGAGAAAAAAACCTACATTCTTAGAATCATGAAAATATTGTGAATGGAAGGAATAGCCAAACCTAGCCATATTTTTTAAATAGATGTGGATTCCTCGGGTGAACATAATGCAATTCTAATAGTGTTGGGAGAAAAATTAAAAACATATAAGTAAGTCTGATCAACAGTAACCAGAGAATAAAGAACCAAACAAAACTTTCTACAAAGATCTTAAATATTTTAAATGAACAGAGAACACCTAGCAAAGTATCCTCTAAAGAAACAGAACAGTAGAAAAATAAGTACAGAAGTACAGAATCCAATTTTTAAAACTCAGTAAACACTCTGGATCTTTGAAAAATCAATAAACCAAAAGGTCAGGACACCTTAAAAACAACTGTGCTCAAGATTACATTTATATAACTGACCAATTCAAGGAAAAACAAAAATAACTAGACAGTTCTCTCTCTGTGCGTGTATGTATGTGTAAAGGGTATATGTGTTTGAGAGAGAGAGGGAGAGACAAGTTGGAGAGGAAGCTGGTACATCTGTTCCCTAATGTACCGGAATAAGAGAGAGCAAGTGATTAAAAAAACTACACACCACTTTTCAACTATAGGTGTTGTCCTAGAGTTGTTGCCTTGTGCCTCACTGTACTCCGGGGGGTTGTACTGTAAGCATGGGTACACATGCCTGGGGAGGCAGAGAGGGAAGAGGCGCTAAGTTTGGCGGACAGAGGCAGGGCCAGGGAGTATTTCAGAGTGGAGACATTCCATGAATGGGGGCTTGCAAGACAAGTTGAAGATGCTCAGGTGCAGCTGAGGCAGGGGACCAGGCCCTTTGGACAGAGGACCTCCGGGAGAATGTGCAGGCTGTCCAGGAAGTTGTAACTAGGACAGAAGCGATGTGGGCTGGGCGGTGAGGGTGGATGAAGTTTGGACTGGGGCCCCATCACAGCAAGCTGTATATGTCCTGTCGAGAGGTCTGTACCTTATCCGTAGCAGTGAGTTGCTGGGAGGTTTTCAGCAGGAGATGGAAATCAGCATACTCATGTCTATTTATTACACAATTTCGTGACTGTGTGGAGAATGGATTGCAGCTAGAGGCTAGAAGACATGACAGAAGGCTATTACATCTGCTCAGGCAAGATCTCATTATCCCCAGAGTGCAGCATCCATCTCTCAAGCATCAGTTTTGTGTGCCCAATAGCTATGTAAGACCAAGTTTGACATGCATTTATTTAGGCCCTACTATGTCTGAGATGTGTGGGGGGCATATCAATAAACAAAACGAACATTCTTGCTCTTGTAGGACTTACCTTCTAGCAGGTGCATCCAGACAATAAGTTATGCATATAACAATTAAGTCAACCATCTACATATATAAAAGGCTAATATGCAAAGTGTCCCCTCGGGAGTTGGATCGCTCACTATGATGTGCACTGATCACAAGGGGGCAGTGCAGAATGAAGGAAGGCCCCGATTGGCCCTGATTGCCCGCCAGGCCTAGGGTCCCTGCCCACGCACGAATTTTGTGCACCAAGCTTCTGATGTGGTATAATAAAAGTTGATGAGTGCTACGGGCAAAAATAAAGAGCAGGGCTGGGGGATCAGGCACAGTTAGAGGGAAGATGGTAGGAGAGGTCTGTGGATTTGAAAAGCTGGAAAGGCGACTTATAAGGAGAGGGTAGAAGGATAGGACTTAGCCATCTGAGACGTGAATAGAGATTTCTGAGCAGAGACAAGCAGGACCTAACGGACAGCACGCTCGGTGTATAATCAGGTACAGCAAAGAGGCCAGTAAGCTTGGACCTTGGTATCTGGAAGAGTGACATTAGAGGGGAAAAAAACAGAGCATGCAGGGCCTGTAGGCCGCTGTGAGGCTTGGATTTTTTTATTGCAGTAAAGCGGGGAGCCACTTCAGGGTGTTGAGCAATTATGATTGAATGGAATCACCGGGACCAAGTGTGAAAGCAGACTTCCGGTGGGTGGCAGGGAGTTGGCACAGGGCAAAGGTGAAGAGACGAGGGAGGGTGGGAGGCTGCTGTAGTCCAGCTGAGTCATGGCCTGGGCGAGGAGAAAGGGGTGAATGAGGGGAGGTGGCTGAATTCTGCTTGTAACTTGAAGGCCTGGGTTTGGATGTGAGGCGTGTGAGACAAAAAGGAGTCACAAATATTCCAAGGATTTGGCTTTTAAATAGGGAGAGTGGCTTTGCCAGTTACTGGCACGGAGAAGCTGGCGGGTGGAGTAAGTCTGGCACGGCTGTGAGACTATCAGTTTAGTTCATGTTTAAGGTATTTTTTAGGGAATTCAAGCAGAGCTGTGAACATGCAGTTGGATATTTGAGTCATAGAGTCAAGGAGACACATCCAGGCTAGAGACTTAAATCAGGACATTGTCTGCATATCAATGGTATGAAAAACCTTGAACCTGGGTGAGACCACCAAACGAAGGAGTGAAGAGAAGGAAGAGAGGAGGCCTACACACTGGAACACAGCTAACAGGCTGGGGAGCAGAGGGTGGATGAGACGGAGACTAAGCAGCAGCAGTCAGATTCCTTCTGCACTTCCATCCGCTCCCATGAAACTTGTGCCCCTGCCCTGTATCCTTCCTGGTGTCTAACGCTGCCCACAGCTCCAGGCTCCCACCTACAGGTGTTCTCAATATATCTGCTCCCATCCCCACTGCCACGTATAGCTCAGGGCAGTGCCACTTCCTGGATCTCTACAACAGCCTCCTCCCCGGTCTTCCCTCACCATCCTGGCCCCTGATCATCTGTTTGCTGATGTACCAGAGATATCTCTCTAAAACCACAACCTAATTAGATTGAGACATAAACAGAAAGTGGCATGATTATCAGTTTTCTGTTTAAAAAACAATTCAACTCCTTAGCACAGCTTAAAAGCCATGCGTAATTCGGCCTCTGCCTAACCCTCCAGCCTTGCCTCTTGCCATCACCCCCTTAGAATTCGAGACGGGCACTCCTGTCCTACTCGTTGTTGAAGCAAGCCACGTGCGACCCCACTCTGCCTCCGCACATGTGGCCACCTCTTTATGGAACGCTTGTTCTCACCTTCATGTGTTTATCTCTTATTTTCCTTCATGTATCGTGTCTCATGGGACACTTCTTTTAGGATGCCTTCTCTGATGCCTCTCTAGCCCTCTAGTAAGAGATCAGAAACTCTTCTATGTGCTCATACCTCAAATCTGCCTTCTCCTTATCTAGACATATCATGTTGCATTGTAATTTACTTATCTGAATCGCCCACGACACAGTAAGCTCAGTGTTCAGCCCCTAGTGTAGTGCCATCATATGATACTTGGTAAGAACTTGTTAAAGGATGAACGATGAAATGAATACATGAAATAATGATCCTGAACAAAGACTTCGGAGATATGGAAAGGAAAGACAAGACTGGAAAGATATCAAAGAGATCAAATTTATGTGATAATGATTGAACATAGATTTTGGTTGCAGGTGAGACTGAAGAGACAGGGATGGCTAAAAGATGTGTAAGCTGGGTGTCAGAACTGGGAAGGAAAACAGGCAAAGAAAAGTTTTTAAAGTAAAAATGTAAATCAGTTAATAACTCTGATGTATCAGTTGGTAATTCAAGTGGAAATGTCTGTCTGTAACAGTGGTCGGCAAACTCATTAGTCAACAGACCCAAATATCAACAGTGCAACGACTGGAATTTCTTTGGAGAGCCAAAAACTGACCTCTGCGCATGGGCCAGGAAGTTTCAATCGCACTGTATGTGCACGCCCGCATGAGGCATTTTACGGAAGAGCCTCACTCAAGGGGCCAAAGAGCCGCATGTGGCTCTCAAGCTGCAGCTTGCCAGCCACTGGTCTATCAGGTAGTGAATAACATTGGCATGGTGGCCCAGAGTAAAGAGGGAGCCAGACAGCAACCTGTGAACCACGGGCCATCAGTGCATTTGAAGTCTTAGAGGCAAGTGAAATCCCCCATGGGTATGCTCAGTTTGTAGAAAGGAGGGATTCAGAGTGAACCCAGAATCTAACCTTCATATCAAAGAAATTTCAATAAGGGAAGAGCACATGTTAGTTAGTATCAAATTTGAGAGGGTTGAAGTGGGATAAAAACAAAAGTATCCGCTCTATGAGGCAATGAGGCGGTTGTTGGTGATTACTGTGAGGGTACTCTCTTGGGAATGTGGAACAGAATAAGAGTTAAGGAACGAATGAGAACAGAGAAAATGAGTTAGGCATCTGTTTTCAAGAATTCTTTATTAAAAAAGATAAGGCAGGATTTCAAGAGGCAGCAGAGTAGGTGGGAGCTACACACACTTCCTTCCAGGACCAAAGTGGAATTATCCTACATAATAAAAGGCTAATATGCAAATGACTGAATGGTGGAATGACTGGTTGCTATGATGCATGCTGACCACCAGGGGGCAGACACTCAAGCAGGAGCTGCCCCCTGATGGTCAGTGTGCTCCCACAAGGGGAGCACCACTCAGCTAGAAGCCAGGCTCTCAGCTGGCGAGCACAAGGGCAGTCAGTGGTGGGAGCCTCTCCTGCCTCTGTGGCAATGCTAAGGATGTTGACTGACGGTTTAGGCCCATGAAGGCATCAGTTGGACATCCCCCCAGCGCTCCCGAACTGCAAAAGGGCACAGGCCAGGCTGAGGGGACCTCCCCTGCGAAGTGTACAAATTTCATGCACCAGGCCTCTAGTAACTATGTTAAAGAACAATCATCCTGCATAGCCAAGTGAAGACTAGCTAAAGAGGAGTCTTATAACCAAGGATTTACAGAAGCCAAATGGAGACTGGTAGGAAGGGCAGAGATGTGAAAAGGGGGGCTGGCCCTTTTCACAGACAAATGTTAGGGGCCTCTTCCTGGGCAGCTGCTGAGGTACTGGAGGGAAATCTCAGCTGTGGGGGTTCCCCTTGAGAAGAATGGGGCCTAACCGCCAAGCCAGGCTCCCCAGCCCAGAGCACCAGAGCAGGAAGAGGTCCCTAACACCTGTCTGTGAAAAGCAGCAGGGTTTCTGTCTGCCAGGGAGAGACAGAATCAGCTGGAGAAACAGGCACCCTTCTCAAAGGGCCAACACACAGAATTTCACTTGCAGCCACTCACCCTGAGCTCTGGGGGAGGGAGGGCGAAGCAGACTGGAGTCACATGAGAGCAGTCTGAGGTTTGCGGCTCTGGGGAGAAAGTGGAAAGGAGAGCCACCAGCATCCCTGGGCTGAGTCATTTTCTCACACCACAGAGGCCATCATTCATGGGTCGAGCACTTCTCCGAAACCTCTCTTGCCCTCTACTAAGAGACGAGAAACTTCCATGTGCTCAGACATCACATCTGCTTTCCCTTCTCTGGACATTATCAGGTGGCCTCGGCCTGGGGAAAGCAATTGGCCCAAATTTGGAGCTCCCTCTCACCCCACCTGGCAAAGCGCAGGCGCTGCTGAGAAGTGGCTGCCTTGGCCAGGACGTAGAGCTCTGGGAAGACCGAGGGGGTGCCGGTGACTGGGTTGAGCAGTCTGGCTTTGGGGCAGGGGCCATTTCCCTCCCTTCCTTCCACTCTGTAAAATCACTGGAAAAAATATCCTTGGGTAAAAATTAACAAAACAAAACAAAACAAAACAAAGAGTAGGGATGATTTAAGGGACCTTTGGGACAATATGAAGTGTAACAACATCCACATCATAGGGTTTCAAGAGAGAGAAGAGAGAGAGAGCAAGGGATCGAGAATCTATTTGAAGAAATAATAAGTGAAAAATCTCCCCAATGTGGTGAATGAAATGACACAAAAGTCCAGGAATCTGAGAGGCCCAAACAAGATGATTCCGAAGAGGCCCATACGAGGACACACCATAGTTAGAATGGCAAATGTTAAAGACTAGGTGAGAATCTTAAGAAAGCAAGAGAAAGACAGTTACCTACAAGGGAGCTTGCATAAGATTGTCAGCTGATTTCTTAACAGAAACAATTCAGTCCAGAAGGGACAAGGGAGCTTGCATAAGACTATCAGCTGATTTCTCAACAGAAACAATTCAGTCCAGAAGGGACTGCCATGAAGAGTGATAAAAGGCATGGACCTACAACCAAAACTACTCTACCCAGCAAGGATACCAATTTAAAACTGAAAGGGAAATAATGAGCTTCCCAGACAAGAAAAAGCTAAAGGAGGTGTTTTGTGTGTTTTTTCCCCCCTGCCAAACCAGTACAACAAGCAGAACATTGCTAAAAGAATGTAATGGCAATAAATACATACCTATCAACAATCACTTTAAATGTAAATGCCATAAATGCTCCAATCAAAAGTCATAGGGGAGTTGAATGAATAAGAAGCAATACCTATATACATGCTGTCTACAAAAGACTCACCACAGAATGGGAGATTCACTCAGATTAAAAGCAAAAAGATAGAAAAGGACATTTCAATTCAAATAGAAATGAAAGAAAAAGCTGGGGTAGCAATAATTCATATCTGACAAAAGAGACTTTAAAAGAGAGAATATAGTAAGAGACAAAGAAGGACACTACATAATGATAAAGGGAAAAATCCAACAAGGGAATATAGCCCTTGTAAGCATTTATGTAACCAACAAAGATTACATAAATATATAAAGTGAATATTGACAGACATGAAGGGGGAGATGAACAATAATACAATTGTAGTAGGGGATTTTAAAACCCCATTGACATCAATGGATAGATCTTCCAGACAAAAATCAACAAGGAAATGATGGCCTTAAATGATACAATAGATTAGATGGATTTTATTGATATCTTTAGAACATTGCACCCTAAAGTAGCAGAATATACTTTCTTTTCAAGTACATATGGAACATTTTCTATGATAGACCACATGTTAGGACTAAAACAAGTCTTAGTATATTTAAGTAGACTGAAATCATATCAATCATATTTTTGGACCATAATGACATGAAACTACAAATCAATCACAAAAAAGTGAAAAAATAAATAAAAACAAGACATGGAGACCAAATAACATGTTATTAACAATTAATAGGTTAACAATGAGATCAAAGCTGAAATCAAAAGTTACCTTGAAACACATAATAATGAGAACACAATAACTCCAAATCGATAAAATACAGTGAGAATAGTCCTAAGAGGTAAATTCATAGCATTACAGACCTACCTTAAAAAACAAGGAAAATCTCAAATAAACGATTTAACTTTACCATGAAAGGTACTAGAAAAAGAACAACTAGCAAAGCCCAAAGTGCATAGAAGGAAGGAAATAATAAAGATCAGAGCAGAAGTAAACAAAATGGAATCTAAAAAAAAGTACAAACAATCAATGAAACCAAGAGCTGGTTCTTTGAACAGATAAACAAGACTGAGAAACCTTTCATCAAATTCATCAAGGAAAAAAGAGAGAACATCCAAATAAATAAAATCAGAAATGAAAGACAAGAAGTATCAACGGACACTAAAGAAATAGCAAGAATTTTAAGAAAATATTATGAGCAACTATATGCCAACAAATTGGACAATCTGTGTGAAATGGATAAATTCCTAGAGACATACAATCTTCCAAAACTGAGTAAGGAAATATTAGCAAAATATTAGCAAACCAGATCCACCAATACATTAAAAAGGTCATATACCACAGTCAAGTGGAATTTATTTTGAGGATGCAAGGTTGATACATAGACGCAAAACAATAAATGTGATACACCACATAAACAAAATAAAGGATAAAAACCATGATTATATCAAAATATGCAGAAAAAACATATGATAAAATCCAGCATCCATTTATGATAAAAACTCTCATCAAACTGGGAATAGAGGGGACAAACCTAAAACTAATAAAGGCTATATATATATATGACAAGCCCACAGCCAACATCATACTCAATGGGAAAAATCTACAAGCCTTTTCTTTAAGATCTGGAACAAGGTAGGGATGTCCACTTTCACCACTCTGATTCAACATAGTACTAGAAGTCCAAGGCACAACAATGAGAGATGAAGATACAAAAGGCATTCAAACTGGAAAGGAAGAAGTAGAACTGTCATTATTTTCAGATGACTTAATACTGTGTATAGATAGCCCTAAATGTTATACCAAAAAACTACTGGAACTGATAAATGAATTTAGTAAAGTAGCAGGATACAATATAAATATCCAGGAGTTAGCTGAATTTTCACACACCAGTAATGAACTATCAGAAAGGGAAAGTAAGGAAACAGTCCTATTTACAATTGCTTCAAAAAATAATAAAGTACCTAGGAAAAAATTTAACCAAGGATGTAAAAGACCTGTCCTTGAAAAATTATAAGACACTGAAGAAAATACATGGAAGCATATACTGTGTTCATGGTTAGGAAGGATTAACACCATTAATATGTCCATACTACCCAAAGGAATCTACAGATTCAACATAGTTCCTACCACAATACCACTGGTGTATTTCACATAACTAGGACAAATACTCAAACATTTATATGGAACTAAAATAGTCTCAGCAACCTTGAGATAAAAGAACAAAGTTGGAGGAATCACACTGCCCGATATCAAACTATACTACAAGGGCACCGTAATCAAAACAGCATGGTAGTGGCATAAAAACAGACATATAGATGAATGGAACAGAACAGAGAAGCCAGAAATAAACCCATGTCTTTATAATCAGTTACTATTTGACAAAGGAGGAAAAAATATACATTGAGATAAAGATAGTCTCTTCAATAAATGGTGTTGGGAAAATTTGACAGATATGTGCAAAAAATGAAACTAGACCACCTTTCTACACCATACACAAGAATAAACTCAAAATGGATTAAAAACTACTTACATGTTAAGACTCGAAACCATAAAAATCCTAGAAGAAAACATAGGCAGAAAAATATGGGCAATTTCTCACAGCAATATTTTGTGTGAGGTACTGTCTTGGGCAACAGCATGGATGGACCTGGAGAGTATGATGCTAAGTGAAATAAGCCAGTCAGAGATAGACAGGTACCACATAACTTCACTTACATGGTAATATGTGGAATAAAATGAACAAAAGACACTAACAAAGTGGAGACAGACTCATGGATACAGAGAACAGACGACAGCTGTCAGAAGAGAGGTGACTGGGGGCTGGGTGAGAAGGGTGAATGGGATAAACAAAGAAAAAAAGACTCAAGAACACAAATAACAGTATGGTGATTCTCAGAGGGAAGGGAGGGTGAGGGAAGGTAGAAAAGGTAAAGGGGGAATAAATTATGATGGAAGGAGGCTGATAAACACACAATACAATATGCAGATGATGTATTGCAGAATTGTATCCTTGAAACCTATATATAGTTTTATTAACCAATGTTATCCCCATAAATTCAAATAAATATTAAAAAAAACAAATAAAAGGATAAGGCAGAATTAGGAGTGGATATTTAAGGTAACTGGGTATTAAGGATCCTATGAGGATATTGGACATCTCTGTGTTGTTTTTCTTCCTGTAAGAAGTTGAGTAAGGGCTGACTGAACAAAGGTGAGCGATATTCTAAAAGATGGGAAGAGTTTGGGAGGAAAGCGGGATAGACGGAGCATGTGGGAAGGAGGGGGATCAAGACCATTGGTTGGAAAGACCGTGTATCACTGGAGACAGAAGCAGGGAAGTAATAATGAGTGGCATGGAGCCACTAGCTGTGCAGTTTCTAAACCAGAGATGGGGAACCTTTTTCTCTGCCCTGGGCCATTTGGATATTTATAACATCATTCGAGGGCCACACAAAATTATCAACTTAAAAACCAGCCTGCTATATTTGGTCAAATATTTAATTAACTCACCCGCAATGCCTTGGCAGGGCCAGACCATATGATTTTGTCGGCCTTATACGGCCTCAGTTGTTCCCCACCCCCGCTAAGCCATAAAGAAAGATAATGTACCAGAGAGAAGAGGAGCCGAAGAGCTTCAAGAGCTTGAGAGAATGGCGAATGTTTGCAATTATTGCAATGGGAAGAGAGAAAATGGGAAAGAACCAAAACAAGAACACAAGTTCGGTTGAGGTAAAACGCATTCCAAGGCCCATTCTCACCGAGTGTGTGAGCCATCGGACAGGCAGATTTGAGGATTAAAAGGGTCCATAAGCATGACCTCTGTAGTGAAGTCCTTGTATTGTTTACATAATTCCACATACCCATAAGCCTTTATTAAGAGGAAGTGCCAGCATTTGATTGTTTTTATTTCAAAACCATTTTTATTGAAATCTGCAAGGAATAACTTTTCAGGAAAAGAAAAACATACAGAGACAGATGCCCCGCTCTCTTTTTAAGAGAACCAACAGTCTAAAGATGCTAAACAAGTGAGTCAGCTATACTCATAATCTAGCTTTGAAAATTAAAACCCATTTAGGAGTTGTGAGAGTCTTGATCCTAAATACCAGTTTAGTTACTCACTCAGAATTTTTAGTTACGTTTGGAAAGTAATCAATTTATGACACAGATTCAAAGGCTGCCACCTTTCATTGTCAATGAAACTGTCTGGGGTTTTATCTGCACTTCTCTGCTAACTGAAACAATTTTTTTTGTAACCTATTTGAAGACCCAAAGGATTTTTAAAATCATTGGATCTTGATGTACAGATTTCACTGCATGACTATGTTTTAGTGAGGCTGAAAGAGATTTTAGAAATACCTTAGTTCAGACATGAGAGGAAGGTGATTTTTGAAAAGTCCAAATGCACATTCGTTTCTGTTAGGGCAAGGTTGTTTTCTGTCCACAAACTTTGTTTTGGCTGCTTAAAAAAAATAAATTTGGTAGAACTTAAAATATTGATTGCACTGTTTTACACTCAATTCAAAAAATAGGTAGGGGCTGTCCTGGCTGGTGTGACTCAGTTGGTTGAGCATCATTCTGTGCACCAAAGGGTCACTGGTTTGATTCCTAGTCAGGGCACATGCCCAGGTTGTGGGCTCAGACCCTAGTCGGGATGTGTGTGGGAGGCAGCCTATCGATGGTCCTCTCTCACATCGATGTTTCTCTCTCTCTCTCTCTCTCTTTCTCTCTCTCTCTCTTCCTCTTTCTTCTTCTCTCTCTAAAATCAATTTTTAAAAAAACCTTTAAAAAACAACAATCCAGCTAGGGTAATACTTTAAGCCCAAAGGCTCACGAGGGCCCTCAACGATTCTATTTGTCTGCAGTTTTTGTCTTAAGGCAGCAGTAGTTGGACCCCGAGTTCACTTTGGCCAGGATAACCATCAGTAGGAGCTGTTAGAGGGATTCTGCCTGAATGTGAGGCCGCAGTCAGGTGACAGATGCTCACCTAAGCCTCTCAGAGGAGCAAAAAGACAGGAAGTGAAGGCAGGTCTTAAGATGAGCTTTCCTCAAACCTTTAGACTTCTGTCTGAGTTCATGTTTGGAACATGACAAATGCAATTCCTACTCACACTCCAACCTGACCTCTGTCTATTTAAGGCCCAAAGAAATGGCCTCAAGATAGTATCCACATGAAGAGCTAATATCCCTCTACAACAGATGATATCTCAATGGAAAGTAATTGTGGATAGAGATTTTTAGGGATGTGCATTATAATCACTGATATGGTAGGAAATTTTAGTCATGAAAATGTTGAAAACCAGTTACAAGTTGTTTGCTCTTAATACAATGATTTCTTCTGAAACATAGAATTTCATTTAGAGTCTTTGTAAGTAACTAATAGACAGCTTAGGACATACCTCTGACACTCATACTAAAAGTTATTCCTGCTTCTGCTAAATATTCCTGCTAGTCTTACTGATAGCTGAGGATAGGGTAAACTAAGAGGCATGGTTTAGGAGTGGATAGATTATAGTCTAGCTTCTCCCAGAATCAAATATACTGTGACAGAGTTAGAGGAAGTTCAGACTTTGCTTATTGTGTGCCTTACTATTTCCCTGTGAGCTTCCCTTGATTCTGTACTCAGCTTTTTCCCATTTGTATGGCAGCAGCCTGATTCCTAATGGGACACTGTATTCATGATTTCTAATGCACCCAATCCCATATAGCATATCTACTTACCTCTCTCCTCCCTTAACCCATAAAAACCTCTAGGTCTTCTACTTCACTATTTACTTTCTGTATCTGTGGCATGAGAGATATCACAAAAATTTTCTTAAATTGAACTACTTGTTTCCAAATGTATAAATATAGAGGCATTTGACTGGTAATTTATCAAATTGTGAGACCTTTTAAATGGAGTAAAAAATAATCCTATATAATAAAAGGGTAATATGCAAATTGACTGAACAGTGGAATGACCTGTTTCTATGACACACACTGACCACCATGGGGGCAGATGCTAAATGCAGGAGCTGCCTGCTTGTGGTCAGTGCACTCCCTCAGGAGGAGCACTGTTCAGACTCATAACTGGTGAGCACAGTGGTGGTGGCGGGAGCCTCTTCTGCTTCCACCACAGTGCTAGGATATCTGACCTGGGCCAAAGCCATCAGTCAGACATCCCCCAAGGGCTCAGGCCAGGCTGAAGGATTGCCCTCCCACCCCTGAGTGCAGGAATTTTGTGCACTGGGCCTCTAGTTTAGTTATAAGTGTATACAAACACATTAATATATAATTATTATTGATCCTCTGGTTAACCATTGAAACAAAACTTAAGCAGGTCAAAACTAACTAAATAGCCCAGCCAGTGTTGTTCGGTGGTTGAGCATTGTCTTATGAATCAGGAGGTCATGGTTCAATTCCCAATCAGGGCACATGCCAGGGTGACAGGCTTGACCCATAGTAGGGGATCTCTCATTGGTGATGTTTCTATTTCTCTCTCCCTCTCCCTTCCTCTCTGAAATCAATAAAAATATATATTTAAAATAAAATCAAACAAAAAAACCCCAAAACTATATAAACAATTTACTCCTTATACAGTGCAATCTATAATTAAATTTTAAAACAAGCTTTAATGATAATATATGTATTCGGCAACCTTCAGGTTCACTTAAGAGAATCTCCATTTCAAAACCATAATAACACGATTTTCCTTTCTTTCCCCACCAAGATATAAGAAATTGCCAAATCCTGGCACCTCAGTGTCACACAGATACAAGACATTTTTGATCAGGGAAAGTTTTCTGGGGACCAAACGTGATGCGTTGTTAGAAATTCATCATATAATAAAAAGAGCTCAATGTACGGGTTTCAGTACTGCGCCTCCTAAATTCATTCTTTCTTTGAGACAGAAGGAGTTGCTGTGTCCATAGTTTTAATAGTCTGGTCATGTACTTTTCAACTGTACTTAAAGTTACATATTTGGGATGAGTCCCTATGGGAAGTCTAGTTACCAGAAAGCGCAGACTCACAAACAGGAAATATAACTAGAGTAAGAAGGGGTTGTTCCTCCACACAATAGAGTTCAAAGACGTGTCATTTACGTAATTTGGAGCAAGCCCCAACACCACTATTATTGTTCAGTGTCCCTTATAATAACTTATGATTAAAGCATCATGTTTTCCAAGCCTGTTTGAACTTGCTGCTTTTGCTTATAGATATAAATAACTTGCCCCTTTCTGTGCATAGTTTTCAATAAATAAGCATATCAAGGTGAAAGGCAGGATAGCAGGAATTGGAAAAGCAGGGGCGGGGGTGGGGTGGGGGGAGATCAATTTTCAGAAAACATATGGTAAAACTGAATACTTAATCAAATTAGCCTAGAATTCCTTCCTATTTTCAGCACTTTTTTTTTTTTTTTTTTTTGCAAAAGCAGTTGCTCCATGGTACAGAATGAATTTCAATAAATGCCATACATTTAGTTAGATGGCTTATTTTAAAAACTTGTCGAACCAGGTCACTGGCTCAGAATAGATCTCATTCTAAGACATGACAGATGGATATTGATATTGAACAGAAAGATTGACATTAGCTGGAAGGTTCTGGGCAGAAGAAAATGTCATTCATTTAACATTCAACAACATATTTACTGAGTGCCTACTGTGTGCCAGTATAAATTTATAATAAATATTTGGACTGTTAATTATATATATATATATATATATATATATATATATATATATATATATAATATTTTACATTACAATAGAAAGAGGAGTTGTGCCAAAATAACGTCCTTGGGGTTAGTAAGGATTATAACGGAACAGGACTGGTCTTTAAAAATACTTATAGTTTTTACATTGCATCAGAAAAATGCATTAGTACTCATTCAAATATCCATTCCGTCATGGTTGCAGGATTTTAGATTTCAGATTTTCGACGACCCTTAGTGAAAACCCACTTCCTATTTTTCTGGAACAAAAGGGGCCTTAACATGGCTTCAAAGATTTCTTAGACATCAAAGAGCTTAGAGAGACATACAGTTTATAGATAGTGATTTAGGATTTAGTGAATAAAAAACACATGGATTAAATTTCTTTTAAAAGACCCCTAGGTTTACTGTTTAAGAACTAAAATGTTGGTCTGAACACGTTAGTCTTGAGCAGAGCTCAAATTGGTTTTTAAAGACAGAGTTGTCTTATGGACCTAAAAATTGGCTGGGTTTTCCTCTCACACATGATTAGGCTTCAAAAGGAGGCAAGCTGCCTTCTGCTAACCAAATTACTCCATTCTCTTCCTCCGACTTCTGAAAACCACGTTATTTCAAAGGGCTCCGGCTTTGAAGGCTCTTCTTGATATTAAATAAAATATTAAAACCCAAAACCATCTCATGGTCTTACTGAACAATGGGAGTACTTCTTAATTCCTCCAAGTCAATTATTGCCTTGGTTTCAACATACAAACTTTAAAACTGGGCCTGAGATTCAAGGTGCTGTCTCAGATTTCCAATGAAGAATAAAAGATCATTTCAAAGTAGGAAAAGGCCACTGATGTTTTATCTTATTTGTATTTTTTTTCAAGTCCAGGTTCTATTTTTTTTTTTTACTTTCTCTATTGATTAGGGTATTACATATGTGTCCTTATCCCCACCCCCTCATTACCCTCCCAACCCTCCTGATCTTAATATGTATACTGCTTCATGACATATTATTATATTTGCATTAAAACAGTAGGAAGAAACACAGTACATAATCTTCCGGTCTAACACAGTGCCCTTCCGGACGGCCGCTAGCCTGGGTATTTCAGGTTCTTAGGACTAAAGGAAACAAGTTAGTGCACAACCTGTGAGCTTTTATTCCTTTGGGAAAATAAATTGCAACACACATCTGATGGCTTTTAAGGGCTCTTGAAACCAACACAGTGTGCGTTTTGAATTCCAATGGTAGAGAAACGACAATTGGCGAAGCTCAGGAAGATCTAAACAAAACAAAAACAAGAAACTGCCAATTCTAAAGAGAGGGTTTATTGTGAATGAGAACTTGGAAATGAAATATGAAATGTACACATAAGATTATGATGAATTTAATGCTTCAGAAAATGCATGCTTTGGTTCAACAATGAAATTGCCAGATAACCCTCTAGTTTAGAGTTATATATCTATAGGTGGATAGAACAGGTGGTGGGCTGATGAATTTAGAAAAAAATAAGTGTGTGACAATATATGAATTTTTAAGTATCTTTTTCTTTTTAAATTGCTAAACTAATACTCCAGAGAGGGGGGGAAATCTGACAACTATAGAAGATAAAACTTTGCAGAAAGGGTCCTGGGGCTCTTCGGGCAAGTATGCCGCCGAAGGTCACACAGCACCTGAAGGTCACGCAGGGGATCACTTGGCAGGTATCGTCATGGCCAAGACTGGAAACAAGACCACCAGGAGCCAAAGCTGGCCCACAGACATGTTGTCTCTCTGGCCACACACGTTTTAAACACGCTGAGTTAACATTTAAACACTGAGAGATTTCAAGCTTCTGAAATGTGAAAGCACCACATGCCACACACGGGGCCTCGAGGCAGTGCTGATGACACCCAGCAGTCTGCCCTCTTAGGGCTTTCTGGGAGCAGGGTCTCCTTCCCTCGTGAAAGGATTAGCCTTACCATTTAGGTTAGCTGTCTGCAAATCTTAATACAGGATATAGACAGTGTAAGAAGAAGAGGGAAGAAAAGATGATGGAAATCCAACCCAGTGGCTTAACACTGGAAAGGGGTAAGGAAGGTAAGAGGAAAAGAAAAGAAAAGAAAGAAGAAGAGCCAAAACCAGTTTGGCTCAGTGGTAGAGCGTCGGTCTGCAGACTGAAGGGTCCTGGGTTCGATTCCGGTCAAGGGCATGTACCTTGGCTGAGGGCACATCCCTGGTAAGGGGTGTGCAGGAGGCAGCTGGTCGATGTTTCTCTTTCAGTGACATTTCTAGCTCTCTATCTCTCTCCCTTCCTCTCTGTAAAATATCAATAAAAAATATTTTTTAAAAAAGAAAGAAAGAAGAAAAGAAAAGAAAAAAGACAAGATAAGAAAAGAAAAGAAAAGGAAAGAAAGAAGTGCACACAGACAGAACCGTATGCTATAAACACGGACCCCCCCCCCCCCCCCCCCGCTGTCTCCAGATGTACACTATGGAGGGGGACCCATGACAAAGGCTATGGGTTTTGCTCTCAACAAATCCCCTTGGGCCAGGCTCCCAGTGTAGGAAACAAGAAGGAAAACTGTCCATGTGGAGCAACATCCCTGGTGAAGGATGGGGCCAGGCAGGTGGAGAAGAATACCATGGTTCTCTTCTTCCATACCCCACAAACTGAGGGTCGTGGGCCACGGCGTCATCTTCACGTGGAGACAGACTGTGTGACTATGGCGGGCGCTGCCCAGGTACTTCCCGTAAGCAGCCAGAGGCACCACGTACAGCTGTGAGGCCGTGGGCCGCATAATTCCAGACAAAACAAACCGAGAGTGGCACTCCCGAGGGACGCAGGGGAGAAGCCCTGCGCCAGATCTCCACACGGTTTGTTTTCTCATCTCCTTCGGGTGCTAGTCTTTGAAGTAAGGCCTCCTCTGATCCCACGACTGAATGTTTCAATCACCGCCCGATTTCCCCTGATTCCCCTCCATCACTTCTCGCTTCCTTATAGCCCTGACCATCACCTCATCTACAACACATTTTATTTATGTCTTCTATTTATTGTTTGCCTTCCTAAATACAGACTAGAACATCACGATGTCAGAGGCTTTTGTCTCTTTTATTCTCGGATACACTGCCAGAATCTCAAGTTATGCCTCGTGGGTGACAAATTACCCATAATGACCAAATCCTCCACCACTTTCTTGGAGCACAGGAATCAGCTTTCACCAGAACCTGTGATTCTCTGACCACCTTTTCTTATTGCTCTGGCCGCACTTCCCAATAATCCTTTGTTATATTTGAAGAAATTACATTTTCAAATCCTATGGACCGTTATATAATGTATACGGCTCATAAGCTCTTATGTAGCTTCCATGGGCCCTATTGCTATCACAGAAACAGAAAACAACAGGAGTGTCCTCCATTGACACACTTGCAGAAATTCACATAATCGCAGCAGAGATATATATACCTGGCTATGTGATTGGCCAGTTAGCTGCTTCTTTTTTCTTTTTAATTGCACTGTTTACACCCCCTGCTACAAATGGCCAGATGCATAATTTTTCTCTCAATCACATTTTACAGCTTATAAAAATACGTTTTCATTCTGTCCTTGAAAAGCAAAGTAATCCGGATTTTACTGAATGTTTTTACTGAAATAAATTCCGAGGAGAATATACTGTTTAACACAGCTGAGGGGATATCTGAGAAGGGGCTTTCTAATAGAAGGGTAGATGACAAAATTATTCACAACTCTTAACCGGATAATAGGAGAAGACCCCACACCTGTGAGCAAAGCTTTTCTTGGTATGCTCTACTACAAAAAGAGAAAGCAAGGAAAACTAAAACACGGGAGGAAGAGAAGGTGAGAAAACCCCGAGAGACTAGAAATGCATATTCATCATTCATCACTAACCTAAGGAGCCCTACCCATTTCTGTGAAATGCTTCCAAAAGTTAGCCTTCATGGATGGCTGGGCAGGTGTGTGTGGCGATGTCCAGACAGCCATGGAGTTAGGCTCTTGCACAGTTTTGCTGTCTATTGTATGGGGAGGTTAAGATCTTGTCTACCTTGGAAGGCTGTTGTACTATCAGGAAGATGATAGACTCAGAAGCAGCTTGAAAATTTTAAGGGGTCTTTACGTTCCAATCTTTTGACTAAAAACTAAAATTGCATTTAATAGCAAATGGGATGATTTCTAACCATGCCATTCTCGTGTGATACACCCTTAATAATTATGGATCTTGGTTCCATTTTATGTGTCAGTTATCTGTATACCTAGATTGTAAACTCTTCGAGGGACAGAGATTTCATTTCTTCTTTTTAAAAAAACGTTTTCATTGAGTTTTAGAGAGAGAGGAAGGGAGAAGGACAGAGTTAGAAACATCGATAAAAAAGAAACAACATTAATTGGCTGCCTCCTGTACATCCTCCCTCCCCCCCCCCCCCCCTCGTGGATCAAGCCTCCAACCTAGGCATGTGCCCAGACTGGGGGAATCGAACCAGTGACCTCTTGGGTCATGGGCCGAAGCTCAACCACTGAGCAACACCAGCTGAGCCTCACTTCCTCCTTTTTAAAAAAGTGTTCCCTTACTACCAAACACAGATGATGCGCTACATACCACCCTTAGCTGTTTTTAGAAATGTGGGCCCGACAGCAGCTTTGCCTGCTAACTCAAGCGATGCTGAATTGACCTTAGTCAGTGTATCTGCCGTTTGTTACTAAGAGGACTATTTATTTTGCGCTGAGCAAAGCTCATGAAGAAATTATGTCCTGAGGGCTAGAATCAAAGGCAACAGTTTCAACATCCACCAGTGAGGTGAACTCCCTGGCACCGGAGTTTCTGGTATGCCGTGACCAAGCACAGCGGCTCAAGGAAAATATTAGGGATGACGGGAAAAAGAAAACATAGATGTTCTGGTGAGAAGCATTAAACCTAAGGACAGTGACAAAGAAACCATGAGAAGGGAGAAACGGGGCACCCAAAGGCGGGGAAGCACCTCTGACCACACGGAGAGAGAGGGATGAGGAGGAGAGGGGCGGAAGGATGGGAGATGTCCTGAATGCGGGGAGCTGAGCACTCATTGTGGGCGCCTCACCATCGGCACCGCTGCAGGCACCGCTGTGCATCCTGAGAGGCTGTCAGACTTTTTGAGTTATCACTTTATCTGGTCATGACCGCATTTGAGAAAAAGTTTATTTGAAGTTACTGTATGGATTTGTAAAAGAAAAATAAGGCTAATACTATTTTGGACTTAAAACACACACACACACACACACACACACACACACACACACAGCAGCTGAGGAAATTGATTTCTGAAATGTATTTCTTAGTCTAATCCTCACGTAAACAAATTTTAAAAAAATTAAGATTATAGTGGAACATATGCTTAGAAGCTCTTAAGTGGAATCTGTAAGAAGGGTGTTTTTCCTGCTCAGAAAAGGGTCGTTTTTTTCCTTGAAGGTTTAGAAGTCATGAAGATTCCAGGTGTGCGCTTTCACACTGGCAGGCTGCGGGTAATCTTGTACATCTGTATCACTCAGATACACTAATCTTACCCTTCATCCCCTAATTCTGAGGGCACCTCTCATGTAAACCCCTCTGTGATGTACTAAGAACAAAGCAGCCTTTGAAACAGCAGTAGTCAGCAGACCATCTCCTGTACACCATAAATTACATTCGGTCAAAATAAAGCTATTTTCAGGTTCATAACCAGAGACCTGTGCTCCGTTAGGTGTGAACCCTGGAAAGAGCTTTAAAAACAACAGTGTGTTTTATGGGCGCTCAGGCACATTTCTGGTACGATCAACATTTCTTATGAGCGACGTAAATCTCACCTGCGCTATTCAGCCGTTCAGAAGGAACGAACCCTGAATACACCCAGTAAACCACCTCACTTCTGTCCCATTATGGACGTTCACATGTTAACACAAAGCCCCATGCACGCAGAGCAGGGACGGAATGCTCTGTACCTGTAAATTACCCAGGCAACACTTACCGGTTACATAAAAGCACAATTTATGTCCCGGTAGCACGGAGAAACACGACGTACATTACTTTCAGATCATCTCCATGCAGAACAAAGTCATTAATCAGCTATAATAGTTTAGCTGTAAATCATAATGTTTCTCTGAATCCATTTGCATGCGTCTGGCTGGCGGAAACAACAGAACGAGCCTCTTACCCAACTCTACAATCTGTGAACAGCCTTCCTAAAATTCAGGAGAGGGTCCGGATAAGCATGTAATCTCTCCAGTGTCAGTTTATACAATCCTATCACAGTCGCTGACCATTCATCTGGCAATCAAAGTGTCCTGATTATAAGAACGCTGACAATAGTTCATTCCACCCAGCGCTCCTGTGAACACAGTGTGATAAGGCAAAACACAGTGGGCACCATCCACGCATGAGCCCCTGGCGTCCTCTGCCACTGCCGGGTCTGTAACCGGCTCTTTGGGAATAAAAAAGGTATGAGACGGGAAACCGCACCTCGTTGTAAACTCTGCGCCGGCAACGGCCAGGGAACATTCGTGCTTTAATTACCAGCCAGGACCAGCCTGTCTACCCGACCTCTGGTTATAACCTGTTTACCTAACAAGATAGATGTCCTCCGAGCGCCCCGGCAGAGAGCTCAGGTACAAGTAACTCAAAATGATGGATCACACGTCCCGTGCAGTTGCCAGAAATGCAGACTTCAGCCCTTGACAGAAACGCCTGTCCCTTGGAGGGACCCTCACGCAAGAACAGGGCACCTATGGGTTCGAACCTTGTCAGGAGGCGCATCGTCGTGGGACAGGGTGGCCGGATCCCTTCTATGAGGCTGAGTCAGATCGCAGCCCTGAAACTTGCCTGGCCATGAACACACACACACACACACACACACACACACACACACACACACACACCATCTCCCACCGGCGCCTGAGTCACACAGGTGGCCGTCTGGAGCGAACCCCCAAACAGCAAAGCCCCATCTAGCTCCGACCACATCCATCCCCTGTTTCGGACGCCCCCGAGCCCTCGCCTAGCCCCCCGGAGCAGCGGGCAGGTCCCCCGGGGAACAAAGAGCCGGGGCGCGGGGCGAGGGGCGGGGTGCGGGACCCGGGGGGCCGCGGGGTTACCTTGCGGGGCCCGGAGCCCGCCGCGCTGGGACCACCTCCGAGCGAGTCAGCCGCCGCCCTCCGCCGCGCTCCGCATCCGCTCCCGACGCGCCGGCCGGGGGCCTGGGCACCTGCGGCCGATCCGCCCAGCGTCCGCCCGCCCGGCCGCGCGCCCGCCCCTGCCCGCCGCGCCGCCGCCGCCGCCGCTGACTCAGCCGCCGCCGGGCGCGCGGCCCCGGGAGCCCCGGGAGCCCGGCCTCCGGCCTCCGGCCCGCCCGGCACGTGCGTGTCGGTCGGGCGTGCGGTCCGTCCGCCGCGTCCGCGGGTCCGAGGACCGGAGAGGCGCTGCCCGGCACCGCTCCGCGAGGGGACTGGGCAGCCGCCCTTCCCGGCCCCCGCGGGGCGCGTCCCCTCCCCCGGCCCCGCCCACGACGAGGTGAAACTTTGTAGGTGAAGTTTCCTCGCCCGGAGCGCCGTCTGCTCCCGCGCCGGGCGGTAGGTGGTGGAGTTGGCGGACGGCGCACCCGCGGCGCCCCGACTCCCCCTTCTGGCGCCCGCGGGGCAGCGCCCGGGAGGGAGCGCGGGGCGCACAGGCGCGCCCCCCCCGGCCGGCCCCGCGCGCCCCGGCCCCGCGCGCCCCGGCCCCGCGCGCCCCGGCCCCGCGCCCCCCGGCCCCGCGCGCCCCGGCCCCGCGCGCCCCGGCCCCGCGCGCCCCGGCCCCGCGCGCCCCGGCCCCGCGCGCCCCGGCCCCGCGCGCCCCGCTGCGGGAGGGAAGGGCGCGGGCGCCGCCTCCCCCGCGGCTCCGTTAGCTGCCCGCCGGGCACGGCCTCCGAGGGGGAAGGTTTGGGCACCGCGCAGACAAGGCGCTCATTGTCAGAGACCGAGGTAGGAGTGGGTGGGCAGATTGTCCAAGGATTCCTTGACGCAGCGATTATCCCCTACGAGAACTCGGATTGCTGGAAGGAAGTTTAACCCAGAGGAAACCTGTTTCCTTAACTTCCCCCCCCCCCCCTTTTCATAGCAGGAAACAGGCCGATTAAATAACTAGGCACACATCAATGAGCAAGCAAAAGAGAACAGAAGTTTAATTCTTGAGTGTTGAAATCTTATGATCTGGAAAAAAGGGTTTGAGGGCTTGTTTAGGGGTCTTGGGATGGTGTCAGGATAACGTTATATCCCACATGTCTGAATGTTAGAATTGACATTAACTTTCAAGAGAAAAATAAAAGTGACAGGTAAGGGGATGCGAGGAACCGCATTGCCTGTTAGGACTCAGCATTCTCCTTTCCAACCCTCCTTAAGGGCTTGTTCAGATAACAGCCTCTGTTAGATATTCACAGTTGTGGGACGATTTTCTATGCAGGTTTGGGAATCATTTACCACAGATTGGAAAATAGAAAAGAAGAGTAAGAATAGTAAGTGTTTTCCTGGGTGCTTACTGTGTACCAGACACTTTGCCAGGGACTCTACACAAAGTAATTTCAGTCCTCAAAGCGATCACCTCGTGATTCCTCCGTTTTATGGAAGGGGACAGTTCCCTTCTTAATAGCAGGGCCCTCGGAGCATTCTGCAAATGAGGAAAGTGGGTGCCTAGGCGTCCTGAGGGGGTCACACAGCTCTTCGTAAGCTCAGAGAGGCCAGGACCCAGCTCAGGTCCCAGCCAGGTGTTCTTCCCGCCGCCCAGGAGGGTGGCCAGGCTGGCTGAACTACACTCTCCTACCGAAGATTTCTTGGTATCACATGGCATAATGTAGCAATGATTATCGTTCAGAATAAAATGCTGATTTAGTGGCTGGACGGTACTGGGCCTATTTATGGACAGGTCAATTACAGATTTGGGGTTCATTACCAACTTTTAAAAAATGACGAATAAACTAATGAACACACACACACACACACACACACACACACACATACACACACACACACACACACACAGCCATAGTTGTCCAAAGGAATTACTAGAGTGCTGTTTCTAAGAAATTTCCATAGCAATATGTTATCTGGATTTATAGATTGCATTATGTAATTGCTTTAACAGGTTTTCTGAGTTTGTTTGAAAACAATACAAAAGAAAAATATTCCAATTAAAGTGGTGGGAAGACCCAGAAAAGTCAATGCAAAGTGGAAAATAGAGTATAAATTCAAATAATATGTTATATATTGTCAATACAAGTGTTTACTAGTTTCTAATTATTGAAAAATTTAAATACAATTTTAAAACAAGTAAAAACTGTCATTTAATATATATATATATATATATATATATATATATATATATATATATATTATTGATCTTTTACAGAGAGGAAGGGAGAAGGATAGAGAGTTAGAAACATCGATGAGATAGAAACATCGATCAGCTGCCTCCTGGACACTCCCTAATGGGGATGTGCCTGCAATCAAGGTACATGCCCTTGACCGGAATCGAACCTGTGACCCTTGAGTCTGCAGGCCGACGCTCCATCCACTGAGCCAAACCAGTTAGGGCAAAAAATCATTTTGATTTATTAATCATAAATAAGGAGATAACATTTTTATAAAGTTAAGATAACTAAGAACAGCATAACTAAAACTAATCAAATAATTAGTTTTTAAACACTGCCTAGATAGATTTGATCAGGAAAAGGACAAGTAATTTCACATGTTTGAAAGTGGGGAGAAGCAGATACTTTATAAAGGCAATAGGAGCGCTACAATTCAGTTTGGTTTTGTGGCAAACTTCCCTATTTGCTGCTCAGCTTTCCTTGGGCCCATGGCACAGGTGACACACTGTATGATGAAGTTCTGTGGGTGTTTTCCTAACCAAACCCCGGTGGTTGGCTAAGCAACACCTGTTCCCCACCAAACATTCCCTTGCCTTCTTCCACTTGGGGCTGGAAAGGCCTGCTGTCCCAGACTCCTTTGCAGCCAAACATGGCCACAGGACGTCATTCTGGCAATGAGGTGAAGGCTGTTGGGGACTTCAGTGAAAGAGTTGAGTTTCCTGACTAAAGGGATCACACTAGCTGGTGCCGCCCCTTCCCGTTTCTTGCTTTGGAAGAGGACCGACAGTTCCTTGATTTCCTGTATCATGCCCAGCAGCGAGCTCGCCATCCTGCAACCATGGAGAAAGAAGCTGCCTCTGACATCGCTGAGCTACGGCCCCAACGCCGGTAGACACCTGCCGATCAGGTATTTTGTGGAAAAATACTTGTTTAGGCACTGCTAGTCAGTGTCACTGTTTCCTTTGGCCAAAAACATTCAGGAAGGATCCACCCCTCCAATGGGGAGCAGGACATCTCGCAGACAGAGTTTAGCATAGCAGTTAAGAGCGTGGGTTTTAAAGCCAGGTAGCCTGGATTCTAATCCCAGTTCCGCTGCCTGCCAGCTATATGACTACAGCCAGGCCAGTGGTTTACATTCTCTGAGCCTTATCTGTCTATGGGGATAATATTAGTACCATTCTGAGGATGAAATGAGGAGCTAGCTATAAGTAAAGCACACGGAATAGTGTCTGATAAAACGTAAGTGCTCAGCGGCATGAGCTGTCCTATCCACATGCTGTGGATAACATAGCGCTAAGCCATGAGCGTGATCTCCGCTGCTGACCCGGAGATGGCCTGACAGAAGCCGTGGCCGAGGGAGAGAGGCACCCAGCGCCCTGCCCCGTCCCTCCTGCTTTCCCTTCAACACATCGCAGTTTGGGCTCAGAAGGCGCTCTTTAAGTGCGTTCGCGTGACGCTGTTTTTGAAACAAAAATGAAGGCAATCTTCTTAGAGCACGGGCTTTGTGCTGGCAGCCGGGGGGAAGGTGGGGCCCACAGACAGGCACAGGCCCTCAGAATGTTTTGTAAAGTTTGTGCTGCAGCAGACAGAACATACGGTATGCAGTTTGCCACCCTCTTCTCTTACAATCCATCTAGCTTACTTATGACCTTTTATTTTTAAATCTTTTTTTTAAATTAATTTCAGAAAAAGGAAGAGGGAGGCAGAGATATGAACATCAATGATGAGAAAGAATCATCAACCAGCTGCCTCCTGCACACCCCCTACTGGGGATCGAGCCCATAACCCAGACATGTGCCACTGGGCCACACCGGCTGGGCCTACCTCTGATCTTGATGTCACTTTGTCCTGTAGGCATTAGGATTTGTGACACCTGTCTTAGAATATTTTTTTCTTGGATTCCCTTTCTCTGCCCTCTCCAACTCTCCGATTCTGTTGTCCCTGTTAAAAAGATAAGAAGAAAAAGATAAGAAGAAAAATTATTTGATTGTTTCTCAAATAATATCTGTGGATAACATGCACTGTGTGTGTGTGTATGTTAGAGGCCTGGTGCGTGAATTCGTGCATGGGTGGGGTCCAGCCAGCCTGGCCAGGGGGTGGGGACATGGACGATTGGCTGGCCTGCCTACTGGTGGAACTCCTGGTCTAGGGGACATTTTGCATATTAGCCTTTTATTATATAGGATGTACACTGAGTGGCCAGATTATTGTGCGTTTAGAGATCATAAAAACCTGGCCAATCAGTATATCTCTAAAAGATAAGAGGATTCCTACATCCCCAGAATGTGTTATCCACAGTACAACATTGAAGAATCTGAAATTCACATGGAAAAACAAAAGAGAAAATAAACAAACAAACACCCAAACATGCTTTTCCCTTCTTAGTAGCCTCTGTAGCAATTTTCTGTAAGATTAGTTTAATAGGTAACATACTTTGCGAAACCTCACCTTAAAGAACGGAAATGCAGCTATAAGGAGCTAGATTGATTTCAATATGAACTGCTTTTATGTCGATTTGTGTTGGTCATTTGCTTGTGTCTAGGCTCCCTAAAAATAAAACATGCAATGCTAAGTTATCTAAAAATATAACTACGTTTATCCAATAGTGAGCACAAGTACAAGGCAGTTGTGCTCCTGAAGCTACAAATACCACGGTTTTAATCAGAAGGCCTGGGGGACTTGGAGGCAGGAAAATTAAAAATGAATTACCACTTCCAAAGGGGTGTAATTTGGTTCATTTTCATGTCCAGCCTTTTGCCTCTCATAAACTATGCAAAGGCAGAATGCGTTTAGCTCCCATTTATTAAGTGTCTGCCACAGAACAGCCATGTGCTTGAGTTCTATGTATGTCCTCATAACAAAACCCTAGGACAGCATCCTCTAGCTTACAGCCAGGGAAATGGGGCTTAGGGAGGTCATGTTATTTATCCAAGATTGCACGCTCAGCCCAAGTCTGTCCCTTTCCAGACTGTGCTTCCCAATGCAATGTCCATCCACCGTTTCTCCCCCTGCGGTGAATGATGCGGCCGTTTAGCAGAGAGCAGCAGAACGCAGGCTTCCCCCGTTTTCCCTTTCTTCTCTGCACTGTGAGGGATGGCCACCCTCTGACTGTTTGACCCTGGGGACCGGATGTTGTAGTGCAGGATGGTGGTGCTGGCACCGCCTACATTGTCCTTAGGTTGGACCTAGGACCTAGGGGATGGGCTGGAGGTGTGAGCCGCCGAGACTTTCCTGATGTGAAAGGGAACGGGAATGCTCTTTCCCCGGGTCTCTGTCTTTACAACCCCTCCACTCTCCTTTGGGTACTTAGGGAAAGTGAGACAGGGAAGCCCAGATGACAGAGAGTTCAGAGTCTTAAGGGAAGGTCTTTTGGAGAATGTCTGTGTTCTTAAGAGATAAAAATTAAAGGCAATGATGTGTAGAAAGGCCGCCCTCATAATTACCCTATCAATAGTTCCCTCTCTGAAGCTCGGTTAATTTCTTTTTCTCCTCTTTTCCATTCTCATTTTTTCTTTTTCTTTTTCTGTCTTTTACCTTGTGCTAAATTACAAAAGCATTTTTGGGGAAAGTCTTTTATTTTTATATAACGTAGTATAGCGCCATTTCCCAACTAGCACCCCCATTCCCTCTGTTAACTTAAATTGCTTGGCACGACTACAAATGGATTAGCCTATCTTGGGAAATAATGCACTAACAATAATAAATGTATTTCTTTCATTGGTTAGCATTTATTTATGGTTAACCCTTTAGAAAAATGTATGTAAGTGTGCATGTGTGTAGTTACTGCAGTCCTAACTTTTACCACTAACTTAATGAGAGCTCCGGCACTTAACCCCTTTGGATCAGTTACTTCAGCTATAAAAACATTTCCAAAGTCTGTTGAAAATGATATTAAATATTAAGTATCAACCAAAATTTTACTGAAACCAGTCTTTTCGAAGCAAATACACCAAACAAGTTGCTAATTGTATTGTACACAATGGATGTTGTATTAGAAAGAAAGTACTTTGGATTGCGGTTCTTATTACTATTGCTTTATCCAAATATGATAAAATTCTTTTTTTCTATTTCAATGACTGATTTAATAATCAATTTAGGGATAATATATTTGGTGATCCCAAAAGTAAATTAGGCAGTTTAGAAATCGCTATGATATTTAACAGTTTAAGAGGTAATATATAGGTCTTAGAGGCATTGAAAAAAAATGACATACTGTTTGAAAGATTTGATTAGAGTCACTGTGGCTATCACACATTCTGATGTATTCTGAAGTCTAGTAAAGATGGTTCCAATGCTTTTGTACTGGCCAGATTTCAACTATTTACTTAACAACCTCGGAGTCACAGTATAATTACTACTCATGTGGGTTCAACACACACAGAAGAAATGGCAGTAATTCTAGATTAACCTTGGTTTGCCACTTAAGAATTTAAAAACAACATATTAAAAAATAGCACAAATTGTGACCAGTCAAGGGCCATGCTCAGAAAGTCCATGGTGGTGCAAACTGCTTCAGATTTCTAGTTCACTAATCTATTATCAACAACCCTGCCTTTAGTTACTTTAAAAAAACAAAATTCAACCAAACTGCCCCCAAGAGGCAATTGCAAAATAACCTCCAGACAGAACTGTCAAAGTCAATAAAATCACCTGCAAATTTCCATGCGCATGTTGAAGGAATTCTCAGAGAGTGTGTAACCTGGATTAGAAAAGGCATCTTTCTAAAGCGTTTCCTGAAGTGCCCAGGACATCTGTTTTGGCCCAAGCTCCCATGTTAGAGCTGTTATCAAGTCCTATTGGCTCTCCCATTGCTACTGGTAACAGATGGATTTGTCACCCCAAAGTTAAGAAAAACCAGATGTTTCTTTTCTTGTTCAGTATTCCAATGGGAGGTCAAGAGCATGTTTAAAAAAGCACCAGTGCAATTGAGAAATAATATTAGTAACCTGACCAACAAGGTCATATGATTTAGGATCATTTCAAGATTTTGAGTGAATTTCAATATTTGGCTATCTACATTTATTGGATTGCCCTCCAATTAATCTGTGTTTTGTTTTGTTTTTATAACTAGAAACCTGTATTTTATGGGAATCATAATTTGTATGGAAGCAGTGATAAATCCTATATAATAAAAGCCTAATATGCTAAGTGGCTGGTTGTCCAGTCGTCCATTCAACCAATCAAAGTGTAATATGCTAATGATATGCTAAGTCTGCTCAACTGCTCGCTATGATGTGCACTGACCACCAGGGGCAGACACTCAACACAGGAGCTGCCTCCCTGGTGGTCAGTGTGCTCCCACAGGGGAGGGCCACTCAGCCAGAAGCCATGCTCTTGGTCGGGGGGCACAGCAGCAGTGGCGGGAGCCTCTCCCTCCTCTGTGGCAGTCAGACGTCCTCTGAGGGCCCCTGGACTGCAAGAGGGCACAGGCCAGGCTAAGGAATGCCCCCTCCCCTTCGACCCTTCTACCTCTGCACCCAGAGTGCAGGAATTTCATGCACCAGGCTTCTAGTATGGAATAAAATATTTAAACATGTAACTTATAACCTGAGGTCTTATCAATTAATTTCTTACCCAAATGTTTATTGAGCCCATAGCATATGCCAGGGAAGTATTAGTGTCTGGGCTACAAAGATGGATGAGATGGGATCCTTAACATTGAGGGCCTCATAATATAGCATAGAAAACTCATGTGTAAACTAGCAGACCTGCTACAACATGGCAAGTGCTAACCACTGTTAGGAGAGTGTCATGGACTAACTGTGACGATTAGGAGGAGATGAGGGAACATGGAAGACACTATGAGGGAGGCCACATTTGAGCCACATCTGAAAGGATGAGCAGGAGTTTACCGGGCAACTGTATTTTCCGGGGGTGGGGGATTGCAGGTGAGGAAATGAATTCTTAATAGAGGAAGAATGCACACAGGCTTGAAATAATTATATATTCAGGCTTCTGTAAGGAGTTGAGAACAGTTGGGGATACAATGTTTGGGGGTAGGGCAGGAAATATGGCTAAAAAAGTAGGTGAGGATCAGAATATGAGGAGTCCTCTATTCCACACCAAGAAAATCTGTATGGTATGCAATGAGTCACTAACATATTTTAAGTAAAAATAATTAGAATTTTATATTTTAGAAAGATCACTCTGGTGTAATGGAAGTTTTGGAGCAGGGAAGGCTATTTCTTTGATGCAGGGGAGCAATGATGAAAGCTTTGATGTAAGGCAGGGCCTGCTAGGATAAAGGGCGGAAAAGAGAGGTTAACAGATGCAGTGGTGTGCAACCTATAGGATCACTTAGTGCTAATAAAAGCTGAGCCCCATTCAGAAAGGTTGCTTCTGATTTGTCTTATTTACTTTTTGTTGTTTAATGATAGTCTGGTGCACAATGATGAATTTATGTTGGACTTGCTAAGCTTAATGTGGAGTATTTATGTGTCCTTGCACAACGAATTGTGACAGGTCTGGAACTTACACTAAAATACCAATGTGCCGATTGTTCTTTTGCCTACTTGGTTATGTTGGGAACTCAGATTTTATTTATTTTTATTTTTTTGTTTTTATTCTTTTTTTTCTTCCACTTTTTTAAATTAAATTTTTATCTGTGTACATATCTTACCATTGCTCCCCCCCAAAACATGTTCTCCCTCCCCAGAGTTTTGTGTCCATTGGTTATACTTATATGCATGTGTACAAGTCCTTCGGTTTATCTCTTATCTCCCCCATATCTCCCTACCCTCCCAGCTGTAATCTGACAGTCTGCTTGTTGCTTTACTGTCACTATATCTATCTTATGGTTCATCAGTTTATAATGTTCTTTATTATCCATAAATGAGTGGGAACTCGGTTTTATAGACCTCCCTTCTTCATGCACTTTCAGGTTGAAGTTGGCTTACAGGGAAGCTGTGTGAGTTCTGGGAGGCAGAAGAGAAGCAGCTGTAATTATGTTCTGAAGGTTATCGTTGGCTCCAGGGCAAAGCTGGGTTTCAATTTGTTCTTGCTCTTCCGTTGTTCCTGATGCTGGCCTTGGCTACCACAAGTAAAGCAGGCCTCCACGGGATGCTTTGCTGACAGTTCATAGAATGGCAACCACAGCCAACAACCTTCTACATACTTACGTTCCCACCCCAGGAGCCATACATGTTAGCTTCCACAGCTCCCTGGAAATTCTGACTCCTCTGAATTTTCTGCTCCTTCAACCACATTTTGCAGATATTTATCTTCCCAGCTCCTCCCAAAACTGAGTGAGTATTCATTCCTATCAAAAACTCCTTCTCCCGTAACACTCACAGTGGTTCTACATTCCTGATTTAATCTGTTAAAAGCTAGGACTGAAGTGTATTTTCAGACAGAACTCCTTAAAAATACTACATCTGCCGGGACTGGTTTGGCTCAGTGGACAGAGCATCAGCCTGCAGACTGAAGGGTCCCAGGTTCGATTCCAGTCAAGGGCATGCACCTTGGTTGCTGGCCCATCCCTAGTAGGGGGTGTGTAAGAGGCAGCTGATCGATGTTTCTCTCTCATCGATGTTTTTAACTCTCTTTCCTTCTCCCTTCCTCTCTGTAAAAAAAAAAATCAATAAAATATATATATCTATACATTAAAAAAAAAACCCACTACATTTTCCACTCAAAACTGTTTGTCACTTGAAATTGTGTTGAGAGTCTGTTTTTTTCTGGAATTCCTGATAGTGTCCACTAGTGTAGAACGGTGATCTTAATATGTTTAAATAGAAGAAATTTGTCAGAATAGCTATGAGGAATCTCAAGAAAAGTCAATATTTGGTTCTTATACTGTTGAAAGAAATCATCATTATTATTACTTTTTGTTTTTTTGTTTATTTGTAAGTTTTGTTTTATTTTTGAGATTAATTTCCATTCATATTGTTTCAACATAAGAAATGTTCAAACCTGTAGAGAATTTTTATGAGGTTATTTGAGACAAACTGATGACAACTGCTAGGAAACAAAATGCCAATGGATTGAGACAATGCTCCAGAGAATGGCAGTTTTGCAGCGATCTCAATGTGCTTTCTTCTTTACTCCTCTAGTTGTAGGATTTCCATTCAGCCAGCTCCTAGGCGGTTCTGTTATTATTACATTTTGTATGTGAACATTTTAACATACTCTAGTACTCCAGAACTAACTGGACTATAGAGAACAGGGCATGAAAGGTATTACTGTATTTGCCGGCGTATAAGACGATTTTTTGGTCCTGAAAAATATGCCTCCAAGTGGGGGGTAGTCTTATACGGCGAGTATATAACAAACTCTGTATTTTTAGTGGAAATGTTAGGGGGTCGTCTTATACGCCCAGTCGTCTTATATGCCTGCAAATACGTATTTTTCAGGGCCAAAAAATCGTCTTATACGCCGGCAAATACGGTAGGTGCCTTGCATGCAGGGAGGGAGGATGCAGGCAGATTATGGCAGGTAAAGAGGAGTTCATCCTGCTGGCAGGTGAAGGCATTCTTGGGGTAAAGTAGATAAAGCCTCTAATTGAAAAAAGCACCTGTAGCTGAAACTGGTTTGGCTCAGTGGATAGAGCATCGGTCTGCGGACTGAAAGGTCCCAGATTCGATTCCGGTCAAGGGCATGTACATTGGTTGCGGGCACATCCCCAGTAGGGGTGTGCAAGAGGCAGCTGGTCGATGTCTCTCTCTCATCGATGTTTCTAACTCTCTGTCCCTCTACCTTCCTCTCTGTGAAAAATCAATAAAATATACTTTAAAAAAAAAAGAAAAGAAAAAAGCAGCTGTGAAACAGGGATCCTGATGCTATTGGCTCAATAAAAATCCCCTCATGAGAAGATTATGACAGGAGTGACAGAGGGTACTGTCTAGAACTCTAGAATAAGCTTTTGAGTTGCTTTTCTCCCTGTACCCCTTCCCTGGGGAGATGATAGAGTTTAAGTCCAAGGATTATAAGAAGAGATATTGACTTTGTTGCCGCTATTGGGAAATGAAACTTGACCTAGAAAAGTGTGTGCCCTTGGACATCTCAAAATCTCTGGGACACAGCAAAAGCAGTTCTGAGAGAGAAGTTCATAGCACTTCAGGCTTACCTAAAAAAAATCCCAAAAAAACAATAAACACACACAAAAAAACCCAAACAAACAAAACAAACACACACACACACACCACCACCAACAACAACAACAACAAACAACCAAGAAAAATTAACAATAAATTTATTTAACCTTACAACTTAAATAATTAGAAAGATAACAATAAGAAAAGCCCAGAATAAGTAGAAGGAATAAAGTAGTAAAGATTAGAGCAGAAATAAATGACATAGAGATTTAAAAATATATAAAAAAGTCAATGAAACCAAGAGCTAATTCTTTGAAAGGGTAAATAAGATTGATGAACCATTAGCCAGACTCATCAAGAAGCAAAGAGAGAGGACCCAAATAAATAAAATCAGAAACAAAGAGAGAGGACCCAAATAAATAAAATCAGAAACAATACCATAGAAATGCAAAGGATTATAAGAAAACTAAAGGCCCAGTGCATGAAATTCATGCATGGGGTGGAGGGGAGTCCCTAAGCCCAGCCCGCACCCTCTGTAATCTGGGACACCTAGAGGGATGTTAAATGGACAGTTGGACATCCCTCTCACAATCCAGGACTGCTGGCTCCCAACTGCTCACCTACCTGCCCTCCTGATTGCCCCTAACTGATTCTGCTGCCAGCCTGATTGATGTCTAACAGCTCCCCTGCCAGCCTGTTTGCCCCCAACTTCCCTCCTCTGCTAGCCTGGCCACCCCAACTGCCCTCCCCTACAGCGATGATCACCTCCAACTGCTCTCCCTTGCAGACCTGGTCCCTCTCAACTGCTCTTCCTTGCAGGCATGGTGCCTTCCAACTGCCCTCTACTGCTAGCCATCTTGTGGTGGCCATCTTGTGTCTACATGGGGCAAGTATCTTTACCACATGGGGGCAGCCATCTTGTGTGTTGGAGTGATGGTCAATCTGCATATTACTCTTTAATTAGATAGGATAGAGGCCTGGTTCATGGGTGGGGGCCAGCTGGTTTGCTCTGAAGGGTGTCCTGGATCAGGGTGAGGGTTCCCTTGAGGTGTGGGGCCTGTGGTGGTTTGCAACCTGGCTATGCCCCCCAGCAACCCAAGGGGAGGCCCTGGTATCTGGAATTTATTTACCTTCTACAATTGAAACTTTGTAGTCTGGAGCAGAGCCAAGCCTCCTGCTTGCTCCTTGGCTGGCAGCCATTTCTATTGGGGTTCATGTACCTTCTATAATTGAAACTTTGAAGCCTTGAGTGGAGGCCTAGGCTGGCCATGGTGTGTGGAAAGCTTGGCTTCCTATATTACCAGGGAAACCCAAGCCTCTCAACTGCTCTCTGTGGCTGCAGCCATCTTGGCTGGGGTTAGTTTACATAAGCGCTCTGATGGGCTTGTGGGCATGGCTTGTGGGTGTGGCTTGAGCAGAGTGATGGTTCATTTGCATATTACTCTTTTATAAGGTAGGATACTATGAATAACTATATCCCAGGAAGCTGGACATGTGAATGAAATGGAAAAATTCCTAGAAAAATACAACCTCCCAAAACTTAATCAGGAATAACTAAAAAACCTGAATAGGCCAATAACAACTGATAAAATAGAAACCATAATAAAAAAATAAAAATAAAAAAACTCCAAGCAAACAAAAACCCATTTCCAGATGGCTTCACAAGGGAGTTTTACCAAATATTTAAAAAATAACACCGATACTTCTCAAACTATTCCAAAAAAATCAAAGAGGAAGGCACGCTTCCAAGTTTTTTTTTTTTTGAGGCCAGGATTATCCTAACTCCAAAACCAGATGCAGACACTACAAAGAAAGAGAATTATAGGCCAACATCCCTGATGACCATAGATACTAAAATTCTCAAAAAATAGTAGTGAATTGAATCTAGCACTATATTAAAAAGATAATACACTATTATAAAGTGATATGCCAGGGATGCAAGGCTGATACAATACTCAAAAAATCAATAAATGTGATACATCATATAAAAAAGTTAAAAGACAAAAATTACATGATTGTATCAGTAGATGCAGAAAAAACATTCAAGAAATCCAATACCCATTTTTGATAAAATCTCTCAGCAAAGTGGGAATAGAGGGGTCATACCTCAACATGATAAAGGCCATATATGACAAACATACAGCCAACACCAAACTCAATGGGTAAAAACTAAAGCCATTTTCCCTAAGAACAGAAACAAGACAGGGACATCCACTTTCACCACTTTTATTCAACATAGTACTGGAAGTCCTAGCCACAGCAATCAGCCAAGAAGAAGAAGAAAAGGCATCTAAATTGGAAAGGAGGAAGTAAAGCTTTTATTATTCTCAGATGACATAATATAATATGTAGAAAACCCTAAAGACTTCACCAAAAAACTACTAGATTCAATAAATGAATTTGGCAATATAGCAGAATACAAAATCAACACCCAAAAATCAATGTTTTTTTATACACTAATAACGAATGCTCAGAAAGATAAACTAAACAAATAATGCTATTTACTTCTGCAAAAAATTTTAAGATACTTAGGAATAAATTTAACCAAGGAGGTAAAAGTCTTGTACTTGGAAAACTACAGGGTGTTGAAAAAATAGATAAAGGAAGATACAAACAAGCGGAAGAATATATTGTGTTCATGGATTGGTAAAATTAACATAATTAAAATGTCTGTATTACCTCTGCAATCTAAAGATTCAATGACTCCCCTATTAAATTACCAACAACATATTTCACAGACCTAGAACAAATACTCCAAAAAGTTATATGGAACCAAAAAAAGACCCCAAATAGCTGCAGCAATCTTGAGAAAGAAAAACAAAGTTGGAGGAATCACAATACCAGATATCAACTTATACTACAATGCCACTGTAATAAAAACAGCCTGGTACTAGCACAAGAACAGGCATATAGATCAATGGAATAGAACAGAGACCCCAGAAATCAACTAAGCCATCATGCGCAATTAATATTTGGCAAAGGAGAGAAGCGTGTACAATGGAGTCAGGACAGTCTCTTCAATAAATGTTGTTGGGAAAATTGGACCGATCCTTGAAAACACATGAAACTTACACCACAGAAATAATAAACTCAAAATGGATAAAAGACTTAAAAGTAAACAGCAAAATCATAAAAATCATAGAAAAAACCACAGGCAGCAAAATCTCAGCCATCTATCCTAGCAATATGTTTACATATACATCTCCTAGGGCAAAGGAAACTGAGGAGAATATAAATGGGACTACATCAAAATAAAAAGCTTCTGCACAGCAAAAGAAACCATCAGCAAAATGAAAAGGGGCCCATTGTATGGGAGAACATACGATATATCTGCTAAAGGGTTAATATCCAACATACATAAGGAACTCAAACAACTAAACAAAAGGAAGACAATCCAATTGAAAAATGGGCAAAGAACCTAAAAAGACACTTCTCTAAAGTGGACATATAGACATACAAGAGACCTATGAAAAAATGCTTGAAGTCACTTATCAGAGAGATACAAATTAAAACAATGAGGTATCACCTCACATCTGTCAGAATGGCTACCATCAACAAATCAACAAATGACAAGAGCTGGCACAAATGTGGAGAAAAGGGAACACTAGCACACTGCTAGTGGGAGTGCAGACTTTTGTAGCCACTGTGGGAAACAGTATGGAGTTTTCTCAAAAATTAAATGTGGAACGGCCATTTGACCCAGCCAGCCCACTTCTAGGAATATACCTTAAGAAACCTGGGACATCTATCAGAAAGAATGTATGCACCCCTATGTTCATAGCAGCACAATTTATAATAGCTAAGATCGGGAAACAACCCAGGTGCTCGTCAATGGATGAGTGGATAAAAAAAGGTGTGGTATGTTCATACCATGAATACCATGCAGCAGTAAAAAAGAGGAATCTTTTACCCTTTGAGACAGCATGAAGTGACCTGGACAGTATTATGCTAAGTGAAATAAGCCAGTCAAAGAAAGACAAGTATTACATGATTTTACTCATATGTGGAATTTAATTAACAAAATGAACTGATGAACTGAGTGGATCCAAAGACATGGAAGCATGGAAGAGAGTGTGGAATCTCAGAGGGAAGATAGTTAAAGGGTAGGTGGGTGGGAGGGGATCAACCAAAGACCTTGTATGTATATGTGCATAACCCATGAACACAGATAATAGGGTGGTAAAGGTCTGGGATGAGGTCAGGGGTGAACGGGATGGTGTCAATGAGGAGAAAAGGAGGACATATGTGATACTTTCAACCAAAAACACTAAAAAAAGTGTGTGCTCTGGAGAGTGTTGTTCTGCTTTTTGCCTTTTTTTCAAGAGGCCAGAAACAGGATGAATTCAATTTTCATCACCTCTCACCTGTTCCCCAGGTCTTCTGTCTTTCTCTTTATTGGTTTACTCTTTCATTGTTGTCAGAACACTTCCTCCCGTAGCCTCCTAAAAAAGGGTGCAGGAGAGAGAATTTTTTTGAGATCTCGTAAGTCTAAAAGTGTTTTTTATTTTACCCTTATTACTCATTGATAGTTAAGGTAAATACAGAATTCTAGGTTGAAAGACAGAAATTCATTATCTTCTAGCTTCACTCTGGTTCTTGGAAAGTTGAATGCTATTTTAAATTCTGACCCTCCTCCATTTTCTCTGATCTCTCTTTAGGGTCTCCAAAATTGAGATGTTAAACCTGTAAGAATTGTTTTCTAATTTTTTTCATATGTATATGAAATATATTATGTATACATGAAATAGTACCATGTCAGGCATCTTGGCATCTTTGAAGCTAAACAAAAAGGCCAGTGTGGACAAGAAAAGTAAGAGAGAAAGACATTTTATATTTATCCTAATTATTCTTAATTTTGTAATATAGAAGTAGAAAGAAAAAAGACTTTTTTGATATACTTTGTAAATCTCCCTTGCTCGAATGTTATCTGTTTCATCTTTAGCTCTGAAAATTTGCTAGGTAACTATTGAGTTGCTTAACCAATGGGTTTTTATTTCCTGGATGTAAATGAGCAATTGGGTACAATAATCTTCCATATCACATTTGGCTCTAAAAGCTGATCTTGCATTGGGTTATCTCAATACTAATTAGTACTTCTATTAGAAGGCCTGTGACACGGAGAGGAAGTGAAACAGAGGTCAGTTACTACTGACGCTCATTCAGCATTTCTAGAAGGGTTGGTTAAAAGAGATGCATAGCCCTGGCCAGTTTGGACCAGTGGTCAGCCTGCAGACCAAAGTGTCCCTCCCAGTCTGACTCTGGTCAGGAGCACGTACCTGGGTTATAGGCTCCTCCCAGCCCAGGCCCTGGCTGGGGCTTGTGCAGGAAGCAACCCATCGATATGTTTCTCTCACATCGATATTTCTGTGTCTTTCCTTCTCTCTTCCACTCTCTCTAAAAATCAATAAAAAAATATCCTTGGGTGAGGATTAAAAATAAATAAATAAAAGAGATGCATACCTCTAAGGTCCACTTATAGATTCTAAAGTTCTTCTATGTTTATTATATAAAAGGAGGAAAAAAATCACAGATGCTGCCTACTCAATGTGGCTCTCATTCTGACGGATATAAGTAAGGTTTTAATACCGTTATGATCATTTCAAGTATACAATAAAATTTTTAGAGCATTTAATGTACAATTTCATGGCGTAGCTCTATCACAAGCATTGAATGAGTAGTTTCAGTAATAAAGAGTGTATGGAACAAATTCTTAAAATTCAATTCAACACTTATTCCACACGTTGCAAGCTGAAACAGAGAACAGCCTTTACCATGACCTATCTTTCCAACATTATATTCAACTAGTGACTTGTTGCATGAAATTATGTGAGACCTAGGACCCCTCCACCACCCCCTGCCATCCTCCGCCCCTGTGCCATGAGACTGCCCTGAGTCCCAACCCTCATGGCCAGTGCACCTCGGGATAGCCCTGAGTCCTGGAGTGCCACTCCAATGCCCCACCTCAGGCCTCAGGCAGTGGCCACTGGGCCCCGCCCCTGCGGTGCGTATGTGTGGCCTGCAGAAACCCTGGCAGAAGCCACTTGAAGTGGACACCGGGACCCCTTTCCCCCGCAGGACTGCAGGAACCCCAGTGGAAGCCACGTGGAGTGGCTGCCAGCCCTGCCCCCACTGTGTGTGCCGCCATCTTGTGATGGCATTATGGTGTGAGGGTCAATTTGCATATTACCTCTTTCTTATATAGGATAACCTGGCTTTCTTTGTTCTGCTTTATACTTCTCTCTATGTTTTAGACTTCATGTGTCCTATGATCTTTGTTTCTGTTACCTGGAATCCTTCTGTCATTATTGCCCTCCTATCCCCAGATCACCAGACTCCAGTTGCCAAAATCCTACCCAGCCATCAAAGCCCATATTAAATATTTCTTTGCTCAAGCAGGCTTTCCTGATTCTCCCTAGAAAGTCAATCCATTTCTTTTTTAAAGTTCATAACACATTATTTGTAACCTTTCTAACAATACGGATTTTCTTCTCCTTGGAAGTATACCTCCCTGTTTTCCTTTTACATTATACACTTCTTGAGAACAGGAATCATGTCTTGCTCATCTGCATATCTCCTACTATATTTAGAAGACTTTTAATATCTGTTGTTAAAATGAATTCTACATACCACATATGTAAGCAAAAGTCTATAGTCTTATTAAAACACACACACACACACACACACACACACACACACACACACACAAAACAAAAACAAAACAACCCCAACAAAACCATTCTAATATATGCAGGAAAACATATACTATGCAATCTTTATTAGAAAGAGTTATATCCCTGGTAAAGCTATTTCCCATTCTATCAATAATGACTAGCATCGTTTCTATTTTACCTTTATTATTAGCAGAGACTTTGCATGTTTATCAGGTTTTGATGACTAGGATTCTTTTCCTTGGGTAAGTTATTAAAGTTAAACTTGATATTCCTTTGGAAAAGTACTCTCCCACACCCTTATAACCAGCCAAAATAACCCATAAGATTGAACTCTTAGCTTTGAAATGGCTTTCTTTAGTTCGCTGGCTTATCACTCTAATATTTTGAGTATGTCAGTTCAACAAAAAAAAGGTGATCCAGGTTGGAATGGAAGCCCAATCTCCCCCCCCCCCCCTTTATTAACCTAGTCTGGATACATTTCCCAATAAAAAAATTCCCCAAGACTTATTTTAAGTTTTTTGTTATTTGGAAAATCAGTAACTTCAAAGCATTTTCAGAATATTGTCCTATAGCTAAACTTGAGATTGCCTTTATTGAAGAGTTTAAAAAACTACTTGAGGAGCTTTTGGGGAAGATTATCGATGTAAGCCTGCGCTAAAAGTCATTGGTTCATATTTCATTAGTCATGCTGTTTGTCACCACTAAATCTTTCACTGGACATTTGCCCATTCCTCTGAAAATAACACTCTTGCCTTCATTTCTACATTTTAGCTTCCATTAAACTGAGGCTTAGAACTCTTTTTTTTTTTTCAGGCATAGGATAAGATTACCAGAAATAAGTGTAATGTTGAAACTTTTATTTAGTACCTAAAATAGTTTTTTTGTTTCTATAAGGGAGCACGATAATAACTTCTTGTGTATTTGGAAAATTTCTTTGAATATGTGAAGTGTGTGTAATGAATTTCTGCAATGAATGATAAAACTGTGAAACCCTTGGGGTTTTAAATATTGTAAAGGTATTTAATGCCATACCAAAAAGTTGTTCTTTAATAGCCCATGCACAGTAATCATGTATTTCACCATCTTTATATTATTTACTCATGACAAAAACTCTAGGATTCAGAAAATACATACATATAATGTACATTTGTATATTTTGATTTTTTTCATTCAATGGTATCTGATGTATGTTATCTTTTCCTGACACATGAATTGGATAACTTTCTAGTAGCTGGTTATTTTTTTCCCCTTCAAATTTAATCTAGAAACAAATTACATTAAGCTTGGTGCTAAAAGTCTATCTGATTAAAATCTTTCCAATGTTCTTTTTATATTTAGATTTATATATAGATTATACACCAGTCACATTTATATTGAAGTATCATTTCTAAATAAAGGTTTTCTTTTTATGTTTGTTTTAGTAATATGGCATTGCTTGTTTTGAATATAGAGTAATAATTATTTTCTAGTCTAGAAATAGCTAAATACCCAATTTTCAGATTAATATTAAATTATCAATATTGCCTGTTTAATGTCCTTACATGGCTGTAATCAAGTAAGGTCCACATTGCTTGATTATAATATTTATCTGGCTTTCTGCCATTTAAATGGATGCATTAATACTCAGTTCTCCACAGTGTGGTGAAGTTCAGTTAATGTTTATAGAAGCTTCATGAGATTGTCTGCTGAAAGATATTACATGAGGTAAAATTATGTAAAAAGCAAACATGTAGAGTATTATAGAAATAGTTGCTTAGCATACAAAATTTTAAGTGTGTACCTCAATAAAATATCATCTACATACTACATCATGCATGCATTGCCCAAAGTAAAGTCTTTTCTGTCCCCGTTTATACTTTCTTTGCCCACTTCCACCTCACTTTCCCTCTGCCTATCACCATACTGTTGTCTATGTCTATGTGTTTTATATATATATATACACATATTGTTGTTTATGTCTATGTGTCTATATATATAAACAAATTCATACACCATTGGGTCCTTCAGCCTGGCCTGCATGATGAGGCTGAAACTGGCTCTTTGACATCCCCTGAGGCATCCCAGATTTTGAGCCGGACCCCACGGATTGGCCGGACCCCAGCAGCAAGCTAACCTACAGGTTGGAGCACTGCCTCCCTGTGGTCAGTTCATGTCATAGCAAGCTGTTGATCATCTTTAGCATATCATTAGCATATTTTGCTTTGATTGGTTGACTGGATGATGGGACAACTTAGCATATTAGGCTTCTATTATACAGAATATACTAGTTTATATAGTACCTAGGAAACGTATACACAGTTTGAATGATTATAAAGTCGTGTTTATTAACATACAGTTCATTTTCAAAATTTAAAAGAATTTACAGAAATCAATACTTTTTTTTTTATCAGCACCTGTTTTCAAACTGCTGATAACAGGAAGAAATAATTACAGAAAACTTTCCCTACCTGGTGAAAGCAATGGAATCACAGCAGACATCAAAGAATCATGTCATTCAGTGTTTGTGTGCCCTCATTTCATCAATTGTTGCCGGTTTTGTACCGTAAACTTAATCTTTTATGTATCCCCATAAAGAAGTCTAGTGGATAAATTTTCTTTGTTCAAAGCTTAATCTGGCTTCACGCATTATTTCAAATCAGTTAAACCTGAAAAGGAGTGAAAGTTTAGTGAGTTATCACCTCTTAAAGTGTGTATACTTGTTTGTTTTTGGAAATCCTTTCATCTTTTTTTCACTCAGTCCCTAATCTTCCTCTCTTCTGACAATTACCAGTCTATTCTATGTATCTAAGCTTTTCTTTTCTTTTATTCATTAAATTATTAGATTTAAATTATTAAATTCATTAAATTATTAATTAGATTCTACATATAAGTGAGATCACGTGGTTCTTATCATTTTCTAACTGGCTTATACCACTTAGCATAATAATCTCCAGATCTATCTATGCTATCGAAAAAGATAAGATTTCCTTCTTATCTGTGATTCTATTACGTAAATATACCATAGCTTGTTTATCCACTCATCTACTGATGGACACTTGGGCTGCTTCAAGATTCTGACCATTGTAAATAAAACTGCAATGAACATAGTGAGCATATATTCTTAGTGCTTTGATTTTCTTTGAATAAATTTCTAGAAGTGGAATTGCTAGGTCAACAGGTAGCTCCATTTTTAATTTTTGAGGAAATTCCATACTGTTTTTCACAGTGGCCACAACCAGTCTGCATTCCCACCAGCAGTTCACTATGATTCCCTTTTCCCCCACAGTCTCACCAGCACTTGTTGTTGGTTGATTTATTGATGATAGCCATTCTGACATGGGTGAAGTGATATCACATTGTGATTTTAATTTGTATATTTCTGCTAAGTGGCATTGAGGATCTTTCCATATGTCTGTTGGCCATCAGAATGTCATCTTCGAAGTGTCTATTCAAATCATTTTCCCACTTAAAAAATTTTTATTATAGAGATGTACCTCTTTTTCCCTCCCTAAAAGACAAAGAGAGAATCTTAAAAGCAACAAGAGACAAGCAGTTAGATACCTGCAAGGGATTTCTCAACCGAAACTTTGCAGGCCAGAAGGGAGTAGCAAGCAATATTCAAAGTGATGAATAATAAGAATCTACAACAAGATTACCCAGCAAAGTTATCTTTTAGAATTGAGGGTCAGATAAAGAGCTTCACAGACATTTGCCCATTTTTAAATTAGGTTGTTTATTTTCTTGGTGTTGAGTTGTATATGTTCTTTATATATTTTGGAAATTAACTCCTTATCAAATGTAGCATTTGTGGATTCACTGGGCTGCCTTTTCATTTCGTTGAAGGTTTCTTTTGCTGTGCAAACGCTTCTAAGTTTGATGTAGTCCCATTTGTTTATTTTTTCCTTTGTTTCTCTTGCTTGAGGAGATATATCAGCAAAATATTGCTTTGAGAGATGCCTGAGATTTTACTGCCTATGTTTTCTCCTAGGAGTTTTATAGTTTCCAACTGACATTTAAGTCTTTTATCCATTTTGAGTTTATTCTTGTGTATGGTGTAATTAGTAGTCTGGTTTTGTTTGTTTGTTTGTTTGTTTGTTTTTGCAGGTATCTGTCCAATTTTCAAACACCATTTATTGAAAAGACTGCCCTTACTTTGTTCTATGTCTTGCCTCCTTTATCAAATATTAATTGACCATAATAGTGTGGGTTTATTTCTGGGTTCTTTGTTCTGTTCTGTTGATCTAGATCAGGGGTGGGACACCTTTTTTTTTTTGTCAAGGTCCATTTGGATATTTATAATATCATTCAAGGGTCATACAAAATTATCAACTTAAGAATTAGCCTGCAGACTAAATTATTTCACAGGCCTTACATAGCCCACAGGCCAGACATTCCCCATTCCTGATCTACATGATTGTTTATGTGCCAGCATCAGGCTGTTTATTACAATGGCCTGTAGTCTAGTTTTATATTAGGTATTGTGATACCACCAACTTTGTTTTCCTTCGTCAAATTTCTTTGGCAATTCAGGGTCCCTTTTGATTCCATATAAAATTTTGGAATATTTTTCTAGATCTGTGAAATGATATAACATTTTAATTATGTTAATTCTTCTTGTCCATGACATTTTAATGATGTTAATTCTTCCTATCAATTTACTTCCACCTATTTGTATCTTCCTCAATTTCTTTCTTCATTATCCTCTAATTTTCTGAGTACAGGTGTTTTATCTCCTTGATTAAATTTATTCCTAGATATCATGTATTTTTGCAATGGTAAACAGGATTATTTTGTTTCCATTTCTGAGAGTTCTACTTCATACTTTTAACGATAACTCTATTGTAGATGTCCCCTCTCTGTTTTCCCACCTCCATTCTCCCAAGCCTTCCCTGCCCTTGGTCTTCGCCACACCGCTGTCCATGTCCATAGGGTGTGCATAGACATTCATTAGCTACTCCCCTTACCGTCTTTCCCCAGTCATCTCACCCCCACACCTCTGGCACCTGCCAGCCTGTCCCATGTACCCATGCTTCTGGTTCTATTTTGTTTGTCTGCTTATTTTGTTAAGTAGATTCCACATATTTGTGAGATAATATGGTACTTGTCTTTGTCTGACTGGCTTATTTTGCTTAACATAATACTCTCCAGATCCATCCATGCTGTCACAAAGAGTAAGACTCCTTTTTACAGCTGTGTAGTATTCCATTGTGTTCATATACTACCACTCCTTTTTTTTTTTTTTTAAATCCACTCATCTACTGATGGACGCTTGGGCTGTTTCCAGATCTTGGCTATTGTAAATAACATTGTTATGAACATATGGATGAATATTCTTTCTGATTAGTGTTTCATGACTCTTCGGATATCTTTCCGGAAATGGGATCACTGGGTCAAAAGTTCCATTTTTTAATTTTTTTAGGAGACTCCATACTATTTTTCCACAGTGACTGCACCAGGCACTAGGTTTCCCCTTTCTCCACATCCTCCCCACGTTTATTTTATTGGTAGTAACCATTCTGACAGGTGGGAGATAATACAGGTGTAGTTTAAATTTGCATCTCTGATGATTAGTGACCGTGAGCATTTTTTTCATATGTCTGTTGGACAAGTGTCTATTCAGGTAATTTGCCCATTTTAAAAATTGATTTTTTTTGTCTTCCTGGTACTAAGTTGTGTAAGTTCTTTATATATTTTGAAAGTTAACCCCTTATAGTATGTATCACTGATGAATATGTTCTCCTAGACAGTGAGTTCTCTTTTCATTTTGTTGATGGTTTCTTTTGCTGTGCAGAAGCTTTTTAGTTTGATGTAGTCCTATTTGTTTAACTTTTTCTGAGTTTCCCTTGACCTCAGAGATATACTGATGAAAATATTTCTGTGAGACATGCCTGAGGCATTACTGTCTCTCTTTTCTTCTAGGATTTTTAGAGTTTCATGACTCACATTTAAGTCTTTTATCCATTTGAACCTATTCTTGTGTGGGGTAATTTGGTGGTCTGGTTTCATATTTTTTTCAGGTACCTGTGCAATTTTCCCAACACTATTGATTGATGAGTCCTATGTTGTTATTATCAATATACCAATTAAAAGCTAAGTGCATCGGAATACTTTTTGTAGCATTCTTTTTGATTTATAAACACCAATGGTTTGAAAATACATTATACTAGTAGTTAGTTTTTGTTTTGTTTTTTACAATAGACTGAATTAAATAGATGATTTCTAATCCTGAGAAACTGAGCATTAAAATAGGGAGCTGAATTTTAAAGAAATTAGAACTGTTATAACAGGTACCTCATTACTTACTTGTATTAGAGAATATTCTCCTTTCCATAGCTTAAAGAGTAACATAGATCTCTATTTTCAACATAGAGCTCATTTCATGGTTTAGTTATTCCATGTATGAAGTATCTTTAGCCACATTATACTGTATAGAAATATTTACATGATCTATTACACAGATCAGTTGTAAGAAACACAGAAAGACTTATGTTTTCTCTTGGAAAACTTTCAATTCTAGTCGTGGAAATATTTTCCCCCTAGACAATGTTGCTAAAAATTTTGTGGAATAAGTTTAAAAAAAATCAAATAGAAAACATGGCATAGCATACACAAAGGGCTTCTTTATTAGAAAGTTATTTAGGGGTTTTCTTTAAAAAATTTCCAGAAAAGAAACAGCTGAAATGAATTACAGGATATATGAGTAAGCAAAAATTTCTAAGAAATTCTAGGAAAATGAGATAAGGGAAATGTTATTCGTGTGTATTAGTTATCATGTGGATACACTTTCTTTTTCAAAAATAATATTTAAGAAGAATATTAGGACACACTTATTATTTCTTCTTTCATTTTTATGATTCCCAAAGATTTTTCAATAGTACATATCCTGATGTAGGTCACAAGATTCTTAAAAAGTCAACTTCAAATTTTTTAAAGCATGTCAAAAGCTATATTTTATGCAAGTTTTTACAAGATGAATAAAATCTGTAATCTAATTTTAAAATGAATAAGACAATTTCAGGAAATAGGAATATATATTTTTAATGATACTATATTATAATAGATATGTTGTAGAGAAATGCCTCAATTGATGAAAATATTTGGGTGATATGCTGATTTGTTTAATTACTTTTTAATTTTTAATTTAAAATTGAATACTTTATTTTAAATTCTTGCTGAAAATCTTTAAAAAATGAATTCATAGTAGGTAAATGCTATACTCGCCTCCACCGACAATGACATAAAAATTACAACTAAACTTAGAACAACCATCACTTAGAACCTAAATTCTGACTGAATGGAAGTCTACAATTCAGAAATTAAAGAAGAAGCTACACCAAGTCTGGTAAGAGGGATGAGACATGGAACACATGTGGCAGATAAAATTTGGGAGGGCCATCTCAATCACTGAGGAGTGAGGAGTCCTCACCCTAAACCAGGTCCCCCAGGAAGAGAAGCCTCCATTGCTTCTGGCTGCAAAAACCAGTGGGGATTGAGACTGAGGATGTTGTTGGTCCCAGAAAATTCCTCTAAAAGGGCCCACTCACAGAGTTCATCAGACTCACTCACTCTGAGCTCCAGTACTGGGGTAGCAGCTTGAGAGGAACCAAAGACACATAAGGAAAACTTGAGTTGTCTGGCATCGGAGCAAGAGCTGAGGGGCAGCTTTATCCCAGACAGAAGGGTTGGCAGAGACCGTTGTTCCTTTGCGGAGCCCTCCCTCCACAGCGCCAGCCGGTGGGCACTGAGACTCCATCAACATGGCTCACACTCTTTGCCCATCCCTGAGACCACCCACCCAAATTTCAGCCCCCTTCTCCCAAGCTGTGTCCAGTGGCTCATGCTTCAGTTTTTCCTAAAATCTCTCAAATAAACAGCATCTGGCCTGTACCTCTTGCTAAGTGGCCCTAGGACTGGCACTAGCAGCATCCGGCCTTGGTTGGGCATCTCCAAGCCCAACCCAAGTAACAGCCATCTCAGATCACTTTTAACCCAGACAGCAGCTGACCTTGGCGTCACCTTCTGGGAGGCCCCAGAGCCAGTACACCCAGTGGACACCTTCAGACCACATTAAAGCATCATAACCACCCAACTCCACAGGTGACATCCTCAGCAGGCAGACTCAGCCGGCATCAGAGCCCTGCTGAAGTAAGTACTGCTCTATGGGGTGGGCCCCTGCATGGCTGGTTTTTCACAGCGGTTGGAAGTTTGTCGTGGGTGGCCTGGGGTAAATCTCTCTTACTGATGTGCCAACAGCAATACAGGCTCAACTGCTAGAGGAGAGTGTACACAACACACACAGGGCACACCTTAAGTGTCCTGCTTAGGTGATTGTGCCACTGGACCCTATAGAAAACCTACTACATTAGGCCACTCTACCAAGCAGCTGTAGCAGCTCTACCTAATACAAAGAAAAAGAACATAGGGCTGCCAAAATGAAGAGACAAAGAAACATGTCCAAAATGAAAGAACAGAACAAAACTCCAGAAAAATAACTAAACAACATGGAAGCGAACAACCTAGTAGGTGCAGAGTCCAAAGGTTATAAGGATACTTACTGAACTTTGTGAGAGCCTCAACAACATAAAAAAGGACCAGTCAGAAATGAAGAATATACTAACTGAAATGAGGAATAATTTACAGGAATCAACAGTAGAGTAGAGGAAGCCAAGAATTAAATCAGCTAGTTGGAATGTAACAAAAACAAACAAACAAAAACAAACAAACAAACACCAAATCACAACAAAAAGAATATTTTTAAAAATTAGGTTAGTGCAAAGAGCCTCTAGGACAACTTAAGCATACTAACATTTGTATCATGGGGGTGTCTGAAGGAGAAGAGAGAGAACAAGAAATTGAAAACTTATTTGAAAAATAATGATGGAAAACTTCTCTAACCTGGTGAAGGAAATAGACATACAAGTCCAGGGAATGCAGAGGGTCCCAAACAAGATGAACCTAAATTAGCCCACACCAAGATGTGTCATAATTAAAATGCAAAAGGCTAAAGACAAAGAGAGAATCTTAAAGGCAGCAAGAGGAAAAACAGTTCGCTACTTTCAAGGGAGCACCCATGCAACTGTCAGCTGATTTCTTAACAGAAACTTTGCAGGCTAGAAGGAGTGGCAAAAATATTTAAAGTGATGAATAGCAAGGGCCTACAACCAAGACTACTCAACACTGCAGAGTTACCATTTAGAGTCAGAGGGCAGATGGAGAGCCTCCCAGACAAGAAAAAGCGAAAGGAGTGCATCACCACCAGTGTTATATGAAATGGTAAAGGGTCTTGTTTAAGAAGAAGAAAAATGAAAAGATTAAAAATTGAACAATAAATGGCAATACATACATATCTATCAACAATTGAATCTAAAAAACAAAATAAACAAACGGAACAGAAACAGACTCATAGGCACAGAGAACATTTTGATGGTTGCCAGATGAGAGGGGACTTGGGAGGATGGGTGGAAAAGGTGAACGGATTATGAAGTACAAATTGATTGTTACAGAATAGCATTGGGAATATAGTAAAAAATATTCTAATAAGTATGTATGGTTCCATATAGGTATGATATTTATTGGGATGATCGTTTATTAGTAAGTTATGTAATATCTAATCATTGGAGTGTACACCTGAAAGTAATGTTATAATGCATGTCAATTGTAATTAGAAAATAAAAACGATTTTAAAATAAAAAATGAATTCATAATCTTATAGCCAGAGGACATACAAAAGTGTATTATCTTTCTTTGCCATCTGTGAATTTGCATCATCTGATATTGATCTTTCTAAATGTCAATAATCATTGTACTGTCAGAAATTGGGATGAATGTATGTAACTTCAGCAAGCAGAGGGAATTCATTATTTGAATAAATCCATAATATAATTTTTCTTTCTCAAGATGTACTTCTTTATTTTCCTCAAAATAGACTTTTAGCAATGGTTTGGGATTGGAAATATTTAAGGTACTCTAATTAATTAGGTGTTTGTTATAATAAGATTTTGCTGTATTCTTGATGGAATTTTGGTTCGTATAGGAGGTAGACTGCTGAGGCTTCATCCATCTGCTGTCATGGTTGGGAAATGGCTAGGAGGAAGTATTTGGGATCTTTCGATGGGCCTTGAATGATGGTAGTCTATTTAGCATCCAAGCACTGTAACCTCTGGCTTGACTTTGGAAATTGGAATAGAAATATAGTGGGACTGCAACAACCAGGAAATCTGATCAGATAGACAGTTGTTGATTGGTTCTGGAATCAGCATGCTCTGCTTTGATCAGGCCAAAACTGGTTCTCTGACATCTGAGGGGTCCTGGATTGTGAGAGGCACATTTTTATATAGTGGTGCTTGTGAATGAAGGATTCAACTTGAGATCCTAAAGGCTACATTAGGACCCATAGGTACTGGCTGGATTTAGAATGGGGACTCAGACACTCAGTAGGATTACCAGATGTAAACTATACAGTAGAAAATCAATGCACAAACTTTTTATTAACGTGGTGAAAGGAGATGATAGTGAAAGTATGTTCCTAGTTATAGAAGCACTAAAAAATATGTACATTTTAAAAAGTAACTAACCAAACTTGAACGAAAGAAAGTATAAATCCTTGGTACCAGGAAGGAAGAAGGAATGTAATGGCAGATCTGGGAGAAGATGAAGCCATAGGCCTCATAGGGGCGTCTCAGTCAGACTGAGAGTTGGGACTAAGGTCCAGTTCAGAGACAGGAGATGCGGCCCCAAACTTGTGTGAGACAGACTCTGGGACAGTTCCCTCCATCGATGGGAGCCTTGAAGGGCTGCTCCTTGGATGAAGTGGGACTCCATAAACTCTGTCCTTTGGGGAGTGTCTGGGGACACTTGGGTAAATAAATCTTCAAGGAATTGGAAACTTAAGTTGGCACACACAGGTGTGAGTCCGGAATTTACACCACTCCTAAGGTACAAGAACTCCAAACTGAGACATTAATACTACTATTGGCATTAGAATTTCTGAATCTCCCAGGCCCTGGAAGAAGTAGGAATCAAGCAGCTCTGAAAGAACCATCCCACAAAACAGAGCACATGTAAATTAAAAAAAAAAAAAATTAGAAAACAGTACTCCATAAGGCAGAGAAAATAGTTGCAATAAACATGAGAATTTATAATAAAAACTGGATTATAGAACAATCTGAAACATTATAGACACATTTAAAAAACTTAAAGAGATAACAAGTAAGACTAAAACCTACAATGAAAACTTAAACAGAGTAGTGTGGACAATGAAAACACATAGTTATAAGGCACACGTAGTAAGTGAAATGAAAACTCAAACAAACATTAACTTGCAAAATAGTCCCAGCTAAAGAGATGTTTAGTAGATTGGGAGCTAGTCTGAAAGAAATGGATGAGAATATAGCACAGGAAGATAAAGAAATATATAAAACCGGTTGGGTCCCTTGGATTGGCCTGCTGGGATCAGGCCGAAACTGGCTCCCTGACATCTGAGAGGTCCTGGATTATGAGAGGGTGCAGGCCAGGCCGAGGAACCCCACCAGTGCATGATCCGGATGGGGAGGGACTGTAAGAGGGCTCCAGGGCATATCCAGCCATCTCACTCAGTCCCGATTGGCCAGACCCCATCAGCAAGCTAACCTACTGCTCAGAGAGTCTGCCTCCTGGTAGTCAGTGCGAGTCATAGTAACTGGTCGAATGGTCAAATGGTCGGACACTTAGCATATTAGGCTTTTATTTTATTGGATGATGGCGAGATGGACGATAGATAAGAAGCTCTAGTATAGGAATTCTAGAAGTATAACATTAAGATAATAAGGAACAAGTATGACTGTAAATTTTCTAGACCTGAAGCAAGACAGGAGACCTCAGTTTAACAGAATATGGCAAGATCTGAGTGCGATACAAATCTAAACTCTTCAAAAATAAGCATAAGACAACAAGATGGCGGCAGAGGTAAAAGCCTAACTGCAGCCGCACTCAACAATTTCAAAAAATACAACTAAAATATAGAGTGGACACTATCCAGAACTACAGGAAAGTTGACTGACTGGAAATTCTACAACTAGAAGGAAAGAGACAACCAGAAGGAAAACCAGAGGAGCTGTAAAAGCCTGAGGTACGGAGGCGCGGTGCGCGGAGCGGTGCGCGTGTGGGGAGAGGACGGAGCCGGAGAGGAGGGGCGGCTGAGTGCCTGGCTGGCGTTCCCTAGCGGGAAGGAGATAAAAGCTCCGGACTGTGCTGAACCCCAACTCCGACTGCACTGAACCCCAGTTCTGGGCGAGACCCCGGAGGTCCCAGGCTCATACAGAGGGAATCTGGGCTGTAAGGCGGAAGCTCAGCGGAGCGGCGAAAAGGCAGAACCCCAGAGTCGCGCACATTTCGCGCAGAGGAGGGACTGTTCGCTGAGCTGCTGGATTGCCCCAGCGGGAAGGACTCAAAAGCTCAGGACTGTGCTGAGCCCCAGTTCTGACTGCACTGAACCCCAGTCCTGGGCAAGACCCTCGGGCCCCAGCCTCATACAGGGGGAGTCTGGGCTGTAAGGCAGAAGCTCAGGGGGAACGGCGAAAAGCAGATCCCCTGAGTCGCGCACATTTGTACGCACAGAGGACAGACTGTTGTTTGGGCCGCGAGATTGCCCTAGCGGGAAGGAGACATAAGCTCCGGACTGCTCTTAACCCCACTTCCAACTGCTCTGAACCCCAGTTGCGGGCTTGTTGGGGGAGAGACTACACTGTCTGGTAGCGGGCGAAGCTCTAGGGTGCCTTTCTCTCAGAGGTGCTTGCAGCGAGTACCAAAGCACACTGAGGAACACTGAGACTCAGGAACCTCAGAGGGCGGGGCTAACCGGAAGCCAAGGCTGTAGGCTCCACCCAGAAACTCTGCCCCATCCAAGCTGAACTCAGAGCGGCTTTTGCAGGTTTCCAAGTCTAGTGGAATAAGGTTGTCTGCTGGCATAGACACAGCTGATCCTCCCAACCTACCAACTCAGGGAAGCAGCGAAAATGCCGAAACGAGGAAACAGATCACAAACGAAAGAAATGGAGGACAAAAAGCGACTGGATATAGAATTCAAAGCCACGCTTATAAGGTTGTTCAACAATCTCTTAAAAAAAGGCTGATAAAATAAATGAGACCTATGAGGATATGATAAGGGATCAACAAGAAATAATGAAGGGTCAACTAGAAATAAAGAATACAATCTCTGAAATAAATAATATTATACAGAGTCCTAAAAACAGATTGGAAGATTGCAAGGATCAAGTCCAAGATTTGGAACACAAAGAGCCAGAGGACACTCCTCCACAGAAGCAAGAAGACAAGAGAATCCAGAAAGTTGAAGATAATGTAAGAAACCTCTGGGACAACTTCAAGCGAACCAACATCAGAATTATGGGCATCCCAGAAGATGACAGAGAGCAAGATACTGAAAACATATTGAAAGAAATAGTGACAGAAAACTTCCCCCACCTGGTGAAAGAAATAGACTTACACGTCCAGGAAGCACACAGAACCCCAAACAAAAGGAATCCAAAAAGAACCACACCAAGACACATCATAATTAAAATTCCAAGAGCTAAAGACAAAGAGAGAATATTAAAAGCAGCAAGACAAAAGCAGGTAGTTACCTATAAAGGGACACCCATACGACTGTCAGCTGATTTCTCAACAGAAACCATGCAGGCCAGACGGGAATGGCAAGAAATATTCAAGGTGATGAACAACAAGAACCTACAGCCAAAAATACTCTACCCAGCAAAGTTATCACTCAGAATCGAAGGCCAGATAAAGAGCTTCACAAATAAATTTAAGCTAAAGGAATTCATCACTGCCAAGCCAGAATTATATGAATTGCTAAAAGGGGTTCTTTAGGAAGAGGAAGAAAATAAAGATAAAAATTATAAACAAACACGTAACTATCAACAAGTGAGTCTAAAAACCAAGGGAAGTAAAAATCATGATGAACAATATTAACTGGTGAATATAATAGAATCAGAGGTATGGAAGGGGAGTGGACTGATGATTCTCGGGGGAATGGGGCGGGGCGGGAAGAGACTGAACATAAACTGCACCTATGGTTGAGGACAATGGGGGATGGGGAAAGGGCAGAGAATTGAATGGAAACTTGGTGTAGGAGAACAATTGGGGGGGGGAATGAGGAACATTTGTAATAATATGAACAATAAAGATTTATTTAAAAAAAATAAGCATAAAATCTTAAACACGATCAGAGAGAAACAGAAGAAAGTCTAAAAGAAATACAATTAGACTGAAAGCAGTTTTCTCACTGAAAAACCAAATGTCTGGAAATAATAAAATGCATTTTTAAATGTTGAACTATAAAAACGCCAAGTGTGTTTGTCTATTGCTTGATTCTAGGCTCAGCCATATGACTTGCTGTGGCGAATAGCATGAACTCAAACCTAGGCCTCAATTGTGAGTTTCGTCTGTGGTGATACCAGTGCCATGGGAAGGATGTGCCTGGGCCACCCCAGTGGTCCTGGGAGTGTGAGAGACAAGAAAAGCAGAGCATGGAGGGGATGAGCTGACCCACAAGAATAAATCATTGTTTTCCAAGTTCTTGAGTTTCTGGGTGGATTATTGTATTATTTTCCCTTTATTAAAGTGACTAACACAAATTCTCTTATAGTTCTCGAGGTCCAAAATGAGACCTAAAATCAAACTGCTGATAGGCCTGTTTGTTTGTTTGTGTTTTTTTCTGGAGGCTCTAAAGAATTTATTTACTTGACTTTTCTAGCTTCTGGGGATCTCCCAAATTCCTTGGCTCATGAAGCCTTCCTTGTATCATGTCAACATTTTGTTGTTACAGCTCTTACTTCTGTAGTCAAATCTCTATCTTCCTCTTAGGAAGATATATGTGATTACTTTTAAGACCTACCAGGATAATCTTCCCATCCCCAGAGCCTTAATTACTGATATTTACAAGGTCCCTATGGCTATATTATATCAGGTGACATTCATGGGTTCTAGGAATTAAGCTGTGGTTTTCTTGCAAAAGGGGCATTATTCAGCAGACCACATTGTTATATAGGTATTTGTTTATTTATTATTTGTTTGTTTATTTAACAAAGAGACTTTTTTTTAGTGAATTAAAGCCCAATAGGCCAATACTGAAAGAACTACTAAAAAAAATTTTTAGGAGGACTGCTTTGGTTCAAACACAACTTCTACTACTTTTTATCCACACATCCCTTTCTGTGACCAGTTTCTTCACCCAAGTCTGGACTCTCCCTTCTTATAAGATTTCCCCTCGACTCTCCAATCCCTTAAGTCAGAGGCAGTGTGGCCCACCACTGACTCCCCAGCAATGTGCCAGACTCATGAGCATCTCTTCCATTCGAGACCAGCAAATACATCGGTGGCAAGCGTTCTTTGTGGATCAAAAATCCCCAAATGATTTCTGGGTAACTTGAGTTCTCCAAGATGTTTTGTGAAGTGGGGTTTTATAGTCAAACATTTTAGGAAGTCCTGGATGCCCTTTTTAAAGATTCATAAGGTGTGTGGTGGTGTTGCTCAGTGGTTGAAAATCAACCAAGAGGTCACCCGTTCAATTCCTAGTCAGGGCACATGTCCTGCTAGATCCCCAGTATGGGGCATACAGGAGGCAGCCCATTGATGATGTTTTTCTCTAGTAGATGTTTCTCTCTCATTGATGTTTCTATCAATTTATCCCTCTCCTTTCCTCCATTAAAAAATGTATCAATGAAAACATATTTTAAAAAGGTTTATAAGGCAATTAACAAATGAAAATTAATCATGATGAATTATATAAAAGAAACATACAAAGAAACTTTACAACTCAGATTGTTTGACACTAAAATGATTTTTTTTTGCAGGGAGAGGGTAATGCCTACAAAAGACCTATTGGGTTTTGTGGAATTCATTTTGGTCCTCAAATTATCTTTATGTTATTATTTTGCTAACTCTTTTACATATTTCTGAATTGTTTATGTAAATTTAAAAAATTATACCTCATTCCAGTGTTTTTGTTTAATTGTTTAAACTCCAAATTGTGCTTAAAATATTAGCCAGAGGTTTAGTACAGTTATTTTGTTTGACTTTGTAGGAAGGATTAATACCAAGAAATTTTCTGCAAGTTATTTTAACTCTTCAAAATAATAGTAAGGCAGAGCATTTATAATGGGCATATAGACCATTGTACTTTTTGTAATTTGATTTTATATTACCTTCTTTAATTGTCTAGTATAATGTCCAATCTTCAGTCTTTTTAACAAATATATCAATAGATTTAAATTTAAGTACCATACTAAAGTATATCACAGTGTCACAACGATTTGCAGCTATCCACTTAATTGCATCCTATAAAATGAACCAGGAGGTATAAGTTTGCAAACATAACATCTGAGGTGGCGGTAAGATTACAGCTAAATAACACATGTAGTTTAAGTTCTTAATATAAAGTCATAAAAGGTTGATATTTAATATACAGCTGACAAGGGGCATTTAAAGATTAATGTGCATTCCCAATAAATATTTTCAGTATTAGAGGATATAATACAGCTTCAGTTTTATATATAATGCAGACATATATTTTTTGCATCTTTTGCTAGAGTATTCAACTAGTTTATTGTCTAACCTTAAGGAAAATAATGAAAACATTTTACTCCACAAGAAAATTCTTGGCTCAAAATGGTTGCTTTGTGACTATTGTGCGGTTGAAATTTCTTTTGTTTGATTAATGTAACCTTCTCCTCCAAGAAATTACAACAGAATTAATTACATACAGGATACAAAGCAACTTCCATTTGGTGAAATATATTGCTATTTACTTTTTTTCATTTTCACAATGATATATTGTCAGGAAGTCTCTCGAGTTTCTCAAGTTAGTGAAAATTTCTCTTGTATGTGTGTGACCTTGAGTCTACCACGTATGAGCTGAGTGGCCTTGGACAAATTATCTAACCTTTTACTGTCTCTGTGTACTTGTTGTAAAACAGGATGCTAATAGGATTGTTGTGACTATTAAAAGTTAATTTACTATGTGCAGTATTTAGAATACATGAAACTGTGTGACACATAGAAGTATACCATAGGTGTTAGTTATTATTATTGTTGCTGTTGTTGTTGTTGTTATTCTGAGTGTGTCATGGAGTGTATACTATATAAAATAGTTTCTTCCACCAAAACTTATAATCACAGTTAAACATAATTAGATCTATTAGCCCACCTCATAGAAACAAATAGTTTAGGTTATATCTTATTCACAGTTGCTTATTTAGTTCTTTTTTTAAATAAAAAATTTATACATAGAAATTGGGAAAGTGTTTAAGTTTGGATGAGAGTGGAAGGCTATCATTAGAGAGGGAGTACAGATGCAGAGAATTTTCTGATTCTTTGGTGGGCTTTGAGTCTATACTTTGTAGTTGGTATCAAGAGTATTTTTTTATGTTTTAGCTGTTTTCATTCCTTCTTAACAGCCATTGTCCGATTCTCCTTTACCCTCATTGGCAGGTAGACCAGTAGGCAAAATCAGCAAACAATGGCTTGTAGGTGGGGGTGGTGATTTAGACAATGGCTGTGAAAATGGCTGAGTGGAGCTATGAGAAAAAGACTGACTTATTTTCATCCTCCCATTTAAATTTTTGACCTTATCCAAATGTTTCTTCATATATTTTATAATCATCACAAGTATGCATAATTATGTTTATGTTTTCAAGGTCATACTCTTAGAAGAAAAGGCAGAGATGTTATTCAGAAATTTTGCTCACTAAACTTTAAAAGAAATGAATAAAATGAGACTTTTGCTCAAAGAAGTAGAGCAATGAGTAGAAATAGTGATGGCTATTTTTAAAAAGTTTAGAAAAGCTTTGTTAGAAAATGAGTTGCAATGTGCAAAATATAAAAAGAATAATAAAATATTTCTTACATACATTAAGGAACATATTCCTTAACTAAATAGAGAAAGACAAGAAAAACTACAAGTAGATTATTTCAATAACATGTAAGTATTTGGATATCCCATTCATTAAATTATATCTCTACTGTTATAAATATATACTAAAATATACTAATATATTAATTTCAGGCCACTATTCAAAACACAAAAAGGTTTATAGGGAAGAGCTTGGGATGAGAGTTTAGAGGGGTAAGACAATAAAATGTTCTAATTATTATACTTTCTTTCCAACTTCCATTCTAAACCTAAAGAGACAAGAGGAGGACAGGAAGTATACTACTATATATATATATTAGAAATGGAAAATCAAGCTAAGATTTGGAGGAGCTGGCCCTAAACTATTAAATAAATAACACATATTAAGATATTTAGGCTCTAACGTTTTCATCAATAAACTAAGTAATTATAGTGATACAAGTTATCAGTTTTGAATGTGTGTATATATGCATATACACACACAATATTAGAGACATATTTTTCAGACAGGGGGAAATATAAACTATCAAGAATTTAAGTCATGGAAAAATACACATTATAATAATTTTAAATGTTATGCTGTTAGCACTAACAACACTGACCTAGATTCTTATTTTATGCTTATAACTCTGCAGCTGACATGAGTACAAAGTCCCATTCAAGGTCAGTGGAAACTTTGAACTTGGATTGGCTCCAAGAGGACTTTGGGTAATACAGTAATTGTTTCTCTGAGTGCCAGAAATTTAGTAAGATTCAAAACTGGTCATATTTTTTTTAAATAGAAACTCAGCTTACTGTTTCCTACCATTGAGCTAGTCCAAAATTTATTTTTTATAAGTTAAAACAGTGACTACAAAAAAACACATGGCACAGTCCTAAGTATGCGTTTGCTTTTTAAAACCCTTGAGAAGTTAATTTCCATGCCGAAGATAATGTTTCAAAGAGATTTCTTTTCAATGTGTTTTCTTAGGAGGGCAAGATTTCAAAGAGAAAAATTAGCAAAGCAAGGTAACTCTGATACTGCCATCTGGAGTTTTCAATGAGCATTTCTGACTAATACCTTGGCAATATTACTCACAAACATTTCCAGAGTTAAGAAATAATCCTGTGGCACTTTCTGTGATTATTTTAAGGACACCCAGGTGTGAAAAATAATGCAAACAGGTTTGCAGAGTCCAGCTGAAGAGTGTTGGAGCGTTCTGGTTTACTATAATGTTTAGTTACTTCATGTTGCCTGTATGTAAAACAATGTATGTAGAAATGGTAAGGGCAGTGATTGGCTCAAAACTCTTGTAATTCAATGACTAACAGGTGATTTTACATATACAATTGTATAAAAATCAGTATATTAGACCAATAGATGATTTGCAAATTATATTATTATTGGGTATGAATTTTTTTAAAAAAACTAAACCTGCTGACAGCAACATGACAAATCTTAGAAGCACAGATTGTGGAGCTGGAGAAGGGAAGTTAGAGATCATTGTCAATCACCTCATTTTACAGGAGCGAAATCCGAGGACCAGGAAAATGAAGTGACTTTACCGGGGTCACATCAAAAGTCAACAGCAGAGCAGTGATGGTGCTCAGATCTCCTAACCTCCTGGCCATGCCCATTCACCGGGAGTGCTCCAAAGAGCGGTTACAGCATTTAGTCACAATCTATCTTTTGGTTAATTCCACGTTTTCTCCTATATTTGTGCCTGAAAAAAATAGCCCAGAGTGATAAAATTTGCTCCAGGTCAAACAGATATTAAGAGAGGGAAAAAAAAGCAAAGTTTTCATGTCATATTTCTTATGTGTAGTTCCTTATGTGTGTGTGTGCATGTGTGTGTATGTGTGAGCATGTGTGACCAATCCCTTGTTTGTTCCCAAATCCAAATGCTCTGAAAACAAAGGTTTTCATATTTGTGATAAAATCCATTAATGGCAAAACCTGATGTGAACAGATGAGAGACTTTTTATAGACTCACATACACCAAGGAGCTGAACTCTTCCGACATTTCATTTTGGCCATAGTTAGAAGGTGCTGCCCAGGTTCTGGAAATGATACAGATAACTGACTCCATGTAATTTGTTACATTTTAAATCCTGAATAATTCTGTATCCTGGCCCCAATGGTTTTGGATAAGTGACTGCAGATCTTCAATTTGTCCCTAATGTAATTTATTACGTAGTTTAAACCCTTTACATATATGATTCCTTGTGTTCAAATTATATGAACAAATATTATTAAAGGAGATCAGCAGAGTGCTGTCTGTGTGGGAGGATATACCGGTACATAAAAACAAGGAGCTTGGTTCTGCCACTGTTATTTGTGGTCGGGAAGACCAGAATGAATTCAGTGTTCAGCCGAGGCTACAGCTTCATCCAGGTTTCCGGTAAAATGCCCGGTGCCTTTTTCCTTTTCCTGCTGTTTCTTATAACCTTTGTTTGTAGCCTTCTTTTATATGTTTCTTTATTCTTATCTGCAATGAATGTCAACATATATGTGGGGAATGAACGAAGGCTTTTCTACCCCAAGTCTCATAGTAACTCTGTGTTCTACCATCTACTCAGTAATCCAGTAGAAGACTCATTAGCCAACTCATCTTTACAGTATAGGATGTGTGGTTTAGAATGTGCTGAATAGGTTACAGTTTAAATGGATTTGACCATATCCTATATGATATATTCTTCCTTCATATTATAACCCTGTATTTACCCAGAGTCTAGGTATGTTCAGTGTCCTGATAATCTGTGCTCAGCCTAAACAAGATCAACTGCAGAGCCCAGGTCACTGGATTCCATCCCAGTTGGAGTTGCAGCTTGACCTACGGCACGGGGAAAGGAAAGGGCATTCATTAGGGCAAAGTCACACAGGCCAGCCCTTTCCTGTTTGCAGGAAATTTCATCAATTAAAAATTTTGACCTGTCATACAGTCAGGTAAACACACACACACACACACACACACACACACACACACACACACACCAGGTAGGTAAGAATTAACAGCATCTTAGATTTTTCTAAGTTCCTACCAGGATGCTAAAAGTAAATTTTACAGATAAAATTAGTGGGGCATTGCTCCCATCACAATTTCAAATGTGTTCCTAGACACATAAATTCAATTTCTAGACAATGAGGTTAAATGTAAGACAATTGCCTATTTCAGTGTATGCAGATTTTAATGAAGGAGGGTATTCCCTCTTTTTGTGAACAGTTCCTATATAATACTGTCATTGCTTTATTGTATAATTTAAAAGTACATGTATGACATAATCCAACACTCTCTCTTCACCCCTGTGTCAAACAGGAGTGGGATAGTAGGATCCAATGGGAAAATATGGGACTAGGAATCAAGTCGCTCCCAGCTGCACCATGACCTAGTTGTGTGACCTCAGACAAGCCATCATCCTCTCTGGGCCTCAGTTTCCTCTTCTCTGAAACAGAAGCACTATACTCTGATGAGTTCTGCCATAGCAATGATTTTAAAAGATGACTATCAATAGGCTCATAGTCTATTTTGGATCTTTACGCAGGTGGTAGATTTCTTCAAAGTTTGGGGCAATGGTTCTTTGAAGATAAAATTTTAAGTATGGGACTCTGCAATGGCTGGGGGAGAAGGAAGAGGCTTGCTGATGAGCCCAGTTTAAGTATTCCATTCCTGAATGCAGATTGGTGCAGCCGCTATAGAAAACAATATGGAGGTTCTAAAATTTAAAAATGGAACTGCCTTATGACTCATCAATTCCACTTCTGGGTTACATTCAAAGAAACCCAAAATACTAATTTTAAAAGATATATGTGCCTGTATGTTCACTGCAGCATTATTTACAATACCCAAGTTATGGGAATAACCCAAAGGTTCATTAATAGACAAGCGGGTAAAGAAGTGGTACAGATATACAATGGAATATTACTCAGCCATAAAAAAATGAAATCTTAACATTTGTGGCAACATGAATGGAGCAAGAGGGTATTATACTAAGTGAAATAAATCAGACAGAGAAAGAGAAATACCATATGATTTCATTTATATGTGAAATCTAAAGAACAAAATAAACAAACAAAATGGAAACAGACTCATAGATATAGAAAACAGGCTAATGATTGCCAAAAGGGAGGATGATTGAGGGACTGAATAAAAAGGTGAAGGTAATAAGAAGTACAAATTGGTAATTACAAAACAGTTATAGAGTGTACAGTAGGGAACATAGTCAATAATACTGTAATAACTATATATAATACCAGGTAAGTACTATATACTTATGCTTCTGCCTTCCTCTTTCTTATTGGGGGGATACTTTTGTAAAGTATGTGATTATCTAACCACTATGCTGTACACCTGAAACTAATAAAAAATAATATTGAATGTAAACTATAGTTGAAAAAATAAAATAGTAATTTTCTTCCTTAAGAGCACACATCATAGTCCTGTGACTAATGAATGACCAACGGGGAGGGGCATGACACAGCACCTCAGCCTGTGACTTTGCTTAGCCGACTGACCTGCTGGCTGATGGGATTCTGTGTCTTGGAAGAGCCCATGACAGTGGCTATGCTGAGTCTGAGGGCTTGAGAAGAGCTGACAGGGAGTCACTGCCTTTGTGGCAGAGCCAGCTCTGGTCTAGAGAGATGGGAAAGGGGAGGTGGTAAGAGAGGAACCAGGTAAACGAGGACTGTATGAAGAAATGGAACAATAAGGTTTTTTGTTTTTTTAAAAAAATCTATATTTTATTGATTTTTTGCAGAGAGGAAGGAAGAGGGAGAGAGAGCTAGAAGCATCGATGAAAGAGAAACATCGATCACATGCCTCCTGAACACTGCCTATTGGGGATGTGCCCACAACCAAGGTACATGCCCTTGACTGGAATTGAACCTGGTACCCGTGAGTCTGCAGGCTCTATCCACTGAGCCAGGACAATAAGTTTTGTTTAAGTCAGTGATTTTCAATCTTATTCACCTCATAGCACACATAAACAAATTACTAAAATTTTCCAGCACATATATATATATATAATGTAAAATTATGTAAAATGTAAAAAATATATACATTTTTCCGCTATCAGACAAAAAATAGGCATAATTTTGATTCATTTAACCAAATGGCTATTCTTATTTTTTATTTGACAATCTAAGGGAAAAGAGAGCAGTGCCCCTGACTAAATTGTAAGGCATTGCATGTTTTAAAAATTCTTGTGACACAACACTGCGCCTCTTGTGGCACACTGATTGGATATCACTGGTTTGAGCCATAGGTGGAATAATCACCTGTTAATGGTTATGAAAGAAAGTAAATCCCTTTAAGGAAGCATCCATTTTATAGATTTTATCAGTTGTAATGAAATTCATTAGGTAATGAGTAGAAATATACTGTTTGTTACTGTAGTATCATTTAATGTTTACTGGATACTATTGCCAGACACTGGGAAAGTGTTTATATCCATTAGGACTTCTAGTCACCATCATAACCATAAGAAGTAGGAACTAGGAGAGAAACCAAGATGGCGACATAGGGTAGACACCTGAATGCAGCCTACCACAACAATTTTGAATTTAGAACTGGAAAACAGGGGAAACATTGACCTGAAGCACCAGACAGCTGGCTGAGAGGAGGTTCTACCATCTGAGAAGGAGATAAAAGGCACACTGAGCCTCAGAAACTGTGAAGGTGCGGAGAACTGTGCACGCGAAAAGGTGGCCACAGAGTTCGCTGCTGGCTTGCTCACAGCGCAGAGAGGATGGGCTGAGTTTGCTACTGGCCTACTCCGGACCCACAGAGAGGGCTGATGGCTAACGTGTGGCTGGCTTTCTTGTTCTGGGAGGAAAACAGAATCACCCTATTGGTCTGATAGACGGCCCCAGTCAGGGAGAGGCCAGACTGTCAGGCTGCAGGCTGAGATCACTCAGAGGTGTGTGAAGCCAGTGGCCATTACACTTCGGGACTCAGGGAGGGGCCGACAGAAACCAAGTTTGTCTGCACCACCCCGAGACTCTGCTCCATCCTAGCTGAGGCACTGCTGATCCTCAAAGCCAATTGGCTTGGAGATCAATGCTTCCCAGTGATACTAACAACAAGCAAGGCTTAACAACAAGACTGTACACACAGCCCACAAAAGGCTACACCAAGACTGTCCATCGCAGGTAACTGGGAAGGCTGTGCTACTGGGCTCTACCAGAACACCTAGCACACAAAACTATTCCATCAAATGAGGGAAACAACTAAAATGCAGAGAAGAGGCAGGACACAAAGGAAGGAGATGGAGAAAAAGAAAAGAATGGACATTGAGTTCAAAACTACAGTTATAAGGGTTTTCAAGAATTTCCTAAAAAAGGCCAATAAAATAAATGAGACCTATTAAGGATATGAAAAGGGGTCAACTAGAAATAAAAAGAGATCAACTAGAAATAAAGAAAACATTGTCTGAAATAAAAAATATTACACATAGTCCTAAAAACAGAATGGAAGATCGAAAGAATCAAGACAAAGATTTAGAACACAAAGAGCCAGAGGACACTCCTCCGCAAAAGCAAGAAGATAAGAGAATCCAGAAAGTTGAAGATAGGGTAAGAAACCTCTGGGACAATTTCAAGCAAACCAACATCAGAATTATAGGGGTCCCAGAAGAAGAGAGAGAGCAAGATACTAAAAGCATATTTGAAGAAATAGTGACAGAAAACTTCCCTCACCTGGTGAAAGAAATAGACTTACAAGTCCAGGAAGCACACAGAACCCCAAACAAAAGGAATCCAAAGAGGACCACACCAAGACACATCATAATTAAAATTCCAAGAGCAAAAGAGACAAAGAGAGAATATTAAAAGCAGCAAGACAAAAGCAGATAGTTACCTATAAAAGAGCACCCATACGCTTGTCAGCTGATTTCTCAATAGAAACCATGCAGGCCAGACGGGAATGGCAAGAAATATTCAAGGTGATTGATAGCAAGAACCTACAGCCAAAAATACTCTACCCAGCAAAGCTATCACTCAGAATCGAAGGCCAAATAAATTGCTTCACAAATAAAGAAAAGCTAAAGGAGTTCATCACTGCCAAACCAGAATTATATGAATTGCTGAAGGGGGTTCTTTAGGAAGAGGAAGAAGATAAAGATAAACATTATGAACAACAAATACATAACTATCAACAAGTGAAATGAAAAACCAAGGGAATTAAAAAATCTGATGAACAATATTAACTGGTGAATATAATAGAACCAGAGGTATGGAAGGAGCATGGACTGACGATTCTAGGGGAAAAGGGGAGTGGGGGGTGCGGGAAGAGACTGAACAAAAACTGTGCACCTATGGATGAGGACAATGGTGGGTGGGGAAAGGGCAGAGGGTGGGGTGGGAACCCCGTGGAGGGGAGTAATTAAGGGGGGGAGAGGAACATTAGTAATAATCTGAACAATAAAGATTTAACTAAAACATAAAAAAGAAATTAATTAACAATAAATTCATCCTCCATAAACTAAACCCTATTAAAGATATTCTTCATCATTATTACCCAAAATATTTTGAGAGCTATAGAACAACGTTACCTGTCATCATAATAATTAAGATATTGTTAACTCATGCTCCCCAGAAACAAAATGGGAGTTTATGTTTATATAAATAAGAAGATATGATTTTTTTCTCTTCATCAGGGGAGAAAGAGAATAACAGAGCCATTAAAAATTTCTCCTTTTCCTCCTGTTGTTGAGTCCCTACCCTCTCTGTAGGAAGGTAAAGTAGTTAGTTGTACCTTGAGTTTTATCTTGCTTAGAGAGACAAAATCGTCCTGCCAGAACTGCTAGAGTTCCCTGTCTTCCTATTTTGTTTGGGTTATTCCCAGGCATCCCTACTAGTGATGACAGGTAGTCCATGCTCCTCCCCCCGCTCCTCCCCCCATACACAGAAATCAGGCTTTAAAATCACTGGAAAGCCAGGCCTGACAGCTCTGGTCATAGCTGATGCTCAGAAAAGGAGATGAGACCCACAGCCACAAGTCTGGTTCATGGTGACAGACTGCAGTTGTACCTCTTGTCTTTCTCGCCACTGGTACTGGTTCTTGTCTTCCCTGGGGTATTGTGGTTCTTCAAGGTGCTTAGGGAAAATCCCCACCGTCCTCTGCTTCCTCTACTTTTTTTCCATCCCCGAGCCCCTAAGATTCACTTTCAGAGCCACTGCTTTGTGGCACAGGCCTGGTCCCGGAGGGCGGAGCCGGGCAGAATGGCTTTAGTTCCATCACATACCCAGAGCCATCATTCCCACCTGACTCCTTGATTCAGCGCTGGCCAGCTCACTGGGCCAGGCCTTATTCTGCCTCCAGCGTTGTTATTTTAGGGATCTATTTCCTTTTCCTGTATTTGGGACTTGGTTAAAGCCATATAGGCTTGTCACAGCTACCTTAATAATTTTGAACTTTAGGAGAATAGATTGAGCATAGCATATTTCTTCCCAGAATGCCCTGCTCTCAGGTTGCTATTCTTCTAGGGTCCCTTTCAGGACCCTGACTTCTTTCATAGGGATGGAAGAAAACAATACTGAGAAGGTTTTTTTACTTCTTCACCTTCAACCCTGTCTGGAATATGGTTATACTGCTGGAGAGAGGGAATGAGACAGACAGAAAGAGAGAGGGGGAGGGAGAGGGAAAAGGAGAAAGAGAAGGAGAGAGAAGAGAGGGAGAGGGGGAGGAAAAGAAAGAGGGAGAGAAAAAGGGAGAGCAAGAGGGAAAAGGAGAGGGTGAGGGACAGGGGAAGGGAGAAGGAGAGGGAGAGGAGGAGGAAGAGGGAAGAGGAAGAGACCTAGGATAGGAGAGCAAGAAGATAAAGGGTTTCTAGATACTGACATAGGCAGCAACATCACCTATGATAGTTTGAATTACTGTGCAGCAATTTTTACTCTCTTCTTATGCCATTGGAGCAGAAATTGCTATAGGGTTGGGCTATGTGATATGCTTTGGCCATGGAATATTAGTGGACATGACATGGGATAAAGCTTTAAATATGATGTGCAATGTGGTTGGCCTCTCACTTCCTCATGGTCACCAAGAGAATGTGCCATGGCCGTGGGCCCCAGAATGAGCAGGCCCGAGCAAACATGAATGAACTACAACCTGGAGCACAGACCAGCTGGATCGCAGCCTGCATCACAGGCACTCAGCCGAGCCCAGGCAAGGACCTCTGAGCCTCAGCTGCCCCACAGACTCCTCGAAGGTGAGGGTAAATTCTTACTGCTGTCAGCCTTTGAGGTTCAAGGTGATTTTTTAAAATTCAGCATTAATGTGGCCTTAGCTGACTAAGACATCATGTAGCAGGGACTTCCCTGAAGACATAACATTCTCTTTCTTTGATTTAGTGAAACTGAAGGTACTAGTCAAACCTGGCCCTTTTCCTGTAAATAGGAGTTTAAATAATTTTATAAAAATTTCACTTTCTGCAATGCTTGCTTTCAATAATCTGGCCTCATTTGGAACTGGCAGGTGTGAGTGGCTGCTGAGACCTCCTTTTGGTTGTGCACTTGTGGAGCTCACTGCGTGGTGCCCTGTTGTGGTCTGAGGTCAGCCCCCAGGGAGCGTCTGTGGTTGGGTCTCTTGGGAGGGACTCTGATGCAGGTCAATGTCACATGCTGCCTGTGACCAACCCTGGACTATCTGTTAGGAGCTACAAAATGGCCCGCGCTTGGCAGCTGCCTCTTCTGGGCCTGAGTACATATGGGAGGGTCCAAGCTGTGGACCAAGGCCAGCTGCCACCAGTACCCGGCCTGGGGCAGGCCAACCAGAAACCCAAGGCACCCCAAGACCCACCTCTGCCTGCTGGCAGCCACTGAAAGAGCTGCTGGCTGTATGCGTGTTGTGTGAGGCACGTTCTCAGGGAGTCACAGGAGGGGTAGGAGGGGTAAGGGTGTTCGGTAGGTTTGTACAGTTTTAATCATGGCACCAGTGCTGGGTCTGAGGCCAGCTGCCACCCACCCGTGGCCTTTTCAACGGGGTGGGGTCTTCTGGAGTCAGCAGGGGGAGCTAGAAAGGTTCAGCAGGCCAGCGCAGATGAAGACTTGGCAATGTAGAGGGACAGTGCCTGGGGCCATGAGAAAGAGGGCTTTCATTCCAAGGCCACACAACTCAGTTTCTCCCTGTGTTTGGACCCCCTGGCCTTTCCTTCCTAGAGATACCATCTAGGCCTCAGTTGTGTTTCAGCTCCACGCCCAGAAAAGCAGCAAAACCAAACAAATGATGCTATGGCTGACCACAGGACCAGCTGCATCGGATAATGGCCCTGGTGCCGGACAATCAATCAGTGAAGACCCAGATTCTGAAAGGACACACCTGGAAAAATGCTGAATATTCTATTAAGATCTTCCCCTGGAGCCTACCCTAAAATCTTCACCCATAAAACCCTTAGAGTGGAGAACCCAGAGACTTCTGCTTCCTGGGAGCAAATCGAGGTCTTTCTCCTCCCCTTCTCCATCCCCCTGCTGTGTCACATTTACCTTCCTCACTTCTAAGCTCCAAGAGCCCTTTCTTTGCCTCTATATCCTGTTTCCTAAGCCCATTTCTTCTATGAATTACTTCTATCTCTGTGATCTTTCTAAATAAATGTTTTCATAGTTTGAGTCTTGCCTCTGAATTCTTTCCTAGCCAGAACACAAGTACCAAAGTTGCTGAACCCAGGTCCAGTCTGGCCCCCACCAGTCTAACACCCAGTGTCATTCCTACCATAGCCAATAAAATGATTTCACTAACTAAGGTACAAGGTCAAATTAATTAGTTTCAAGGAGTATAAAAAAAATTGTGACCTCATGATTATTATCTATCTTTTTCTTCTTTGTGATATCAAGACAAATCAGTAGATCAAACCCAAACAATACTTTCTAAATTCATTTATTGTGGTAAATAGTTGACTTTTTTTCATACCTTTCAGGTGAATGTAGTTGAATTTGAGTCTCGGGGATACCTAATTGCAGCCAGGGTAGTCTTTAGCAAGACAATTTCTAGCAGGATCAGTTTTGTCATAGTCTATCAGAAAGTGATTTCTTGCCGAAACCGGTTTGGCTCAGTGGTAGAGCGTCAGTCTGCGGACTGAAAGGTCCCGGGTTCTATTCCCGGGGGGTTCTATTCCCGGGTTCTATTCGGTCAAGGGCATGTACATTGGTTGTGGGCACATCCCGATAGGGGGTGTGCAGGAGGCAGCTGGTCGATGTTTCTCTCTCATTGACATTTCTAGCTCTCTATCTCTCTCCCTTCCTCTCTGTAAAATATCAATAAAATATTAAAAAAAGAAAGTGATTTCTTTACCAATCAGAGCAGTTTACATGAAAATAAAACAAACAAGCAAATGGCCCATAAACACTATCCATAAAGTGTTATTGGAAACCCCCTTTGATATAAAATTCTCATTACCCTAGCTGACTTGACACCCACTTTGCCACATTACTGAATGCACATTACCTTAATTCCCATAGATTTTATGAAATTCTCAACTTCTATTGCCTCTGGGAAGCCAACTTGCCCATTGAGGCAAGCATAAGCTTATTCATTTTACACGTACTTATTTGCAACTTAACTCTGTGTCATGCACTGTGTTAGGGGTTAGGAATACAGCTGTGAATAAGTCAGACAAAAATCCTGACTTTAGGAAATGTATAGTCTAAGTGCTATGATTGGGGAGGTTCAGGCTAGCATGCCACCGTATTTGTAATTTAAAAGATTGGATCCACTCTGGCTGATTACCAGATTCATGTGTTGGTTGGCTAGCTCATATGGCCATTTCTTTTTCTCGGAATTATGATTCTGTGAGTGTGGATGGATATAGAAAGCCCAAAACTTTGATGACAAGGGTCAAGTGACTGGAGGTTGGTAGATGAGAGGATCCAGGAGAAGTACCAAAATGCCAAGAACCTCAAAGGAGCAGGAAGATTTCCAAGGACCCTACCCTCCAACTCTGCTTGAGAGGATATAGAAAAGTGCCGTTCTCTCTGGCAGGCTGGGAGGTGGGAGCAATGTTTACTGAGGAGACTGCTGAATTTTATTAACCATTGAAAGGAGTTCCAGGGGTGCCTACAGAAGGCTTGGGAGGAAGAAGAGCAGTGGAAAGTTGAGTCAGTGCGGATAAATGTCCCGAGGCAGACAAAGTGATACCACTGTAGCTAACTAGTTATTCATAATAGGAAAGGGACAAAGGGGAGACCAGACTGAGGTCATTTGGGCAGCTTCACCAGGAAGCTACAGCTTTGCACTCCAGGGAATTACCAGGGGAAATGCCTATCCCTGCAAAAGAAATCATCCACAAAATAAAAATGAAACCCACTGTATGGGAGAACATATTTGGCAATGATACATGTGATAAAAACATGAATTTCCAAAATATATAAGGAACTCATACAATTTAACAAAAGGAAGACAAACAATTCAATAAAAAAATGGGCAAAGGACCTAAATAGACACTTTTCCAAGGTGAACATACAGAAGGCCAAAAGACATAAAAAAAAGTGCTCAGTCACTGATTATCAAAGAGATACAAATTAAAACAACAAAAAGGTATTATCTCACCCCTGTCAGAATGGCTATCATCAACAAATCAACAAATGACAAGTGCTAGCGAGAATGTGGAGAAAAGGGAATCCTAGTACACTGTAAGTGGGAATGCAGACTGGTGCAGCCAATATGGAAAACAGTGTGGAATTTCCTCAAAAAAATTAAATATGGACCTGACAACTGACCCAGTGATCCCACTTAAAATATATCTTAAAAAATCTAAAACACCAATCAGAAAGAATGTATGCACCCCTATGTTCATAGCAGCACAATTTACAAAAGCTAAGATCTGGAGACAGGCCAAGTGCCATTAGTAGATGAGTGGATAAAAAAAAAAAAAACTGGGTACATTTACACCATGGAATACAATGCTACATTAAAAAAGAAGGATCTCTCACCCTTTGAGACAGCATGGAAGGATCTGAAGACTATTATGCTAAGTGAAATAAGCCAGTCAGAGAAAGACAAGTATCACATGATCTCACTCATCTGTGGAATCTAATGAACAAAATAGATCCAGAGACATAGATGCATGGAATAGACTGCAGAATCTCAGAGGGAAGGTGGGGAGGGGTGGGTGGGTGGGTGGGTGGGAAGAGAACAACCAAAGAACTTGTATGCATATATGCATAGCTTATGGACACTGACAACAGGATGATGAAGTCGGCCTGCGGACTGAAAGGTCCCAGGTTTGATTCCAGTCAAGGGCATGTACATTGGTTGCGGGCATGTCCCCAGTAGGGGGTGTGCAGGAGGCAGTTGGTCGATGTTTCCCTCTCATCGATGTTTCTAGCTCTCTATCCCTCGCCCTTCCTCTCTGTAAAAGATCAATAAAAAAAGGTTTTAAAAAAAGATTTAAGACAATACAAACAAAAAAGAAAATTGTTTCTAAACTAAAATGATTTTGACCCTGTGTGAGACACTAATTTCTGTTTTGTTCTTCATATATCTCTATCTCCTTTTCTTTTTCTAGAAGGTAGTTGAAATTATGTGTTTCTTGACCTCAGTGAGTTTTGGGTCTTAGTGTCTAAAGTAGAGTTGTCAGAAGAAATCAATCTTAATGGGAGGAAATCTCACCTTTTTAAGGGAGGAGGAGGAGAGGGGCAAGAAGGGGAGGTCCTCAGGGGCTGTGTAGACCTGTGCTCCATTTCCATATAATGTCCCAGGAGGCTGGCACAGTTTGGGAAGAGACTGGGATGGGTTGGTCTTAGAAGGTTGAACTCGTGGTAATAGATCTTCAGTAAAGATTCCTGTGCCCAGGAGAATTAGCTTTGCCACCTGCTCTCGGGGGATCACATTTTAATCCACATAAGATTCTTAGGATCCTCACACAATCCTGGAGGGAAGGAACGGGGAGATTAGAATAAACTGGATAAGATAATATTTTCTGCTCAGAGTTAGATTTGATTAGGTTTTAGGAAAAATAATTTGGCATTTCAACCACACTTGAGTTGGTGGATTGAAGAAGACAATTGCTTAGGAGGCTAATGTTAAAGCCAAACTGAGAATAACAGGGGCATAAATTCAGGGAGGGACTCTGGAACTGATAGATCTGAGAGACGATCAGGGGATAAAAGCAAGATGGGGAAGGGTGTTGACCAGGCTTCCCTCAGGAGATAGAAACCAGACAATGATTTAAACAGGTGAAGTCTAATATACATAATTATTAACTAGTAACAAGAAATTAACTAGTAAGGGATAGAGGGAACTGCAAAAAATACAGGAATAGCAGCCATAAGGAGCAGCCACTGCCCCTGGGGACAAGGCAGAACAGCCAAGAGAGAAGGAATGTGGAGAAACTCTCACCTCCTGCTGAGAGTCAGGTCTCGCGACAACCCCTGAAGCCCGCTGGATGGTGAAGTGTGCTGAGGCGCTGCACCTGAGGCTAGCAAGCAGAAGTCTGCCAGGGTGCTGATGAAACTTTCCATAATACTGGCCTCTGGGTGCCGGTGACATTTGGGGGAACTCTGGAGGAGTGTTGTTAAATTTCTGGGGGTCACTGCACAGCTGTTTGCAGGGAAGCGGGTTGTAGAACCAGTGGAACTCTCTGGGGAGCTGTCCACGGAAGGCTGCTGAGACCGCCTGGGACTGAGCCGCAGGGCACAGGAGCCAGAGGAGAGAAAAGAAGACCAGAGCCAGGAAGAGAAGCCCTTTCTTCTGCAATGGCCTCCAGTCCCTCCACCAGCACATCTTACCTTTGGGCCAGCTGGAGGGGGCACGTTCACAGAGCTCAGCTTCAGTAGCTCAAGCAAGACCGCGGAGGGTGGATTTGCAGCTCGGAGGCATTGGCAGCTGGTATGAAGACTTACAGGCTTGGGGCTTGAATGAGTGATTTAGTGTTGATGCTTTTTAAAAATATATATATATTATTGATTTTTTACAGAGAGGAAGAGAGAGGGATAGAGAGTTAGAAACATCGATGAGAGAGAATCATTGATCAGCCACCTCTTGCACCCCCCCCACCCCACTGGGGATGTACCCACAACCAAGGTACATGCCCTTGACCAGGATCAAACCCGGCACCTTCCAGTCCGCAGGCTGACGATCTATCCACTGAGCCAAACCGGTTTCCGCGTGTTGATGCTTTTTAATAAGGAAGGAGGTTGGGTGGAAGGGAACCTCAGACCAAATTTTGTGTGTCAGTAAGAGTTCATGTAAACTGAAAAGGGGCCATGGCTGATAAATGAAACACAAGAATTTTAGTAAAAGGTGAAAGATTCATGCTATTTGAAGAGAAACCAGAGTATAAATATATTTTATTGATTTTTTTACAGAGAGAAAGGGAGAGAGATAGATCATTAGAAACATTGACCAGCTGCCTCCTGCACACTCCCTACTGGGGATGTGCCCTTAACCAAGGAACATGCCCTTGACCAGAATCGAACCCAGGACCCTCAGTCCACAGTCTGAAGCTCTATCCACTGAGCCAAACCAGTTTTGACAAGAATTTTAGGGATAGGTGAGGGAGAGATCCCTATGAAGGAAACCGAGAAGAAGGCAGGTTATATTAGGAAGGAGGTAAAATTAGGAGAGAGTGGTATTATGGAAGTCAACAGGAGAGACTTAAAGAAAGGAATGGTGAGTTCTAGTGCTCAATGTTGCAGAGAGGCCAAGCGGAATAAAAACTGAAACGTGTCACTAGGATTTCACAGCTAGGCAATCCTGTGTAGAACCTTATCAGATACAGTGGAAGTGCTAAAAGTGGGTGAAGGAGTAAGGAGATTGGACCATGCAGGTTAAAAAAAATCTTTGCTCTGGAATTTTGTAAGAGGCAGAGAAAGATAAGATGCTAAGACTATTTTCAGGGAGTCCACTTTAGAAATGGAGGAAAGGCATTTACAGTAGCTCTAAAACAAGGTGTACTTCAGTACTGCATGGCACTGTATGTAATTATAAGGGAAGTGTAATTGGAATACAAGGGAGAGCTTGTTTCATGCTGAGAGCATCATAAAAGGCTTGATTTGAAGGAGAATGCATTTTGCAGATTAAGTAGAATTTCAGGAGGTAGAAAATGGAACAAGAGAAGACACCGAGGCACAGGAAAGGTACAGGATTGGGAGGAAAATTATGAAGTTTAATCTCTGTGTGATATGTCTAATGGCAAATATGAAGAGTTCTACTGGAAATGGAGGCACAAAGAGAGGAATTTTGATATGGCTGCTGACCATTTAATGAGTACTCTGCAGGCAATGGAGAGTCAGTGAAAGTAAAGTCAGGACTTGACCAGCACTGTGCTTAGTAAGATTGGTGGGAGAAGGTGCATGGATCTATTGTATAAATGATACACTGTAAAGAAATATAACAATGCAGGGGATTACTGAGATAGGCAGGGGATTAGGCCAGCTCAGGAAGCAAGGCTTTTACCTGGGGAGTAGCTGAGGAGAGGGCTCAGAGGGCAACAAGAAGGGGTTCCCCAAAAGAAGTGATAAGAAGTAGTGTTGACGTGTTGGAATCTAGTAGGGGAAGAAATGAAAAAGATGCTAGAGTTTACAGAGATAGCTCGATGAGTATTTGCACCATTAGGAGAATAAAAATATGTGTAGTTTGAATTGGGAGGGACTTTAATTCTGGAAAAGCAAGCAATCTGAGAAAATTACCAATTTAGATTCCAACCTTCCAGTCTCAACTTAGTGGCTACAACCTACTGTGAGCTCAGTGTATCCTATGAGCCAGGCTGAAGGCTTTAAGGATGGCTCTCATCTAGTTTTCAGGACACCCTGTCATAGTATTCTTTCTGTCCTACATGTAGGGAAGCTAAGACTTAGATAACCTGGTATGTGGCAGATGTCCTACGGCCTGTTAGTCACAGAGCCAAATTTCAAGATCAAGTTTCTCTGTCTCCAGAACCAGTCTCTTAACTGTCACATAAGACTCTCCATGTGTGTCTTCTTCCCTCAGTCTGTGATTCCTGGTGACTAGGAGCACACCGTGCACTTCTTGATAGCTCTCAAATTGCAAAGGACAAGACTTGCTCAATTTAAGTATTCAATTAGTATTTGTTGAATGAAAGAATGCTAAAGTCTACTTAATGGGCCTCAAAGGACTTCTAAGAAGTTAAAACTCCCATATTTACCAAATAAATATGTGCTTGAACTTAAGAAAATACAGCTGGTTAACTCAGTTGATTTGACCATGATACTAATGAGGCCAAGGTCATAGGTGTCATTCCCTTGTGGGCCAGTTCTCTTTGCACTGTGTTTGAGCACTCAATCTTAAACAGACTTTCTACCAAATGCAATGCATGCACATGGTCCCAAGGGAGCCGGCAACAGAAAGGAGGAAGAATGATTCAATGCAATTCCATCACCACTGTTGAAAAAACACCTTGAATAATAAAACCTACTTATGGCTGGTCACTGGTGTCATTTATATTTATGTGCCCTGAAGAATTTGTTACACTGAAGTCCAAATTAGGAATTTACCTAAAGTTAAAGAGGATTTAATAATTGAAAAATATTATTAAAATGATTTTCTAAAATGATTTATAGCAGGAGAAAACACATTGAGTTCACTTAAACATTAATTTGATTTATACATACCGGTAACAATATATTTACTAAATTAAGCAGTGTATTCCTGAATAGTTTCCTAGATTGTGCTCATAATAAATTTGCTTTTGGATAAGAAGAGAAAAGGAAGAAAGATAATGAATGTTAGGTAATGATATAATGTGTGGGAAGGTTATGATGGCTGTCCAGGGCCCATATTTCTGGGTTCAAATGATGAATTTACAACTTAATATTCGTGTGATCTGAACAACTTGCTCTCTCTAAGACTCAGGTTTTTTTTTTACCTGACAGATAATACTATGGGCCCTACAGGGTTGTTCTCGGGAATGATATATGTAAAGCACCTTGCATACTGCTCCCCTGCTGGCCTGCTCACCCCTAACTGCCCTCCTCTGCAGGCCTGATCATCCCTAACTGTCCTCCCCTGCAGGCCCAGTTACTCCTAACTGTCCTCACTTACCAGCCTGGTTTCCTTTAACTTCCCTCCCTTGCCAGCCTGATCACCCGCAACTGTCCTCCCTTACAGGCCTGGTAACCCTCAACTGCCCTCCCCTGCAGGCCTGGTTGCTCCTAACTGCCCATCCCTACTGGCTTGATTGCCCACAACTGCCCTCCCCTGCTGCCCATATTGTGGTGACCATCTTGTGTCCACATGGGGGCAGTCATCTTTGACCACATGAGGCAGCCATCTTGTGTGTTGGAGTGATGGTCAATTTGCATATTATCTCTTTATTATATATAATTTGTAAAGAATAGACTGCTGCATCAGGCATTATATGCTTGCTTCGGTCAACCACCTTCTTTATAGTATAAACATTAAGCTATCATTGGTATCTTTGTGAGATTAGATTAGTCACAAACTCCAAATGAAGATATGCTGATTAATTTAAGACCCAGTATTACTAAATAAGTACTTGGAAACATTAATAGAAAGGAAGGAATCAACCCACACCCACCCTGGGTACCAGTCTCTCTAGGCTTCTAACATGCGTCAGGATACAACACCCATTGTACTGAGCCCCTAGACTCTAAGTGGCATCTATTAATCTCTGTTACTCAAATTCTCATTTTTCTGACTGATGTTGCTCTTGTTTAAGGACATTTAGCAGAAGAAAGAATAAAAATGCAGTCTGTGGTGGGAGGGATGGGGACAAATATATGAAATAGATGGAAGAATCAGAAAAAAAAATCAAAGTGGAAGCATTAAGATGAAGAATTTATAGAGAACAATTTGTATTGACCAATAAAGAAAATGAGAAGTTTGTGGATTAATATTTTAAACTCATACCCCGAATTAGAATCTAGCAAATCAATGCCAGGAACCAGTAAATGTACTTAGCAATTAGCAGGAGGGAGGGAAAAAAAAGGTGAGCTAGTTAATCAGCTTTGGAACCTGCGGAGGTTCAATTTTGCATTCTGATTAAGCAGTTTCAATGCAGTTGTTATTTGCTTTTAAAGTGCCGGCACAAGGAATTTGCTTTACATGGCAATACTAATTGCACAGACTTGAGCCAAGCACACACACGCGCTGTGTCTTTTGTTGTGTGACTCTGCAATGAACCTGCTCCTGCTCTCCTACCTTTTCCTTTCTTGGGCACCGCGCACCAATTTACTAAGTTCTCTGGTGTGTATATAGGTAGAATGTGTGTGTGTGTGTGTGTGTGTGTGTGTGTGTGCGCGCATGCATACGTGTGTGTGGTATGTGTGTACATTCTTATAAAGGAATAATAGCATGAGCATTAAAAACAATTCCTTTTTGTTTGTTCCTAGGCCTTCAAATCCCATTTTTAACATTTGAAAAACCACTGAACTAGCTTCATGAGCCACTTTCATCCTGGTATCGCTTTCATTCTTTTGTGGATAGCTTTCGTTTCTCTTCAGCTTCATTATTTCCCCTAAAAATATAAAAGGATTAGCTGGTGCATTGCTGTGCATTCCCACCTCAAGCTGCTGCTTGTCACGGAATCACTGAGCTATAACTGAGAGAGCCTTTATGCTAACTGGATGGAATTGCTGCTAATTGGGGGAACTGGTATGTCAGGTCTCAGGTTGGGGCAAGACTGAAACTTGTGCTGAAACTGAAAAAGGCACGATCATCTAACTGCCTCTCTACTTCCAGGAAATTCTTGGAATGTGAATTTGGTGAGTTAGGAAAATAATTGTAAAGAAATGGTTTACACACATTACATACCAATTTGTAAGAGAGGATGTTGCATTCTGTTCTTAAACCTAGTTTATTGAAAGTATTTTCACGGTGTGGACTAATTGCAGCTCGTCAAGGATGAGCAAGCACATGGGTGAATTAATACCAAAAGTTGTTTTGACTGTTGACAAGGAAGGTATTCCTGCCCTCCTCCCCACCAGGGAAAAGGTTAAACTTACAAAGCAAAGTCACCAAACACACTGGGTTTTATTATGCTGTGCAGCATTCATCACCTAGACAACCAGCTCCTTGGGAAGGCTGTGCCAATAAAAGAAAGTCAAGATAAATCTCAGAATCAATATTGAGAGTACAGCATTCAAATAAAATCAGAGAGCGCTACTGAGGTTGCCACCATTTGACCTGTCTATTGTGTAGGTAGGTCTCAGACACCAGGGAGCATGACATCACAGATATACACATGCATTCCCCTTAAATGAATTGTGTACTAGTATGTATTGGGTCCAGAATTGAGTTCTCCATGATTGTTAAATAAGCTTAAATGTTTGGCACTACCTTTATCATTTAAATGTATTTTTAAAATTCTAATTTGAGGATATGTATGTTGATTTTTAGAGCAAGAAGGAGAGGGAGAGAGGGAGAGAGAAAGATAGATAGATAGATAGATATAGATATAGATATAGATATAGATATAGATATAGATATAGATATAGATATAGATAGATATAGATAGATAGATAGATAGACAGATAGATAGATAGATAGACAGACGAGAGAGACATTGATTGGTTGCCTCCCATACATGTCCTGATTGGGGTTTGACCCAAAACCTAAATATCTGTCCTGACTGGGAATCAAACCCGAAACCTTTTGGCATACAGGATGATGCTCCAACCAACTTAGCTATTGGGTCAGGGCATTTAAATATACATTTTCCCCTTAGTCTACACTGGGATCATAATGGAGACTCCTAAGAACTATTCTGTGTGGGTGCAAAGGAAACATTGGGTTCGCCAAGGACTTGCTTTCTGCTCCTGGTCACCATTAGTGAGCAGCCTGTGCCCGCAGCCTCAGCGGGGCCAGGGGCATAGTTCTTTCTGGGTTATTTGCTCTGAACTGGCAGCGAAGGATTCACCTGGGCAGTCCGATGGCCTAAGGCTCAGACTCTTAAGCCACAAATGAAATCTGGCCTTCTACAATGTTCCTATCTAGCTGGCACTGTTAGGGAATCCTCTTTCATATTCCTGCCTCTACTCTAAGGCCTCCCCGGGAGGATCACAAGCACCAGGGCAAGGAAGCCAGGGCTGGACATATCACTCTCCCAGCTGCGTATTACATACAATTTGAACACGAACTCGGGCACGGAAAATGGCAGGTTTAGATGACATCTGTGCCATCAGACACACCATTTATCAAGGGTCTTCTTGCTTATGTTTCCATGTGCATCTGAGATGCCATTACAATGAAAAATTGGAAACTGCAAAGGGCAGGATTTATTATTTTTTTTAAAAGACAGTTATTTAGGGGAAAGCTGTGTTTTGTGACTAGGAAATAAAAAGTACTTTCTCCTTAGTCATTCACATTTGTGATCAATGTGTGCAGTTTTATCAGGAAAATCGTCTCTTAACACGAAGTGTCTCTACACAGGCACATTCAGGGGAGCATCTCAGTTTCTCTCCACTTTGCAGAGCTGGTTTGACACTGATGTTTCTAAATGTGCAAGCCCAGACAGTGTATAATTGAATGGATTTATAGCCTATACTTATAAAAGCACAAAGCACTTAATTTTTACTCTTTCTTTCAAAGGTTATAGATAATATTTTTCAAAAGTATCTACTATATTTAAGCAATCCCCATTTAATATCCTCATTCAGAAGCAATTCACTCATTGCTAGCCACTGGATTATTTATTTTTTTTACTTACTTACTAGCAGCCTGATGCACAAAATTCATGCAAGAGTAAGTCTTCCTTCCCCCGGCTGCTGGAATCGGCTTCCCTCTGGCACCCAGGACCCGGGCTTCCCTTGCAGCCCCAGCTTTGTCCAGAAGGTTGTCTGGAAGGGCATCTGGTCTAATTAGTATATTACACATTTATTTATTTACACATTATTTATTATAGGTTTATTTGAAAGAGAAACTTTAATTTCCTCCACGTATTTTTGCATTTATTGAATTGGTTGCTTCTTGGATGTCCGCTGACCGGACATGGAGCCTTCAGCCTTGGCATAGAGGGATGATGCACTAACTGACTGAGTTACCTGGCCAGGGCTACCCAATAGCTTTTTATGTGTAGTGTATCTTTTAGTCATCACAATACAATGTATAGAAAATCGTTCAAACCTCTTCTCCTTGCCCAGGTGCTACTGCCTTGGTAGTATTTGACACAGTGGACACACACCCTCTGCTCATTTAACTGCTACATGCTTCCTCTTGTGGCTGTGGCTCTATTTGGCTCTTTCCTTATTCTTCCTTTGTAAGCTCATTTTGGGCATCTGCAATGCTTCCGTGCTTGGCCCAGAAGGCCAGAGTGGAGGTGGGCAGTGGGATGGAAGGCACTGGCTTGCAACAGAGCCTTACTGAACCCTTACTGTGGTGGAGTGACCATTGCTCAGAGGCATGTGGGAGTAGAAATCTGATACCAGCTGCCAAACTGGCTTATCAAACCTTGTACCAGAAACTGATTGTGCCTATAACCTTGGTTAAATTAAAGTGCAGTGAGACAATAAACAACCTCATAAGTGGGTACTCCTGTCTTCTGGTCGATGTGATTGTTCTTTAAGGCAAAGCGGGGGGCGGGGGGGGGAGCCAGGTTCCCCTCAGGAGGTTGCACACTGAGCCTGGGGCAGGACAACAAGGAGCAGATTCTGTAATGGATCTCCACAAGGGTGGTGTACCTTTTGGGTCTGGATTTGGAAACGATGAGTTTGTGGGCCAGTGTTCCTTCTCCCCACGGGCCATGCTTGCAAGCTTGGACGAGCACTGCCACTATTTGTCTCTATGCTTCTTTCATCTCTGCTTCATTAGCTCATTCCCATCACACCATGCCCCCGTATGCCCACCTTACACCTGCACCTATCCCCACACCCTCATTGTTCCCTATTTTAGTTTTTCTTTAGGGCACAGTCATATCTCAACAAATATGAGAATTCTTCTGTCCAAAAGTTATTAGAAACAGATCATATAAAGAATAATTAATTTAATTTATATCATTGTCCTTTGCTATCTTATTTTCAGTATTTCTGAAGGAAATAATGATTGTCACAGGTGCCCATTTTCTTCTTTTTGTGTGCTATGTCTTATGCAGAGTTGTTGTGTGGTTAAAGGATCATTGATTTTTGTAATCATAACATTTCAGAGGCAGGGACATCTGCCTCTAGGTAGCTATGAGATCGTGGGTAAGTTATGTATACCAAACTGAGCTTCAGTGTTTTTTGTTTTGTTTTCTTTTTTTCATTGATAAAACGGATAATAATTGCAATACCTACCTTTTAATGACTTTATCATTGGGGCTAATTTCTATGTTCTCATATCTAGCCCCCATCTTGCTCCTGAGGTCCAGAACTCTATTACCAATTGCTTGCTAGGAAATCCTGCCTGGATGTCTCACTAGCAACTTAAACTCAAATGTTCTGGAGATAAATCATCTTTCCCTTCCACCGCTGCTGCATCCCTGTAACAGGGTGGTATTAGGTGCTCAGTGGGACTTATTTTAAAATGGCGATGAAGGCCCAAAGCTGGAAACAGAAGATTCCAAGTAGTCCACATTCTAAGAGCAGAGAGCAAGCATACTGCTGTCCAAGTCAGGCCCTTTCCCTCGGGGCTTGATGAATGGTTTCAGCTGAATCTGCTGTGTGCCATGCCCTCTTGAGCTCCCCATCCTTTCTCCTGCCTCCATTTCTCTCCAACCTCTTTCTCTATTCTAGTCCTAGGAGAACAGAAAATTGTAAACTTTGGTCTGGAGCCATCAAGTAAAGAGACTTCTGCTTCCTCTGTCCCTTCCCGCCATCCTAAGTCTGGCGGGGGGTGGAGGGTGAGCATAGGGAATGGAGGTGAGGGATGTGTGAGAAAGAGGCCACGGACCCAAGCTGTTAGAGCTGCAGGTCTAAGGTGACATCATGGCAAAGGGATGTCAAAGAGAGCTATAAGACAGGTTAAAAATGGCGGCGAGTAAGTGGATGCTGCATGGACACACTCCCAGGAACAAACTGGTATTACAACTTACAGAAAAACTTCCCGTATAATCAATGGAAAATTGCAGGTGAGCCACCCTAGGACCAAAAGTGGAGCCTGCCTAGAGACTGATTTATTTTGTATATTGTAAATAAATAAATGCATGCACACACACTTTTTTTAAAGAAAGAGAGAGGGACAGCTATAAATCCATGTGATGTTGAGGTTTTAAATTTCCTGGACTGAATTTACAGAATTAGAATAATACTGTTCTGATAGTAAAAAGTGTTGGAAAAAGGTCAGATACCACGTGTTGGAAAGAATATGCACTTACCTCCCTCTAATACACAACAAATATTTGTTCATGTGAGGAATGGCACTTAAAACACAGTCTTGGATTTCTATTTATTTTTAATACAAGAATGTTTATAGCAGCTTTATTTGTAATAGCCAAAACCCCAGATATCCATCAATAGGGGAATGTATAAACATATTGTAGTATATTCATACAAATAAATACAAAATAGAACAATTGATGCACATAATATGAAAGAATCTCAAAAATATGCTGAATGAAAGAAGTCAGAGCAAAAGAGTATATATTTTCTAATTCTGTATTTCTGAATTTCTTGAACAAGTGAAACTCCTCTATGAAGGAAAAGAAATCATACCAACTGTTGCTTCTGGTGAGGTAAGAAAAAGGTAGACTGGGAAGAAACATAAGGAAACTCTAGAATAATGTAAATGTCCTATTGACAAAGTTTGGTTCATACCTTTGGATGCATTTGTTAAAACTAATTTAAGAGAACACAAAACTATGGAGACAATAAAAAGATCAGCAGTTGTCAGGGGTTGGGGAGTGGGGAGGGATGAATATGCAGAACACAGATAATTTTTGGGCAGTGAGAATACTGTGTGTTACCATAATGGTGGGTACATGTCAATATACATTTGTCAATACCTATCAGTTGTAACAAAACTATGTGGGGAAGGTTGGTAATGAGAGAGGCTATTCATGTGTGAAGGCAGGGAGCATATAACAAATCTCTGAACTTTCCTCTCCATTTTGCTGTGAAACTAAAACTTCTCTTAAGAAAAAGTCCTTAAAACCACAAAAACCACACAAATAAGAACAAAAAGACCTCATTGAATGGTATGTTTAGATTGGGGTATTTCATAAGTAGAGAGATACACGATGGACAGATAGATGAAGAAGGTGTAAACAATATTAATGGTAGAATCTAGGTTGTACATGTGTTTAGTATAATTTTTTTTAATTTTATGTAGTTTAAATTTTTTTTAATAATGATCCCACTTCTAGGAACATATCTTAAGAAGCCAGAAACACCAATCAGAAAGAAATGTATGCTCCCCTATGTTCATAGCAGCACAGTTTACAATAGCTAAGATTTGGAAACAGCCCAAGTGCCCATGAGCAGATGAATGAATAAAAACCTGTTGTACATCTACACAATGGAATACTATACAGCTATAAAAAGAAGGAGCTCTTACCATTTACTACAGCATGGATAGACCTGGAGAGTATTATGCTAATTGAAATAAGCCAGAAATAGAATGACAGGTATTACATGATCTCACTCAGATGTACAAGCCAATAAACAAAATTAACTGATGAACAAAATAGAACCAGAGACAAAGAAGCACAGAACTGACTGATGGATGGGAAGATGGGAGTGGGTGGGTGAATAGGGAGTGATTAATTCAGGAATTGATATGCATATGTGCATATCCCATGGACAGAGACAATAGAGTGGTTAAGGCCTGGGATGTGCATGTTCAGGGTGGAGAAAATCAACGAAATAAAACAAAACAAAACAGACAAAGGGGGCATCTGTAATACTTTCAACAGTAAATATACATTTAAAAATTAAATTTAGAAAAGGAGAAAAAATTATAATGAAGCAATGGGAAGGAAGAAGTAAAATGGAAGAGTCTAAAGTCCCTTGTGGTTTAAAGTTGTCAAATTTTATATAGTGGCCAAATTATTATGATCTCTGAATGCTTAATAATCTGGCCACTCAGTATATATACCGTATTTTCCTGAAAATAAGACCTACTTCATGGAAACATAATACATCCCCTGAAAATAAGACCTAGTGCATCTTTGGGAGCAAAAGTTAATATAAGATATTTTTTTTCCGGGGAAACAGGGTATATATATTAGAGGCCCAGTGCATGAATTTGTGCATGGGTGGGGTCAGGCCAGCCTGGCCAGGGGAGGGGACATGGGCGGTTGGCTGGCCTGCCTGCTGGTCGAACTCCTGGTTAAGGGAACAATTTGCATATTAGCCTTTTATTATATAGAATATACACTGAGTGGTCAGATTATTATGTGTTCAGAGATCATAATAATCTGGCCACTCAGTGTATATATGTATTAAGAGGTTTATCAACCCTGTCCTAGCCGATTTGGCTCAGTGGATAGAGCGTCAGTCAACCTGTGGACTTAAAGGTCCCAGGTTTGATTCCAATTCCAGTCAAGGGCATGTGCCTTACTTGCAGGCTCCTTTCTGGTCCTGGCCCTGGTCCAGGCTCTCGCAGGAGGCAACCAATTGATGTACTTCTCTCACATCGATGTTTCTCTCTGGTCTTCCATCTCTCTTCCACTCTCTCTAAAAATCAATGGAAAAATATCCAGGAGTAAGGATTAAAAATAAATACATACATACATACATACATACATACAAACATACATACATACATACATACAGCTACAATTTTTTTAAAAAAAGGTTTATTACAAGGAACTGACTGAACACAGTTGTGGGGACTGGCTGCACATATCCTGAATCAGTAGGACAGGCCATCAGGAAGTGCAGGCTGGAAACTTAGGCAGGAGCCAATGCTGCAGTCCACAGTCATAACTTCTTTGGTCTCAGACTTCTTGATGTTCTAAAATTTGAGTTATTTAATGCTCGAGGCAGTGGGAAATCTTTAAATTAATTTATCCAGTAATAAATTCTCAAATTTGCTTTTCATACCATTATATTAAAACTTGAATGCAAATGTCATTTGATGTCCCCAATCATTGATAATTTATAGTACATACTAGAGGTTTGGTGGACAAAATTTGTGCAAGGGGTGGGGGGGAGGGTTTCCCTCAGCCCGGACTGCACCCTCTCCAATCTGGGACCCCTAGGGGTATGTCTGACTGCCAGTTTAGGCTCTATCCCTCTTTCAATCCAGGACCACTGGCTCCTAACTACTCACCTGTCTGCCCACCTAATGCTCCTAACTGCCCCCTACCTGCCTGATTGCCCCTAACTGCCTCTACCTGCCTGCCTGGTATCCCCCAACTGCCCTCCCCTGCAGGTCTAATCAACCCTAACTGCCTCTGCCTTGGCCCCACCACCATAGCTTTTTCCAGAAGGAAGTCAGACATCTGGAAGATGGCCAGTTGACCCAGTCTAATTAGCATGTTACCCTTTTAATAGTATAGATATATTATATAGGATATGATTGATTAAATGGGGGAGGGGGAAAGCCTTTTTCAGCAGGAGGAGATGCTCTTGGCAGACAAAAATACATAATCCCTATATCTGGACTAATAGCCAGTCATAAGCACTAAACTGCCAAATGAGTTATTAAAAAATTAAACTGCTTTCTTACACCTTACACCAAACAGCTATTGCCCTTAAAATACCTCATCAGTCCCCATCTTAGGTTCTGCCTTTGCAGTTCACCCAGATTAGATTCTGATTGGTCAGTTTCTATGCCAGTCAGTGTCAAAAGCTTCACCTCCCAGACAGCCATTGGCTCCTCTGGGAAATCCAGAATGGCCCCTAGTCTAATACCAAGTGGCACTTCAGGTTTTTGCTGGTGGCAGTATTGAATTCTTATCCCTGACCTAATATTCTTACAGTGGGAGCTCCATGAAGGAACTGCCTTCACAGTTCACCCAGATTAGGTTCTGATTGGTTGGTTTCTATGCTAACACCACATGGTGACAAGTTATTTGGTCATCCTAGTCGTCATGGACACTATATAATATAAATTAGAATAACCCAAAACTGTTTTACAGTGTATGTTGTATTTACATAAGTAAAATAAAGTACAGAACTTAGACAAAAATTACAGAAAAATGCAAGTACTATAATATTTTAGGTGAAATGGCATTTGTATTGATGAATTTGTTCCTTTTTATGAGATTTCCTCAAATCTTTAAACCACTGTCTGATTTCATGTTTGGAATATGACAACTGCAACTCCTACATTCACTCCAGCATGAATTCTGTATAATCAAGTCTAAAGAAATGCCTCAAGATAATATCCTCAAGAATTAGTACCTTTTTAGCTTATCCTTGCTGATTATTTGATTATTTGAAAGTAGTTATCTCTCATTTTGCCTATATGGGAAATATCTATGATATTCCATTGTAAAATTAATACCCAACCTTTTTCACCCTTAACACAATAATAGAAGAACAATAAAATAATATAAAATAAAGACAGAAAATATGGAAAGGCATGTTAGTCCATGATTTAGACTTTCCCATCAAGTAAACCAAGTATTTAAATCAAGGAGGATAATTTGAGCTAGAACTTCTTTTGCATTCCTTCCCCAAATTTAGTGGTTGAGTCTTAAAGTAGTAAAATGTCCAAAATGCAGACAAATAAAAAATATTTTAAAAGATACAAAGATGCTCAAAAATTTTATTATTTCAATTATAAATTACTAAATCACCAAGAATTGCTGGATTTAAATAATATTTAAATCCCTGTATTTAAATGAGCTTCAAAGGAACTATGTAGTTTACTTTATTTTCTAAACCATTTTCAGTTCTATTAAGTAATATTTTGCAATTTATATGGTAGCGTTTCAAATATTTTTTAAAAATAAATTTGGTTTATATAAAATTTTCTGAATAGTTTCTGGGCACCAGGTTTTTTCAATTAGGTGGGAAATTATTTAGCCACCCTGCCTTCCTTTTGTCTTTTGAAGAAAAATAAATGCGATTGAAAGGCCTCTGGCAGGTATTTTCATACAGACATTTAATTTTTTTTCCAATTCTCTATTACAGGCCAGCTATAAGTCAAGCTATTCAGCTAATGAAATTTGCTTTGATCATGGGAGGCCAATCATCCTTCAAAGCATTGTTGTGTTTTGAAATGCAAGCACGTACCTAATAAATTGAGGGTGCTGCAGCAGCAACAGATCAAAATAGAGGTTGATGTTTCATTAGATCACATTAATACCTGACAAAAGAATGACTACAAATCAATGGGAAGCCTTCTGCTATGTGGGTCAGTGTGCAGGGCTGACTTCCTCCTCTCGTTCCTTCCCTGCCTCCCTCCCACCTCTTCTCTGTCTCTTTCCTCTCTCCTCTCCATCCTCAGTTTTTCACATTGGCCAAGTATTGTAGACTACAGAAGTGGTGACTTAAGGCCAAGTATTCTTTGTCTTTCACTAGACATTCACAGTGTTAAATATTGCAGTGGGCTAAAAGACAATAAATTGGTAGACAGAATACTTTTCTTGTTTGTTTATCTTCACTCAAGGATATTTTTCCATCGGTTTTTTAGAGAGAGTGGAATGGAGGGAGAGGGAGAGAGGGGGACCCTTGGGTGCATGGGCCTATACTCTAACCACTTAGTGACACCAGCCAGGGCAATAGAACATTGTAAAAATAAATGTTTATATAATACATTTTCTCATTACATAAAATTCTTTATAACCCTTCTCCAATTTATAGGTATCTATTTTCTCTTGGGGAAACAGTCTTTAAAATAAATGTTTTAAAAAGATACAGATTCCTCATGAAAAATTTCAGATATGATTTTTATAATAAGTGATATATCTTCTCATTCAAAGTAAGCTCAGATGACCTCACAAGCAATATTAAGGAAATTCCTATATTATGCCACAAGTAATAACTGTCTGTCTGTCTTTTACTCTAATGGCTAGAAATACAGGTTATCTCATAAGTCACTGAACAAATTATACCACTCCATTTTAGAGTTATCTGTCTCTGCCCCTGAGTTTGATTTAACCAATCATTAGCCATTGGGGATATTCTTTGATTTTTCCCCCCAACAACATCTATTCTCCAGTTCTCTGACAACTGAATGTCCTATAATTTACTTTAATTTTGATACTAACTACTGGGAGGTAGCACAGACCCCACAAATTAAGGGCTCAGTCTTAGAAAACTGCCTCCCTTCAGACACCAGCTGCAAATGGGGCCCTCGGGCTATCCAGAATTCTTCTTGGTCAACTTATAAATTCAGAGATTTCCACAATTCCTTCTCAGGTCCAGTAATTTGCTAGAACTACTCATGGAACTCAGGAAAGTGCTGTACTTACAATTACAGTTTTATTCTCAAAGATTCAAGGCAGGAATGGTGAAAAGGAAGAGATGGTATAGGAGTCGGAGTTACAGAGCTTCTATTACCTCTCCAGGCATATTACCCTCTTAGGACCTCAATGTGTTCACCAACAAGGAAAGGTCCTTCATTGTTTAAGAGTTTGTATTAAAGTTTCATTGTGTAAACATGATTGATTAAATCATTGGCCATTGGTGGTTGAACTCGCCCCCAGTTTCTTCTCCAAAGGATCACATACTTTCACTTTCTGGTGAGCAGTTCTCATCCTGAAGCTAAGAGCCCCACTGTGAGTCACCTCATTATCAGCTCAAAGGCTGGCTGTGAATAGCAAAAGACACTCTTATGGTTCAGGAAATTTCAAGGGTTGTAGGAGCTCTGTGCTGGAAGCCAGGACAAGACCAAGTTATATGTTCTTTATTATTCCATATACATATAGGCAAAAGTAGGTATACAGTTGTGAGTATGTGAGAGAGTTTATTCTTGCATTATTATTTATTCTTGTATTACATATTTTTCCATATGGACAACTTAAACATACTTTTTCTCATCCCTCTATATCCTGCTTGTAAGATCCCAGTGAAATTGATACTGTTGTAATTCTATATAATAAAAGCCTAGCAACTGGAACAATGGAATGACCAGAATGACTAGAGACCAGGGTGATCAGATAGGCAGGTAAGTGGTTAGGGACAATCAGGCAGGCAGTTAAGTGGTTAGGGTGATGAGGCAGGCAGGCAAGTGGTTAGGGGTGATCAAGCAAGCAGGCAAGCAGTTTGGAGCCAACAGTACAGGATTGTGAGAGGATGTCCGACTGCCAGTTTAGGCCCAATCCACTGGGGATCTGGCCTAAACTGGCAGTAAGACATACCCCGAAAGGTCCCAGATTGTGAGAGGTTGCAGCCCGGGCTGAGGGATGCTTCCTCCACCCCATGCACAAATTTCATGCACCAGGCCTCTAGTTATTAATAATAGAAAAGGAGCAAAGGGGAAAAGCCAGATGTTATAAGCATGTCATTTGAGCAGCTTCACCAGGCAGCTGTAACTTTGCATTCCCCAGGGATCCGACAAAGGGAAGATAGATGCATGTTCAATAAAATTGGGATGACTAAGGAATGTGCCTGTCAATCACACCTGGGAACAGAGGTCATTGACTAGCATGGGCGTGGCCACTGCAAGAGCAAAAAGACTTAGGAATACACAATTGCCTAAACAGGAATGCACTCTCTTGTTGTTTGTGTGACTCTTGGCTTTTGTCTCTCGTGTTCACCTGTATGGCCCATGGACTGGTGAGCTAATGGACTGCAGTGGGAAACACAAGCTAAGCTGGCCTATGCTGGACTGGACCCGGCTCCAACACAGAAAGGAAACTCTGGACACTGGCTCTGACTTGGAGTGAAGCCCCAGCTACACTTCTTCTAAGACTGGACTAAGGGGAATGGGGCTTAGGAAGCCCAGGGGTATAATTCCATGGGAATAAAGCTTTCTACAATATTTCATCCTCCTGTGCGGGCCTCTGGAAATGATGCTTCCAGCAGCACCCCCAAAACCTCACTTCCATGAGCACCTAGGGGAGGTGAGCCCCTCTCCTATCCTGTAACCTATTTTATTTCTTAGGTTGTTAAGGCCTATTTCCTCACTGGCACCACTTGAGATCCACTTCATGTATTTGTGAGAAGTGAAGACAAGATGTCTTGAGGCCGGAGGCCACTGCAGGTAGGGAAGTTGATGCCAGGACCTATCTCATTAGGCGGTTCTGAGTATTAATGAGCTATACATGGAAGCACAGTGCCTGGGAGATAGTAACTGCTATATAAGTGCTGGATATTTTTATTCTCTCTCTCTCTCTCTCTCTCTCTCTCTCTCTCTCTCTCTCTCTCTCTCTCTTTTCCCTTTTGCACATGAAAGCACTGAAGTTCCAGAGGTAAAGTGACTTGTCCAAGGCGTCAGTGTCCCTCCCACACCTGAGGCTGGAGTATAAATGCTGCTTCCTAGATAAAAATTGGAAATGCTGATTTCACATGGGCCTCGTTTTGGTCATGTTCTAAGCAATCACAGAAACTCACATTGTATGGATAGCACTTCTTAGCCATTGCATGCGGAATGCTGCTCATGACGGGTTTTGTGGCTGCTCTTTAGGTGTGTGTTTTATTGAATCGCTATAATCTCCATGTCTGGAGCTCTGTAGAACAAGAATTTCCCTTCATTCCCTGTCTATTAGTACAAGCCAATAACTTGGATTGTGGAGAAAATGAGTCTGTGATGATAGTAATTTAGTGGCAAAGTTAAACGAGAAGCCAAGTTTGCTTTCAGCTGCTTTAAATTTTCCCTTTATTGTCTCATTGTCTTTTCCATCTGAGTTTGGAAGTTAATGGTCTCAATAATAAATTCAAAGAGAGTTTAAAACAATGAGGGCTGGATATTTTTGTTTTTGTGTCTAAGACCATCAGGCCATTATTATTTTGTTAATCCAAATCTGAGGATATTCTCCATTGACTTTCATTTTATTTTTATTTTTTAAATTTATTTTATTGTGTTTTTTTTTACAAAGAGGAAGAGAGAGGGATAGACAGTTAGAAACATTGATGAGAGAAAAACATCGACCAGCTGCCTCTTGCACACCCTCTACTGAGGATGTGCCTGCAACCAAGGTACATGCCCTTGACCAGAATCGAACTTGGGACCTTTCAGTCCAAAGACCGATGCTCTATCCACTGAGCCAAACCAGTTTCAGCTCCATTGACTTTTAGAGAGAGTGGAAGGGAGAGGGAGAGACTGAGAGAAACATCAATGTGAGAAAGACACATCAATTAGTTGCCTCCTGCATGCACCCCAACCAGGGTTGGAGAATCTGCAATCAAGGTACAAGCCCCTTGCCAGAATCAAACCCAGGACCCTTCAGTCCACAGGCCAATGCTCTATCCACTGAGCCAAACTGGCCAGGGCTATCATGCCATTATTAGGTTCTGCACTAGTAATTTTTACCAATTTGATCCTTTTATATTTCTGGGAATATAATTAATACTTTATTAATTAAAATTGAGATTTAATGAAAATAACAGATAGCAATTTACACTTAAGAATTTGAAGTCTCCTGTTTTGTTGCTACTTCCCTGTACCGTCTTCTAAAACCCGAAAAACTATAAATTGAAGAGAAAGACTCATGTTTGTAACCTCTGATTTTCTGACTATTAAACTTAATTCCAGACTAATGGAAAGTACTGAAAACTGGAGCGGTCTTGGACATATTTTTTCCTGGTTAGGAATGCTTTAAAACGATCGCTATGTTTAAGAGGAACCTGAGAAGAGGTCCTCGTCATTAATGTGCTAAATATCACGCCTGAGCGGTGTTCAGCCTGGAAACTGTGAGTGAGCTCATGCCTCCGCGCTTCGCCTGATTTCTTTCTGCGTGACAATGCGTGGAGTCGGAGGGTAAGGATGATGGATCCAGTCTCCTTCTGGCTGCTTTGATCCTCTCTCTCCCGATCTTTTGAACACAAATGAATAGCGCTGAATGCCCCCCTCACATACACGCTTCATAGCACTGTCCCTTGTAGCCTCTCCTTCATCCTGCCCGTCAGGGAGATGTGGGCACACATTCCAGTTTCCTTTTTTATCTTCACCTCAAGATGACAAAACGATAGTACCAATTAAAGAAAAAAGGCATATATCAGCCACACAGATGGAATCATAAAAACAGAACTCACTGAAAGTAATGACAAATACAGCCTTTTTCTCATATTTACCTTCAAGTGCTCGGTCCATGGGAGAAAAATCACTGTCATATCTTGTCTTTATTTGACTTCTATTTGTAAATAATTGATAAAAAATATTTCGCATGCATAAAATAATGTGTTGAGCTGTTTAGAATTTATTGGGAGGAAGTTGCTCTCTATATAAGTCAAGTTAATGACTACTATCAAAGGTAACATGTTAGTTCTCAAACTGAAAGTTGTTCCTTCATTGAGACATTGTGCCTCAACCAGCCCAAGAGGCCATGACCAAGTGACGGGCAGGGCTCGGAAGGTCCTGTGGGTGGCCCGAGGGAGTGTAAAGCTTGATCTCTGCTCTGAAGGACCTAGTTATGGAGACAATGAAACCTTTAATCAGAAAATATAAATCAAACAAGAATTCATGTGAGGCCGAAACCGGTTTGGCTCAGTGGATAGAGCGTCAACCTGCAGACTGAAAGTTCCCGGTTTCGATTCCGGTCAAGGGCATGTACATTGGTTGCGGGCACATCCCCAGTAGGGGGTGTGCAAGAGGCAGCTGGTCGATGATTCTCTCTCATTGATATTTCTAATTCTCTATCTCTCTCTCTTCCTCTCTGTAAAAAATCAATAAAATATATATATTTTTTAAAAATCCATCTGAGGATGTCCAAAATGTTCTGAGTAGGAATATGATGTACTAGAGCAGTGGTCGGCAAACTGCGGCTTGTGAGTCACATGAGGCTCTTTGGCCCTTGAGTGTGGCTCTTCCACAAAATACCACGTGTGGGTGTGCACGGACAGTGCAATTGAAACTTCGTGGCCCATGCGCAGAAGTCGGTCTTTGGCCTGGGCGAGTCTACTTTGAAGAAGCGGCGTTAGAATACTCAAAGAGCCGCATGTGGCTCGCGAGCCGCGGTTTGCCGACCACTGCGCTAGAGGCAGGAATAGACTAGCAAAAACTTCAGGGGAGAAAAAGCAAACGATATTGGAGAGACTATCAATTTTAAAACCACAATTTTCCCTTCTCAGCCCCGGTGCATGATTGCAGGCTTCTTTGTCCACCATGAGCAGAAGTGCGCTGAACTGATGGATAAGTTGGAAAGGGTGAATGTTATAAGTTGTGTTTTATTCTTTGTTTTATTTTTAAATTACTGTTGGCATGTCCATGGGTGTGGTCAACTCTCAGCCTGGCTGGCTCGGAAGACAGGTTTCAGCCACAGTGTCTGAGCTGCTGTGTAGGGGCTGATCCCACAAAGCAGAACCCACCCCAGCAGGGCTGACACCTTTGGAGACCTCTCTTTGGGTTTGCCACTGTGGAGCGAATATGTTTGTGCTTTTCTAGGGTCTGAAGCAAGCCACTGTTTGTGTTGTTTGTGAGGCTTCTTGGGAGGGACTCTGGTGCAAGTCAAAGCCAGACCCCGCATACAAATAGCCCCGAGCTGCCGGTTAGAATCTACAAAATGGCCCATGATTTGTGGCTGCTTCTGCTGTGCCCGTGTGCACGTGGGAGGGTCCAAGCTGTGTCCCAAAGCTGGCTACCACCACTACCAGGCCAGAGGATGCCAGCAAAATGCCCACGGCCCCCCAACATTTGCCTCCACCTGCTGGCTGCTCCTTAGGCTCAGCCTCTGGAAGTCTTCAGTGGTGCACAGTTATGGGGAGCAGATTCTCAGGGAGTCACCAGGGAAGGGCGAATAGCATTCTCCAGGTTAGTACAGATTCACACTCAGCACCAGTGCGCGATCTGAGGCTGCTTAGCAAAAGCCTCAGACTACCCCAAGGCCAGCTCCTAATTACCTGGGTCACGTGGGCCTTTGTGGTGGAACAGGGTCTCGGAGAGCTGTCAGGAGAGGACCAATAAAGGTCCTTGGGCTAAAGCCAATTCAGATTTGGCTGTGTGGAAGGAAGGCTCATCAAAAAAAAAAAAAAAAAAAAAAAAAGGTGGTGTCCATTGGGCATGCAGAAAGATGGCCCTCACCCGGAAACCCCACCACCTCACCTCCCCCGTGTGTCTCTGGCATGCCCTGAGCTTGCCTGGAATTCCTCGAGAGTTTTTCAACAAAGACTGCAGCCCGTTTGGATGCTCAGCTGGTTGAGCACCATCCCTTACACCAAGCAGGTTGTGGTTTGATTCTTGGTGAGAGCATATGCCTAGGTTACAGCTGTTTGCCCACGATGACCAAAACTGCTCTCATGAATGTCTGCAGGTTACCTGTGGGTACATAATAAGTTACATCGAGTTTCAAGGGATGAAGCAGCAACCACCTTCTTGTGCTCACTGATCCCGTGGTCAGAAATTCTAACAGGTGCATGCAGAGATGGCTTCTCTTTCCGTTGGTGTCTGGGACCTGACATAGGAAGACTCAGACAGCCGAGGTTGACCGGAATGGCTGAGGGATGGAATCACGTGGAGGATCCACGCTGGGCACCGGGGCTGTCTCCGCTGGCCTTCGGACTGTAGTGCTCACAGCGGCCTTCCCATGGGGCTTGGGCTTTGCACAGCCTGGTGGCTAGGTTCCCAAGGAAACACCCCAAGAATGAAGGTTCCACACTTTGAGTCTCAGAGCATCATTTTCTTGGAGGCATCTTGGGGGCAGGCATGGGTTTAAATCTCTGCTCTCCCACTAAGTAAGTGGAAGAACTCAGCAAGCTTTCTTCTTTCTCTTCTTCCTTCTGAGTTGATAACTTATCTGAGTTTCAGTTTCTTCATCTGTGCAGTGAATTGTGTGGCAAAATGAAATGCAAACTTCTTTCTCCCTCTGTGAGATGAATAATTAACTATTTGGCAGTAGAGAAGGTAATGTTGTAATTTTGCATAAGGACTCCAGAGGACTCCTGGCAGGGAAGGGCCAGGATTTTTGACTGCTCTCGGATTTCAGTTTTTCTATGATTCAAGTCAGCAAACCTATCAGAGCGGACCAGGGCTGCCTCGAGCAGGGTCCGGGGACAGGAATAGGTGATGCAACTCCTAAAAGAAAATAATGACGAGGGTAGAAAGAGAGGCCTGGGCTGGCTACAGCCACCGGCTGGGAGAGGCGAAGGGAAGCATGCTTTTGCTTTCTATGTGAACCACGTGAGAGCGTGGGCTTCCCTGGCCCGGAGCCCCTGAGCCTGAGCCTTGCACTAGGAGAGAAGAGGGCAGGTACCTTCTGCTCTTCCCTGAGAAAGCTGCAGGAGGTGGGCCGTTTGGTAGAGCCAGAAATCCAAAGGTGGACGAAACAAGAACGATGCCCTCTAGCGGTGGAACAGAAGTTCTTCCGGCTGTCCATGTGGTTGCCTCTCATTTCTGAGGCAGCTGCTGGAGCCCTGCTTTAAGAGACAATGTGTTTCTGGTGTCAGTTATGAGGTTCCCCAGCCTTACGATGACTCTTTCGAGTTGTAGCTTTGGAGGAATTCATGGGTCTGGGCCTTTGGATCCTTTAGTTACTGGCTGAAACCTTGAGCATGTCAGAGAATGGAGTCTGGGGTGGGTAAAAAGTGGCAGGCTGGGGTTAAAGGGCCACGGGACCCTAGAACGTGTACAGGAAACCATAATCACAAATGCAAAATAGAACAAAAATAGCACTGTATCTGTTGTCATAAAGACTACATAAGTAAAAATACATATATATGTAAATTGGCCAGCATAGTAGTTGGCCTTTATTAGGAACTAAATTAGCGTTTATTGTTTCCTTCCATTCTTCTCACTTTTTTCATAACTCTCTCTTCTTTCTTACAGGGGAAAAGCACGGATTTTGGGGGTCAAAGACACTTGATTTTTAAATTCTGACTCCTTTATTTGCTGGTTGTAATGTTGGGCCAGTCTCTTAAACTTGCTGAGACTTAGTTCTGCCATTAGTAAAATAGTTGAAAAATAATTTCACTCTCTTAGGAAAATTAAAATAAAGTTATGAAAACTGAATAAGATCATTCTGTCCCTTTCCTATATATTTCTCTTATCTCTTCTTTATTACACACTCAGCAAAAATCCATTTCCATTTTATAGTTCTCCCTTCCAGGGAATTTCAGATGCCTTCCTCTCTGCCTTTCCTGATTGGCACTGGCCTTGGTAGCCATTTCTTTGGGACCACCCATGTTTCCTCTCCCGAATTTCCCAAATATCACAGCGTGAACACCCAAGGGGCCTTACTCACTTCCTTCCTTCATGCAGAACAAGGTCGCCTCCTGTAAACTTTGGAATGTGTCCATTTGAGGCCTACTCTGCTTTTATGTTCATCGCTCAACTCCCACCTCAGAGGAGCAAACAGGCCACAGGGTTATGTTTGAGTGGTTCCCCCCCCCCCCACCCAATTAGATAGCAAAGTATCATGACCATCAGGAACATGAAAGCAATTAGGTATTCCATAGAAGCACCCCAGAGCTCAGCATGTGCCGTGGTATTTACTGGGTGACTTGGAGTGAAGGCCTCCCTGTGATCAAAGCCCTTGAATCCAAGGGCTCCAAGAGTTTACCTGGTCCCAACCCCAGGGTTTGCCTGAATTGAGAGCAACTTTATGTCAGCATCAGTGATCCACAATGGCAGAGAATCATTCAGACTTTTGAATTCTTTATCTGAAGCCCTGGGGTTGTTTCAGAGCGTTCCGTAGCTACCCTACCACGGGGCCAGATTTGATCCACAGCGTGTAACTGACAGCAATGGGAACCCAACTCGTTGCCTTGTTCTAGCGCCCACCCAGATGTAGCTCCCCGAGACAGCACGACGTGCCAACTTAGCCGAGCAGGTGCTCTGCCTTTTATTTTGGTATGGAACTCAAATAATGAGTCTTCTAAGCATTCAGATGGCTACTTGTGGTGCATGGAAAGTGTTAGAATTACACTGAAATGAAAGACACTGCCTCCCACTGAAAACATGATTTCATTATCTGGGTCTGTTATCAAGGTTTCTCTCACAGTTATAGAGAAACTGCATCCTTACCAGTTCTTGTTATTGTCTGTCTTTTTTAGTACAGCCACCTAGTGGGTATGAAGTGCTATTTCATTGTTCTTTTGGTTTGTATTTCCCGGATGGCCAATGATGTTGACCCATCCTGTACTATCCTAGAACAATTCTTCTTCTCAGTATGTTTATTGGCCACTTGTATAGCTTCTTTAGAGAAATCTCTATTCAGATCCTTTACCAATTTTAAAGTTGTTGTATTTTTATTAATAACCTATTATAGTTCTTTATATTTTTATGTACAAGTCTCTTGTTAGGAATATGATTTGCAAATATTTTCTCTCATTTTATGGGATATCATTGCTCTTTCATTATCTCCTTTGAAGGACAATTTTTAATGTTGATGGTGTCCATTTTGTTTATTGATTTTGTTCCTTATACTTTTGGTGTCATACTCTCAAATTTTGGCATATGAGACTTACACATTGATCTGGGTAAGCAAGAAGAACAATACACACACATCCATAACCTTAGACAGAGACTAGGTGTCAGGAAACTACTTCCTCTCCCCAATCCTTTTCTTTAATGACACTACAAATGAAAGAAGAACATCCCATTGATACAAGGCACATGCACTTTGAGGTCAATTCCCTTTGTGGGTTGTTCTAGATCTCTCATGTTCTAGCAATAATGATCAGTTGAAGGTCATTTAGGAACCCACAAAGAGGACTAAATCAATCTGTAATTTTTAACTCTCCAAAAGGGGATTGGAATAATAATACCCAAATGATGTTGATTAATAAGTTCATATCCCCTGAAAAGAAGTCCCAGATGTTACCACGTGATTTTATCCTTTGCTTGGATCTCAGGAAAATAAATAGAGATACTTTTGGTTCCTGAAAGAATCAGGAACCAAAAAGGCACTGACAGGAAGGAGTGGCGAGCCAACTAGCACAGCATTAAAGGAGACGGTGATACATGTAAAAATCTGTAGCTGAGGCTCAAGAACCTGATTCTAAGGGGTATGAATCCAGCAGACATGTCTTACTGACTGTATATGCAAGAATCATCTGAGTGAAAAGGAGGACAGTGTGGTAGTCATGTAGAAAGTAAGTACTAGTAAATGGAAGAGGGTGATTATGATTTGCTCTGATTTGGCCACTGACACTCACCACATGGAGAAACAGAGAGAGAGAAGCAAGTGGAAGCAAGCTTGGAAGAGAGTGGCTAGGGTGGTGACAGGACGTGAAACCATGTCACACAAACAGTCAAGAAAAGAAGCATGCTTGGACCAGGAAGACAAGACTCAGACATCTTAGTGTCCAGCCAAAAGGCTGTTAATGTAAAAGTTTACTCTAACTTGTTCTGCTTGGCTCCATGTGGTTGATGATAAAAACAGAATAGAGAGAAACTCGGCTTACGTTAAGAAAGGGTGTTTCACAGCTGTAATGGCTGATCTGAGAGGAAGCAAATTTTCTGTCACCGGGGTACTTATGCATAGGCTGAAAGATCAATTATAGTAGGGACTTAGGCATAGGAAGTATGGTTGCATTAATAACCTCGAAGCTCCTATTGAAACTGGAAATCCTGACTATGTGATCTAACGTTCCTGTGCCTCATTGAACATTTGGTACTTGTGAAATATTTGAATCAGCATGATGAGGAAGGCCCAAACTCAAATTTTGGCATATGAGCCGAAACTGGTTTGGCTCAGTGGATAGAGCATTGGCCTACGGACTGAGAGGTCCCAGGTTCGATTCAGGTCAAGGGCATGTATCTTAGTTGCGGGCACATCCCCAGTAGGGGGTGTGCAAGAGGCAGCTGATCAGTGATTCTCTCTCATTGATGTTTCTAACTCTCTATCCCTCTCTCTTCCTCTCTGTAAAAATCAATAAAATATATTTAAAAAAATTTTGGCATATGAGATTTAAACATTGATCTGGGTAAAGTAGCCCAAGATGGGTGGTAGTGTGTCATGTGCAATGGGATTGTATTTTATTGTGGTGGTTCTGCATATGAGCTGTGCAAAAGTATGCTGGAACCCGCTCTCACCAGTTTGTGAGAGAGAACTGTGCACGTTTCTTCCCAACTTGGCACAAAGAGACTTCATGTTGGCAGCTTGAAACTGGCCATTTCCCTCACGGAAAGTGGAAACCACTACAAGTCAGGGCATTTTGTGCTCTTTGGAAAGCTGATGGTTAAACATTTACCAGTAGAACCATTAAAACATATATTTTTATATAAACTCTAGTGTATAAAACAAAGGAAGACTGAGTTAGGGGAATGGGGTCCTAAGCCATACCCTCTTAGCTTCGCCCCTTCCTAGGGCGTGTCCTTTCCCCATAAAGGGCTATATCGGGACTTTTTTTAAAAGGCTGCAGAACATGGGACAAATTGGTAGAGATCAGGACTGTCCCACCAAAAGCGGGACTTCTGGTCACCTTAGTTAAGGCATCTCAGTGGCACTCTATAATTCCATAGGATTTAAAAATCTCTGGGAAAAAATCCTTTCTGCTCACGCTACAACTGCATTCTTCTAACCTTTATTTTCTTTTTTCCTAGACCTGAGAGCACAGACATAAAACAGCAGGATTTCCCTCTGTTTTTATGAGATTGTTTTTAAACTGCAATGCCAAAGCAATCGGTCTGAGAGCACTGGAAATCTGATTCCTAGATATATGAGAAGAAACGCACATGGGAAGCAGGGAGCTTCCTCACTTTGTGAACGTTCTGAATGTAATTGTGAATTTCCCCCCGTGATGAAGACCAGCCATGTGTGCAGTCATGATCTACAGGTTGTGAAGACACCCTAAAACTTCCCATTAACATGTTGCTTTTTTAGTTTGTTAGACTAGAAACCTGAGACTCGGAGGGAATAAGATTGGCTGGGAGGTTGCATGTGTGAGGGTTAGGGCTCCTAAAAGGCGGGCTTAAATGGCAGACCTTCGGGTGTGCTCCTGAGAAGGAGAGGGGCCACAAAGGGTAGCTACCCAAGGGCACACTTTGCCCACTGGCTCTCTTTTCTTTCGTACTGCAGTGCGGATTTCCTGCAGTGTCTGAAAATGCTCCTCCGGGTCCCACAGAGGCTCTTGGGGTGCTGGGACATCAGTCTGGCATCTTTTCTTGATATGCTTGAGGTGGCTGCGATGTTTTTGGGGTGTCCAAGAGTCGGACAATAGGAGCATGAGTGGCACGATCGGCTGCAAAACTTATGCAGTCAAATTGACTTTATCAATCTGATAAATTGATATCAAATTGCAGGGTCCCTTTTCTTCTCAGAAGTGACACCCTATGTGCATATGTTATGTCAGATAATTTCAACCGAATTTCTCTTGTGCTCTGAACTCTGATTTATTTCATCCCACTCTTCCCATTTCCCCCAGAGTCACAATGGCTTCACTTTCCTTTCAAGGTCTTCCCTTGACTTTGGCCCTGGTTTCCCCTCTATCAGGTTCCCCTCTTCAGAGGGAGGGGCTAGCGAGAGTGCAGCTCTTATCTCTGTACCCACACCCCTTCCTGTTCCCTTCTCTTGCCAAGCTTCCCTCTTCACTCTGCCCTCTCGGTCCCTCAGCGGGCTGTGGGCTGGAGCCTCTTCCCACCCCCGTGCTAGAACCTGTCTTCTGAAGTGCATTGCCATGAATGCTCTCTGTCCACCATCTAAGCCCTTTCCTTGGGTTCACACTGTTATCTTGTCTTCTGCAGGCTGAGATCCAATCTCCATTTCTCGCCTGATATTTGTGTCTTTCACTTAAGTTAGCTAAAGGAAAGGCTTTTATATTTGCACCAGAGCTGTGCCACTTTCAGATGTTAAGCACACATTGTAAGATGAAGTAGAATGCCCCTTTCTGTATCTTTAGAGTTAAGTGGTATGGACTATTTTGGTTTCTTTGAAAATGCATAGAAGAAACTATTTAAAAAGTCCCATTTACTTAACAAAAATTGATTTCAACTTATGAAAAGTAAATATTATTCTCTTCTCGGAACACGGATCAGAAGTAGGAGCTGCTTGCCGAAACCAGTTTGGCTCAGTGGATGGAGCGTCGGCCTGCGGACTGGAAGGTTCCAGGTTCGATTCCGGTCAAAGGCATGTACCTTGGTTGCGGGCACATCCCCAGTAGGGAGGGGGTGTGCAGGAGGCAACTGATTGACACTTCTCTCTCATCGATGTTTCTAACTCTCTATCCCTCTCTCTTCCTCTCTGTAAAAAATCAATAAAATATATATATTTTTAAAAGGAAGTAGGAGCTGCCTGACTCTGTTGCCCCAAATCCACCAGGACAACCAAGACAAGCAAAACTCCCTTACCATGCAATGCCATTTTGCAATGAATTTAGAAAGATAATATTTTTATCAAACTGTGTTCATCAGGTGTAACTTTTCAAATCCAATGAGCTGACACCTAGTGTTAGTTTTGAGTACTGCTAAATTTTCACAAAGTATATTAAGAAAGTCTCCATTTTAAAAATTCCACTTTGTGTTCGTAGATTCCCGGTGAGATTTATTCAGGTTATGGCATAATGTCAGGATAGATATAACTTACTCTTTGGTATTTAAGTTAAACAGTGGAACTTACAATCAGGAGGCTGGGCTAGCCACTTACAGTCTTGGACCTGACTAGCTCCTATGACTTTTGTTAAGTTTGTTTTCTTCTTTGAGTCTGTCTGAGAGTTATCATTGTTAAAATGTGAACATCTTATTTGTTTCTGGTCTTTTCAAGTTTTAGCACCCTATGAGATATCGTTTAACAGATTTATATGCAAGCACTATTTTGAAGCTTGGAATATGTTGTTCACTGAATAAACTAGCAAATAAAACCAAACACTTATTAATTGAAGAAGCATCGTTATTATTATTTATTTTTTGCTAAAATAAACCCAAAAACTAATGTTATAACAAGGAACTAAAATAGAATTTTAATGACTGATTCAAAGCCTAACTCTCACAATTATTTTTGTAAGCTTATTTTGCACATTTGAGAGCTTAGTTAAAAAAAGAAAAAGCCAGGAGTCTCATAAGATACTGAAATACCTTTATTTTTCTATTTACTATGCTGTCTAAAAAAATACTTAGACAAGTTCTTTCAATTGCATGTAGCTTACATTTTAGCTTTCTTAAAGTCTACCCTGAAAACTCAAGTATTTTGGATAGAAACCTCATTCCATTTTATTCCTTCCAAATTATTTATTATTAGGATATTTTCATGTTTTTTAAAATATATTTTTATTGATTTTAGAGAGGAAGGAAGAGGGGAGAGAGAGAGAGAGAGAGAGAGAGAGAGAGAGAGAGAGAGAGAGAGAGAGAGAGAAACATCAGTGATAGGAAAAAGTCTTTGATCAGCTGCCTCCTACACGCGCCTAATGGGGATCAAACTACTTGGGCATGTGCTCTTTACCAGAATGGAGCCCAGGACCCTTCAGTCCGCAGGCCAACGCTCTATCCTCTGAGCCAATGAGGGCTTTAGGTATACTTTCTTTTGTTCTCTTGCAGCTAAAATTAATCCCGCTAGTCTCTTTTATTAGCACACAATTTGTCTTGATTTCTTGGCAATGTACAAGACACTTTCCATTTAATCCCTATTGCCATATAAACAACTCTTCCAACAACAACATCACACACACACATACAGTATATACACTCACATACATGTACACAGACCTTTTCACACACAATTACTAGTTTCATATGCATTCATACACATACACATCTCTCTACAATGAAAGGTGACTGAAAGCAAATTTGGTGTTGAAAGGGTCTCTCTCAGCAAGGGGATCTGGCCCAGAATGAGAGAAAAATGGCATGTGACTTATGAAGGTCGGTTTTAATACCTGTAATGAATTTTATTTTTTCCACACCTACACCTATTCTACTCCTAATTTCTGCTTTATTTTAAAGGTACTATGTAAAAGCCTTGTCACTCCCATCTGTATGTCAAATAATCAGAAAGAGTTACTTTGTACATTAAAAATGCAAAACCCATGTGTGTTTCTGTCACCCAATCAAAGAATAGCACTTATCTCTCCCGAGAAACAATAGGTCAAAGCTCAGTAGAGTGTATTGTTTACAACACTCTATAAAGGTAATTATTGTTTTCAGTAATGACTGCAGGGCACTCTAAAACACTGAACTGCCTTCTGAAATGAAGATTGAACTTTATTAATGAAAAGTTCAGCCTCATGATTGTAATTGAGTTCAGTTCCCTAAAAACAAGCAAGCTTCTGTACACACATAATTGTATATATGTGCATACTTTATTGTGCTTATTTTTAGAATGTGATTAAATAGATTGTCCTATGCTGCAACATTTTGGAAGGGGTTTCACATAGCTACCTTTAATATATCACAGGGAACATGATATGAGTTATCTCTTCTCTCTGACCATATCAAGTTTGAAAATCCTTTTGCTAGCATGAATGCCATGTTTCTATATTCACCAGAGTGGAATACAAACATTACTCTGCAGATTAAAATGAAAAGTCCTTAGTAGTATTTCCAGACAGAATATTGCTGTTCTGTATATCACATTAATTTGTCCTATGCATTCATCCATATACTTTTCTTTATTATAAAAATTACCTTTGTATCATAATTTTCTTCTACAATTCTGCTTTTATTTAATACTACTGTAGTAGTTTAATTAGTTGTATATCCTAAGTGTCCAGTAGATGGCAGTACATGCACTATGATCCACAGAACATTGTCTTAAATCCTAAGGGCAGTTAATTTTTTTAAACCTGCATTTTGGAAACTTTGATAAAGCTTCACATAGTGATGTGAAACACAATGTTAAGCTACCTTGCTCTTAATTTTTGTCCTTGAAGACAAAATGGAATGTTCCAATATAAATGGAACATATATTGGCCTGTTGGTTCAGGTTACTTGAAAAAGATTTTGGCACAATAAGACAAAAGAAATGATTAACTTTAAACGTCCACACTGATCAAAGCAATGAACCAATTTTTCTGTCAGTTTTCTTAGTGTTTTAAGGAGGAGCAGACTGGAGGATGTGGTTTGTAGCTGAGATGCTGCCCTTCAAATGTGACCAGCAACATAGCAGGGGATGCCTTGTTCTTAGAAAGTTTCTCTCTCTGTTGAAGAAACAACTGATGATTGTAGGAATCTGTATCACTGTTAAATCCTGCAGCGTGGCTGTGACACAAACGGCCGATCTGATTTGCTGACGGGAAAATACGTGCGGGAGGAGCAGGTCTTTGCCTGGGCAGTGGTTTGTTTCTATCTCAAAAGACCCAGGTTCAGGCAAGAGAAGGAACCTTTCCTGTCCACTGGAGAGCACAGAGGAAAAAATCACTGCTTCCAGGTGTCGGTGCATCTGAGGTCTGAGGGGAAACAAGCCAGCGTGAAGCTGCTGGCGCCGGCGAGGCTGCCGTGAGTCAGAGGACGGTTCAGGAGGACCGCTCCTGGTCAGAGAGTCAGGGAGTGCTCGGGGAGGAGGTCACTGATCCTGCTGGAAGCCAAGGGAGTGTGGCCGGGGAGAAGAGCAGGCAGTAAAAACCAGGGAAAGTGAGAGGAGATGGCCAAGGTTAAGTCTTCACAGGTGCCATTAGCTTGATTCCAAACGCTCTTCTCCCCTCCACTTCCCACCAGGCCAGCGTAGCCTCCAGTCCGCATGTCTCAGCCTCCCAGTAAATACTGATTCCATCAGTGAATGAATGATCGTGCATAGAAAATGATTGGACTATCCCCAGACTGAAAGTGTGAAGATACAATCAGGCAGCAAGTACAACCACAGTAAGAGACGGCCGGGGAGAGCTTGTCTGTGGAAGGGGTAGCCAGCTCTGGCCACCCTGAGAGAAGCCGAGGAGTCTACGTGGCCCACCATAAGGAGGTCAGGATGGGAGCTTAAGAAGAGATCAAGAAATTCCACTCCGCATGTTTATCCAAAGGACTTGAAGTCAGGGTTTTGAAGAGATATTTGTACACTGGTTTTCATAGCAGCAGTATTAACAATGGCCAAAAGGTAGAAGTGATCCAGATGATTTTATTTTATTTTTTTATTTTTATTTTTTAAATATATTTTATTGATTTTTCACAGAGAGGAAGAGAGAGGGATAGAGAGTTAGAAACATCGATGAGAGAGAATCATCGATCAGCTGCCTCCTGCACACCCCCTACTGGGGACGTGCCTGCAACCCAGGTATATATATGCCCTTGACCGGAATCGAACCCGAGACCTTCCAGTCCGCAGGCCGACGCTCTATCCACTGAGCCAAACCGGTTAAGGCTGATCCAGATGATTTTAAAACTTGGTGGATAAACAATGTCTGGTATATATGTAACATGATCATATATTGCATTTTTATTTACTTAATTTTTTGAATTGTTTTATTTTTTCTCTATTTTTTTATTGTGGTAAAATCCACATAATGTAAGATTTACTGTCTTAACCATTTTAAGTGCGCAGTTCAGAGGTATTAAATGTAATCATAAACTTGTACAATCATCACCATCATCCATCTCCAGGATATTTTTCTTCCCACAAAATGGAAACTCTGTGTCCACCAAACAACACCTCCCATGACTCACTTCCTGCAGTCTCTGGTGAGACCACCATTTACTCTCTGTTTCTGAGTTTGGGTTTTTTATTAGATTCCATCTACAATGAATCATACAATACATGTCTAACTGTATCTGGCTCATTTCCCTTAGCATAACGTTGTCCCCCAGTTTCATCCATGTTGTCACAAAAGGTAGAATTTCCATTTATTGGCCGAATAATATTCTGTAGTCTGTTTGTACATTTTCTTTATCCATTCATCCATTGATGGAGATTTAGATTGTTTTCATATTATGACTGTTATGAATAATTCTGCAATGAACATGGGAATTTGGATAGCTCTTGGAGAGACTATTTTCATTTCCTTTCTTTTAAAACTTTACTATTGAAAGTTTTACGCGCCCCCTCCTCCCCACTTGACCCTCTCTGACCCTCTCCAACCTTCCCTGCACTATTGTTTGTTCATGACTATGCATGTATCCATACTAGTGGCCCAGTGCACAAATTTATACACCTTGAACTGTGGACCGCAAGGCTACAGTGGACACAGGGGCCGTTCTTGGCCCATCCTCTGTGCCCCCGCTTGGCCCTCACATCCTGGCCTCTAGTCCTTGTCTGCTGGCAGCCCCGCTACTGCCACTGCTGCTCCCACATGCTGATGGTGCCGGCAGCGCTTGCACCCACAGACAGCTTGTAATGACAGAGGCTGGCACCAGCAGTGGGTGCGAGAGGCGGCTGTTGTCCCTGATTGACCCTGAGGAGCAGGGGGAAGTGGAGAAGCCCTGAGGGGCAATCAGGGTCAGCCACTGCCACTCACACCTGCTGACAACACTGAGCAATCAGGGCCAGTGCTGGGCGCTGGCAGCGGGTGCAAGCACCTGGCAGGACTGCGGGAGTAAATAATTTTCAGTAACCACCAGAGGCTCACCCTGATGACAGTGCCTTGGTCTGGCACCCCCACTCACCTGCTCCACAATCCTACTGCGGCCGGTGCCTGCCATATTCCACACTCTGCTGCCCACGCCCACCATGTTCTGTGTGCGCCCCCGGTCATCAGTGCACATCATAGCGACTGGTTGTTCTGTTGTTCAGTTCCACCATTCCATCTATTTGCATATTAGGGTTTTATATATATAGATAAGTTCTTTGTTTAATCTCTTCTTGTCCCCACCTCTGGCATATGTCACTCTGTTGCATGTTTCAGTGTCTCTGGATGTAATCATAAACTTGTACATGTTTTGTTCATCAGTTTATTTTATCCACTAAATTCCACATATATGTGAGATCGTGTGATACTTGTCTTTAACTTGCATAGGACTAATAATAATAACCTAGGTTAGAATACAGAGGTAAAAGGAATCCTAACATGAATTTAGTTATAACTGAAAGACATTTAAACCACATAGGACAAACTATATTAACTTTAGGAATAACAAGAAGAATCAAATGGAAACTTGATTCTCAAACTTCATTCATTCTGGAAGGCTGTTTGAGAAGTGATTTGCTCGAAAACCAAACCACCGCCCCCCTTAGAAATAACGTACATTTAATTAATCTGTTTCAGATGCCCAAATGATTGCCTATTTTAACCTTTCTCAATTGCCTGTGGTTGTTATTTTATGAGCATGTTCATACCCTGAGCAACATCTGCACTCTTGATGGCTTTTTGGTGGTTTAAAATGATTCTAATTTTTTATTTTGCCATACCATACTAGGTAGCAAAATCAGACACATGAATACCTGTATCATACTTTGCAATTAATTATTTCTTTTTAAAGCTCTATCATTGTTGTCACAACTTTCCTTTTCACTTTGCTGCCACACTAACCTTCTTGGGATCCATGGCGACTTACTGTACATATTTAGTAATAAGAAGAAACAACAAAAGCAAAAAATCATGAAAATATTCACAGCATAATTTCCTGAGATGTTAACAAGTAAACAGACTCATACTCTTACATTCTCTCCTTTTTGTTGTTGTTTTGTTTTGTTGCCTGAGAGATGTGACTGATCACACAGGTATGAGCATGAAAGGGTTGTTGGATTCTTTTGTTTGACAACTGAGACATTTTTTCCCCATGAACAACTTTGTCAAGAACCAAATTGTTCGAGATGAGAACCAAGGTTTGGCTGTATTAACTTGAGCCATCTAGGTTCTTGCAAAAAATTTATGAAAACTTTATATTATTCCAACGAACTATAAAACAAGAACCAGAATAAAATACACAAACTCATAAAAGGGAAATTTTATACTAAGTTTGTTTACATGCACATTGCAGGATTCAGAGTTCCAGTTCCCATATGAACAAGAAATTACCTGATCACACGACTCCTGATGGCACAAATCACCCAACTACAGAAATCCATCTGGTGCTAGCTAATTCCAGAATGCTGACATTAAACATCTATATACACCACCAAGAAGACAGCCTACATGTTTGCATCCCCTTACTTCTACCCAAGAATCACTGGCTTGACCTTGATGCTAAGATGGGCTTTGGGATGTGAGTCTGCCATCTTCTCAGGTTCACCGTAACATGACTAAACCTATCTCCTCAACCAGCATCTGTCTCACATGTATTGGCAGCAGGCAGCTGACCTTGGATTTGGTAACAGATACACATAATAGAATGGCATTCAGCCTTTAAAAAGAAAGAAATTCTGACACAGGCCACCACAAGCATCTTTTGATCTTGGTAGAGTGGCCTTACGAAACAGGTGTCCTGTGGGGCCCAGTGACAGCCTTCCTGGTCACCTGAGCGGAGTACTCCAGCAGTGTTCTTGTGTGGCTTGTGTGTGCCCTCCTAGATTGCTGTTGGCACATCAGTGGGTGGGGTTGGCCCTCTGGCTGGCTGACTGTGGGAATTGGCCATGACTACAGCACGTAAGCTGTTGTGCGGGGCCTGACACCAGGGAGCAGGAGTTGCCTGGGTGTGTGATTTGTGGTGCTAATGGGGTGCTGTTCTGGTGTGGTCTGAAACAGGCCACTAGGTATGTTGGTTCTGGGGCCTCTTGGGAGTGGTTCCAGGGCTGGTCAACGTCAGGTCCTACCTCTGTCCGGCCCGGGGCCACATGGTAGGAGCGATAAGGTGATTTGTGGTTATTAGTAGCTCCTGCTGGCAGTGGTTTTGCTGTGAGCTTGTCTTGGGGCCACTTAGCAAGAGGTATAGAACATGCTAAGACTAGAGGGTCCTTGTTTGGGGTTTGTGGACCTTTCAGAGAGTTTAGGGAAGCTCACCGTGCAGACCCAGGCTGGCTGCTTGTGTGATTTAGCCTCCGAAAGAGGTTTGTGAATCGGTGAGGCAGGGTCTTGGAATGACCAGAGCGGGGCAATCAGTGTTAGACAGGTTAATGGAAACTCAGAGCTCGTGCCCTCCTGCACTTGCGGGCTGTGTGGGGTAGGCCCCAACAAAGGAACACTGACACCTGTGGGCACTTTGGTCCCCTGGAGGGCAGCCCCTCCAGCCTCTCGCTGAAGCCAGACAATTCAGCTCGTCCCCCTATGTCCCCGGTGCTTTTCGAGGTACTGTTTCTTCTCTGGAAAATAGGGCAAGTGTCTGTGAACAAGTGAGACTGTGCTCAGCCCTTTAGGAGGACACCTGGGTCTGCAGCAGTTCTGTCTCACCTGGACGGAGTCCCTGCTGACTTTCACGACCAGACGTTGCAGGGACTCCTCTCTATAGTACTGTGCTCTGGCCGGTGGGCCTAGTGTGGGTCTAGGATTCCTTTTCTCTCCTTAGTCACAGGTGCTCTGTTAGCTGGCCTTTAGGTCGTTCTCAAGGGGACTTGTTCCACACGTTAGCCATAACGGTGTGGTCATGGGTGGAGGTGAGCACAGCATTCACCAGTTCTGCTGTCTTGATCAGAAGTCCCACCTGGGGGGTCAGAAGCCCTGCACCAAAGCCCACTTTTCAACTAGCTACTCGGGTCCACCTTCAGACGATGGCGGAGCTGGGGAAGCAGGACTCAGAGGGAGGATGGAGAGATAAGGTACTCAATTGACCGCCATGGACACAGCCCCACGCTGCTACTAACTCCTATTGGTACTGATAGGTTTAGAAACACCACTATCCTGCTTATTGGCTTTTGCCATCTTCCCCGATGTCATGTCGTACTTACATATGAGGTTTGCTCTGCTCAGCTCTGTACCTGCCCTTCACAACTAGGCTAGATCAAAATCAGGTCCTGGTCTCTTCCAAAATTCTTGTCTTATAAAAGTTATCCTGACCTTGAAAAAAGACTTTTCTTCTTTCTCACCCAACTCCATGCTTTCTGCCCCGTGAAAAGAGGCATTTTTAGATTTATAGTAACTTTCTCTTTCCTAAAGAGAGTTTTAGAGTTTGAGTTAATATTCCTGTGGGGCTGACGGAAACACAGGGACAGATTCATGGACTCTTGCTTGGTGCTCGTTGGCCAGGAGAGGGTTGGAGCGTGGGGACATCGCTGGCCATGGGACAGGGCGCAGCCTCGGGTAGGGTCTGAGAGCCTGGCCTCACCAACACTGGCTCTGGCCACTAAGTCAGGGGTCAGCAAACTATGGCTGCTACACCACCCACTCTTCTCTAATAGATTGAGTTTTATTGGAACACAGTCAGTGTGTGGAATGACAAGGCTGACTCGCCGGGACAAAGACCATATGTTCTGCAAAGCCTGAAAATATCAACTTTTCTGGCTCAGAAAAAGCTTGCCAACCCCTGTCTTAAGTTATTCACAGATTTAGAAGATCATTAGTTAAAAAGTACTCAACTTGTCTCTAAGGCATTTTCAAGACCAAACCAAAACAGGCCGCCACTTGGACGCGGTGCCTCTGCCATTGGAGGCAGCCCCTCGGCGGCGGCGGCGGGACAGTGCCGGTCTGTAGTCGGCACTCACATTTTCTGTTGCCAGCTCTCATTATAAAAATGGGCTTGTGCTTTTCAGAACACATTGGACATTATAAACTAGTGCTTGGTTCAATTTGGATTTGTGCTCTGGCAAAAAAAAAAAAAATAAAATAAATAAAAATAACTTAGTGGAAGCCTTCTGGAAAAGTTTTCCAGGACCTTCACATTTCCATTTAGCCTGCAGCAACGCTCAACGGTTTCCTTTATTATTATTATTTTTTGGAACTCTCTGGTTCCCAGGGGTCTTATTGTTCTCAGAAAGATTTTTTTTTTTTTTTTTTAATCAGTGAGTCAGAGCCTTGGTGCAATGAGTAAAACATTTGGTCTCACAGAACTCTGCTAGCGTGAGAGATGACGCTGAGGTGCAAAGATGTCAGAGGGCGAGCTATATATAGGGCCCGGCCATCTCTCCGCAGACAGAGAGAGGCCTGCTCCACGTCACCAGCCTCCTCCCCTTTCTCAGCCTTGTGCCTTTTGCACCACTCTGAGGAATCTTTCCCCGCAGGGCAGAGCCGAGAAGCTAAATTCCCTGCGGGAGGGAGCCACAGGAGCTGTCCCCTGGAGGAAGCGAGCTGCCTGAGGTGCCCCGGCACAGAGTAGGGAACCCTAAGACATCCCGTGAAGACATGTTTTTTTCCAGTTTTTAAACTAATTTGCTATGCATTTGGGTGGCAGCGCTTAGCTGGTCAGTGTGGTGACTCCATAGGGTGGTACGGTCTAATTTGTTTCTTTGTACAAAGGGATTGGACAATGCAGTTTACAGATGGAGCGATGAGGATGTGCATTTTTAATGGCAAGAACATACTGATGAGATAAAGTCACTTGGCTGGGTTAGAGAACAGGCCTATATTTAAACTAAAAAGGGATTATCCAGCTGGTTTTAAAAGGTTTTCTTCTGTGTGTTTTTATTAATTTCAGGGAGAGAAGGGAGAGGGAGAGAGAGAGAAACATCCATTTGAGAATCATCCATCGGCTGCCTCCTGCCTGCCCCCTTTCTGGGGATCGAGCCTGCCACCTGGGCATGAGCTCCCACCAGGAATCAAAGCAGCAGCCTATTGGTTCATGGGTGGACACTCAACCACTGAGCCACAGCAGCAGGGCATGTCCAGCCGATTTTAAACTTCCTTACTTGTTGGAGGTTGGTCGGCTTAATGTCTCCTCAATGGTCTGTGTTGGAAGGTAGGATCCTGGTTTCAGGTGGTTGATTCCCTGAGCACAGATTCTAGACCCCATTTTGTGTAAGAGAAATAGCCCAGCAGAGGGAGAACCGGAATCTTCGCTTTGCCTCTGACTCACTGTGACCATGGAAAATTCTGATTACAAAACATGGAAAAGTCAAAGTTTTTCCCTTGAGAAACTTTTTCTTGACGGTAGAAAGAAAAAGTCTGTATACCCCGAGGAAGGAAAGAAAGCCGGGGACCTCCACAACTGCAAGTGAGAGGCGGGTTGCAGACACCCGGGGAGTCACTTGGAGGCAAGCCTCGCCTTTGCCATGGCGGCTACATTGGTTAATGTAAGTGCAGTTGCTGTAACAGACGCATCCTGAAATCCTAACAGCTCAGCTTGTACTCACTCAAGGGTCCATGAGTGCTGGAGATTGGGGTGGGGCATGGCACTTTCCTCTACACAGTCTTTGGAGGGTCCGAGCTGAGAGCTGCTTTGCCATTTGAACACATGGTTTTCATAGCTGCCCTTGGTCTAGACTCCAGCCAACAGATGGAGAAACACATGGGAGGTAATTATGACTCAGACCTGGAAATAAAGCATGTCATTTCTGCCCAAATTCCAGTGCCAGATCTGAGTCACATGGCCACGCAAGAAAGGCTGGGAAATGTAGTCTAATTGTATGTCCAGGAGGGAAGAGAAATGAGTTGTTGTTGTTTATTTTAAATATTTTTAATTGATATTTTACAGAGAGGAAGGGAGAGAGATAGAGAGCTAGAAATATCGATGAGAGAGAAACATCGACCAGCTGCCTCTTGCACACCCCCTACCGGGGATGTGTCCGCAGCCAAGGTACATGCCCTTGGCCCGAATCGAACCCGGGACCTTTCAGTCCGCAGACTGACGCTCTATCCACTGAGCCAAACCGGTTTCGGCTGCTGTTGTTGTTTTTGTTTGTTTGTTTTGTTTTGTTTTGTTTTTTGTACAAACTAGCCAGTCTCTGCCCCAGTGACCAAAGTCCACTCTCCAGTGTGGCTGGTGTTGATGTCAGGGATCTGGTGGGTTCAGTGCAGATGCTGGTCTTCAAGCAGTGGGGCGTCTTGGAGTGAGACGGTAAGCCGTATCTGCTTCTAAGAGTTAAGTGTGAAGAGGCGAGTGGCAGAGACATGGATGGAGAATAGGGCTCAGGCCCTGTGGATGGGGAGAGGAGGCTTACAACAGCCGTGCAGGGCTGCAGGATGGAAGATCACACCCACATGCTCTGAACCCAAATGGGTTCAGTCTCAGGAGAAGCCAAAGTAAGCTCAGGAGACCCAAGGGGGAAATTAAGTCAGGATTTCTTGGCCAGTACAGCACATTAGGAGATGTCGCCTGGGCTCTGGGTAGGGACTCAGGGTCTGGGACAAATGATCTGGCATTTTGACTCAGCCCATGTGAAGAAGCATAAATAGAAATGTGCCTATGAAGACACACCAGAGAATGGCTTAAATGTGTTATGAAGAGCAGGACAGTAACACAGAGGCACAAAGGAGAATGACAGGGTGATGGAGTAATGGGATGTCTGTAACTTTATTTTTAAGGTTATTGTGTTTTATTAATTAAGTAGAGGACCCATGCATGAAATTTGTGCAAGAGTAGGCCTTCCTTTCCCTGGCTGCTGGCACTGGCTCGCCTCTGGTACCCGGGACCCGGGCTTCCCTCCGGCCACCAGCAGGCGCCTGGGACCCAGACTTCCCTCACAGCCCCGGCTTTGTCTGGAAGTTCGTCCAGAAGGATGTCCAGTTTAATTGGCATATTACACTTTTATTATTATAGATTTTTTTCCTTTCTTATTGAATTTATTGGGGTGACATTGGTTAATAAAACTATATAGATTTTAGGTGTTCAGTTTTATAATACCTCATCTACATATTGTGTTGTGTGTTTACCACCTACAATTCAAGTCTCCTTCAATCACCATCTATCCCCCTATAATTCCCATGAGATGTGGCTCTGTTTTAGGCATTTTAACATTTTCATTTGAACCACAACCTAATGAGGTAGGAGGCATATGGTAGCTAGTTTAAGTGAATGTATGGAGTTATGAGACTTAACCAAGTTTACACAGATGGTTCTGAGTTTGGCTGAGGACTTAATTACAGGTTCCTGCTTCTAAGTTAATTTTTTTTCTTTAGGATAGCTTATTTACATTTACTATTGTTTAAGATTGAGGGTTAAAGATCTAAAGAAATTGTCCTAACCCAATGTAGATACTGAAGGGTTATATTCTATTTGTAAATTGCCTTGAGCAATATTTGACATCATCTGGATATTCTTCCTAATGCCCAAAACTTTACTGTTAAATTATTTCCTCCACAGAAATAAAAATGGCATTACTCATTTTTTCCTACTCATTCCCCTCAAATTATTACTCATTACCGATAGAACTGAAGCTTGAGTTTGCAAAGCTATTATATATTTTCATTGGTATTTATTCATGGTTTTTATAGATATTTTCTGAGTTTGGTTATCTCGGTTGGGAATGCATCTTTCAAAACACTACTGGAACATATTTAAGTGACAGTCACAAAAGCAAGCAGTGACATTTCACTTAAGATCTAAATTGGTATAAAATGTGCATTCATTTCACCAATTCACTCAATGTTTTTATTTTATTTCATCGATCAATGGTTTTAAAATTTTCTTAATATAGAACTATATAGTCAAAGACAAAATGATGCTGAAAATTAATATGAAAGGCAATTAAAATGGACCTTGTCTGTTTGAAGGAAAATGGTAGATGCTATTTTTCTCATCTTTGCCCCTAGCCCATCTGTATTTTAGGGAGTTAGTTATTACTTTGGGTTTCTTTTTTAAAATATTTTTTATTGACTTTTAGAGAGAGAAGAAGGTAAATGGAGAGAGAGAGAGAGAGAGAGAGAGAGAGAGAGAGAGAGAGAGAGAGGAGAGAGAGAGAGAGAGAGAGAGAACATCCTGGTGATTTTGATTGGTTGCTTCCTGTACACCCCTTCCTGGGGATTGAGCCCAGGCATGTGCCCTGACTGGGATTCGAACCCATATCCTTAGGTGCATGGGACCATGCCCAGCCAACTGAGCTGCACCAGCCAGGGCTGCTTTTAGTTTCCACAGGGCATAGTTTTAAAGCTGCTATAATAAAACCATAACATTTATTGTCAATAGGTTTTATTTACCAAAAGCTATTTTCTCAGCAGGAAAACAGAAAAGTATTAACCCTTTCCTGGAGTTGCCTTCATTGATGCTTCACGGAGCTTCTTGAAGACAAAGGCCTTTGTCTTACTCATCTCTGTCTTACCTTTCTTTTCTCTACTACGCCAAAAAGTGGCTCCATAAACACCTGTCGAAGGAAGAAAGTGAACAACTCTGTGAAAAGAACCTTGGATAAGAATCCATTATTTGCATGCATGGCTTTTTCCATTTACTGGGTGATTTTTTTCTCTTGGATGACAAACAATGCTATTGTAATCCTTTCAAATGTGGCACATTTTCAATTTCTCTCAAGAGCGTAATGAGTTTTTTCAAAAACAAGAGCTTTGGAGCTAATACTAGTAGTCATGGATGTTAAACTTGCTGGTTAACCTTAAGTTACTTAACTCCTCGAAGCTTCTACTTTCTGATCTGAAAACAGAATAATGGTGTCCATGTGACTTAGACAATTACACGTAAGTCATAGGGCTGTTGTTAGGAGTATTAACTGTGAGATGCTTAGCACACAGCTTGGCATATGGTCTGTGCTTAGTAAATGAAAGTTATTTTTATTTTGAGGGCAACGTGAATGCAGTCAAGAAAAGAACAAAATCGTGGTGAGAATGCAGTCAGTGTCAAGGCCAATGACAGCCCTCAGTGTGAGCGCCATGCTGTCGCTTCCCGGCACCTCCCCCCCCAGGCTGTGCTCGGACAGAGCTTCCTGTGGCAGGGTTGGCAGGGAACTACTTCTGACCTTTCCTAAGAGGCTGCGCCATGTGATGAAGGATTTAAGAAATAGCCTTTAAAAAGGGTTTTGACGAATGCCTTGGGTCATCTCATTAATAGTTTTCATCATATTAGTAAAAACGAAGGCCGGAGGTTTCTTTGTTACCCTTTCATAGAGTAGCTTGGACTGGCAGCTGTTGCCTTTTTTATTAAAAAAACAACAACAAAAACGACTGCCTTCTTCCTGTTGCAAATGCCCCACCCTTGATGCCACTTTTCACATGTTGGTTGTTGTTGTTGTTGTTGTTTTCTTTCTTTTTTCCCCCCAGTTGTTCTGTTAAAGTAGTAGGAAGATGTATGGTGATTTTTTCTTTGTTTCTTTCATTTGACATACAAATTATTTAGCTTTCTATAGCATCAAATTCTCATTCCAGTTGGTTTTATTCACTTTGCCAGGTCTAACTCTTCCCACTCCTCTCTCATCATAATAAAAAAAAAAACCTCCTTCTTCCTCACTTGTAACTTTTAACTGTGGAAGTCTGAGTGACTCATCACATAGAGGAACTGGTGAACCCCGCAGCTGCTGGGAAATCATTTTCCCTCTTAATAACTGTATGAACATCTGTTTGCTATCATTCAAATAAAAATAAATAGGTACTGGTATGTTAAATATCCATGGTAGTCTTTACTAAAGTTTTTGTTGGGGAAACGCATGTTTTGACATATAAAAATGTTCAAATGGGTACTATACAGAAGGTTTTGATGGGGGGAAAAACGTCATGGAAAAATAAGGTGACGTGGGAAAAAATGGCAAGTATGTTGTTGATAGTGCTGTGATTTATTTCCCAATGGGTTGGTGACTTTCTTCGTGACACTCTTAGTGCTAAACCAGAAATTTGTCACTTCATGCTTTCATAGTTTCTAGTACAGTTTGACCATCAGTCCATTCATCCGTCCATCTAACCACCCAACAATTTTATTTTTTTTAACTCTCCTCACGCAACTGTAGTCCACTCTGCCCGCCCTCCCCTGGAGCTCAGGGTGAGTGGCTTCAGATGCGGTTTTGTGTACTGGCCCCTCAGCAGGGCGCCAGTGTCTCTAGCAGACTCCTGTCTCTCTGGTGGAGATTCCTGCTGATTTTCATAGCCAGATGTTATGGGGGTGCTTCTTTCTATCTCTGGTGCTTTGGGTTGGGGAGCCTGGCTTGGTGGGAACACCCCCTTACACACACACACACACACACACACACACACACACACACACACACACGCAGCTGAATCTCAGCCCCCTGTCCCCAGCCCTCCCACCTCCCCACCCGTGGGAGAAAGGCCAGCCCTTCTCCCATCTCCACCTTTCCTACCAGTCTTGATGTGTTTTCTCCTATAAATCCTTGGTTATAAAGCTTCTCTTCAGCTAGTCATTAGTTTGTTATTTAGTTTTCTTGCTCTGTGTTTCTGTTGTAATTCTCCTTTTGTCCTGGGAAGAGGTGAGTGTAACATCCACTCACTCAGCTGCCATCCTGCCATCATATTATTTTCAAAGGTTTGTTTCTTTTTTTAAAAAAAAATAAATCTTTATTACTCAGATTATTACAATTGTTTCTCCTTTTTCTCCCCCAAAGCTCCCTACCACCCAGTTCCCTTCCCACCCTCTGCCCTTACCCCCTCTCCCCCCAATTGTCTTCATCTATTGGTTATACAATTTCAATCCAGTCTCTCACTGCTTCCCCACCCTTTTATCCTCCTGATAATTATCAGTCCATTCCCCTTCTTTGCCCCTGATTCTACTATATTCACCACTTTATTCTGTTCCTCAGATTTTTTTCCTTCTCTTTTCCTTTTTTCCGTATATGAATTTCAGGTGGGATACACTCTGTCATTTGTTTCTGTAGGGAAATACAACAGTGTTCTGTAGCTAATGGCTGCAGACTGTCCAAATGTCTCAGGACCACAGGAATAGAATCCGCTCCTCCTCTGGTTCACACTGCCACCCCCCCGCCCCAGGTCCCACGGCTTCCCTGGGTCCCACGGCCCCCCTTGGGCACACGGCCCCCCAGGGGCACACGGCTCTACCGGGGCACACGGCTCACCCAGGGTACATGGCCCCCTGGGAGCACACGGCTCTCCCGGGGCACAGAAAGGTTTGTTTCTTTCCAATGATTGAAATGTCTGTCTTGGAGTCTATACATTAAGTTGCCACTTGGTCATTTTATTGTCCCCAAAGTCATTAAACTAAAATGTGATCGAATGTACACTATTACAAAAAGACATTTTATGTTTTAAAAATTATTATTTAAATCTTTATATCAAAAATTGGGTTAATCTATGAGAAAAATTTGATTTGTTTACCTTTTAAATATAAAATGTTTTAATTTGCATTAGTTGTTCTCAGTAGAGACACAACTTGCTTTCTGGTTGTTGGCATTAATAGGAATTCTGCTGTAGATTGCTATGGTTCAGATTCCAGACTCTGAGCCAGTCTCCATGTCAATTACTGGCTGTGTGACCTTGGGCAAATTATTTGACTTCTCTGTGCCTAATTGTCCTAATGCCTCAGACTGACCCGATGACAAGTCACAGCGTAGAGGGCCCAGCCCTCTTAGGATAATTAAGCTTGACCTTATGACGCTCCCTAGATCCTATCTGGATAGCTAATGGGCTGTGGGAGGTGCAGCAAGTGCTGCCAAAACAAGTGAAACTCACAAGAACATTGTAACTATGGTGACCACTGCCTTGTTTACCTCTGGCTATAGAATAAAGGCTCAGCTTGCCGTCTGGATCTTTCTCTGTGGCCTTAGCCAGCCACAGGAGACCCACCCAAACCCAGCTTATTCTCTTTGTCCATCTTTTCTTCAATCCTTTGCTGCCCTCCCTCAGGCTCGCTGAACCCGTGGCTGTGCTGGCGCGGCTCAATAATACATGCCACATCGGGTTATTGGGAAGATTAAGTGAACAAATATATTAAAGTATACGAATAATGCTTGGCATGCAGAGATTATTCTGTTTTAACTACTGTTATGTAACTACTAGAGGCCCAGTGCACAAAGATTCATGCAAGAATGGGCCTTCCTTTACCTTGCTGCCTGCACCACCTTCACTCTGGCCGGAGCCACCTTTTTGCTCTTTCTGCCTTTCCACACTGCTCAGAGCCCCGGAGCAGCTGGGGCGGTGCGGAATGCCTGCATTATTGCCCAACGATGCAAGTGTCCTGCCCTGCCCCTGGCTTCCTGGTGCCTGTGTATGCAAATTAACCCACCATATTTGTTGGGTTAGTTTGAATACTCAATCCTAATTGGCTGTTGGGCATTGTGAAGGTATGATCAATTTGCATCTTACTCTTTTATTACTGTAGATTGCCAAAGTTTATTCCAATTCTGCTCACATTACTTGCCAATTATGATTCCACAAGCCAGCAGGAAAAGGAAGCCTTTATAAGAGGAGGCCAGCTTAGGGCTCAGAAATTGCAGGGCAGGAGGATCAAGAAGAAGAAGGATTGGAGTTTTGGTCTCAGACTCACCTGGATTAAATAAGAGCTCCAATGTTTATTGTATGTAATTGGTGATCTCTAAGTCTGTATCTCATTTGTAAAATTAGAGCAGCAATTCCAGTTTGAAATCTTGTATAAATGACATAGCGTCTAGAAAGTGCCTGTTGGGCTCTTGGAAATGATATAATGATTCCTCCCTCCTCCATTTGTTTTTAAACAAAAAAAGTAGCAGCATATTTCCCATACAATTTTTAACTTTGCTTTTAAAATTAACATTAGAACAAACCCATGGACACGGACAATGTAGTGGTGAAGGCCTGGGAGGGGCAGATGTTGGGTGGAAGGGATCAATGGGGAATGAACAAGCAAAAGGGACATCTATAATACTTTCAATAATAAAGATAAATTTAAAAACATGTAAAAAATAAACATTTTCCTATTTTTAAATATTTAAATATGTAGTAAATATTCTACTACATCGAAAGAAGCTCACTACATACTGATTCATATGTGTGCCAGCATAATGATTATTGCTTGTCTTATTTTTGATTCTTATAAGTATATTTCCAGTAGGACATGATCTCACTCATCTAGGGGAAATGGTGAACAACATAGACTGATGAATAAGAACAGATGCAGAGATAAGGAGCCATGGGTCAGACTGTGGACCTCAAAGGGAGGGTGGGATAAAAGGGAGAGATCAACCAAAGGACTTATGTACACATATATGAGCCTAACCAGTGGTCAAGGACAATAGGGGGGTTGGGGCATGACTGAGGATGGGGTGGGGGATTAGAATGGAGGGTTGAGGACAAATATGTGATACCTTAATCAATAAAGAAATTAAAAAATAAACATTTAAAAGCCTATTTAGTAGCTTATTAAATGTATATAGCATCCTTTATTTAACTGTTTACATATTTCTGAATATGTTGTTTCTAATATTTCCTACTATTGATAGTCAACTAATGAGCATCCCTGATGATGAACCTTGGTATGCCTCTGTCATTTTTATTAAGTGACACTGTTGGGTTCATCATGTGTACATTTAATTGTTCTCCAGAAGACTTGTACAATTGCACTCACCAAAGCACTAATGAATGTGCCTGCTTCCCTGGACCCTCACCAATCTGGGTAATATTTTTATTTTTGTCCACTGCAACCTTAGGCAAAAATTGTATCTCATTGCTTTGATGTTTATTTCTCACTAGAAGCCCAATGCAGGAAATTCGTGTAAGGGGCTTGGCCCTCACAGCCCTAGCTTCGTCTGGAAGGTCACCTGGCTGTCCGGTCTAATTAGCATATTACACTTTTATTATTATAGATTATTAATTCATTTTTTCATATGATTGCCATTTTCTCTTTTGTGTTAAGTGTCTTTCTCTACCTCTCCTCTCCACTCCCAATTATATAAATACAAATTATAATTTATATGCCAAACATTTAAATATCAGCACCTGCATCAGAGAAGGTCTGAGTCAGAAGTACATCTCTACACTGCATACTAGAAATGGATTTTTAACATAAGTACCAGACATATTGCTTTTTTGAGAGCGCAGCCAGGAGAGGGGACTGCTTGAAAGAAATTCAAGGTGAGAGGAATTAGATCACCTTTGCAAAATTGTGTTTGAAAACTGTGACAATGAATTACACACATCGACTAGGATGCCAAGATATCTGGGCAAAACATTATTCTGGGTGTTTCTGGATGAGAGTAACTTTTAAATCAGTAGACTGAGTAAAGCAGATTTCTCTCCTTATTGTGGGTGGGCCTCATCCAATCAGTTGAAGGATGGAATAGTACAGAAAGGATGATCTTTTTCTAAGAAGGAGAAATTATTCCTGCCTGCCTGACTTTGAACTGGAACATTGAGTTTATTGCGTTTTTTTGTTGTTGCATTTGAACTAACACTGAAACGTCAGCTTCCCCTGGGCTGGTGCATGCCCCCTTTTGGACTGTGACGGAGTCTCCAGCGTGTTGACTCATCCTGCAGATCTTGAGGCTTCTTCACCTCTGTAAATTGTGCAAACCAGCTTCCTATAATAAACCTCTTTAAATAATACTATTCCTTACATATTCTTATACATTTTACATACATACATTTTTATTGGTTTTATTTCTCTGGAGAACCTTGAATAATACAGAAACTCTGTTTTTAAACCTACCCAAGGCCAAAAAATAAATTGTTTCTGAAATATGCCTTTTAAAGAAATTCTAGTTACAACAGGGCAAAATTCAAGGCATCTTTACTAAGCAAGAATATTACTATCCAGCACACAAAGTTATTAGGGGCTCAAATTAGGTAAACTGGGTAAACTGCTAAGCAAATCTCTCTTATGAATTACAACTTTTCTCAAAGGAGCTCATGAAAGGCAATGGCCTTAGGAGAAAGATTCCACTTAAATGCCTGTAATATTTGAAAAGTGGCAGACTACCCCCTCCCACAAACACCTACAAACATGTACACACACTACATACTACAGAGACATGCACACAGGCCCTGACACGTATGCATTTGTTTTTTTTTGGGGGGGGTGAGTAATAAAAGCTGGCTGTAGAACTGTTAAACATTTTTATTGTGTAGCCTTATAACCTTTACAGGCCATGCAGGATAAAAAAGTGTAAAATATATCAGTAAGCATATAAAATTTCGGCCACCTTTCGGGCCAGGATTTGATTTGCACAGGAAACTAAGCATATATGTAGAACAGACATGTCTTGGGGCGCACAGTTCACAGGTTGAATCACAAAGCCATTTCCCAAATGATCTTCTTCACCTAGAGATAAGCCTGTCTTTACACTTAAACAGGATGCAGTGTAGCTTGTCTTCAGTATGTACACAGATCAAAGGTAAAACTATGTCCATGCCAGTGTCTGTTTTAAATGCAAAGCATCAAAGTCGGTAACAAGTTGGTAAGTAAAGTGTCAGGAAAACTGGAAAAGGCAAGAAAAGAAAAAAACCCCACAAAAAACCCACCAACAAAAAGCCATCAAGCAGCGTTCCCACAAGTGCATGGAACTAAAGGGGAAAGCACACCTGAAGGTTAAACGTGAACTCCCCAAGGGCAGACGCTAGCAGGAGCAGGGGGAATGGAACGCTTTCGGGTGTACCAGGCCGTTGGGCAGGACTCAGGTTTACAGGTAACATTCCTCAGTTTGAGTGTAGAAGGATTCGAATTTATTCCAGCAAAACGATCCCCATCTTTCCTTACTGCCTGCTCCCCCGTCTTCTCTCTGAGCGGAGTGATGCCTGGATGAGGCCCAGAGCTCCGGCAGGTGGAGGGGCCTGTGTCACAGCATCACAGGCGGTTGGCAGGGCTTTACTTCGGAGGAGTCACGTGGGCCACAACTCTGAGCGGCGCCCACAATGGCCTCCGTGTGGTGAGCCTTTCCCCGGAGGCCCACGGGTCAGCTGAAAAGGGAACACAATGTGCGGGCCACTAGAACACCCGGGGACGGATTAGTTTGGCGTCAGGAAAGCGTGATTATTCATGGCAGTACACGGAGCTGAATAGACGTGCTGACCTCATTCAGCTGGAGAGGCAGGAAAGCTGGCTTCCACGCCTGCCAGTCCAGAGAGGACTGGGCCCCATCTGTCCTCCTTAATTCATCTCGTTGGGCTGAGATGGGCCATACGCGAGAGGGACAAAGATGGTGTGTGGCCAAGTGCAGACAGGAACTTCAGCCAACTCTGCTCAGAGTCAGAAACAAGGGTGGAGAGCTAGGTAGTGGACTTTCTAAGTTTGGTCTCCAGAGAGGTTGCTGACTGAATGAAAACTGACCAGCGACACCCCGTTCGAGAAGGAAAAGATGATGAACAGGAAGGCACTTAAGTCTCATTGTCTATGTCACAGATATTCAGGAAGAGAGCGAATCACATTTTAAGAAGGGTAAGGCAGTCAGACTGTGTGAATGCAGAGTAGGTTGTGTAATTTGATAAATACCACTAGATCCCATTGGATCATTAAAATGAGTGACAGCGACCCACTAACACTTCGGATGGTAAGGGAAGAATTTGTTTAAAACCAGCCACATACCTATACAGCAAATGGCTATAGCCTGGAATTCTTCCCTTACCATGAAATGGTCAACATTTTAGAATAGGCAGTTGAGGTCACTGGTTCTTCATATTTCTCTCGTTCGTATCTCAGGCAATAAAACAATGACCCCACATGCAAATAAAAATGCAAGGAAAACATTTTTAAATGGGTTTAAAAATTTAGACCAAAAAAAAAAATAGATGAAATAGCTCAGAAGAGACACGTAATAGTTATGAAAACTAAGAGAGTGATTTCTTTGTTATGAACCAAGAAAATTCACTCACATATTGTTGCTGTACTAGCAACTTAAAACTTGATATTGGCACCAAGAACATTCAAAGGAAAAAAAAAGAACCAGGTATACTTCTATCCTTGAAATGTCATTTATATTTCTTTCTGTACACTGATGCGGACATTGCTGAATATTTTGCCAGTGGCCTCAAACAGTGGGTCAAAGAGGGTGTGGATGCAGATGGAATAGATGCGGCTGAAGCACTGAATCTCAATCAGGAAGCTCTTAATGTACGGTACAACTACCCAGATGTGCACGAAAGAGACAATGGCGAAGTAAATGCCCCAGAGGAGGGCCAGCGGGATGCCCACGAGGGCCGACAGCAGGCGGTAAAACCAGTACTTCGTCACAGTGAAGGTGGTGAAGCTGGCCTTCCAGATGCCATCGAAGCTGTGGATTCCTTCTGGTTCGGCAATCACATCTTCAAAATCAATCTGAAAAGAAGAAGTGGCAGAAGGTGAAGTTGAAATGGGAGAAAAGAGAAAAACCGCACTACTGAGTATCCGTAAGTATAGGTTAGCTTTTATGTACAGCGTGAGATGCTTGACAGCACTCAGCCGTAGCAGCGGCAGCAGCACTTCGAACTTCTTGGAGAAACAGATACTTGGGTCCCACTCAGATCTTACTGCATCTCTGGGGGTGGAATCCAGGAGGATTTTTTTTAACATGTTCTCCAGATGTTTCTATCCCAGGTGAAAGGTGGAGAAGCACTGCTGGAGGGGAAACCAAATGGAGATTATACAACCCCTGCCTTCAATTAAAACCTAGCAACATGGATACGTATGCAGGGCACTCAATAAATAATACTATATAAGTTAACCTTATTATGAGACAACTATACACAAGATATTAAGGGGTAGTTAGTTCATTGATTATTAACTTTTTGAACACTCCACTATTCGAATTTATTTGATAAATGAGATTACTGTGAACAGTGAGGACCCAAGACATCTTCTTGGGGTGGTGGGTCTTGAGCTGGGCTTGGAAAATGGGGGTATGATTTGGAGAGGAAGGAAGCAGGGCCCTTGGAAATGGCGTGAGCAAGGAATGAGGAAGGATAATACAGTGAGTGTCACAAGGATAATACTGTGTGCCCACAGCTGGGAAGGCATGTTGAGGCCAAATTCAATACTTTTTACATACAGTGTGGGGTGGGAGAATGTAGCCTGCAGCCACAACCCGTGGTCATTTATCAAGATTGACTTGATAGCAGGGTGGAGGCTGGGCGAAAAGGAAAAGAAACTCAAAGCAGAGATTGTTGCTGTGTCCCACGTTTGAGATGGTAGGCCCCAAACTGGAATAGTGGCCATGGAGAAAAGAAAAAAAGAAAGAAAATAATGAACTTTATCAATGTAAAAGGAAGAATGGTCAGGACCTGGTTACCTCAAGGTTGGGAAAGAGAAAAGCCTAAAGTGAGCTCTGAACTTTCAATTTGCCTTCTAGGGAGGACAGAGGTGACAGTCACATCAAGAAGAAAGTGAGAAAGGAAGGCAGTTGAAAATGTTAAGAGGGAGCTTCATCATTTTTGACCTATATGTACTTTATTTGGCAAATAAGGGAACAGTCAAGTTTAAGGACAGGTGCCAATATCAGTGGTCCACACCAAATGGATCCTGAGGTAGTCCTTTTGGTGGCCACAGAGGAGTAATCAAATGAGTTTGCAGTCACATGGCACTTAACCATTACTGAGTGCTACCCCATTGTTTCCATGTGATCTGGTGTCTCACACCAATGTGGAACGGCAGGTTGTCCTATCACAAAGGTGGGGCCAGAATGCAAACGTGGCCCTTTCCCAATAGCATTCTCTCCCACAGCACGTGTTTATATCAGCAAGGAATTCTCAAGAGCTTTTATCCTTCTGGAAGGATTTATATAAACAGCAACTGAAGCATTGGGGAAAAATTACTCTCCAAAGTGTGAGATGGAGCCAGCTCAACTGCTTGGTGTTGGCAGATGGATGAATATAAAGTAGGTCCCCAAACTAGTTGATTACCGCTAGCAGCAATACAGCCAAGTTCAGGATTAGGTGATTCCACAGAGCCTCTCTGTGCCAACGAGCCACCTTGAAGTCAACAATTAATATATATATATATATATATATATATATATATATATATATATATATATATAATTGATATTTTATAGAGAGGGAGGGAGAGAGATAGAGAGCTGGAAACGTCGATGAGAGAGACACATCAACCAGCTGCCTCTTGCACACCCCCTACCGGGGATGTGCCCGCAACCAACGTACATGCCCTTGACCAGAATCGAACCCGGGATCTTTCAATCCGCAGACCGATGCTCTACCACTGAGCCAAACCGGTTTCGGCAAAGTTAACACTTTTGAAAGAAGTGCATGATGCTTACCAATAGTTAAAGTATGTTTGCTATAACATCTTGTTCCTTGATCTATTGTCCAATGTCTGATGAGGTAATATGTAAAAAATGGTATGTCCACAATTATGTAAATGAATTTATAGATTATCTTTCTGATTTTTTCTTTGCTCATTTAGATCTAGATTCAGCAGTAAGCATTAACTTGTTTGTTTTAAAAGGTTGTACAAAATATATGGCAAGTCATACCAATCCTTCAATGAAGTTTCTGTGCAAATTTACTTGTCTTCTACTGGGTTTAATTCTAACATAGCATTTTCTCCAAGCTAGCATGGCTCAGTGGTTGAGCATTGACCTATGAACCAGGAAGTCACAGTTTGATTCCCAGTCAGGGCACATGACCGGGTTGTGGGCTCAGTCCCCAGTGTAGGGCATGCAGGAGGCAACCAATCAATGATTCTCTTTCATCATTGATGTTCCTATCTCTCCATCTCCCTTCTTCTCTGAAATCAAGGAAAAATATATTTAAAAATAAAACATTATTTAAAAAAATAAAAATAAAGGTCTGCAGTTTTCCTTCATGGAACTGCAAGATGTCAAAAGAACTTTATTTTTAAAAGATAACCTTGTTTTGTAAGAGGATTTGGTGAAGTCAAAATTAATAGATTATAGCAGGCATTCTCAATTTGGGTCAAAAGATGGGCAACAGTGGTCCATGAGTGCTCTGAAATGGGTATACGTGTTTTGAAGGTACAATGTACAAGCGTACAATACATTTGTTTGAAAATAACCAGTCTATTACCAATGGAATTTGGGAAGGATTTACTGATGCTGAGGATTCCTTGCTCTTTACAGAACAGACTTGAAGCACATCTTCCTTGAGGTTCTTTTCCAAGGGAAGAGAAGTTACTAATATTTGCTGATTGGCTGTTATGATCAGACACTGTTCTCATTTAACACACAGAAACTTGGTAATATATCATTTTCCATTTATATAGAAAAACTATTGGCCTGGTGCACAAAATTCATGCATGGGGAGGGGAGGGGATCTCTTAGCCCAGTCTGTACCCTCTCCAATTAGGGACCTCTTAGGGATGACTGACCACCAGTTTAGTCCCGATTCCACAGAAATCGGCAGTTGGATATCCCTCTTGCAATCTGGGACTGCTGGCTCCTAACTGCTAACCTGCCTGCCTGCCTGATCACCCCCAACTACCCTCCCCTGCGGGCCTGATCATCCCTAACAGCCTCTGCCTCAACCTCTACCACCATGGCTTTGTCAGGAAGGAAGTCGGATATTTGGAAGATGGCCGGTTAACCTGGTCTAATTAGCACATTACCCCTTTAGTAGTATAGATAGATTATATACAATAGGATTGCTTGAATGTGGGGGTGGGAGGAGGAGATACTCTTGGCAGACAAAAGTATGTAATCCCTATATCTGGACTGATAGCCAGCCATATACGCTATACTGCCAAATCAGTCATTAAAAAATTGAACTGCTTTCTTACACCTTATACCAATCAGCTGTTGCCCTTAAAACCCTTCCTCAGCCCCCACCTTAGGTTCTGTCTTTGCAGTTCACCCAGGTGAGGTTCTGATTGGTTGGTTTTTATGCCAGTCAGCGTCAAAAGCTTTGCCTCCTAGGCAGCCATTGACTCCTTGCACTTCACCAAGACTTGGTTCTGATTGGCCAGTTTCTATGCCAGTCAGCATCAAAAGCCCCACCTCCCAGGCAGCCATTGGCTCCTCATATTTCACCCAGATTTGGTTCTGATTGGTCAGATTCTATGCCGGTCAGTGTCAAAAGCTCCGCCTTTGAGGCAGCCATTGGCTCCTCACACTTCACCCAAATTTGGTTTTGATTGGTCAGTTTCTATGCCAGTCAGTATCTCTGGGCCTATCAATGGCCTAATCAGAGATACGGGGCTGATCAGCAGCCCCAGAGGAGGCTCAAGAGAAAGAGAGTTGTGGCTGTTGGCCAGTTCCAGAGCAAAAGAGAGAGGCAACTGCTGATCAACAGCTGCCAAGGAGGCTATGGATCAGAGCCTGCTTCTCTCTCCAGGCCTCTCTTTGGGCCTGATCTGCAACCCTGTTGGCAGTCAGTGCTGGGTCACCATGGCAATCAGCACTGACTTCTAGTCGGTCCAGCCGTCAGTCATTTTGGATGTTATGGACCCTGGGTTTTTATATAGTAGGATAGGAGGTTCAAAATGTTAAATTGTGCTGGTAAATAAGAGATGGATTTGAGTGTTGAATCTGGTCTGAAAAAATAAAATTCTTTCTTTAATACCACATTGCTTTAAAAAATAAACGTTTCTCTAAGGCAATTATAGTATTTCACAATTAAAAGGCACATTAACAAAAAGTTTGCTGAATTTAACCCTCCGTAACTTAGAATTCTGCAGCAGGGCACTTGAGGACAGCGTTATGATAAGGTCATATACACAATTGATTATTAGTGAAGGTCTATAAGCATATGCCTGTGCGTAAGAGTTCTTGACAATAACTCTGTTTTTCTAAGCATAAATATAAATGCTGTTTTCAATGAACATAATGGACATTCATAAGCTTTTAGTTGCTTAGACAACTTCAAGGTGGCTGTTTTTCCAGTGCTTTCCAGAAACTGCTAGTGAGCATGATTTATCCTCAAAATTCCAAGTGAATTTAGAGTAGGTCTCCAGAGCTAGACAGCAACATGACAGAAATAACATGTTATTATAAATGTATTCAGTTAGCTGTTGCTTTAGTCTTAAAAGTGGCCTAAGAGGACATGACCCACCCGTTAGAAAGAACAACTGAGAAAAAGAAAGCAAGGCCGGTGAAGGAAACACAGTGGAGCCAGAAATAAATTTTAGCTTTTCTCTAGTTCCATCTCTGCAACAGGAACAGTAATAGGTTTTTGTGAGGGGTACATGAGATCATTTATATAAAGTGCTTAGTGTGGGGTCAGAGCATTGCTATATAGTAAATGCTCAATATATGGTAACATTAAAAAATTCCAGATTCTGGGTGAGTAAGATAGTCTGGGCGATAATTGTAATAAGAGTAACGGCCAGCTGCAAAGTACATAGTGGCTTTTAATTCAAACCCCACCAGTGTCTCAGGAGAATTAACTTGCAATTGTAATAATCTTCACCACAATCCTCTGAAATGCCATTGTTCCCATTATTCAGGTGACAACAGAGTCGGGGGTTAAGAAATTACTCAAGGTCACACAAGCCTGATCTCCTTTTACTTATGCATTCATGGGGTGACACACCCTTATGATAGACTTACTTGCTTAATTTTCACCCAGATAGACATACTTCCTAAAACATTCAAATTTTGATTATTAAAGGAATTAGCCTTGTTGGCATTTCCACTTTAAGGCAAGACATCTGGGAACGAGGGTGTTTCCCATTCTTGGGACTGGTTGTATTTTCATGGCCCTGCACAGTATGTTCTCACAATCCTGGGCACCCAGCCAAGGACTCTCACTCTAATTAGCAGGTAAGGAAACTGAGGCACAGAACAATTAAAATGGGCCTGACATTCTCGTCCCAAGTGAATCAGTGGAAAAGCTGAAATTAGAGTTCTAACTTCCTGACTCCCATGCCTAGGTCCAGGCCTGCTCCACACAATTTCCCCAGGAACTTACATCTCCCTCCCACATCCCTTCTCCACCTACCCATCCTATCTCCAGGTCACCTCTCACTGCTTTCTAAGAGACACTGATGTGAAAGCTATCTTTGTGTGAAGTGAGGAGAAATGTCCCTTTCACAGCATTAATTGGGATGTTTCCATATGTTTATTCAAGTGAACAGAACAGGAGGGAATTATAAAATATCTTCATTGTATCTTTTGACATATGTTGATAATGCACTGAATCCAACAAAGTTCTGATAGTGACCAGTCATTCCAGGTAAAGGCAGTTCAGCATTCCACAGCAATCTCAGTATAGTGGCTTCAACAGATTCCTAAATACTTAAAGCTGAAGGGATCCTTAAAGAAACAGTCTCATTTGAGATAGAAACATTGATGGCCGTCGAAACCAGTTTGGCTCAGTTTGATAGAGCGTTGGTCTGTGGACTCAAGGGTCCTGGGTTCGATTCTGGTCAAGGGCATGTACTTTGGTTGCAGGCACATCCCTGGTAGGAAGTGTGCAGGAGGCAGCTGTTCGATGTCTCTCTCTCATCGATGTTTCTAGCTTTCTATCCCTCACCCTTCCTCTCTGTGAAAAATCAATAAAATATATTTTAAAAAAAGGAAAAAAAAAGAAACATTGATGGCCAAAGCTGTCTGATGACTGGGTCAAGGATACCTTCCCACGTAAAGGCAGACCCAGGATTGGAATTCAGGCTTAGGAACCGCCCTGGGCTCTTCCACTCCTACCTCGGCTACCATCAGGCATCTTCCACCAGCCAGGCTGCTACTCCCATAGTCAATGCAAAAGGCAGCGAGGCTTGCTTGTCTTTCACCTTGGACACCATCTTGTTCTCAAGGGGCCCTGCGGGTCTATTGTTGAATGGATGATAGTGTCTCTCTCTCTCTGGCAATCCCCAGGGTGCTCACGGCTCCCATGCAGCATTGGTGAGATTTATTGCATCACCTGACGTTCTATTTGCTCAGGGACTCTCTGCTCGGATACTTTACATGAGGGCATGTCTTTGCTGGACCTGAACTTCACTGGCTTACTTAGATTTGGAGCAGAACAGGAATTAGATTTGCTTAAAAAAACCAAACACCCCAAACAAACACAAACACAGAAGTGCATTGCCATTTAGCTTCTTAGAACGGGATCCCTCAGAGGAGGCTGAGCTACTGGTCCAAGAACTGATTTTCTGTCCCGAAGTCTACAGAACAAGTTGTCCTTCTGGCAAGAATCATGATGTAGCTCAGGATCAAAGGCGTACATGTGGCTTTAGTGAAGTCTGTGTCTTAATAGATGCTTTACAAGGAGTCAACAGTTTATATTACTAGATTTTTATAAACGGCATTAAATACCTTTGTGCAACATTGACTTACGATGTTACAATTTCAGAAACATAAATTAACAAAAATCAAGCCGCAGGCGTCAGGAAAAGCAATCTTTCTTGCTGTGTTTTGGTAATACGGGGCTAATACAGTAAATCTCAGAAGATTTCATCTTGTTAAATATATCTGATGGCAATATTTTAAAAATATTTCATATATAAACTCAGTGTTTAAAAAAAAAGCATGGGGCCACTTTTATTTTTTTGTCTAAAAAATCTAGACACTTTATTTCAGAATTGAGGAATTTTTTAAGAAGGAAACTTTAAGTACATCTAGGATCTCATAGGCAATGATGCTTGCGCATTCTGTTTCTATGGGAAGACACCTCTTTAGACTCTCAGTAGAAATTGTGATTGTATTGGATACATGGAACATGTAAATAACAACACACATGATGTTTACTGAAGACTTGGGGGTTGTCTGTCCAACATCCACAGTTCTACTTAGTTGCCCAGAATCTTCATTATCCATGTAATAGTAATAATTCTCTGATCTCCCAGATAAGTCATAGTTGGTTTAGATTGCTGTAGTAAAGTTAGTCACCCTCATGAGTGATTGGTTTATGGTAGGCCCGGGACCTAGTTCTGGCCAATGAGATCTAAGTGGATATCTGTTGGATGGGATTTCAAACAAAGCTTTATCTTCCTCACGAAAAGAGACAGAAACATATAGTGTGGACTTTTGCTTCTTTAATCCTGCTTAGAATATGATAGAGAGCCTTAATGTACAGAAGTCATCGTGTGACTTCCTGGTGACATGCCTGATTAAAAGGCCAGGAGAAGAAAAGGTGCTACATGTGTCATTATCAAGATGTAAAAACAGTGACAGTATCTGTTTATCTCTAGATTTTTCCTTATTATTTCTTAGTTTTAAGCCATAGCTTATTCAGATTTTTTGTTCCCGATAGCAGAAAGCATTCCCACGTGGTACAGTCGCACTCTTTCCTGTTGGTTGGCATAGGAAGTGTACACCTCACTTAGAAACCCAAGTTCAATGTCTAACCTCAATGAATCTTTTCAACACTACTAGACCAGTGACTTTCAACCTTTTTCATCTAATGGCACACATAAACTAATCACTAAAATTCTGTAGCACACCAAAAATATGTTTTTTTGCCAATCTGAAAAAAAAAATTAGGTATAATTTTGACTCATTCACATCAGGTGGCTATTGTTGCATTGATTGTTGCCATTTTTTAAATTTTGACAATCTAAGGGAAAATAGGTCTGTGTCCCTGACACGGTATTGCAAGTTTTAAAATTTCTTGGGGTATACTGGTTGAAAGTCTACTATACTAGACTTTCTTCCAGAATATGCTGCCTGAATGTATGAAAAAATGTTTCCTTTACATTAACATATAGTTTTAGTAAAAAATAAAGAGGATGACAAACTCACTATGGAAGAAACAAAGGAATGCATTCTGTATTGGCATCTAAGATGGCTCCCATTGGTTTTCCCCTCCTCCAGTTCCTGGTATTCATGACCGGTGTAATGCGCCCCCTTTACTCTGGGCTGGTGGGGTGTCACTTCCAACGTTGGGAGATAAAAGTCTGTGCACCCATCTTGTGTCCCTCCTCATTCTCTAGGGAGAAGCCGGTTCCCCTTTGGCGATTGTCCTATGGGAGGTCTGTGTGGGAAGGACGGAGGGAGCGCGCTGGCCAGCACCAATGGTTGAGAAGCTGAGACCCTCAGTCCAACAGCCTCTTCCCCATGGCCCTGGCCTGTCTCCAGCCCTGACCTCTTGATTACAGCCTGGGGGAGGCCCTGATCCAGACCACTCAGTCACATCCACTCAGATGATAAATGTTTGTTGTTTCAGGTCGTTCCATTTTAGGGTAATTTGTTACGCAGCTGTAGAAAACTAAAACAATTAGCAGAGCAACCACTTTTAGCCTTAGAATCATTTCTTGTTTTCTATGTTCTCGCTCTTTTCTACTAGTGGATTTGGTTTTCATACGCTCCTGTGCAAAACCATTTGAAAATGTATACAATGAATGTGCCTAAATACCCAGGGATGTGGTTCTGGGGCAAAGTCCAGAAGTATATGAGGAGGAAATACAGCATTTTCAGCTTTCTACCATCCATGTCAAACAGAATATTGGAAACATTTTAGGCCATTGGTAGTGCAATTAGTTCATATACCTGAAGTGGCATCGTTGATTGTATCCTGAGATATGCACCAAAGACTAAGAGCCAGCTCCTTCTAGAAAACCCATCGTGAATATGGATTTCTGACTGTAACGCACTGGCACAGGGCCCTCGGTTCCCAGCGGCTCTCAGCAGGCACAGTGTGGCAAAGGATCAACCGTGGGCATGAGTGGGCGGAGCCTGTCAAAATGCAGGTGCTTAAGCCCCATTTCAGATTCAGATCAGATTCTCTGGGGGGGGGAGGGGAAGGGGTGTCTATATCTTTAACAAAATTTCTCCTTTTTTTTCCACGCAAAAGTTGAAAGTATGCCAAGCTCTTTTTCATTTAGTGTCAACTCCTCTTTTTTTGGTCTACACTGCTCCCTCCTCTCTGCCTCGAAGCAGGTTTGCTTCCTGCTCCTTTCTGGGAGCTCCTCGTGAGCTGGGTGGCATCTGGAAGTTGGTGAATAATGAATGGATGTTCTCTTTGAAAAGCTTTCCCTAATTTAAGCCTATGAAGCTGTATCTTTGGAAAAGGACGAATGGCTACGATTTATTATGAAAAACACACCAACTGGTGATAGAAATCCTGATTCATTTTTATATAAACAATATGCATGTTTTTTTAAAAAAATCAAATACGCACTTCTAAAATCCCAAGGTACGTCCGCACCAAACCAGTCCTACAGAAGGAGGGATTCGACATTTCAAACCCCCCCTCGCTGTTCCCACGCATGTTTCCAACATGTGGAGCCGCCTTTGAAGTCCATGGAATAAATGTGTGGGGGTGTGCTAGCACAATTAAATGTTTCCAGAACCCAGAAACTTTGCTCTTAATGCCCATGTGTTTTGTCGGGGGCAAGGGCAAATGTCCATGTGTTTACTGGGCCCAACTGGCTCCCCCGGGGCTCGCAGCCCAGGCTGGAACAGGCAGCCTGGGTCGTGCTGTTGAGGCCTGCGTTGCTTGGATTCCCAGAGGATCCACGGGCAGCCTTAGCAAACCTGGGCACCTGGGTGGCAGCCCTGGCATGGTGGCGGGCCGCCTGGGGGTGGCAGGTGCTAGGCAAATGGCCTTGCACAAGAGCGCAGGCCTCTCGCTTGAGGAGAAGGAAGAGGGCTGGGTTCCAAGCAGGAGAGGGGGAGATGGAGGTCTCTGTCTCCCTCTGGGGGCGGGAGCAGAGGGCTGGGTGCAGGAGGAGTGGCGCCCGGGGGGTCCGCAGTCCCGCCTGGGCCTCCAGCTGGAAGCACTGAGTCTCGCCCTGGGGACTGGCCTCCCTCTTGCTGCTTCCCAGACATAACAGCGGCTCGAGAACGAAGCCAATAAATGGTGGTTTACGTTCATGGTGCCCGCTCTTCTGCTCCTCTTCACAGACTCGGGAAGTGCTGGGTTAATCTCACAATAAGAATGAAAAATAGCCTTTGATTCCCCACTAAGGAAAGATCCACTTAACTAGTAAATGGCTGGAGCAAACCAGAATTTGGGGCAAGTCTGTGCACTTGTACCCATCCTGGTATCCTCTGAGATACACTACTGCTTAACAAAAAATATTTCTTCAATAGGTAAAATAGTTTAAAAGAGCTGTGTGCCTACTGCAAAGGCATAGGCATACATAACATTACACTAATCAACATGTTATGTTTTATGAATTTTTTGCTTAGTAGCTCAAGTTTACTTTAATAATGAATTCTTTGGGCATCCCATTTTATTCCAAATGGCCTTATTTGCCAGAGCTCCACAATACCATGACCATTCTGACCAAACTTAAGTGGCGAGTTGGTTATCATTTAGGAGACTTGGAATGCTCACAAAAGAGGGGGGAATTCAACTCAGAAGTCTTCACCTTCGGGAAAGGTTATTTAGAAAACATTGAGGAAAGCATGTTTTTGCTTGCTTGGGTTTTGTCCCAATGATCTGAATAACTATGGTTGTGCAGACCTGGCCCCAATGTAGGGGGCCCACTGGGGTATAATAGGGGGTATGATGGGGAGGGGCCTCCAAGAGGAAGCGGGGGTGGAGGTAGAGGAGCAGAGCGCCCCGATGGGGAAGGGAGAGGCTGAGGAGTGAGAACTTGTTCTCTGGTGCCTCTGTTCTCCACTTTTCTCACGTGTGTGTGTGTGTGTGTGTGTGTGTGTGCCGGTGTGCCCCAGTTCAGGAAAGAAGGCTTACAAGCAATTCGTACTTCAGAATGCATTTGGGTGACTCTTTTCTTTCCTACAGGGATGCAGGCAGATGTGCAGGGAGAGGCAGAGCATTATTGCCAATTGTCCTTTTGGGTCAGTGATGAATTTTAGGCATCTGTGGGGCAGACTCTTACAGAGGCCTTCAACTCGAAACCCTCTATATCATAAGCCCTAGATGCCTTCTCAAGTTTACATCACATCTCCTATGGGAGGACTTGGAAGGTGCTATTTCCTCCATTTTACAGACTGAGAAGCTGAGGCTTAGGGAGGCTGTAGTCAGTGACGGGATCAAACAGGACTTAGGGCTCTTAGTTCCTCACTTAGTTCTCCTGCCACCACACCACCCTTTTTAAAGCCACACCTCCTTCTGTTTCCTCAACCCTGCTCATTCAAACCTCACTCAGGGGTTTCTGAATCCGCATGCTCTCCCTTGCCTGCACCAAGCTTCCCATCCAAACCAACAGAAAGTGCCTTCCCTATCTCAGCAAATGACCATTTCTACCAGGAAAGGGTGTGATCCAAGCAAGAGGATGCAGCTTGCCTTCCTCCCTGTTCATTACTATTCTCCCTCCCGGCAACAGCCCTCCTCTGTTGGCCAGGACTCCTGGTTCATTTCACTGGCCAGGGTCCCCATTGCCTTCTCATCTCTCCCTGTTTTTTCCAGGTTTATCGTAATACTAGAGGCCTGGTGCATGAAAATTCATGCACTGGAGGGGGGTTCCCTCAGCATGGCCTGTCCCCTCTCACAGTCCAGAGATCTCAGGGGTGGGAGGCCAACTGGTAATCAGGGGAAGGCAATGCCCCATCACACCTCTGCTGCTGCCACTGCCAGCAGCACAAGCCTCAGCCAGCCCTGGTTACCTTAGCCTCGAGTGATCCTGGGCAGCTGGGCAGCCACCATCCAAGGCTTGCCTGTGCCTCAGACCAGCCGTGGGTGGTTGGGGGTTGAGGGAGCTGGGGGACTCCAGAGGAAGGCAAGTGGAGTGCAGCCTTACCACACAACTGATGCCCCAGCTGGGCTAAGGGGCCTGGGCGCCACCATCTTGTGGCTGTGGGTGCTGCCACCTTTGAGGGTGTGGCGTTCAATTAGCATATTCCCTCCTTATTGGCTGTGGGTGCCGCCATCTTTGTGACAGCATGAAGGTCAATTAGCATATTCCCTCTTTATTAGATAGGAATGTACCCTTTCCTTATTCCATTCCTCTAGGGCCAGTGGCTCTAGAACATTCATATACTCAAGAATTTTTTGGAGAATGTTTATTAAAATGAAGACTCCTGGGATTCTGTAATATGTTCTAAAGGAAGAGTCCAGTTATCTGTACCTTCTCCCCTTCCCTCTCCTTTTGATTCAGGTGGTCTGGGAGGACACTTTGAGAAACAAAAAGTTGCCTCAGCCCTTATTCATTGCTAGATATGAAGATCTGATGGACATAATACTAGGTTTGTTGCTGTATTGCTTCCTACTTTTTTAAAAAAAATATGTTTTTATTGATTTCAGAGAGAGCAAGGGAGAAAGGGAGAGATAGAAGCATCAATAGTGAGAGATAATCATTGATTGGCTGCCTCCTGCACACGCCCCACTGGGATTGAGCCTGCAACCCAGGCATGTGCCATGACTGGGAATCAAACCAGGACTTCCTGGTAATGGGTAGACATGCAACCACTGAACCACACAAGCCAGGGGCTTACTTGCTACTTTTGAAAAGCAATTATGTTGACCTGCTTGATAGCAGGAGGATCAGGTTTGATCCCAGCTCTGCTGTTTTATATGCTACTCCACCTCTCTTCCCTCAGTTTCTCATCTGTAAAATGCAGGTGTAATAGTACTTACTTCATAGGGTTTTTCTGTGCATTACATAACTTATACCAAATGTTTAGCGCAGTGCCTGGGGCAATGGTTCGTGCTACGTCAGAAGCTTTTGGCCGAGGTGCCTGGACCAGAAGTGGCAAAATGTCAAAATGTCAGGAACAGCGTTGGGAGAACAGAGGTGATCTTGTGGAAAGGAGAACCTCTTGGCATTTCTGAAATGGTTTCATGGAGGTGGCTGTTTATTTTTTCATTCTGCCTTTAAGTGAGCGAGAAGGATTAGCTCATCTCTAGCAAGTGGGTCAGCCTCCCGGAGTTCATTACAAACAGGAGGCACAAGGCGACCAAATGTGCCCCGGGGTGGAGGATGCCCCAGCTGACCGTGCACCTGGGCGTGTCAGAAAGTGGCACCAGCACCCACGAGATGGGGCTCTATTTGCTTTGGATTAACTCCTGTCTGCTTTATTTTCCCTTTCCTTTTGTTTGAAGGTAATGACTAGGTTTCTCCATCATTTGTCCTTGGGAAGGAAAAGGAATTCCCCTAGGGTTAGTATTGTACCTCAAAAATGTAAGTTAAATTTTCCTATTTTGATAGCAAAGATATACAGTCCTAGTTTACATCTAGTCATACATTGAATTGGGTCCCCTTCCGGAAGATATGCTGCAGGCCTCGTCCTAATCCTCAGCGCCCCAGCGTGGGCCGGGGTCTTGCAGGTGTAATTAGGATGAGGTCACACGGGTGTAGGGTGGTCCCCCCCACAAACAATGTGGCTGGCATCCTGAGAGGAAGACAGCAGTGTGAAGACACAAGGAAGAAGACCATGAAATTGGAGTCATTCTGCTGTAAGCGGAGGGACATCCAAGATTGCCAGCAAACCAGCAGGAGCTGGGAAGAGACGAGGAAAGGATTCCCTGACAGGTGTCAGAGGGAGCATGGCCTTGACTTTTGACCTTAGCCTCTAGAACAGGGAGCCTGTCCGCTTCTGTTGGTTTAAGTGACCCGGTATGTGTTCCTTTTGAAGATAATCCTGGGCAATGAATATGTGTGCATCCCTTTGAAATAGCTAAAAACCATCCTCAATGGCACAATGGTATGCGGGTTCCTACTCCTTGAGTAGGCTGCCCACCTTTTCTATGGGGATCCAAGGAGGGAACCTAAAGCCACATTTGGTGTACTCCAGATCAGCTGGCCATGGGCCTTCTTCAAGAGCCTGGAACCGTCTCTCCTGTCCACATAGTCTCACATTTTTATTATCACAAAAAGTGGACGGTGCCCTTGCTGGCATGGCTCAGTTGGTTGGGTGTCATCCTGGTCATGGAGAGGTTACTGGTTCAATTCCCTGTCAGGCTACATGCCTGGGTTGTGGGCTGGATCCCCAGTAGGGGGCATGGAGGAGGCAGCTGATTGATGGTATGCTCTCACATCAATGTTTCTCGCTCCTTCCTTCTTCTCTCTCTCAAAATCTAGAAATTATTATTTTAAAAAAAAAAAAAAAAAGGAAGCAGATGGCTCAGTACAAAGCAGGCCGCATACCTTTTGGTCCCTTTTAATCTTCAGTCTTCTGGTATCAGTTTGGTGACACTTGTTGATGTTGAGTGTCACCAAACAATTGACATGGAACTGTGAACAGTGCAAAAAATAGGCCACAGAAACGCCAGTGATAGCACCATTGAACTTGAACAGGGCGGAGGGGTCCTTTGGGGAGCACTTATGTTGCTTTCCTTGAGGAGAAATAACTACAGCCTTTCAAAGTTTTGAGAATTATCTTCCCAAATGGAAAAGTCCTGTATTTTTTTCACCCATTTAAAGTGTGTGTGTTTTTTTTTTTAATATATTCCTAGTTGTGCAACCATTGCCACAACTAATTTTAGAACATTTCAACACCCCCAGAAGAAACTCTATACACATCACCAGACACTCCCAGTCAGCCCCCCTCTCCCTGCAGCCCTAGGAAGCCGCATTGTTTAATGCACGGAAATCTTATTTTATCCAAACATACAATTATAAAGACTTCATCTGGAGGCCTCACGAGCTCACAAAACTCTGTGTTTACACTTGGGATTTGTTATTCTTTAAACTTCTGGGTGTGTCATGGGACAAATACAAATGATTACTGCACTAAAGAAAATAAAAGCTCTTTTCATTCTATCAAAGACGCGAGAAATGGACACGCCTCCCCCATTTTCAGGCTACCAATCGGTCCGCATAGACATCTGTTTGAACGGAGCTCCTTAAACACTTTTCATTTCTTTTCAGTTTCTACAGCTCACTTCCTGAGGACAGAGGTTGTTTCCTGCCATTCAGTGAAGTCAAAGCAGGGTTACTAGTAGCTTTTGTCTCACGTCACTCCTGGAATATTGTTCCCTTCAGTGCTCTGAGTCTGTTTATTAAACAGAGAGAGAATGAGTGGAATAAATCTCTGCAGGTTTGAACACTGCTTTGCAAGTGAGGAAAAGGATCTACAGCAAGGTTCTTGTAAGGTCTGGGCAACGACAATCACTGCCCTCAGCCTCTGCCACAAGTTTCTCCCTCTGAGCTTGACTGGCCTTTCGTCATCAGGGTGAGCGTGAGGTGCTGTCCTGTGTGCTGTAGCATTCCTGGCCTCTATGCACTGGAAGCCAGCGGAACTCTCTACATTTTCTCCAGATTCTGCCCAATGTTTCCTAAGAGGGAATAGGCGGTAATTATTCCACATAGAGAATATGATGTAATGAGACAGGACCTGAAGCATAGAAATATTTATAGCCTAGAATGCTTGCTTGTTAATTGCAGAAATTTGTTGTTCTTAGTACGTGGCCTTATAAATTCATTCATTCCTTCATTCATTCAGTATTTATGAAGCACCTACTCTTAGAGGATGGAACAGTGAAATGGAAAAGTAGAGCCAGGACAGGGGTGATGAATGGGCTTCATGTCACTGGAAAGGGGCAGTGCCAACCACAGGGAGACAGCCTCTGGGCTGCAGCTCACCCCGGAATGACCTGCTGCCCTCCCTTACTTTTAAGGTCATAGAGGAAGTCACTTCCTTGCACCTTCCAAGTCACTGACCTCTTAAATTTAGACTGGAATCCTGAATAATTTCTCCCGGGACAATGGCCCCAAGAACTTTCTTACTTCAACAGCCCTTCCCATTGCTGTTGGTTTTACGAGGATCACTCCTTCCATCATGTTTCACTCATCTGAGTTGTTTGTGCGTTCTTTTTCCAAGATTACTTTCTAGTCTCCACCCTTTTTCTCACCTGGACTTTTTTTTTTTCATCTAGTGTCTATCACACACATATTAATGTGATGTGATGTGATGTGATGTGATGTGATGTGATGTGATGAGGGGTGTCTGTGTGTGTGTGTGTGTTTCTGCTATTAGACTGCACGCTCCTTAGAATGTACGGTAGTAGGTGCTAAATTAATATTTGTTGACCGAATGAATGAATGAATTAGTGAATGTTACCATTTGCTAAGTTACCATTTGCTAAGTCTCATTTCCTAGAGCACAAGCCTGATAAAAATCTTTAGAAAAGAAAGCTCTGACTGTCCATATCTAGCTGAAGGATAAGTAACTGCATGCATTGATTGCATTCACTTATTTTAACCCTGTCACAGTAGTTTTGGTAAAAGAGTGGACAAAAAATGACTGATTAAGTGGGAGACAGATCAATTCAGTTTTTGCTTATCATGAAATGTGGATTCAAATGTACAGATTTTGACATAGCTTTGCTTAGGGAGCTGATACGTTCCTTAAGAATGTTGAGGCAGTCTGGAATTCAAACAACTTTATGTTTACAGAATCATACAGCTGGGGTGTAAATGATGGGATTAAAATCATACAGGATCTTCAATGCTAAACTTTAGATGAGTCAGAGAAAAACAAACTCTTTACAGGTGGGTAGTAGGAAAATCCGCTCAACGTAATGGTGATTCTGCCCTGGAGTGCTGAGGCATCTGATCCTATTGCTCACAGGTGGCCGATTGCTCAGCCCTGGCCAGTGTGGCTCAGTTGGTTCGAGCATCGTCCCATAAAGGGTTGCAGGTTTGATTCCAGGTCAGGGAACATACTTAGGTTTCAGGTTTGACCCGGGCACTTAGGGGAGGCAACCAATTGGTGTTTCTCTCTTATATCGATGTTTTTCTCTCTCTCTCTTTCTCTCTGTCAGTCTCTCTCCCCTCCTTTCTCTCTATAATTCAATAAACATATTCTCCGGTGAGGATCTAAAAAAATAAAAAAAAGAACTTCAGAAACGTGGCCCCATGAATTAGGTGAATTTGACAAATGTCAGCATTTAGAAAGTCTGAGAATTTCCTGTCTAGCTAGACCTTTGTAAGACCATCGCTCTAATGAAAATTGCAAGTAATTTTGCACGTCTCTGTTAAGTGAACTAAGAATGTCTGGTTACCAAAAACATTACTGATCGCTTGTAACCAACTGGTTTTCTGACCTATCTAGAGTTAAGGGCAATGACCACAGAGGGAAGACCACGGAGTTCTGAGCCCAGATGAGAAGAGGACAAGAACCCCAGCTCTTGACCTTCTTCAGTAGCAAATGCTCATCTGCGGTGTATTCGCAGTCCGCATGCGCTGGTAGCTCAGTACTTCAAAGCAGAGTTCATTAAGCCCAACAGTCTGAGCATGAAGACTGAGAGTGACAACTGGGAAAGTCTAAGAAGAAGGCCTTTTTCAGCCTTCCGTTCTGTTAGGAATACTCATCAATCAGACCCAAAGATTGAAAGTGACCTAGAGATCCTTAGGTTCAAGGTCTTCATTGCTCTGTATGCAGAAACTACAGTGGCTCTTCCAAGGCCCAAAGCCAGCTTCAGGAGCAGTGTCTGGGGAACTTCCTCTGGGGCTTCGTTTACCCATCGGCTCTGACGAGTGACGGGCACCAGGGAAGCACTTCTCAGTGACTTGGGTCTCCTCCCTGGGCCAGGCCCCGGAGACACGAAGGACGCTTGCTTGTGCCCAGGGAGTGGCCACCAGCAGGACAGGAGCGTTGACGACCATTAGGAAAAACCACCAGCGCATGTTGTGAGCTCCGTTCTTAGGATGCCTGAGCCCTGGGCTGAGGTAGGAAGGGGCACAGAGATGACATTCTGACACTCTAGCCACCTGATCTTTCTCTTTGGGGACAGAAAGAATGAGAAAAGGGAAAAACAACAGGACTTTACCTCATGTACAACAGAGTTCCAGAAGTATTTTTTTTTTTTGTAATGGGAATCTGAATGATAAATATAATATTCCAATAAAAATGCTTAGTCTCCGAAATGAGAAGTAATAATTTTCTCACTGTGTCCATTATGGCCCTGAAAGTTTTATCATAGCACATGGTTTTATTTGTTCTGGGAGTCAAAAACAGACTCCATTCCAGCTGTACATTAGCCTCATCTGGGAAGCATTCAAAACAGAAAAGAAAAGAAAAGAAAAGAAGAGAAAAGAAAAAAGAAAAGAAAAGAAAAGAAAAGAAAAGAAAAGAAAAGAAAAGAAAAGAAAAGAAAAGAAAAGAAAGAAAAAAAATACTTAGGCATGGGCCTCACCATAGGTCAACAAATCAGAATGCCTAGGGAGAGAGCATACACAGCACTGCATATAAGCATTGCCCAGAGGACCTGCAGCCAGAGTACAGAACCGCTGGTCTCAAGTCACAAAACCGCCACCTCGGCAGAAAGCGCGCTCCCTGGTGAGGTTAAGCCACAATAGGGGTTTATACAAGCTGCAAGACCGACCGTGTGCTCGTGCGGTGTGTAGGCGGGACGGGCACGCCGGCCATAAAGACAATGTTTCATGCTGACCTTTTGGTACACACAACGCAATGTTCTGCTCTCAGATGTTTACCACTTGCATTCTCAATCTCAGCTGCGTTGCCACATAAATCCCTGTTTGCCCCAAACACACCAGGTATCTTGAGGGAACAGGCAAGTGTTCAGACCTGGGCCTGTGCTTAATTCTGAGGCTGTGTGTCGGTGTTGTCACACACCAAACTGTAACTGTGGAGGTAGGGTTTGAGAAGTTACACAGACAAGGAAGGGAGTTTAATCACAACTATGACAAAAGAACCTCCTGTGACCCAGTCCTTACCTGGAATCTTTTCCATGCAAATTAACACTTTCAAAAAGGGTACACCCCTTCCTCCTTTCTCCTTGTCTGGATGGTGATTGTGTCTGAGCTGTATTTTTCTTGTAAGTCTCATAATAACCTGGCAATAACCACGAGCAGTTGTCATTCCATCCTTCTAACAAGTCAATCACACAGCCCTATCCCAGCCCCAAATAAAGGTTTCTCTCCATCTCTTATCTCCTTCCTTTCGCTCTTTGCAGCATCTCTACATCCCTCATAAAATCAAATTATGAACCCATTTTTAATGTTGAACCAGTAGCAAATATTAGTAAAGTAGAGAATTTGTATATGACATTTCTTTGGATCCCATTGTCCTTTTGATTCCATTCCTTAAGGCTTCCTTTAAAATGCTTAGTCCCCGAAATCATTAACTTCTTTAGATGTTTCATGGTCAAGAACAATCAATAGACTTAGTCCGGGTTGCCTGTTTCCCAAGGGGAACGAAGTGTGGTGGATTCACTTCAGGATGAATTTTAAACAGTGATTTTCACCTCTGAGCTCTTGGTGTCTTGGAGGCTGTGGCATTATTACAAGGGCCTTCCATGTCCATTATGCTCATGAGGCATCTTGGTTTTCCACATCACAAGCTCCTACAGAAATGACAACCCTATTCTCATGCTAGTATTTTTTATTTTTCTATTTACCTATTTGCTTCCTATGTAATATCTCTATGTTTTACTTCTGCTCATAAAACATTGTCTTATTTTGTGTTAGTCTTTATCTTATTTTTATGGGCCATTTGTAACTTGTCAAAATCACTTGGATCTTTTTTATTACAGATACTAACAAGGTCATTGTAATCAGTGTCATTCGTAAGATGAGAGTCCTCTTAACTTGTTCATTCCTGTCCCTGATAAAACAGGAAATGTGCAACAACTGAGGTCCCGGCTATGTTTCAGATAAGAGTCACACCTGGAACTCACATTGCACGTCACCACCCTCTTTTTGAGGGCTACTTCCGATACCTACCTCTTCTTAACTGAATCCTAATCCTGATTTCCTATACTGGGCTTGTTGATACGTAAACTATTTGGGGTCAAATGGACGAGACTTACTTGTATATGTATTCCAATAAATCCATCTCCCTTAGTAGGAGATGAGAGAAAGAAAGACATATGCAAAAGGAGCTAATGGTCCCCTCACTTGGCACAAACAGAAATAGTGAGATGAATCATGTCTGACCCCTTTTAGAGGCACGTAAGCATTTTCACTTTTTTTTTTTTCCTGTGGAAGAGACCTGAAATCTATGGGAGACCAACCTTGAGATACAAAGAAACTTCTGTGTTGTTGGACTGGTGAGTTAATGGTCGCCACCTTCCAGCTAGTAAAAGCTCAGAGATCTGTGTACTTACTATCTAGAAGTAGCAAAGCCAAAGTCAGGGTGTCAAGAATGTTGTCTCCTTCAGGCTCAGAGGATTTTAGCTTTTTCTTCAGGGATGTCTCCTGACCTAGACATTCCTCTGATGCCTGCCGTTGTCTGGGGGAACAAGTCAAGGGTCAACAGGGAGCCTTTTTGTGTCTCTCTTGGCAGGGGGGTTCTCACGTGGCCTGAGAACCAACTCTCAGCCTGAACTCCTCTGGCCCCAGGGGCAATGCCAAGCAGCCGAATGGCATCTCTTGGAATCCTGGGAATTTGCCTGCCTGGCCCCGAGATACTTAGGAAATTAGCCTTGTCCTCTAGGCCCTTGGATGCCACCGGACACGTGCATTTGTATCCTCCTAAAAATGGAGACTAAATATCTTAATAAATGTATACACATATTAAACACCTTTTCTCTTTACCTTAGTAAATAGAGCAACTGCTTTTGGACTTCTTTATTAATTAATTGGATATACTCTTTCTTATAAGATTTTAAATGTGGCATTTGTAGAGAAAAGGAGTAAAAGGAAGACACTCAATAATGAATCCCACTGTCTTTTTGCTTAGAGGAGACCTTAGTTCCTTAAAGGAGAGTTCCGGATTACTTTCAGCAGATTCAGTTGTTTATCCGTTTTCTAACGGCAGGCAGTGCGGGGTCCTGGGGCGGGCCCTGGGAAGCTTTGAGGAACTTAGACCTGAAGTGGGAAGAGAGGCAGGGGGAGAGGCATGGGCACGAGAAGCAGAGCCCTTAGAGGGCTAAAATAGAAATAAAAGCGTGTGTGTGGAAGGCAAGAGAAGAAGAGCAGTTCTGACGAGGGCTGTCAGGGAAGGCTGGCAGAGGCCCAGGAGTCTGAGCTGAGCCTTGGGCGTGGCTATGGTCTGCCAGGCGGGCTCCTGGGAGCAGGACTCGGGCCACTCTCCATGCCTGGTCCAGAGTGCGTGCTCCCTGTACATAGGGTGTCCCCCCATAATGTACACACACATTTTGAATAATTATAAAGGCAAGTGTTTATTAAAATACATCTCATTTTCAAAATTGAGCCATCAGCTGTTAACGTGTGTATACATTTTTGGGGACCCCCTGTATTTGTTGAATGGCCTTTCTGGGAAGCCCATGATCTGGGGATGAGTCTCATTCCAGCTTTATAACTAGAGGAGGTCGAGGCACTTACCCAAAATAGTTGAGTAAAGAATTTCTCTCCCTACAAAAGCCTGGTGCCCGGGAGCAAGCAAGGAAGAGAGATCAGTTGACCTAACCATTATTTTGGTGTAGAAATCAAGGGAATGCAATTCCATTTTCTTGACTTATTGTGGTATGCCATTTCCAGCTTTTATTATTACTGCTAGTAATATAGAAAAGGCGGCCCTAGCTGGTTTGGCTCAATGGATAGAGCATTGGCCCATGGAAGGGTCCTGGGTTCAGCTCTGGTCAAAGGCACATGCCTGGGGGCATGCAGGGGGCAGCTGATCACTGATTCTCTCTCATCATTGATATTTTGATCTCTCTTCTCTCTTCTTTCCTCTATGAAATCAATAAGATAATAATAAAAAGGTAAATAGTGAGCCATGACTGACAGGACACTTTAACTGAGAGATTCACTCAGCAGTGTAAAATGCACTCTAAGTCTCTCCCTTACGTCTGGCATTTGTTTTTGAGAACAAGTAGGTAACAGCGAGGGAGGAAGTCTAAGAGAAACTTCTTTCAGAACTAAATACACACTTCTCCCACTCGCACAAAACTAAGGTTTTTCTCAATGGTCCCCTGTTTTCACAACATGTTACGATAAAGGCACAGAGACCTGTGGAAACTCAACAGGCAAACCAAGAAGCCGTTCTCGCCCAGCGCCTGTCCGGACCTGCTCATTCTCCGGCGCCTGCCCGCTCTCACGCGGGCTCAGCTGAGCCCCAGGTGCTGGCCACCCTAGCCAACGGGGTGCTTCAGAAGGCTCAGGCGATCCAGCCTCTGCCAGGTGGTTCAGTTGTTTGGAGCAACGCCCCTTACACCAAAAAAGGTGGTTCGATTCCCGTAAGGGCACATCCCTAGGTTGGAAGTTCTATCCCATTCTGAGCATGCACAGGAAGCAACCAGTTGAAGTTTCTCTCTTACATCTCTCTCTCTCTCTCTCTCTCTCTCTCTCTCTCTCTCTCTCTCTCAAATTCAATTAAAAAACAAAAACAAAACACAAACAAACATATCCTCTGTGAGGACTGAAAAATAAAATAAAATAAAATAAAATAAAATAAAAGACTCAGGCAATTCAAGCCAAGCTAGCATTGTAGCTTGTCTGGTCCTGAGAGTGTGCTCCACTTCTAATCACTGAACCCACACTCCACCCTGTACCCCAGTTCTGGACTTAGAGAATCGACCTTTGCTGCCTTGTAGGGAATTCACCCAGCACCTGCATGTCTGGAGGTTTGGGGTTTTCCCTCCGTCTTCACATTGGTCCTTTACTCCTTCCCCAGCCCACCTGCCGGGATCCAGAGTCTGGCCTTGGAAGTGCAGGCTGTCACTCCCCACACGATGACTTCTGGAATTCCCCTCGCTAACTGCTTCCCATCCACCACAAGAAAACTGTCATTTTCCTCGATCCCTGTCTGCTCGGACCGTGGCCGATTTTAAAGAGAGGCGCCTAGCACAGTGCTGAAGGCCCCGGGCCCGGAAGGCACGTGGTCTGGATTCACACTCTGCCTCAGAGGTTGACTCTGCCGCCTCCGACCTGTGTATTCCTGCGCAAATGGCTAAGCCTGCGTTGCCTCACCTGCAGAACGAAGAGGCCTGGATAATAACCACAGCAGCCTCCTCAGAGGACCGCTGGGGGAGCAGTCAGCTGTGCCCCGGGCTGGCCCACAGGAGAGCTGGAGGGGGCAGCCCTCCCACCTCCCTCCCCGCACAGCTAGCACCACGGGGTTTGCCCGCGCTGGCGTTAGGCCTCTTCATTAGTGGGCCACCGCTCACCAGGTCCCCCCGGCCTGTGGCCTGCGAAGGGACAAATGTTTCGGTGGCTCACAGAGGCCCTGGGATCCACCCCTGCTAGTGTCCCTTGCTCTGACCACACTGGCTTGCCACTGGTGCCCAGAACGTGCCAAGTGTCCTCAGGTCTCTGGGCCTTTCTCTCCTGCTGTTCCCTCTGGTGGACAACGCCAGGGACCCGTTACTGCCTCTCGTGTTTGGTGAGCACGTGTTTGGGCTTTGCAGGCTGTTGGAAATCCTCTGCTTTCTGTCCGGTGTTGGCCTGCCCTTAGTTACACGGCCTCCCTTGGATGTGTTTGCATGTGTGCTTCCCAGATCAACACTAAACCTCTTGCAGGTAGGAGCAGTGAGTTCACGCTCAGCCAGTGCCTGCGCCTGCGCCTGCTCATACCCTCCCATGGCAGCACCGTGCAGAGCAATGGGTGGGGATCCTGAGGTTTGCGTGTGACATGTCCCGTCCCGCACAGAGCCCGGACGGGAGAAGGGGCTTGTGGACTTCTATTTATCTTTGCTTCCTTTCCTCCCAATCTCCTCCTTGTTTCCTGTTTTGAGCCCAGAAATCAGCATACTTTCCAGTCAATCATTGTCAATGAGCAAATGTAATTGTGTTTGATACCCACAACGTGCATGACATGATCCAGTGCAATCTCTAGATGCAATTTGCCTTTTTACATAGGATCTCTCAATGTCCATTCGTATTGTAATGTTGTTGTTGCTGGACTCAAGAAAGGTTTATACATGGAATGCACCTTTTACAAATGTCACCGTTAAATCCCTACTCTGAGGTTAAGCACATAGATGCACCATCAAAATGTCTGCCTCTTAATGACCTGAGCAGCTCACAGTGGCTGAGGGGAAGCTCGGTGGTGTTTTTAGGAATATGCACTTCCTCCGCTTTGAAATAACGACCAATAAGAGACATCTTCGCAAGTTTCGATGAAGAAAACAAGATGTGTTTTCTATTTGGGCCATCAGCATGTTCCCGTGAGAGGCAGGAAGCATGTACTCTGTGCAGGTGTCAATCTGTTCTACCAGCTAATTCCCCGGGTATTTGCACAGTACATGGGTCATGCAGATTTCCTTTAAGACAAAATTAAAAAACATTTCCTCCACCCTAAACAATGGTTCGTATGAAAGCATGCCATTTTTTTTGTTTGTTTGTTTCCTGAACTAACTGAAAGAGAGTTTAAACTATTTTAAACATCTTAACCTTTGATTGAGCAGTTGACAAAGTACGTGATGGAAGGGTGTCAGTCTAATTAAACCTGTGTTCCAGGGAGAGAAGCCGAGGGGTCAGGATAGATGGCGGTTAAGAGCTCCTCCTCCGAGTTCTGTGCAGCTTGAAGGCGGCGCTGATGGACAGGAGAGAGGGGACACGGGAGAGTGGAGAGGAAAGAAACCATGTCTGGAATGTGGACATTTTGCTCATTCAGCTAAAAAACAGTGGACTGGTATGTATGGGGCTTCAAGTGCATTCCAGGTGTAGGAGTCAGTGGCAGGTCACTGTCAATCCATTTGTGACCATAGAGGTTTTCTTCCAAACTTGGGCACTTCTGGGCATGAATGGGGACACTACTACTAGTTAGTTACTCAGGGCTGGCCAGGAGTCACTGGTTTATGTGGGACAGCCTAAGACATAGGAGCACCTCCCCTCCCATGTCACCATGAGCTGGCTGTAAGCCCGAGTGGCCTCAAGGGATGGAGGACCATTGAGCACGGTTGGTTTGGGAACCCTCGATGGTGTTTCAAAACTCTCCAGCTTAAATGGGCCCGACTCCCAAGCATTTTCCTGGCAGGAGGAACATCTGGAGCTATGCAGGGTGATTCATCTGTTATCTTTGGGTGAAACCATCTAAGGTGTATATCTTTAAGCCAATCTTGGGTACAATTACTTCTAAACAAATGTAATCACTAGTGAGCTTTGAAAAACAAAGACTCTTAGGCCCCATCCCTAGAAGTGCTAATTTAGTAGATCTGTAGTGCACCCAAGCATCAGTATTTTTTAAAAATTCCTCTGGTTTGTCAGCTGTTCAGCCAAATTTGGATTTGTCAAGATGCGACGATGTTTTAAAAAGGCTGAAAATGTCACACTTTCAATAAGAAGGTTAGAAACTGAGCACCAATGTGGGAAGAGAGAATTTTAGAGAATTGGGATATGGTCCATAATTTAAATTGCACTTTTTATAGGGCCCAAACAGGGGCAGATAGTATAAAAAATGTGCCTCTTATTTTCCCCAAGCCTTGTTTACTGGCTCTGGAACAACTGGAGGCATTAGAGGTGAGGTGCTTTTGAACTAAACCCTGAAGGTTCTAAGGTTTTTAACAGACAGCAGAATTTGGTCAAGGAATTTTGGCAAAAGTTTTCAAAGGAAACTGCGTGAAGGGAGGCAAGCAGCTAGCCATAAACTCTGGGTGGTGCTCCTATCTACCTTATACCTTATTGTAGGCCCTGACACACAATAGTAGGTGTATAATAACCATTTATTGAAAGGTGGATAGTTTTTTTTTAAGGGGGGCACTATTATATTATATGAGAATGACTCTCATTCTTTTTTTTTTTTTAATAGTTGGGGAAATTGAAGCATACAAACATAAAATAGCTTGCCCAAAACATTTTTAGGACTGGTGTTTACAACATCCAAACAAGTATGCTCCCTGTTTATAAACCAGACCCTCTGGGATGACTGAAGAAGAGAAATCTACTGCCCTAACCCCCTTCAGCCTTCTCTCCATGGTGAGCAGTACCACGCTATTGAGACTAAGCTTTCTAGCTGGAAGAGGCCACAAGAGCTGTAGGCCCTTATATTGGAACCAACGGACCTGATGGCTATATGCACGCATTTTCCTAACGGTTAGAGAAAAACAATTTTGTGCCTGCATGTTTAGGAATGATCACACTCAAGTTTTTGTGTGTTTTTTTTTTTTTTTTAAGTTGCAAAAATATCTTTTCTTATTCTGGCACAATACTCTTTCCACTCTGTCAGGGTACCTTTGAGTATCTCTGTGTTAGGGATATTTGTAGGGGCCAAAGGTTTATTTTTTAGAAACTTCTTTAAAAACAAAACAAAACATAGCATTGCAAATTTTTTCTTCAGGAGGTCTGTGAACATTAATGAAGATAATATACTATTATAGTACAGACAACAATGAAGATAATATAGTATCATAGTATATACAAGGTCCAGAGTATGGAAGCGAGTGTTTCTTGGCATAAACCATCTTTGTATGAAAATGGCAGCCCTGCCCTTCCCCACTGCAAACGCAGCCCGCTGCAAAGGCCCAGAACCCACAGGTGCGCGCAGTGCAGGCCTCCTAGGGCCCAGCTCTCTCACCATTCCATCACAGAGAGCTTGTGCGGAAACCAGGGCAAGCTCAAAAGCCGTTTCACTTGAAATATGCAAGTGTCTGTGGTTTCTATGGACTTGAGTGGGCGGGCTGCATACTGGGCTTTCCTGATGCTGCTTACTATTGCAGCCGTTCTCACTTTAAGCACATGTATGTATGTATGTATGTATGCATGCATTGGCTTACTTATGTTAATCCTCTCCTGAGGATATTCTTCCCATTGGTTTTTAGAGAGAGAGAGTGGAAGGCAGGGAAGGAGAGGGAGAGAGACACATTGATTGGTTGCCTCCTACCCCCACCCACACTGAGGTGGGGGATGGAACCTGCAATCCACGTATACGTCCTTGACTCTGAGTCCAACTCAGGACCAAAGTTCTGATCACTAAACGACACTGGCCAGGGCTAAGCCCCTTTAAAATGTAGCTGACACTGTTATTAATTGGGAGAATTACCTACATCATGGATTTTTTTACAGCTCAAGGGTATTTAGTGTATCTTATCCTATCTAATAAAGAGGAAATATAAAAATTGACCATCATGCCATAACAAAAATGGCTGGGATCACAGCGGAGGCAGGGATCGCACAACACAAGATAGGTGCACCCACAGTGGAGGCTGAGTTCTCATAACGAGCCTTAATGAACAATCACAGGGACCTGAGGCTACTCCCCCCCCCCCCCACCTGGTGGGGCTTGACAGGGGACCTCAAGCCATGCCCCCCTGGCCTGGGCTAGGGCACCTCAGACCATGCACCCTGCCTCAGCTCTGGGCCGGGGGACCTCAGGCCATGCCCCCTACCCCGGTGCTGGGTCAGATGACCTGAGGCCAAGCACCTCTACCCAGTGGGGCTTGACAGGGGTGGAGCCAGGGGGTCTGGATCTAGCCCAATGTGGGTGGGCCAGCCGAGTCTGGATCTTGTGCAATTTGGAGACACACATGGGTGGGTGGCGACTTGACTCTGGTTGCTGTGGTATGTCCCAGACTCTGACAGGGAGATTTTCATATACATTTTACTAATTTTCTTTAATCTCTGATACTCCTATTATAGAGAAAGGGTAAAAGGTAATATTAAAATATTTCCTCTAATTCCCTTTAATGTGCACAAATTTTGTGCACTGGATCACTAGTATTAAATAATATGACATTCTATTCAGTTAGAACAAAGTGGAGCTAATTCTTCTTTTTTGTTTCCTTTCTTTTTACCACAATTAAGAGGTAGAAAAGACTTTCCATAAGCATTTAAAATGTGTATCACTGTTGGCTGAACTTGAAATTGCTTCAGGTTTTGATGAATGAATAATATCTCCCCATTTTATTATAGTTCTTTACTCAATGATGTGAGGATAATTTCCCATCAAAGATGACTATAATGCTCTTTTATAAGCTGGAGACTGAATCCCATGCAAGGTCTCAAGTGTGGCAGAATATCCATCACTATCTCCCAACAAACACACAAACGACAGTCCTAACAGAAGATAATATTACCAACTAGAAGTCCAGTGCATGAAATTTGTGCACGAGGGAGGGAGGAGCCCCTCAGCCTGGCCTATACTCTCCCCCATCCGGGTCCCTTTGAAAGTTGTCTGACTGCCTCTTGCAATCCAGGACTACTGGCTCTTAACCACTTGCCTGCCTGCCTGCCTGCCTGCCTGATCACCCCTAACCACTCTGTCTGTCTGCCTGATCTCCCTTAATGCTCCCCTACCAGCATTATTGCCCCTAACTGACCCCTTGCTGCCCTGATTGCCCCTAACCGCCTCTGCCTCACCCTGCACCCAGGCTACCCTACCTCTGGCCAGCCTCAGGCACCCAGGACCCGGGCTGGCTCCACCCACGCTGGCCATAGCTGCAGGGGACTCTGGATGGGTGCCTTTGCCCGGGCTTCAGCTACAGGTGCCCAGGACAGCAGGGTGGGTGGTTTGTCCCTCTCCCAGGCACAGCCTGGCTGGTCCCCATTCCTCTCTCCCTAGTGTTGAGTGTGTCTGAGTAGTTACAGCATGATGGTGTGACAACCATTTGCATATTAGCTCTTTATTACATAAGATGTGCTGAGTTCTTTGAGATAATTTGATCTTTTGAACCTTATGCTTTGATTATAGCTATACCGAGTAAACTTAAAAATTACTATTATATTGATATTAATTAGCAATCACTCTAGAATGATTTCAGGTTGAAAGAGATCACAGAGGCTGTTATTTTGAAACCAAAACAGATATGATTACCATGTGCATGCCTTTTGCTGACTATTTAAAAAATTTCATGTCTGTTTAAGAATCATTACATTCAAGCTTTGGAAAAGAAAATTACAAATGCAGCCAAAACTGGTTTGGCTCAGTGGATAGAGCATCAGCTTGCAGACTGGAAGGTCCCAGGTTCGATTCCAGTCAAGGGCATGTACCTTGGTTTCGGGCACATCCCCAGTAGGGGGTGTGCAAGAGGCAGCTGGTTGATATTTCTCTCTCATCTATGTTTCTGGTTCTTTATCTCTCTCCCTTCCTCTCTGTATCAATAAAACATATTTTTAAAAAGATTTAAATTATTTAAATTAAAAAATTTAAATTACAAATGCATATTTGTATTTTCCAACAAGATCTCTTCTCATATGTCTTGATTTGTCTCAGAACTAACATCAGAATTATCTCAACTAATTTCTCCCCTCATGACAACAGTCCAGGAGAATCACATAATCTTGTCTTTTCTTCCCTTGTGATAGATTTTAAAATATCTTTTTAGATAGTAACCATGTGAAAACATGGATAGCATTTTAAACTTCTTTAGCCCTTAAATTCCTGTTGATGTTAAAAAGTAGGAAGTGGAAGGTAGCCTCATATAACCACTCCATTCCCTTCTAATTCTTAGATGATTTTATTCCCAATGCTACCACATACTGTCCTTCCCATTTTGTGCAATTATAGTCTAGGTATTCTCTGCTCATCTAGACTAGCTATGTTTTATTATATCCTGTGCCCTAACCATTCATCTTCCAAAATGCCTACCTTCAGCATGCCATGCTTATGCTTGAAGTGCTCCTGACTGCACTGCTGACCTGTTAAGAGTTGAAACTTATCATGTGACTCTGCCCCCTGGCCATGATGAGTCTGTTCATCTTATGATTGACTACTCTGTTCTATTCAATAAAAAAAGGGATATGAGGCATTGCAGGCTCATGACCTTGGAGAGACATTCTCGCACCCATGCTTTGCTCATTTAGAATGGCCCCCTTTGCTTCTCTCAGATATCTGCATTCCATTTGTCCTGTATGACCCAACTCAGACTGCATCTCCTTCATGCTCTTCTCCACTAACCTTCCTCTAGTGCAGCCTCCTTCTCTTTCCCTAATGCCCTCTTTATAGTAGAGCCTCCTTAACACTTAATACCACTCACTTAAAACAAACTTTGTTGAGGAATGATTAACAAATATAATTGTATATATTTAAAGTATACAATATGATCATTTGACATATATCTACATTGTAGAATGATTACCAAAATCAAGATAATTAATACCATTCATTTTTTAAAAGCTTTATTATGCAATAGTCATTATTACTTACTTTTGACTTATTATAATATACTAGAGACCCAATGCACAAATTCATGCACAGGTAAGGTCTGGCCAGACCAGCCCCAATCAGGGTGGATCAGGGTTGGGCCTGCAGGGTGAGGGGCTGCAGGGGACCATGGATGGGTGGCTTTGCCTGGGCTTCAGCCACAGGTGTTTCAGCAGGAGGTTGGCTGGGTGGCCCCACCCCCAAATGGTGTGTGCGGGGAATCAGGGGTGAGGCCAGCTGAGGGGAGGGCCTGCAGAAGGTTGGTTCTACCAGCCCCACCCCTGCTCCAGCAGGTTCACAGGCCAAAGTGGATGTTATAGCAACTGGTCATTCTGGTCATTAGGGCATTCTGGTGGCTGGCTTTTTATATATAGACTAGAGGCCCGATGCATGAAGATTTGTGCAAAATGGGCGTTCCTTCCCCTGGCTGCTGGCACTGCCTTTGCTCCAGCTGGAACCGCCTTTTTGCTTTGGCCTGGCGCCGCCTTTCTGCCTTCCCATGCTGCCCAGAGGCCTGGAACAGCTAGCGCAGTGCAGAATGCCTATGTCACCATGGTGACAATGCAAGCATCCGGCCCTGCCCCCCGCTGCTTAGCACCTGTATGCAAATTAACCTGCCATTTGTGTTGGGTTAATTTGCATACTCACTCCTGATTGGCTGGTGGGCATCACAAATGTATAGTCAATTTACATCTTACTCTTTTATTAGTGTAGATATTTAGTTTATTTCCAAAATGATGATGTGAGAGCTTACTGTAGTAACTGCATAAAACAGCATGCCAGTTGGAAATGAAGTGAAAATTAAAATCCATATGTGGGAGAGAATAAATAACATGGATCAATAAAACTTAAAATCTAGTTATATGTTTCCTGGCAGTCAAACCAAAAAGAACCCATTAGTTACTATGTGGCAGTGACTTACTGTTGTGATATTGTATGTGTGTATTTTTTTAAGCTTTTCATCTATATGTATCTTGTCTCATAATTCTAATCTTTGTGATTTCTAGAAATTATTTTAGGAATTATCCTTTGTAGTATGTGTTTAGTTCAGCATATAAGACTTAAATAAGTGAATTACTTGATGGCTAATGTGATATCAGAATCATAAAATTGAAGCCATTTTATTTATGTAGAAATTCAAATTATGTACATAATAAACCCTGGATGGAAATGGGAACGTAAAAAGAAGACATAAAAATCTTGGAAGGAGAAGGGTCTGAAGTTGTGATCACTTTAATTAGAGGAAATTTTAAGAAGCATCCATAGCCCACTCTTTTTAAATAAATATCAATACAGATATCTCATATATAGAGCAGCAAACTATTAGTAATATAAGAAACAAATTCAGTGGAACTAAATGGTATAGAATAAGTTATGCCATTAAAACCAGTGGAACAGTGGTAAAACACCTTGAAATAAATCATGACACAGCCAGTTCTGAGTTTTCTTTCTTTTCCTACATGGCTGCTGTTTTATGGGATGTAGAGGATACTGTAGAACAAGCATGTCAAACTCAAAGGCTAATACAGGCCAAATAAATAAGGTTTAAGTTTATGTGAGCAGCAAAAAAACAAAAGATTTTCATAGAAACGTAGGTTTATTTCGATAGAGACATCCCAAATACAAAGGGCTGAAATGAGTGAGTAATCCTAATGTATAAAAGGCCAGGGGCTGTCATGACTGAAACAACCGGATGGACGATCTAACAACAGGCTGCACTGGCGACAAAGCTGGCGGGGGGGGGGGGGGGGGTTAGTGAAGGATGACCAAATGACTGAAAGCAGGCTGTGTGGGGCAACCAGACTGGCAGGGGGCAGTTGGAGGAGACCAGGATGGTGGGGGGCAGTTGGGAGTGATCACGCCTGTGCGAGGGAGGGGCAGTAAGGGGTAACAAGATTGGTGGGGGGTATTGGGGAGACCAAGCTGGCACAGGGGGCAGTTGGGGGCAACTAGGTTGGCACAGTGGGGCAGTTGGGACAACCAGGTCATCAGGGGGGCAGTACAGGGTGACCACACTGGCAGGCAGAGGTAGTTAGGGGGGGAATCAGGCTAGCAGGGGATCAGTTAGGGGTGATCAGGCAGGCAGGCAAGTGAGTAGTTAGGAGCCAGCAGTCCCAGATTGTGAGAGGGATGTCTGACTGCCGGTTTAGGCCAATCCCCAGGCCTAAACCGGCAGTCAGACATCCTCTAAGGGGTCCTGGATTATAGAGGGTGCAGTCTAGGCTGAAGGGACCACCCTTCCCATGCATGAATTTCATTAACATAAAATAATCGAACATTTTAATAAAAATTAATACTTTTTCTTGAACATTAACTTACCAGACACTAAATAACTGCACAAATTAATAAACGTGATTCAAATAAACCTATTTTTCTTGTTCTCCAAAAGTGAAATATTTTCTGTTGTATACACTAAACAAGTCAGTCTAAGACTAATGACGTGGCAACCGGCTGCTAAAATGGCGCGCCCTTGTGTAAGGTGTGTAAGGGAAATAAATGCAACGCAATTATAGTGATCAGTCATTAGCAAACATTATACAATATCCTGTAACAGGCTATTGTAAAAATTAAGTTATGAAATGTTTATTAAAACGTTTCTTACATACCATTATATTGGTTGGGCCACCAAAATATTCCTTGTGGGCGGTGAGTTTGACATGCTTGCTGTAGACAATACTATGCGATTCCTCTCACTGTACATCAGGGTTTAATGTTTTCTACATTCAGCGTTATTATCCTAACCTTGGCATAGGACCCTTTTGCAAAATGCAGAGAACATTCTAGGCTGGTGCTGTCCAAATGCTCTACAGCTATGCCGTCCCATATGGCAGCCCCTAGACTCATGTGCCGGGAACTCCTTGTGGCTGGAGTGACGGAGGAGCTAAATTTTAAGTTTTATCTTATGTAAAGTACTTAAACTTAAATTCCAAGTGGCTAAGTGGCTACGGAATTGGACACGGCTGTTTTACCCAGCCTTTGGAACAGAACTTCCTTTCCCTGATTTGGTACCTTTAACAGTAGATTCAATTGATCGCTGTTTATTATCATGCGAAGTTTTAACAGTGAGGCTTTGGATGTCTTTATTATTTTAAGAAATCTATGCCATCAAAATAAAATGTAGGGAAATTCATTATTTATTGTCATGGTAACACGAGGAGGATCACCCCTGCTTCTGTCATTGGGCTGATGCCTGGACTCAAAGAAAAGGACTGGGCTCTCTGTAAGGTGCAAGCCCTTCCTCCGCCTGCCTCTGGCACAGGGCACTCTGGTTCTCTCCCCCTCTCTGCAGGGCGTTCTGAAGTCCTAAGTGGGGCATCCGAGTAAGCGGGCCTCCCGAATTCTTCCCAAGGCAGATTTTTTTTTTTTTCTGTCCGCCTTGCTTTGCTCTATGGGCAAGTGGGTGGGGTTTGCTTTCTCTGAGCCAGCGGGAGCTTGCTCTGACTCTCCCTTTTAATTCCTCTAATACGAGGATTCCCGCACTTGCCCTCTGAAATGCTATTTTGTAAACTGCTATTTCCTCTAAGCCCGTTATGCCCTTTTTCCATCTGCATTCAAGTCTCTTTTCCCAGAGGGCTCTTCTTTCCCAACTTAGTCATGCTAAGTGTGGAGAGCCACATCCACACTCCTGGCGCTCTGACTCATCGGGGAGGTCTGCCCGCCCGCCCGCCCCGGAGCCCCGCTAGCTCGCCCTGTGGCGGAACAGCAGGCAGGCTCGGGGCGCCAGCCCTTCCTGACTTCTTCTGCCTCTTTTCCTGGCGTCGCTCCTTGGTGCCCAAAGCTACAGGAGAAGGGGGAAGGCAAAAACGCCCTTACCCCTTTTAAGGTAATGTTTTTAGTAAACAGTTTATGGCAATTGCCATTTTCAGTTTATAAGCCGCTTTGGTTATTGCTGCTACCTTTAAATGTTCCATGATGGGCTAGTAGAAGAGCCTGCCAGGGCTCCACATCGCCTTTTCCCCTCCGCCAGCAAGCGGAGAGAGTGCACTCTGCTGCCACGTTCTCCCTCTGGCTCCAGGTTAAGCTGTTCCCCCCTTTGAACTCTATTATTCATGAGTGTGAGCAGTGTCAGCTCTGTGTCCCCCGTGGTGGCCAGAAGGCCAGGGGGAGGCGGTTCGTTCACCCCCTGGACCGCTCTGGGGAGTGCAGACCCGGTCTCCGCACCCCGGCTCCCCGGCCAGGACTTTCCTCGGCCCCCCTGGTGCCTCCAAGAACACCCTCTGCCAAGGATGGCTCACGCCCATGATTTCACAATCCAGATGGGTTCAGACGATGAATTCCTCTGACTTGATTTGCTAAAAGGGTCAAAGTTAAATAACATCACGAAATAAAAAATAAAATAAAAACTGACCCCCAAGTCAGGTCTGAGTTTGGCCAATAACCTGTTCCATTAACCTATTTTTAATCCCACCCAGAACATCCTGAAAGTATAAAAAGTAGTACCTGCGGCGGGAATGGCCCCGAGGCTCAGCGAAAGCTGGTGCAGGTGGTCGCTCCAGAGGCAACTTTGCACGTCTAACTCACCCCCGGGTTTCCATGGGAGAAACCCAGAGCTGTGCATTATTTCTGACTTGGTAGTTTTGTTCAGCTGTGCACCAGTGCCATGTTTCTTCCCCCCTCCCCCAGTTAAAACACCCTTCATATACGGATCTCTATGAGTATGCATGCATATATATATTTGCATAGTCAGTCTGTCTTTAGATGCAAGCACTTCTACCCACTTTCCCGTGTAGAGGAAAATCAGTTCAGTTGCTTGACTTCAGCTGAGGGGAGCATGCCCACTCCGGAGCCCGGCGTTCGCTTTTGGCAGGAGACCTCAGAAATGACCTTCCTGCGCCACCCGTTTGTGCAGTGGGCACCACCCCTCACCGGACTTTCCCCCTGAGAGAGAACGGGGTGACCCGTAGCGTCACCATCCCACCCTTTCCGGGAGTGGGAGTGGGGTCTGCCTGCGGCTGCGACCAGGCGCTTCTTTGGCCAGAAGAGAGAACGCCTACAAAGTTCAAGTTAGCCAAATTCCACCTGAACTGGCCAGCAGGATGGGGCAGGGGAGACCGAGCCCAGAAAATGGGGTGCGTGTGCGCCCCGGCGGTGCCGTTAGAAGGGAGCGCACACACAGGCTGCTGGCCCGGGAGAGGTATCGGGGCCCGACAGCGCCCCCTCCGGCCACAGACCCCCTTCCTACCTTGACCACGTGGTCGTTGAGATGCTTGGGGTCGCGGTTCACCAGGTCGATCTCCTTGGTGTGCACGTCGTACACCTGCCTCTCGCTCATGTCGTCCGCCATGGCCTTGTTGTTGGGCTTGTAGATGTTGCCCTGCTCCCGGGAGGGGACGGTGTAGAGGTGGCCCTGCAGGGGCGGAGGAAAGTCCCCCAAAGACCCGCGAGCGGTCAGACGGCAGCCCGGCCGCGGAGCAAACCTCCGGCCCGAATGGCAGGAGCCGCCCCGCAGCCGCCGCGCCCGCGCTTTAAGAGCGGGGCGAGCGCACCACACCCTCCCTCCCGCCCCACGGAGCGCGGCCTCCCGCCGCCGCCAGGGGTCGGGGCACCCGCCGCCGCCGCCAGGGGTCGGGGCACCCGCCGCCGCCGCCAGGGGTCGGGGCACCCGCCGCCGCCCCGCCGCCGCCCCGCCCCGCAGGGCCAGGTACCCCGCCCCGCGCCGGGCGGCGACGGGACCGGCCCCCGACTTCCCCACCGCCCCCCTTTCCACACCCCGAGGGCTCCACCTGCCCCACCTTCTCACCCCGCCCCGCCCCGCTATTCCTTCCCCCTCGCTCCTCCGCAATCCACTCCATCCTGAGAGTCAACTTGAACCCGGACTCCTGGAATGTCCCACCTCCTAGCTTCCCCGCGGCGTTTCCCCGGCACCTGCCCCGTCCTCCACCCTCCTTCTGCCCTTAGCTCTCCCTGCCCCCCGTCCCCTACACCCCCCGATCCTCATGCCCCAACCTCAGGGCGGAGCCGGGTCGGACCCCTAACCTCCCCAGTACCTCGCACCTGCACCCCGACTCCGACCCAGCCTCGGCGCGTTTGGGGAGACGGAGCCCCCACGCCCCGGCTGGAGGTGGTGGGTGCGAGGAGGGCGGGGAGGCGGTGGGTCCCCTGCAGACACCCCGCCCGGCGCCGGGGCAGGAGGGCCCTCCAGGCGGCGGAGGGCTCGGCGGGCGAAGCGCAAACACGGCCGCCGCCGCGGGTGGGGCCGGGCCCGGCGGGGGCGGGGGGACCGTCCCGGGACCGGGCGGCGGTGACCGGCTCCCACCCGGCGCCCCAGTCCCGCCTCCCGCCGCGGGGGTCCCCCGTCAGGTGGCACCTGGACCCGCGGAGAAACTCTCCCCCCGACCCAACCTCACACCCCGACCACCGCTCCGCCCCCTCCAGCTCCGGCCCCGGCCTCCCCGGGAGGGAAACGGGAACGGTTCCTGCCCCCCCACCGCCCGCCCGGCCCATCCCGCCGCCGCCGCTCAGCCAGGGCTCTCCGAAGTGGAGAGGGTTCTCCAGAGTGGAGAGGGGGCTCTCCAAAGTGCAGAGGGCTCTTCAAAGTGGGGAAGAGGGCTCTCCAAGGTGGAGAGGGTCCTCCAAAGTGGGAGAGCCGCCGGGCCCGGGGCCGATAGCAGAAGCGGGCACTCCCCGGCGCGGCGCGGCGCGCCCAGCCTACCTCGGAGTCCACGTATTTGCCCCCAGACATGCTGGCCCCTGGCAGGCAGGCTGGCGGAGGCTCCTGAGACTCCCCGGCCGTGATTTAAGGGAGCGGAGGAAGAGCGGTCTGTATTGTAGGGGGGGCGGGGATGGAGCTCGGGGAGGGGCGCGGGCTGGGAGGGAGCCTCCTGGCCGCCCGCCCGGCCGGTTCCGCTCGGGCTGGGCAGGACCTGCCGCCGGTCCGGGCTCGTCCCGAGGCTCCGGGCGCGGGCGGGCGGGGGGCGGGGGGGGGGCGCCCCGGGGAGCGGGGGGTGCGCTTCCCCCACGCCGGGCGGGCGGCTGGGCAGAGATTTTAAACCCGGGGCCACGTCTTCCCAGCGGGGAACCCCCAGAGGCGCCCCGAGGAGGCGCCTGTTTCCCGGGGCATCACCCAGCGGGGTGGGGAGTGGGGTTCCCGCCCGCCTGCAAGATAGATGCCGGGAGGGAGCCTGAGCTTCAGAGAGAATTCTGCCCTTCCTAAGCCATTTCTTCTCACCGTCCTTCCAAGTTCCGTCGTAGCCTAAGACACTACTGTCTCCTTGTTTCTCACAGAGGAAGAGATTAAAGAAAAAATGGCCGGGAGCCCTAAGGTGCAGCTCACGTCCGAACACAGGCAGAACCCGCGGGCCATGTGCGCGGAGCTGCGGTGTCTGGTCTCCATCCACCAGCAGCGGCTGTGGACGGGGGAACGGGAGAAACGGGCATGCAGAATCACGGAATGTTCCCCAACCGCTTCTGGAATGGCTTCCAAATAATGTGGAATAAGGAATGAAGCAGTAACCTTTTCTACAAAAGTATTACAAGTGTTTTCTGTAACAAACGGAATTTATGCCAACAGGTTATGCCTGTTGTACAGTGTTTGAAGTTGGTAGTAATTAAAATGTGTCATCTGTTCCTGAATTGGGGACTTCTCCTCTCTTTACCTTATTATAAATCAGCACAAGATGGATTAAACAATGATCAGTCATTTTTACTTTAGGAAATTTACTGTCCAAGAATGGAAAGGATTTTTTTAAGCCCAAGTTTCCACATGCAATCAAAAGTCAAATTATGACTTGAAAAAAAAAAAGTTGGAATTATACCCGAAAGGGCACATGTTACGTTAAAAGAACTGACAGTCTAGAAAAGGATCTGGGGGGGGGGGGCACAAAAAGAGGAGAAAAAGGGAATAGAAGCTGGAAGTTTTAGAGCTGATTACCTGGTTGGTTATCTATGATACTACAAAAGAGAGCCTATTGTTGATAGCAACGGGCAACACAACTTTTATTTATTTTTAAAATATTTTATTGATTTTTTTACAGAGAGGAAGGGAGAGGAATAGAGAGTTAGAAACATCAATGAGAGAGAAACATTGATCAGCTGCCTCTTGCACACCCCCTGATGGGGATGTGCCCGCAACCAAGGTACATGCCCTTGACTGGAATCGAACCTGGGACCCTTCAGTCCGCAGGCCAATGTTCTGTCCACTGAGCCAAACCAGCTAGGGCAAAAAGTTTTGTGTGTGTGTGTGTGCGTGTGTGTGTGTGTGTGTGTGCGTGCGTGTGTGTGTGTGTGTGTGTGTGTGTTTAAATGTTATTTCTACCAAATTTCATTTCTAAATTCTTTGGACAAATTGTGTTAACAAACATGCTATGCTAGAAAAGGGTCTTGCCAGGCGCAGTGTTGTGTGGCGCCCCGGCTGCTCATCTGGGTCTTCCTCCATAAATGTTGGCTGCACAGCACTTGGGGTTAACTTCTGTGGAAAAAATGTGGACGCCGGTTCCCACCTATTGTTATTCCGTCTTCAGCTGGGATGAGTAATCTTGACCGTGAAAAGCGTCAACAGGAACAGGGAGAGAGCATGTCCTGCATTCCAGCAGGAGACGGGCTTTCTGGGGAGGCCCGCGGGTGAATGCTTAACCAGCACTGAGGGAAGGGAGAGCAGCTGGCTGGGGAAGGAAGTCTACGTCTACAACAGCAGCGCAGACCCATAATGCTCAGCGAAGCGTTGTCAATGCCAAGATGGATTCCTAATGAGAGGAAAAAGCACAGATCTTCATTAACCTGCCTCAACAAGAAGCTGGCACAAAAGAGGAACAGATCTTTTTGTGATTATAATAGTTGAGTTCAAGAACTGACTCCAGCTTTATGAGAGAGAAAAAAAAAAAAGATGAAGAAGAACATTGTTGGCATAGTACTGGAATTGGAGTAAACAGATGATGTAAAAACAAAGCATAATGTTTTTTTTCTTTGATTCCCAGATAGATAACGTTAGGCTTGGAGGCAAGTTAATAACTTTCTCTAAATCATTTACTAAAACATGGGTAAATGGCCATCGTCGGCCCTCTATTGTTTTTAAAGAGGCAGTCTCAAAAGTCAGCCCGCATATTATATGTTACTAAAAATATACAGCTGGAAGGGACACAGATCGTGCAAACCAGCCGTCTTAGAGATGAGAAAACCGAAGTTTAAATACATGAATATTATTTATCCTTGAGGAGGTTTGCGGGGTGTGGACAAAAAAAGGGGCCCCGCATGCTAACCTGACAAGTTCAGGGAAGTCTTGCAAACTCAAGGCCCTAAAGTAACCGCAAAGGATGGTCTGAAGTTAAAACTTTAACTAAAAGCAGTTTATAGTGGATATCATGTCCTAGACTAGTCTCTTCCCCGACCAAGTTCAATCTTTACCTTATCAGAGCCTATTGTCTTTTTAAAAATATATATTTTTTAATTGATTTCTGAGAGTTAGAAAGAGGGGAAGAGAGAGAAACATCAATGATCAGAGAGAAGTCATTGATCAACTGCTTCCTGCACGCCCCCAACTGGGGATCGAGCCTGCAACCCGGGCTTGTGCCCTTGACTGGAATGGAACCCAGAACCCTTCAGTCCACAGGCCGATGCTCTATCCACTGAGCCAGACTGGCTAGGGCGCCTATTGTCTTTTTACATTTGTGATAACACATCTGTGAAATGTCAGAGTAACTTGAAATTTCCCTTTTTCTGGACTCCTCAGGGCACAACCAAATGCCCCTGGGCGCCAGGAAGGAGGTCATAAATGCCTTCCTTGTTATTGTTGTCAAGTTAATTGTTGGCTTTGCCTATTCTTCACCCACCTCAGTAAGAGAAGCATGTATCTACCATTTTACGCCTTACCCAGACCCCAAAGTCCCCCTTTGCTTGCTCCCACCTCCCTAAACCCACCAATGGGTTTCATGGAACCCCCTACGTCTCCTTTGATTGTAATGAATGAAACCGGGTGAAGAACTGCCATTCTCCGGAGCATTATTCCAATCCCTTGAGATTCTGCTTCTCGGCAATTGTCGACAGTTTGGCTCAAATAAACTCATAATATTCTTTACAGGTTTGAACATTTTTATGTTACCTGGGGGTAATGGAGCATTTTAAAGTTGATAACAACTCACAGGACATGGAATTCCTATGTAGTCTAGTGAGATGGTGAAGTTAGTTGCCTTCTGTGCTCTCACCTTCTCAAGGCACATGGCCCAGCTTCCTTTTCCAGCACCTACCCTCTTAGGTCTTCTTCATACATTTAAGTAGCTTCATCTAATCCCCACTGTAGGATTAGGAACCTAAGGTTTGGTCACTTAAATGGTATTGAGGTTTGAAGTAGGAATTCTTCCAATACTTCCCAGCACTCAGAAGTCTGAGGTTGTCCAACTGTGCCTTTGTTATGAGTTCAGAAAAGAGGGTAGAGTTTGGATTATCAATAGGATTATTACCATGTATAATATAATAGTAAAAAGTTAATGACCAGTCTGCAGAGACACCCACAGTCATTCCAGACTTGGGCCCCAGCTCTGGAGCTGAGCCTGAGAGTCTTGCTGGCAAGTTGCTGGCATTCGGAGGGTGGGCGCCCTTCGGGGCAGGGTGAGAGGGGAGGAGGCAGAGAGTACTTCAGAGGATGACTATTTGCATGAAAGTACACAGATGTCAATATTTTTACAATCTGTGTGTTCAGCTGAATACTTACCCGAATTACCACCATCCTCACCTCGCATATCTTCCTTTAATCACCCCATTCACTTCCATTCCATGCTGCTTCCCATGCTTACCATACTTTTGTATTTTCCACATTATACATGAAAAGATACTGCTCTCTAGATTGACTTGCTTGATCACCTGATCCCTTCCTATTCTGTCCTGGCTTGAATGCCCCACTGGAATCTTCCTTGGTTTGAGCCTTTCCATTTTGAGTATTTGAAATGATTTTTTTTAAATTGTTTTCCTAAATAAATAAACAACTATTTCTATATTTTAAAAGTATTTCTGATCAAGGTGGCTAAGAAAGTAGTATTTTCTTACTGGTTTTTTTTTTTTTTAATTTAGCTCTACTTTATAAATTTATAAAGTGAAAAATGTAATTTACATCTTCTCAACAGAGATGCTTTAAAGCACTAAAGACACTGCCTCGCCCATAACAGATAAGAACTAAGGGTACACATTCTCATTCACAGGTTCAATATTAGAATATATACATTTTATTTTAAAGTATTTTTATTGTAAAATAGTTCACCATCTAAGAGAACAAATAGTATAAAGAACACCTGCCATCAAGCCTGATTAAATAACAAATTTGCTTTATCTGTTTCAGATTTTTTTTTAAGGTGGAAAACATCATAGATACTATTATTCCTTGTGGGATGCAACTTTCTCTTTTTCTATAACTGAATTTAATTTCTTTTACAACCTTGCATTCCTTCAGGTGGCAGAACCTTCCTCTCAGGCAATTCCTAGTTTCTTTCATTTTGTTGAGGTTGCATCTCTATATTCCAGACTCCAAATTGCCAAGGAATCTCAGGGTGGGTCTGTACAAGAGAGGCTGTTTTTTATTTTTATTTTTGGATATTTTGGATCTGCTGATCTATACTAATAAAAGCCGATGTGGTCATCACACCTTCATGTCATGATGCCCTCATACCGTAACAATCCATCACCAGGAGGTTATGTATGCAGTGGGCACACACGGGTAGGCAGGAACCTAATACTGCGTGTGGGGTGCGTGGCAGTCCCATGGCTTCGCATGGTATGGAGGTGGGTCCCAGTGGAAGGCTCCACAGGGAGCCACAAGGGCAGGTCCTGGCAGGAGGCTCTGTGTGGAGCCATGGGGACAGGTTCTGGCAGCTCCATGTGATGACACTGGGGATAGAACCCCCACTTCTGGCCTACCTCTTTGGGGCAATCCATGGAGGATCACAGATGGGTGGGCCAAGCCTACCTCTTTGGGGAGATCGATTGTGGGACTCCCACACTGTGTGAAGGCACAGGCCAGGCTGAGGAACCTCCGACCCCCCAAGTGCATGGATTTTGTGCACCAGGCCTCTAGTAGGTACACAATTCTGTCCATAGTCATTGGTTCATCATGACATTGCTATAGTGTCCTTCATGATTATTTCACAGGACCCTAGAGCTAGAGAAACTTGGACTCCATGCAAATCTGAGGAATCTGAGTGGGTAGGCAGAGTATAGCATCATGGAGCCTTCCATGTGAAGGTGGTGTAGAGAGCAGAACAAACATCGGGCCATGGTGCAGAGAAACTCCAGGAGGTAGAAGGCACAAATATCTCTGTTATTGGATCCTTCTAACTTATCTCAGCCTGTGCTAGGGACACAGGTATGTCAAAATTATTTTGCTTATTTTCCCATTTTCTCCTCCCTTGAGCAGGACCAGTCAGAAATTAAACATACACTAACTTAAATAAATTATAATTTATAGGGATTCAATAGTAGAGATAATTCTGGGAATCAATTAAATGATTTGAAATATGAGAAATCAAAAAATACCCAATCAGAAGAGAAAAAAAAATCTAAAAATATGAAGATAGTGTAAGGAGTCTCTGGGATAACTTCAAAGGTACCAACATCCAAATGATAGGGGTGCCAGAAGTAGAAGAGAGTGTGCAAGATATTGAAAACCTATTTGAAAAAATAATGACCTAAAACTTCCCCTACCTGGTAAAAGAAATAGACTTACAAGTCCAAGAAGCACACAGAACCACAAGCAAAAGAAATCCAAAGAGGACCACACCAAGACACATCATAATTAAAATGCCAAGAGCAAAAGACAAAGAGAGAATATCAAAAACAGCAAGAGAAAAACAGTTAGTTACCTACAAGGGAGCACCCATATGACTCTCAGCTGATTTCTTAACAGAAACTTTGCAGGCCAGAAGAGAGTGGCAAGAAATATTCAAAGTGATGAATTTCAAGGACCTACAACCAAGATTACTCTACCCAGCAAAGCTATCACTTAAAATTGAAGGTCAGATAAAGAGCTACACAGACAATAAAAAATGAAAGAAGTTCATCACCACCAAACCAGTATTATATGAAATGTTGAAGGGTATTCTTTAAGAAGAGGAAGAAGGAGGAGGAGGAGGAGGAGGAGGAGGAGGAGAAGGAAAAGAAGAAGAAGAAGAAGAAGAAGAAGAAGAAGAAGAAGAAGAAGAAGAAGAAGAAGAATGAATGAATAATAAAATGGCAATAAGTACACATCCATCAACAATTAAATCTAAAAATCAAAATAAATGAATAAGATATCTAATGAACAGAATAAACTGGTGAATAAAATAGAACCAGAGGCATGGCAATTTAACAGACTGATGATTCTGAGAGGGAAAGTGGTGAAGGAGTAGGAAGAGATTAAACAAAGATTTTATATGCATATATACATTAACTATGGACACAGACAATAGGGTTGCGAAGGCCTGGGGTGGGGTGGGAACTGGCTGGAGGGGGACAATAGAGTGAAAAATTAGGGATATCTCTAATACTTTCAACAATAAATATTTTAAAAATAAAAAATAAAATAAACAACAACAACAAAAAAACTAAATTGGGGAATATTCACATGGAATTACCAACTGCGTTCCAGATGAGGAGGAAGGACAGAAAACACCTGGAGACTGGTAGGAAGGCTGAGGTCATGGGAGGGGCGGACGCAACTTCCACGGGGAGCAGGCTGAGCATGAAGAGGGCTCTCTTGGCCGTGGGAGGGTCTCTTTCCTGAGAAGACTGTGGCCTGGAACCCAGTCTTGGCTCTGCATCCTAGAGCAACACAGCTGAGAAAAGGGGCCCAGGTAACATCCAGCCATGAAAAACAGCGGGACTTCTGGCCTTTGAGGAGACCGGAGATTGCTAGAGAAAAGGCACAGTGTGTTTTGTTGTTTGTTTTACATCCAGAGCACAGGGTTTTCATTTGCAGCTACTCACCCAAGGCTCCAGTGGAGGGAGAGCGGTATGGACTGAGGAGAAGCTGGGGTAGGAAGCATTTGGGGGAGATGTGGAAAAGAGGTGGCCAGGAGAACTGCATTTAGTCTCACCCTGCAAAGCAAATAGCCGGTTTTTCTGGCTTTTCCCAGAAGCCATATCTCAGGAAAAGGGAAAAAAAAAATCCACCCTAGGTGATACAGCCTGGCCCACCCTCAGGAGCCCTGCCTGCCACTTTAAAAAGGAGATAGCAGCGAGAGGCCAAGTCTACAGGTTGGAACAGCTTCAGGGAGCATCAGTGACTGGAGTGGGGGTGGGGCTGTCCACCCCATTATCCCGAGAACTTGACTGGAGAGCTGATAGAGTCTCCCAGCATCCAGCTGATCCCACTGGACTGCATACCGGGATCTCGGCCAAGCTGAGGGCAGGGATGTGTTCTGGAACGCTCTCAGAGGAGTAGCTCTGGGATGGGGCAACACACCCAACCATTTTCCTGAACTCTGAACATCAGCTTCCCCTCTGAAGAGTCCCAGGGGTCTATGCTCCCAATTCCACCTAAATCCCTTTCAGAAACAGCCTTTTTAGTGATTGACAGCCAGCAGTCAGGCAAAGACAGGTGGCAGTGAAGATGGGGAACCTGGGGAAGTCTGCTCACCCACCCATGGGCCCCGTGCTGCTAGCAAATCTGCCTTTCCAGGTTGGCCCCTCCCACACATGGCCAAGTCCTGCGGAGACAGACGCAAATTGTGGATCACATGTAGCTTCAAACTAGTTGCTGAAAGCCAGAGGAGGAGAGTTTCCAACAGTGGTTACTGCTAAGTACCTCCCAGGAAGCCAGGAATTGGCAGGCAAAATGTCAGCCGCAGTCATCAGAGCAGGGTCCAAGGGAGCTCCCAGGAGGCACTGAACTCTGCCGAGACGAGTAGCACTTCACTCTTCTTTCCCTCCCCCCTTTTTTGTTATCTTATTTATCTTTCTGCTTTACTGATTTGTTGTTATTTTAGTCTCAATTTTTTCTTTCATATATCTAATGTTTCTCTTCCCTTTTCTTACTCATTAAAATTTTTCCTCTTTTTTTTGTTTTTCTTTTCTTATTTTTGATCTATCTACTTTTTACTCTATTTTCATTTTCAGTTTTTTTTTACTATTTTCTTTTATACAATTTTCTCTTATTCTTCATTCTAATTTTCCTTATTTAATCTCTGCTTTTTCATATTCAATTTTCATGCTATTTTGTTTCTCTGCTCTTTCATATTACATTTTCATGCTATTTTGTTTATCCTTGTATTTTTTCTTTATTTTTTCTATCATTCTTGTTCTCTTTTTTCCTTCCTAATTCTCTCTTCTTTTGTGATTGCTTTTATTGTTATTTTTGTAGTGGCCTTGTGTATATTTTTGTTCTGTTTCTTATTTGGTTCTGTTGTGTTTTTGATCTGTTCAGTTTGCACCTCCACAACAACAATGTGGTTAGGTGTGAACCTCATAATCAGCCAGCCTGAAAGGAGATTCCATACATGAATGGACCAACAACATTCAACACCAAATTACTAAAGGAGAGCCCAAATAATTAACACAAGGTACATTCCTAGAGCACCCAACTAAAGAGATCTAACAGATTGCACCACTGGTCTCACAAAAACACTTACTAGTTAATGCCCTCCATGAAGATTGGGAGGAAAAAAGTTTGATATTAAACATAGAAATAAATATAAGGGAACATCAAAATTAGGGAGACAATGACATAACCCCAAAATGAAAGCAAAGGAGGAAACACCAGAAAAGGAAGAAATAAAAAACTTCCTGGAATCAAATGAAAATGAACACACAACAACCCCAAATCTATGGGACACATCAAAAGCATTCCTAAGAGGGAATTTCATAGCATTACAGGTCTACCTCAAGAAATAAGATAAATTTCACCAAAACTAGTTTGGTTCAGTGGACAGAGCATCAGCCTGTGGACTGAAAGGTCTCAGGTTTGATTCTGGTCAAGGGCACATGCCTTGGTTGCAGGCACATCTCCTGTAGGGGGCATGCAGGAGGCAGCTGATCAGTGTTTCTGACTCTATCTCTCTCCCTTCTTCTCTGTAAAAAATCAATTATATATATAATAAGACAAATTTCAATAAAATATTTAACCCTAAAACTTAAAGAATTAGGAAGAGATCAATAAGAAAAAAGTCCACAGTAAGTAGGAGGAAGGGAATAATAAAGATCAGAGCAGAAATAGATGACATAGAGAAAAAAAAAAAAGCTATGAAACCAAGAGCTGATTCTTTGAAAGATAAACAAGATTGATGAGCCGTTAGCCAGAATCATGAGGAAACAAAGAGAGAGGACCCAAAACAGTAAAATCAGAAATGAAAGAAATTGAACAATAACTGAGAGTACAGAAATACAAAGGATTATAAGAAACCACTATGAAAAACTTTATGCCAATAAGCTAAATAACCTGTACCAACTGGAAAAATTCCTAGAAAAATAGAATTTTCCAAAATTGAATCAGGAAAATAACAACAGATAAAATTGAAGCAAAAATAAAAATAAAAATAAAAATTCCTAGAAAACAAAACCCAGGTCTAGAGAGCTTCACAGAGTTTTACCAAATATTCAAAGAAGAACTAACACCTATCCTTTTCAAACTATTCCAAAAAATTCAAGAAAAGGGAACACTTCCCAAGTTTTTTCACAAAGCCAGCATTATCCTAATTCCAAAACCAGATAAAGATACTACAAAGAAATAGAATTTCAGGCCAATATTCCTGTTGAACATAGATGCTAAAATTCTCAACAAAATATTAGCAAATAGAATGAAATAATATAAAAAGATCACATACCATGATTACATGGGATTTATTTCAGAGATGCAAGCCTGATACAATATTAGCAAATTAATAAATGTAAAACATCACATAAACAAATTGAAAGACAAAAATCACCTGACCATATCATTAGATGCAGAAAAAACATTAGCCAAATTCTAACACCCATTTTTTATTCAAACACTCAAGAGGGTGAGAATAGAGTTATCTTACCTCAGCATAATAAAAGCCATATATGACAAACTTACAGCCAACATCATACTCAATGGACAAAAACTAAAACTAATCCCCCTAAAAATAGGAACAAGACAGGGTTGTCTGCTTTCACCATTTTTATTCAATACTAGGGACCCGGTGCACAAAATTCGTGCATGTGGAAGGAGTGGGTCCCTCAATAGGATCTGCACCATCTCCAATTTTGGAGCCCTTAGGGGATATCCTACTGACAGCTTAGGCCTGCTCCCTGTAGTTAAATTTTCAAGAGTACAATTCTTTTCAGGGTCCTGATTATAATTAGTAAAGGTATTGTAGTAAGTAATAAAGTATTTAGATAAATCTTTACAGCTAATTAAAAGTGAAAGATGATGTGGCAAACACATTTTGTCATCATATATCCAAAACATTTTAAAACTGAATTTTAATGCATATCAATCAATTATTGTTATGATAATTCAGCACAATAAATTACTACACGTGGCTCTAATGAGCAACCATTTATTCTCACAGATGTATGAATTGGGTGGGCTCGGGTGTGGCTGATCTAGACTGGCTGGGCAGCTCTGCTTCTCACTGCAGGTCTGGGATGATTGTGCTCCATTTGTCTCCTTTCTTGTTGGAACCAGCAAGCTAGTCGGGGCAGATTCTTCTCATGATCCAAGAAGTAGCAGCTACACAAGAGGACAAAGAAAAATAAGCCAGGCTCCTAGAAGCCTAGATTTGGAAATGGCACACCACTGGTCTTCAGGGGCTGGTGTTAGCTTGCAATTTTCTATGTTTTAATTTAATTTCTGAGATATACCTTTTTGCCATCTTTTATTTTATCCTCAGGAAGGTTTATATAGTCTTAAAAATCTTTCAAATGAACTGTGGTAAAAACAACAACAAAAATCCCTTAATTTTCTATATAAATGCAAACTTTTGTATGAGGATTCTCAAATATGATGTGTGACAAGATATATTCTCTTGCCTTAAAATAGAATGTGATTTTTCAAAGTAGTTGAGAATTTATTTTACTTTCAAAATTGTAGATCGTTATCTTATGTCATCACAATTATTCCTTTTCTGAATTTAGAACTCAATCTGATGAAACTTTTGATTTTTCTTGGACAATAAAGTAAAATTTTATCTGTAAAAGTAGTAGTCAAAATTTAGTCTTGCTTTTTCTTTCCTTTTTAAAAATATTTTTATTGAATTTTTTTACAGAGATGAAGGGAGAGAGATAGAGAATTAGAAACATTGATGGGTGAGAAAGATCAATCAGCTGCCTCCTACACACCTCCCACTGGGGATGTGCCCTTGACTGGAATCAAGGTACATGCCCTTGACTGGAATCAAACCTGGGATCTTTCAGTCTGCAGGCCAATGCTCTATCCACCAAGCCAAACTGGTTATGGCTTGCTTTTTCTTTTATCTGTAAGTTTTTTTCTTTGAGATTTCCCCCCACAAATTATATAAGAATCAATATTATAACATAATCTGTTTTGTTACCATATAAGTGTATTTAAATATTGGAAAAATATTAAATGATAAACAGAAATCACTTTGAGTTATTTTTTAATTGTGTGTAAAGCCCATCCAAATTTCCAGGTGAATCCATTACCTCATTATAATGACATATAAGAAATCAAACATACTGCATGAAATTGAGTGATCTACCTACCTTAACTATTTTAGTAACTGGATTATAATAGCCCTATCAAAATAATTGCTCTAGCATTCTTTAAAAAGAAGTCTTACTCTAAACATTAATATAATGAAGGGATAATGTATTCAGAAATCATGAAATGAGAGGTAAATACATGTTTGTCATATTTTTATTTTGATAGGTTTATATCAATAATAATCACAGTTCTAACTAATTCAAGAGTAAGAAAATTAATATAAGATTTGGGCATATCAATTTTCAGAAAAATTGGGTTCAAGGGTGAACCAGATTACTACACTACATCTAGTTGAGTGAAAGAATATTTGAGATAGTGATCAATGACTGTATCGTCTTCTAGTCAAGCAAAACAAGCTTATGACACATCCTTTAGAAATAAGGAAACTCCATAATTCTTATCCTGAATGTGACCAACTCTCAGGAAACTCAATAGGACAACAAACTATAATCTATAATACTAGAGGCTCAGTGCACAAAATTCATGCATGGAGGCATATGTCCCTCAGCCTGACCTGCACCCCTCTCCAATCCTGGAGCCCTCAGGGGATGTCCTAGTGATGGCTTTGGCCCGCTCCCCATGGTTCTCTACTTTTTGCGGGGCCTGCCTGTTCCACACAAAGGCAATCGACAAGCAGGCCATGCTGGGTGCTGCCTGCAGCCTGTGCTTCCCCTGCCATCAGGTCACTGAGGCAATTCTGAGTGCTTCCCATGGCTACACTTGCCTGCTCCCGAGTCACCGTGGTGAAGGCCAAGCGGGCCGTGCTAGGAGCTACCTCCTTCCGGCTGTCAGTCTCCATGGAGGTGATGAAGTTAATTTGAATACTCACTCCTGATTGGCTGGTGGGATTTTGTGAAGTGATGGTCAATTTGCATATTTATCTTTTATTATTATAGATAACATGGTATAATATATTGTACTATAATATAATCTGAGATATTTACCACTTTATGGTATACTAATAGAATGTTTAAACAGCATACTAGAAGCATCACATTTTGTTTTAACAAACAATTTAAACATTTCATTTTAACTATAATGAAATTTTAAAGAAAAAAATGACTTTAGCCCCTGGAATGTAACACAAAATTATATATACAAGTTCTACTTTTTCCCTAAGTTAATGAATGTAAATATTTGGGAGGACTCCTCCCCAAAAGCCTATTGTTTTGCACCAACCCATCTGGCTTTAAGTCAGAGCTCCATTATTTAACAAAGGAAATTGCCTTTCCTTTTGGCCCTTTCCCTATAAAATCGACTATTTATCAAGAGTTTATTCGGCCTGGGGGAAATTTATCTCTATAACCACTACCTTCAAGGCAATGATGCTTAATTATAAAGTGTTTCACGTTGTAAAAAGTATATCTAAGTTCCTATTGACTGGTCTTTAAGTGGTCTGGTTTTTATAGAGAACTTTATTTTCTTATAATCAGATGAGTTTCTTCTTTTCTCTGCCTGCAACTACTTTGTCTTCATCTCTCTCCTTGTCTTGATTAGGCTAGTTACTTGAGTCTTGGTGAAATGGAATTTTTGGATTGGAACCCCGATTCTTTGTCCTCCGGAATCGAAGAATTGAATCCACCATCAGAAAGTGGTAGAGGAAAGGTGGAGATTTATTGAGGAACAAGTACAGACTCCCACAGGGGGAGGGGGAAAGGGTCCCACAGAATGGATTCCCGTGTGGGGAGGGGGGAAAGGGTCCCACTGAGTCCTTTCCCTGTGGCTTATACAGGCTGCTGGTCCTGGACATGTGAGGTTCTCCCCCTCCTTCCTTATTGTTTTCCTATTCCCTTTGGGCTTTCTTCCTCTCCTTCTGGATGAAGGGCTTCCTTTCCTTTATTTTGTGAATATAGACCTTTTGCTGTCCCCAGCTCCCCCATTCTATGGAAATGTACCTTCTGCTGCTCTACATCCCTGTGCTTCCTCCATGGTCCCTCTAATTTCCAAAATTTCTAAAATGTCCGAAACCTGTCCTATTTCACCCCTAAAATTCCTGTTTCGTTGGTACTCAAACTATGGTCTGGGGCCTGCAGCATCAGCATACCCGGGAGCTTGTCATAAACCAGAACCTCAGGCCGGATTCCAGGTGCCTGGGTCTGAATCTGCATTTTCACAGCACCCCCAGGTTATGTGGACGCACTTTAAACTCTGAGCATCGGTGATGTAGGGGAAACTTGAAAAGGCACATTTTCTGGAGGCCTTTTAAAAGGCAGAAGTTACGCCAGCAAATACCATTGTCCTCCGTAAGAACCCGGAGTGAAGACAAACCCCACACATACATGCACCAGGGAGCCTTTCCGTCACTCACGGGAAGAGCCGCGGAACTGCAGCCCGGATGGTCTGCAGGGGAATGCCCAGGCCGCCAGAGGAAGCAACACGCTGTTAAAGAAATGTTTGTAAGCAGATGGCGGAAGCATCACGTAAGGGGGAACCCTCCAGGTCACGTTGGCCAAGCCGTTTGCAGGGAACTGGCAGTTCTTTCCACTCCTATAAACTGAAGGCTTCTTGGAACGTGAGATCAGGAATTACACACTGGGCGGCCGCCACGGCGGTCTCTTTATTCTCTGGAAGGGCCTGAGCTACATTAAAGGCTCACACCCCAAAGGTATTGGCCCGTGGCAGAGGCTGAGGCCCCGGGGCCCATTACTTTTCCAGAAGACAGGGGTTCCTTAGGCCCTTCTTCAAGGTGGCCCAAGCCCCTCACGTGAAGCATTTCATGCTGGGCGGACTTCACTGCAGATTTTGGGACTGGGGGGATTTTTGTTTCTAATTCAGACTATTCCTTCAACTCTAAGAATCATAAAAATCTCTCAACGAAACCCTAGTTCATTATGCCGTATAGAACCTGCTTGCATCTGTACTGTCTCATAGATTCATGCCCAACATTCTCAAAGTTCTTCCAGGAGTATTTTACAATCTTATTTCCGCCATTTCCCCTTGCTGGAATATATTTCTTATCACTTTTTTTTTTGGGGGGGGGGCATGCTTACTCTAATAAAATGGTCACTTAAGATAAATCCACTGAGGCTTTCTCTCAGAAAAAAACATTGTTTTCATAAAACTTTTTTTGTACAATATTTTTCATGTCTCATGAGGCAGTTTAATCACCTTCAGAAGAAATAGTACTTATAACCCAGGTTCTTTTTAATCATTATAGAATTTTCCTCTTGTCTAAATAAAATGAATATAAGTCGGTTGTGTGCTTACTTGTTTTTTTCTACATGATAAAATGTCCTGTGTTTATTTCTAATGCTTTGTTTAGGCCCCTTCCCTGACCTCTACACACAGAGTCCATGAAATTGATTGAGTACGCTACATACTCTTGAGAGTTTCTCTTTGTTTGTGTTACATAACTCTAAATAATGCGTGTTACTCTGGTGACTGCCTCAGCAAAGTCACATCTAACCTGGATGGGCAAGGTTGGTTGCATTTTTGTGCTTTTTTTTTTTTTATATATATTTCAGTGTCATGGCTTCTTATTTTCAATATTTCTCCCTATTTTGGTATTTACTGCTGTCATTTTGGGAAAAATATGTACAAAAAATATTTGCCATCGCAGACATTTTCATTTGGTGATATCTTCATTTTGGTGCATTGCAGTTTATAAAGTTTCAATCAGAGGCAGTATTAAACTAGATAATTTAAGATAAAGTTCTCAAGATATTAAGATATAATATTTTGTGGTGCAATTATTTTTCTTTGTCTTATAGCTAAACATGGTAAGCCTTTACCCTTCAAAGCCATATAAAATATTAAATTATTGGCACTGCATGAGAGCAGTGAGAGGAGAAAGGGAGAGAAGAAAAGTGGGTGGGTCTGTGATACTCATTGCCAGTGATGGGAAGGATGAAGTCCATGCCCTCAAGACTTTGTAATGGTCCAACAGAACCACTATTGCAAAGAACAGAGAGCATTACTATTTTAGATGTGAATGAAAAATTAGGGAAAAAATGAGTATGGGCATCACAATAATATAGAAAAGTGTTGATTAAATTTTAATTACTGTAGAAAAGTGTTTGTTAGATTTTAAATGTGTATAATGTAATACTATGATGTTCTATAACACCATCCAATACCTTAGTAAAAATTATATGTCTATATAGACATGTACATAATATAAATTTTAATATATATATATATATATATATATATATATATACTGATAATGTGTAGACAAACCATCACACCTTACTATTGTGATTAAAAACTGTATAAAATTGTATAAACCACCCTAACTGGTTTGGCTCAGTGAATAGAGCATTGGCCTGTAGACTGAAGGGTCCCTGGTTTGATTCTGGTCAAGGGCATGTATCTTGGTTGTGGGCACATCCCCAGTAGGGGGTGTGCAAGAGGCAGCTGATAGATGTTTCTCTCTCATTGATGTTTCTAACTCTCTATCCCTCTTTCTTCCTGTCTGTAAAAAATCAATAAAATATATTTAAAAAATAAATAAGTAAAATAAAGATTGTATAAAGATTGTATAAACCTATGGCAGTTTATTAATATAACTGTTTAGTCCAGTTTTTCTATTTTTGAAAATTTATTATGTGGAAAACTAGAGGCCCGGTGCATGAAATTAAAGCACTGGATGGGGGGATGTGTGTCCCTCAGCCCAGCCTTCCCCCTTTCACAGTCTGGGGGCCCTCAGTCAGGGGTGGGAGGAGACCCAGTGATCAGGGGAAGGCGATGCCCCATCACACCTCTGATGCTGCCACTGCCAGCAGTGCATGCCTTGGCCCGCCCTGAGTACCTGAGCCTCAGGCAGCCCTGGGAGGCTGGGCAGCTGCCATCTGAGGCTTGCCTGCACTTCGGGTTGGCCCTGGTGGCTGGGGGGCTGAGGACACAGGGTGTCACCATCTTGTTGCTATGGGTGCTGCCATATTTGATGGTGTGATAGTCAATTAGCATATTTCCCCCTTATTGGCTGTGGGCGCTGTCATCTTTGAGGGCAGGGCAGTCAATTAACATATCCCCTCTTTATTGGCTGTGGGCACTGCCATCTTTGTGATGGTGTGAGGGCCAATCAGCATCTTCCCTCTTTATTAAATAGAATTATTCTATAGGAGGAAAATAAATGTAAACAGTTTTCCCTAGTATTTCCAAGATAAAATAACTGATGGTATATTTAAAGTTGTGCAAACTGACAATAAATTTCCAACTAAATGAAGAAAAATACAAAACAAGGCCTCCAGGAAAACATGCATAGTCTAAATAGAAATTATTACTATAACTATTAATATTTTATTTATGATGATATCTAGTATTGAGGAGAAATATCATCACTGTGTTTATGATACATATTAAAAAGTCTTTGTTAAAGGCAGTACATTTTATAAAATTTGTGAATCTTGCCAAAACCGGTTTGGCTCAGTGGGTAGAGCTTCAGTCTTCGAACTGAAAGGTCCCAGGTTCGATTCCAGTCAAGGGCATGTACATTTGTTGTGGGCACATCCCCGGTGGGGGGTGTGCAGGGGGCAGCTGATTGATGTTTCTCTCTCATCAATGTTTCTAGCTCTCTATCCGTCTCCCTTCCTCTCTGTGAAAAATCAATAAAATATATATATTTTTAAAAATTTGTGAATCTTGGCAATAATGGCATTTGAAAATTACCTGGCATGTAGGGTCTGGAGGCCAGGTCATACAGGAAAGGAAAGTGGGGTATAAGGCTGGGGGAGGGCTCAGTAGTGGAGGGGGACAGAGCGGGGAGGGGCGCTCTCAGCCCTGAGGGCGGGGAACTGACTCCATTGGTGGAAGAAAGGCAAACAAATGCTTCTCAGAGCGTGAAGGGGGTGGGGGTGAATGAGGAGTGAAAGAGAAGGGAGAGCAAGTCACTGGAACAGCCTCACACATATTCCAGAAATAACAGGTAACCTCTACAGCCATCAGGAGCCAGAGCCCTGGTGTCAGATTCTCCTGGCTCCAATCCCCGAGTCCCAGGGTGATTTGGGGAAAATTCTTTAATTAAAAACGGCATCAGTTTTCTCATCTGAAAAATGTGCATGACAATAGCATGCCCATCACAGAATTATTGTGCAGATTAAATACGCGCCCAGCAGGTAATACATGTTCAGCCATCTGTAAAAGCTAGCTTGCTTTCTTCTTTCTTTCTTTTTGTACGGGAGATCAGGATTCCAACCAGTTTTCTTCTCTGTCAAAGCAGCATGTTAATCCTTGCCACTGGCCTCGCCGGGACAGGGTGTGTTTGTCTCCGAAACTTTCCAGGTGGCTCGGTCCCCCATCCCCGTTAGGGAGCCAGCGGCGGGCGTGCCCGCCCTTCTCTCCCCTCCGCCCAGGCAGGTGCCCCGACTCCTCCGCGGAGCCGGGGGTGGGGGGGGGGTGGAGGAGAAGAACCCCTGGGACTGCGCTCAGCCCCTCCCTGAGCCTCTGTGTCGGGGAGGAAGGTTTGCCCCGTTACGCGGTTTTCCGCCCGGAGTCACAGCCTTCCTCTCGCCCCTCTCCACCCCTTTCCCCACAGGGCGAGCTGACCCCGGGGTTCGGGGTGCGGCCCGGCCCAGCCCCGCACGTCCTCCTGCGGGCGGGGCGCTGTCCTGTCTTCACGTCCTCCTGCGGGCGGGGTGCGGTCCTGTCTTCGGGTGACTGTGACCAATGAAGGGGTGTCCGCTGACCTCCCCCTGCGGGCGGCCTCTCCTTCCTCGGCCTCGGAGACACAGCCGGGCCGCAGCCCCGGCAGGGAGGCGGGAGAGGTGGCCGACCACACCTGCAGGTCACTTTTCACTTGAGCTTTTGCTTTCTGCCCTTGGTGTGTCTCAGACACTCACTCCGGTAGGGCCCTCACTCCTCTTCCCAGGAAGCTTTTCATTCGGTTAGACACGGGCCACGTTCCTTTAGGGAAAGTCTTCAGCTGACCGCAACTCCCTTCGCCCCGTCTAATTCCCTTCGCCCCGCACCGGCCTGTGGGACCGGAGAATCCAATCCGACCGCAAACCCTGCAGGCGACGCTGGGCCACAGGAACCTCCTGTGTCCCGTTTCTGTCCCGGCTTTGTTTGGTGGCATGCCTTTTAATCGGGGCATGGGTTCTCGAATGGCTCCCGGCTCAAGGCCCTCATCCTGGGTCCCCTGTGTCGTTTTCCTATCTCCCTTTCTCAGACAACCCATCCACGTTAAAGTAACAGATGCCTGCTAACAGAGGGGAGTGTCACCTCACGCAAAGGGTGCCTTTTCCTTAGAGAAGCATCAAGGTATAAGGTCCCAAAGGTGGCATTTCGGATACAGGCCAGAGAAAGCCGCGAAGGAGTGGGTACAAAATAGTTTTTTAAAAATACAACAAGTGCCTTCTTTTGCTCATTTGTCTATTTAGGGGTGAATGGGGATGGGGTGGGGAATTAGGTTGATTAAATTATGGAAGTCCAAATTGTTTTTATTTCCTAAAAAATGTAACCTGTGCCCTAGCCAGTTTGGCTCAGTGGATAGAGCATTGGCCTGTGGACTGAAGGGCCCCAGGTTCAATTCCTGGCAAAGATACTTGCCTGAGTTTCAGGCTCAATCCCCAGTAGTGGGTATGCGGGAGGCAGCTGATGGATGTTTCTCTCTTATCATTGATGTTTCTCTCTCTCTCTCTCTCTCTCTCTCTCTCTCTCTCTCTCTCTCTCTCCCCCCTCTGAAATCAGTAAAAATATATTAAAAAATAACTTGAATATCCTGTATATCCTTATCCTGCATTCCCTCCTCCTTCAATTTCTTCCCTTGTCCTCCCTATATAATATATACCTTGAAGGGAAAAAAATACCAAATCCTGATTTGTGATAAATTGCAATAGCCTAGTAATTTTTTATTGCAGCACTACATAATTTTAAAAAAACAATCCTTAGAGTAATTTGTAACCTTATAAAAATTCTTTAAGTTATTGTTATCTTAAACAGTCTAAAATGACAGTTTCAAACTATAGAAATAGAGCTATTATTATTTTTAAAAATACATTTTTATTGATTTAAAAAAGATATTTTATTGTTTTGTTTTGTTTTTTTTTACAGAGAGGAAGGGAGAGGGATAGAGAGTTAGAAATATCAATGAGAGAGAAACACCGATCAGCTGCTTCCTGCACACTCCCCACTGGGGATGTGTCCGCAACCAAGATACATGCCCTTGACCAGAATCGAACCTGGGATCCTTGAGTCTGCAGGCCACTGTTCTATCCACTGAGCCAAACAGGTTAGGGTTTTACTAATTTGTTCAAGAGAGGAAGGGAGAGGGGTAGAGAGTTAGAAACACTGATCAGCTGCCTCTTGCAGCCCCCTACTGGGGATTGAGCCCAAGACCAAGTTGTATGCCCTTGACCAGAATCAAACCCAGGACCCTTCAGTCTGAGGGCGGATGCTCTATCCTCTCAGCCAAACTGGTTAGTGCTAGAGCTATTATTTATATGATTTCTCTGCTATGCAATTTTATTTTGTCTGGGTTTAAATGACACAGTGTCTGGACCCGTGTTTTCTAAAGTGTAGAATGCTATAAATAAAATGCTTTAGTATTATAAATTTGAAAATGGGAGATAGGATAGTTAAATAGCAACATTCTAAAATGCTAGAAAGTATACTTCCAAACTAGTTTCTAAGTGTTAGTGTTTTATATCCCTAAAGATGTGAAATAAATTTCAGATAAGAGAATTGGGAGTAATTACTAGAATTTAGTAAATTTCAAACTCCTCTTGCAAATGAAGAGATTTTTGAAGTCAAAACATGATTTCCATCCTAGTTCTGAAATCATCCTACATTTTTAAAAATTATTTATTCACAAAGTCATTCATTCAAAACCATTGAACTCACTAAGTGTTGGGCACCATTTCAGAATCGCAGGAAACAAAGATGAAACCATGCTTTTCATTCTAACTAGTAACCCAGTAGTGTTAATTAACAAGGGTTACTCTTACTGTGTGGTAAATGATATTTGGCGTTTGTCCCAGATTTTATATGAAGACACAGAAGGGCTCTTAATGTGGAGGAGTTTTAGAAACAGAAGGGGTTAGACTGCCACGGGGAGAAGGGTGACCCTGGCCCGGGGGCAGGAGAGAGCTGGCACTTCAGTGAGGGCTGCGGATGACAGTGGAGCAATAGTGAAGGCCTGTGTACATTGTTCAGAGTCTGGATTTTATTGTAAGGGAAAGCACATGCAATTGATATTTTGAGCAGGAAGTCTTGATGGGATCCCTTTGTTTGGAGGGGGAGATGGATTGGAGAAGGCCACATTGAAGGCTGGGAGGGAGGCCAGTTAACAGGCTGTAGCAACTAGCTGGGCAAAGGATGAAGATAGCAATGGTTATGACAGTCTAACAGTGATCTGGGTAGAGACAGCTTCAAATAACATACATTTTAACTAATTTATAATATAGAGTAACATTATTTTTTGGGGAAATGTCATAATGATAAAGGCTTAAAATTTCTATAAATCTAGAATCCCTGTCATGAAGAATCAAAGCCACATATGGTTTCACAATCAATGGAACAATGAAAAACTAATGCATTATCTGTTATGTTTATAGTACCCAGCCCTATAATTGATAGAAAAATTCATGATTTTTAAAAATTCCTGGACTGAACAGATAGATTGGTTTTCATATATGTAGCCACGTTTTCATCTTACGGAGGCTACAGAAAACAAGGCACTAGAAAGCTCCTGAGAGATTTTTTTAGTTCAGTTTTCCCCTTAAAGATAAGAAAATTGAGACCCCTGTGATTAAACCATTTGCCATAGGTGACACACCTCGGTAAAGGCAGTGCTGAGACTGGAATCCAGATGCTCGATCTTTTTTCATTCCATCCAATAGCTTCCCAAGGAAGGCCTCTAAATGAATTCATGGGATGTGGATGACTGAAAAGAGGGACTTTCCAAGTTCTTTGAAACTATAAAAGAACATTTTAAAAAGCTAGACATCTGCTTTATTATTAGAAGTTGGTCAATTTTCCAGGTAAACTGACAACAAAAAAAATCTATGCTAAATCAGCAAATACACTTCATAGACTCACTTTCCAGAAATAATTTTAGACTCTAGTCTGGCTTCATGGTAGCAGTATCCAAGAACATGTGATTGATATTGTTTTATTTTCTCATTAAAAAATTGAAAACAGAGTATCAGTTTATTCAGGATTAGAAAGAGACTTTATTTCATGAAGATGAAATATAGTGGGTTTATGAACAAGCTATTCCATACTTTTCATCCAATGATATAAAAATTAATAGAAAAACTCTTTAAGTGCAGGAAAAATAAAGATTTAAAATACCAATCTCATTTTTCACCAATACATTTCCAAATAAGCAATAATTCATATTTTTAATGTATTATGAGTTTTTAAGAAGGTAATTAGTTTGAAAAGAATACTTATTGATTAGTTCTATATTTAATGTAAGAAAAGCAATGAATGTATCAATGGGTTTTTAGAAAGTTTATTATGGTTATTGAGAAAGTCTCCAAATCACCCACCTCTCATGGACACCCAGCTAAAGAACAAACATGTTTGCATGTGTGACCTGGATCACCTTGGTACAATTTCAGTTTTTCAAATAGTTAATGGCAAATCTCAATAAAAATTCACTCTGAATGTATCTAATGCTATTAAGAAATAAGGAAGTCATATTTATGATTTTAAAAAGTTACTTGGTTGTTATATGACTTTGTGTACATATTTTGATTTTAAAACTTGCCAAACGAGAGGAAATGCTTTCATTGAGCATCTTTTCTAAGGATGCTGTCATGGCCCAAGACAGCTTTTCAAGCCTCTTTTAAGGTTACTTTCAGAAAAATACAAGTCTCATAATTTAATCATTAATTTGCTCTGGTCCCCAATAATATTCCAGCAAATCATCCTTTAGTTCACCAGTCCTGACAATTTGGAAAAATAAAAGTAATATTTGAATGAAGACTTGTCATCTATGAAGATATTTAAAGGAATGTTAATTCAGGTTCTTATAGTAAACCTGAAATTTGAGCATTTCACACTTTTAAGATGTGTAAATTGTAGTAACTACTCACATCATAGAGATCATCTGTGTAAGTTATCATTTTGAAATAATGAGATTTCTACAACAAAAGCAATGCATAACATTAAAATAGGATTCTACAGTTCACAATGATAATAATTCTATACTGTGTAACAAAGCCCATGTAACAAAACCCATGTTAGACAACATATGGAAAGTTTATAGCTGTTAGTGTTTAATTTATAAATCATAGCTCAGTAGCATGGACCCAACAAATTGATAACTTTCTTGGACGTCTCTCTACATGAATCTTAAGTATAAGAAATAGCTTTATTGTAAAAGGTTATTAAATAGCACCAATATTATTTGAAGTTAAAATGAAACATTAATAAGAATGCAGCATATTGATTTAATTTCTAACTATAAGAAAGTATATCCTAAACAAAATAAGAATTGGAAACAGATTATTTTAAGATCAACATTACTTATAAAACATTTCAGGGTTTTGCTTGTAAAGTTAGAAAGAAAAGCCAGTACATTGGTCTTTTACATTCTGTTCCCAAAAAGATATAAATGCTTACATAATCAAGACAGTGCAATCTCAGCAGTAAAAATTCCTGTGGGAGATACAGTCACTCATTCTATATATTAGCTCAACAAGAACACAAATATAATAAAAGTGCTTTAAAGCAATCTGATTAGAGCAACATTTACATTAAGTACAAAATATACAGTAAAATGAAATTTCTTGTTAAATAGGATTATAGATTAGCAATACTTTATTTAAAGGAACACATCTGCATAAATCAATTTTCACATTTATTATATTTGATAGCCCCTCTCACTACCATATGCTTTCATTTCTGCAATTTCTAGGATCTTTGTATATCTTATTGCTAAGAATCCCTACGACTTTTTCTGCAAAGATAATTTAACAGTATTACTTCCAGAGTAAAAAAAAAAAAAAAAAAAAAAAAAAAGAAAGAAATCCCGTATTTTTATGGCAGTTGTGCAAAAAACCATGTAGTATTTGAGAGAAATGTATCTTGATCATTATAAATTCATCATGACAAAAGATATCTTTTTGTACTAAAGCAAAAAGTGTTTGCCTTTAAAAATAGTGTTGTCAACCTATTGTATAATTCTGGTTATAAAGTTAGATATGAAACCCGTGGCTATTAATTATAAAAACATTACTTGGAAGACATTTGCCAATAAACATTTCTAAATGCGGCTGTCCATCTTAACAGCTTTCTTAAGGAGCAGAGATTGGGGAATGAACAGAACAGTAGTCGCTTTATGCTGTAACAACCACGGAGGAGGGCAGAATCCACCTCCCCGGACCCGGGACCACGAGTTCAGTCGTGGCTCAGCTGCACGCTGACCGAAGAGAAGATGCGACCTGCGCTCAAACACAATGGGGCAATGACCGTGTCTGTCACACCCTTCCAGATCGTCTGCACGGAGGGCTGGATCAGTAGGCAGGTCTTTATAAAAGGCATGATGATCCTGCAATGAAGGAACAGAGATGTGTAAGGCATGGCTCCTGCACATGCGTGAAAAGACACACCAATGGCCTAACTCACCTAAATTTGGCTGAGCTTTTCAAACAACTAAAATGAAGTGACCCACATAGTGATAAGATGCACAGAAGTTGCTTAAAAATAAACGGGCAGGTAGATGACAAACAGTAATCTTGTTTCTTTTGGTGGTATGCTATCTGAATCAGTAAAACAAAAAATAGACCAAACCTTAAATTTATCTGACCTTTACCCCTAAACATTAACCTGCCTAACTCTTCACAGTTCTCTGTGGTTCTAATTCCTGGTAGCTTTTCCTGTTGCTTTATTCTACTTCCCTTCCCCTTAGGACAGGCTTGTGTGTGTGTGTGTGTGTGCATATAACATACTGAAACAAACTTTAAGTGAGGACATCTTTGATCCGTAGTAAATGTTTGAGGTGAAGTGAATTTACCAATCTGTTAACATTCATATTATTGATCTTTTTACAGAGAGGAAAGGAGAGGGACAGAGTTAGAAACATCGATCAGCTGCCTCTTGCACACCTCCTGCTGGGGATGTGCCCGCAACCAAGGTACATGCCCTTGACGGGAATCGATCCCGGGACGCTTCAGTTCGAAGGCTGACACTCTATCCACTGAGCCAAACCGGTCAGGGCTATACTTTTAATTTTTCACAATAATTACATGTATTAAAAAGGGTTGTGTGGTATAGTTAAAAGAGTCCTGCAATTTCTTAGATGAGAAAAACTAGACCATATTGAAATTATTTTATTCAGATGCCTTTTCTTGAAGTAACTGCATAGTCTCATATTCCTGTGACTATGGCTCTTCTCTGCCGCCCTGGGCAGAATGCTCCCGCTGCAGCGGTGCCCTTGGAGCACAGTGGTGCTTGTGAGCTCTCAGGCCCTGACGGCAGCCTCAATGGAATTTTGATTATTACCTGGGTGGGCATAGGAAGTAGGGCTCATTTTCTTGGCTTGCTTTTAAAATGTGACTTAAGTAAAGGTCTGTGGTACTTATTCCAAAGAGAAGAAAAGATCAGGCAACTGTCTGACTGCAGTATTTTTAGAATACTGAATTATTCATATTGGCTGTTTACAGATTATATTTATCTTTGTTTTGTTCTAAGTACTAAAGACTTGAAGCAATGTCAAAAGAAAATTAATTACTAGGTGTTTCAGAGCTAAAGAGTTGAACAGAAACTTGAATAATGGCAACGTTTGGCTTCCTTATTGCATTACTTTCTCATTTTATGTGTGGCTTTGGGTAAATGACAACAAATTAAAGTATGGTTTGGAAATCTGAGAGAGTGGCAATCAGGATTATGTGCCCTTTAAATGTCCAAATAGTGCTGTCATTATAATAAATAGAACTATTTTGAAGTCAGAATGAAAACAATTATAACAAAATAATCGCAAATTGACATCCACAAGACTTAACTTTAGATCAGAAGACTTCTTAATCAAATCCACTTCATTCAAAATATAATTAACTTGCCTTTCTCCCTTAGGCTAAGAGATTTATCATCCTCATAACTTGTTAGACTTCCACGTCTCAAGAGGGAATTAAGCTTGGGACAGAAGTGGATTTTCCAGTTCAGTAGACTGCAGTGGCCCACACTGGAGGACGTTAGTTCATAGGACGACGTGCTGAACTAATTTAAATGTTATTCTCTTTAAGTTGTTCTCTCACTTTGGGTCAAAGAATCCAAAGATCTTCTGATATCAAACAAACTGTTTCCTCAACATCCTAAATAGGACCCCTTCAGAAACGCCAGGCAATTTGGTTGAAGCTCAATGGGGCCAACCTAAATACTTCTTTCAATGTTTTTAAAAAATTGATTTAGAGAGAAGAAGGGGGAGGGAGGAAGAGGAGAGAGAGAGAGAGAGAGAGAGAGAGAGAGAGAGAGAGCACTCATAAGCTTACTCAAATAGGTTTGATCTCTACTTGATCCATTCTTATCATGTCATGTAAGCCACTAAAGATGAATCTCTTTTATCCAGGTATAAACTAACTTTTAAGGATTTTTGTTAGAAGTGACTTCTCTACTTGCAATCAAAGCTGTCTGATGACAAATGTATGATGGTTAAATATTAATGTGCCACATGAATTCGATCTGAGGAGAAAGCTGAAGTTAAATAATATATTTCATGTGGCTGAGAAAGAACTGGTTTGATGATTCACCATACACAAACCCCCCTGGGTCTCAGGACAGCCAGGTGGAGAGCGTCATTGGGTTAAATGTAGTTTGACTTCCATCTTTCCACTATTTAGAAAATGAAAACCTTTTTGTTTTCAAGTCTTCCACAAGTGCTTTGGGAAAACCTGGCTTTGCTGGCTGCACACATGGCACTCTACATTTCCAAACTGCTTCATAGCCAGCGTTTCACAATACGCTGTGGCTTCCCGGTTTTTCACATTTTTGAAAGCGAGAAAACTAACACAGAGGTTAGGTGACTGGTTTTAGTTAATTAGGAATCCAAAATTTTATCTGCTGAATTTTTTTAAAAAAAAATCCATGTATTACCCTGGCGGGGTGGCTGTTAAGTTTCAGCATCATCCTTTACACCAAAAGGTTGTGGGTTCGATCCCTGGTTGGGGTGAGTATGGGAGGCAACCTATTGATGTTTCACTCTCTCATTGATGTTTCTCTTTTCCCCTTTCTCTCCAAACACACACACACACACACACACACACACACATCCTGAATCGAAGATTAAAAACAATCCATGTGCTAATGTCAGAATAAGAACTAACTACACACCTGGCCTTTGTAGATCTGCTGATATATATATAGATAGATAGATATAGATATAGATATATAGATAGATATAGATATAGATATAGATATAGATATAGGCAAAGGCTTTCATTCCTTTACAGTCTTTCGGCATTTTCAACATAGTTTACCTATTTACAATCTTTAGTGACCAAACTGAATTGATGTGCATTGTTTGTCCTTTGCCGATTTGGTGAACTTTTATTTACCCTTTTTAAGACTCTTTTCTCTGTGCACATAGCCTTCCCCGTGCCTCCCTCCTCCTCCACAGGTTTAAGTGGGTTTTCTCCGCACCCACCTTGGTGCTCGGTCCTGCTGTGCTGTGGGCAGCTGGAGGCAGACCCTGCATCCCATTGGTGCTGGCCCAGTGCCCTGCACAGCTAAGCATTCAGTAACGTGGTTTTGGTGAACTAAACAGCCGGCTAGTTGGCTAAAGAACTTGATTCAGACGGTAAAGGGGAATGAAGACTAATTTTTGTACCTTCTAGCAGGGAACACACCCTGTAAGTGAGGGGGCAGCCACACCATCATCTAAAGTGATTGGGGCAGGCATGGCGGCATCTGGGGTTCCCCATTTGACCAGGATGGACCTAAAGCACACGCTTGCACCTGCCGCCTCTCAAATAGAGCAGGTTTCCTTTAAAACAGCAATAACAAAACTTCTTGGTGAAATGTGGCATTTTCCCTTAAAAATTTTTTTGATACTTGAAACTGTTCTCCACAGCTTCAAGATGCATGTTGAGTGTGAACAAAGTCACTCAAAGCATCCTATCCACGTCCAGCGGGTTTCTGGGTACAGTTCCCCTTTGACCAGACTGCTGTTTACAAGTGGAACCGGGAATCTGGAGGCCTTGCCATCTCATTATCCCGCAGCTTGAATTCCCATCACTCGGTCTCACTCCTGCCATGGGCCAGGCGGGAAGCAGCTTTCCACCCTTTATAGCAGCCACTGCCGCTGGCGTTCTGCTCCCGGATCACTTTTGTCTTACCCGGGGCACAGTGGTGACCGTATAGGAAGTGATGGGGAACACTAAGAGCCCTGCCCACACCAGAGGCACAAGTCCCAACACAGCTGGGAGAGAGAGAGAGAGAGAGAGAGAGAGAGAGAGAGAGAGAGAGAGAGAGAGAGAGGAGCCTGTGGCAGGAAACAGGCCTCCAGGTCCCCACCTCCACAGGCAGCTGGGCCGCCTTCAGAGAGGGACATTCCCTGTTTACACTGCCAACCGGGCCCGGCCTCTCCTCGCCCCCACCCCACCCCACCCCACCCCACCCTACAATACTGAAAAAAACAAAAAGCACAGACTTTCACGGCCTCCCATTCTGGCTAGGGCATGAGGGGCTGATGTGGGTGCTCCCCTGGCGTGCCAGCCTGGGAGGGGGCGGGCAGGGCCAGGTGGCCAGGAGCCCCCCCCCCCCCCCCCCCCGTCCCCGGTCCTCCTCACCAGATGTGCAGGCAGCTGAGCGTGGCGAGGAGGACGCCCGCGGCGAAGGCCAGGGGGATGGCCAGGAACACGGTCAGGAACTTGTACAGCACGTACTTGCTGATCTCGAAGAGGGCGTGGCTGCAGATCCACACCTTGTCGAAGGAGTGCGTGGCCTCGGGCTCCGCGATCACGTCCTGGAAGTCCACCTGCGGGGCGAGGCGGGTCCGGACCGTCCCCAACCCGCGCCCCGGACCCCGGACCCCGGACCCGGACCCCGGACCCGGACCCCCGACCCCGGACCCCGGACCCGGACCCCGGACCCGGACCCCCGACCCCGGACCCCGGACCCGGACCCCGGACCCCGGGCGGGCGGAAAGGAGGGGCTCGGCAGGGCGCCCACCTTCCCTCGGGGCCCAGGTCGGCGCCCAGAAACCTGGCTGAGAACTCCTGGCCCCGCGGCTGGCGGTTCGGGTCCCCGGAGCCCGCGGGGCCGCCCGGGGGCGAGGACAGGGTTGGCGGAGGTGGGTGGTGGGTGTGGGGGGATGTGGGGGGGATGGGTGGGGGGGAGGGGACCGCACCCCCTAGGCCGGCGGGGGCGGGGTGGCCTGGGCCCAGGTTCCGCCCGCCCCGCCCGCCGGGCTTCACCTTGAGGTGCGAGTTGAGCCGGTTGGGGTCCCGGTCCGGGTCGGCGTCCGCGTACTTGTCGGGGGGCCCGTAGTCCAGGCCGCTGTGCTGGCTGTAGGCGTCCTCGTCCATGAAGAGCTGCACGTCCGCCTTCTCCGTCTCCAGCCCCATCGCCGCGCCGCGCCGGCTGCCGAGCTCGGCCCCGCCGTCCCTGCCCCGCCGTCCCAGCCCCGGCCCTCCCGACGCCGCCCCGCCCCGCGGCCGGCGGCCCTGCCCTGCCTTCCCTCCCCTCCACACCCCTCCCTCCCCTCCCCGCCCCTTCCCGCCGCCGCGGCGGCTCCGGCTCCGGCTCCCGCCCCGCCGCCCGGCCCCGAGGGCGGAGCCCGCACGCAGCGCCCAGTGGCTCCGCCTCGCGCGACCCGCGCCCTCCCGGCGGGTCCCCCTCCTGCCCCCGCGCCTCCCCCCCCCTTCAGCCTCCCCCACTCCCCCCTCCAGGTCCCTCCACCCCCCCCCCCGTCCCCTTCCCCCGTTCCCCGCCCAGAACGCGGGGAGCCGCTCCCGCCCGGGCGGCGGGGCGTGTCCGGGGACGAGGACGCGCACTCACCCCACCGATGGGGCCGGAGGCCGGGGCGCGTGGCCGGTGCTAGAACCGGGGTGCGTCAGGCCTGGCCGGGTTTCCAGGGGTGGTGGACCTACAATGGACCTACAACGGGTTTCCAGGGGTGATGGACCTACAACGGGTTTCCGGGGTGATGGTCTTACAACGGGTTTCCGGGGTGATGGACCTTCAAAGGGGGCAGTTGGAGGCGAGGAGCAGGGATGGTACCCAGGTCTGGCTTCCTCACGGTGTGAGCTTCGGCCCTTTGGGAACCCCACCTGCCTCCCTAAGACCTGGAAGCAATGGCACCTGCTTCACAGAGCCCTCCCTTGAGAACTAACGGAGTTAATTCATCAAAACTCGCATATGGTCCCTCACACAGCAGGCTCCCACACTGCGTGGTGTCGTCACACCGGGAGATAGGGAACCATCCATCCCATGGCCAGGCAACCCCTCGCAAGTGCCGCAAGTGCCAGGCGCTCTGCAAGCGTATCAGCTGGTGCCCTCGCCCTCAGTGGGTGAGGGCATGGAGTGGGGTGGGTGAGCTCCTGCCCTGAGGAGTCTGCACCTTCAGGCCCAGAGAGAAGGTCTGATCTCCCCTTCCCTGAATTATAACTCAAGTTTCCTTAGAATCAGACAGACCCTGTCAACAATTCCTGGCAGTCACTTGGGTAACTGCTTTGTGGGAATCACATAAACTACTCCCTAGCATAAAAGCCACCCGCAATGGATGAACCAGTCTGCTCACTACCTAATCTAAAGCTTCTGGAAGGGAGGGGTTTGAATGTTCATAAAGGGTCTAAGGTCTGGTGGACACAGATGTGTGATTGGAGAGGAAGAGGAGTGGTAAAAACTGGCAAAAAAACCTAAATAATGGGTTCTAGACTTGAGGGGGTGCCTGCCCAGAGCCTAAGACGCAGCGGGAACCCGCTAAAATGTTGCTGAATATAGTACATTTGGAACTGTCCATACCAAATCCTCCCGTGTGAACTGGATTTGAAGAATGACCTCTTCTAAAAGAAAAAGGCTATTTCCGAAACAATAACAATTACAAAAAAAGAACAGGACTGCAATTGGAAAACTGTTTTGGAGCCAAACCTTAGGATTTCTAATAATTAGGGAAGAAGTTGACCCGCCGCTGGGGAGTAGGGAGGGCGGTGCTGAAACGCTGGGGTAACCTGGACCTGTGCTTCCAGCCCTTCTTTTCCAGGGTGGTCCTGCCTCCCTTCCCTTCTTCTTACTGTTCTTTCCCAGTCTTATTTATGTTTGCTTAATTCCAAAGTGGTGAGTTAGACATTCTATTTATTGCCTTTTCTGTCCTTCTCTACCTCCTCCATTCACCCGAGAGGCTGACTGTGACAGTTGGGACTCTTCTAGAGATTTTTTTCCTCCAACATCTGTTTATCAACGTGAATAGAAGACTTTGATCCATAAGGAAATTTGTAGCATCAATTACCAGGACATGGGAAAGAAGTGAGTTTACAGCTAACTAACATTTTGTAAAAATGTAGTTTTCTTTAAATTATGACATCAGATGTTAAGATATTTCATCCAAAGAAGAGAGTCATTCTGAATGCTAGAATGTCTTAGGCAGAGGCTGAAAATCGGGCATTAGGGCTTCTTTCCTTATTGTTTTTTTTTTTTTTCCCCTCTGATCACATTTACATTTCTGGTTGGATTAGTAAGACCTTTGCAATCATTTTCACAAGTAACCGAGTTTATTATTATTATTGTTATTATTATTCCCGGTGGTGGACTAGGAGGCCCAAAAGAAGGTGAAATTAACATGGTTTTAATGAGACAGTTTAGATTACAGATTTATTTGTAAAATGTAGCTATTTATGCAAGTGTCTCTAAAATCTAAGTTAAAAGAAACCCGTGTAGGTTTGTTGCATGTAGCATAGAATTTAAAAAATAGGATGCAGGCATGAATTCATTCATTTACCATTTTTTTATCGGTAAATGAGCCCTCTTTCCCCATCCCTCAGAGGGCTTAGTCTTTGTTCTTAATATAATGAAATTCTTGTCTATTTCATCATTTTAATACATAAGATTTTTTCCCCAATTTTTTTTATTAAGGTATTATGTGTACATATCTTACCATTGCCCCCCCCCTCCCATTCATGCCCTCCCTCCCCAGAGTTCCGTGTTCGTTGGTTGTACTTATATCCATGCATACCAGTCCCTCGGTTGTTCTCTTATCTCCCCCCAGGTCTCCTTCCCCTCCCCGCGGTCATTTGACAATCTGCTTGTTTTATGGTGACTATCTCAGGATCACATGAATAGAATCCGTTCCTCATTTGGCAGTCTGCTTGTTTTATGGTGACTATCTCAGGACCAAACGAATAGAGTCCGCTCCTCCTCTGGTTCACACCGCCCCTCCCCCCGGGTCCCACTGCTTCCCCTGGGACACACGGCTCACCCGGGGCACATGGCCCCCTGGGACACATGGCTCACCCGGGACACCCGGCCCCTTTGGGGGACATGGCTCACCCGGGACACATGACATAAGATTTTTGAGAGGAGCTATCAAAATGATTTTTCTTATCCTATTAGTAAATCCTTAGAAAAATGTTAGCTGCTGTTGCTCTCAAGGCGCTTAAACCAGTGATTCCTACAGCAAACAAAGGGTATCCTGTCTCCACTCACTGGAGGAGAGATCTACCAGGAAAGGGGGAAGAGAGGAGGTGGATTGGAGATACTCTAGTATCTCTCTCCAAATAAAGCCTCTTTTATTTAAAAAATAAAATTGCCCTATGACCAAGGGAACTCTCAACATAAGAAACATTCAAACCTGTGAAGAATTTTTGTGAGTTTATTTGAGCCCAAGCTGTCAATTGCCGAGAAGCAAAATCTTAATGGATTGAGATAATACTCCAGAGAATGGTAGTTTTGCACATTATTTCACACGTTAGAAGACGTATGTTGGTTGGTTACATAAAATCCACTGGTGATGTATTAGAAAAGTGGGAGAAAGCAAAGCCGGGAAACCTCTAGGATTGGATAAAAAATAAAATGCTAGACACTTCTTTTATTTAGGTGAGTGCAGGATAGTTCACAGTCAACAACTAACTCAGTAACAATGAGAGCATTAGTGGTCTGTGCAGAGTGGTACGTGTGCTCTGAGAGGTCCGGAAAAAGGATAATTACTTTGACATTCCAATGAGATGTTATCATAGATGCAAAAAGACAATGGACAGGCGCACATAAGGTAAAGACTGACCTCTGTCAGGGAAGATGTTGGCCTAGGACATGACTACCCACTATAAACTGCTCTTAGTTTAAAAAAAAAAAAGCTTTAATTTCCATCCTTCCTGGTTACTTTAGGTTTCTGAGTTTGCAGGTCTTCTCCAAGCTAGTCAGGTTAGCATGTATCCTCTTTTCGTTCATAGAAAAAAAAATTGTAATAAATCTATACCAGTGCATTCATCTTCTGGCTGTTATCATAGATTCTGACAAGATGGCTGTTTTTCAGTTGATTTATTAATATAGCTGAAGATGAACAACTCGATAATGTTTTAGGCAGTTAGACAGACAGGAGCAGGGCAAGGACGATGAGCCGGGTGCAGAAACTCTCCAGGGCAGACAGCCCCGGATGCCTGGCAGAACTGGGAAAACCAGCACCTCACCCAGGGAGACCTCGCCTCCCCCAGCATATTCCTGGTCGTGCGGGTTGGACCCCCTGCTTTTTCATATCACTGGTCATGCAGTTTAGACCTCCTGAACTTCCCCCCTATCTCAGCTCCAACCCGGAAAAGCAGGAAAACCAGACAAGTGATGCCATGGCTACCTCAGAACCAGCTCCATTGATTAATAACCGGCTGCCTTGGCACCGACCAGTCAGTGGAGACCACGGCCCTGAAGGAGCTCACCGGATAAACTGTTGGTTATTCTATTGAGATCCTCCCCTGAGACTCCCCTACGATTTCCACCTGCAAGAGAGAGAAATACGCTGTGGATGAAGAATCCAGGGCATGCTCTCCCCCACAGGAGCACACCCTTGCCATTCCCTTCCCCTTCTTTCCCGTAAGGGACCCCACCAACACTGCCACCAGGGGAGCAGCAGGCAGCTGCATCTTGTCCTGAGCTCCCCCCCTGAACCTGTCTCCAAGGCCCCCCTTTCTCTGACTTCTCAGTGAGCCAGAGCAGCCCCGCCTCGGCTCTCCTGTTGCTTCTTCTATGCCTGTCCTTGTGTCACTCTCCTAAATATATATATATATATATATATATATATATATATATATATATATATGTTTTTGCTGTGGCCAATAAATTCTCACTTATTTTGCTACACTTTGTCTCTTGATTGAAATCTTTCCTTCAAGAAGACAAGAACTGATATCTTTACGTCTCCCTGGTAACATACATTTGGTGCCATGACTTGTATAGCAGCCATATAGCCCCAAATGGTTCTGTCTGAAGGATACCAAGCCCTCACTCCCACAGGACAGATTCCTTATTCTGGGCCTCTGGACAGACATCAGCAGCCACCTCCCTCAGCTGACAGCTAGCAAAGCCCACAATGACCCCAATCAGCTTGAAGCAGCCAGGGTGGCCTTTGCTCAAAGGCCTTCAAAGAACTGGGTCCCCGTAGTCTGAGGAAGTTAGGTATGAATGGCTGGGGTGGGGCCTGCCCTGGGGTCCTGAACAGGGGTCAGACCAACTTTGCTTTCAGACTGCCTCCCTATGGCCCAGCAGACTGCCAGTGGGCAGGTTCAGAACCAGGGGATTCTTGGCACAAGCTCAGAGGAAAACAACGTGACTCAATGCCACCTTACTAGGGCCCTGGACTAATTTAATAAAATTTGCATTGCAGTTTTGGCCCTCCCATGTTATTTTCTGTATGCATTATGGATAATGGCATGCTTAGAAGAAATATAGTGATACTAGGGGCACAGTGCACGAATTTGTGCACCTTGAAAGGAACTGTAGGTCATGAGGCTGTGGTGGACACAGGGGCGGGTCTCGGCCCATCTTTTGTGCCCCTGCCTGGCCCCTCCCACCGTGTCCCCCAGTTCCCTGTCTGATGGCAGCCCTGCTCCTGCCGCTGCTCACACCCACTGATGACACAGAGCAATTTGGGCCAATGCCAGCAGCGAGTGTGAGCGGGGCCAGCACCGACAGCTGGTGTAAGCACCAGGCAGGACCACAGTGTGCAGGAGCAAATAATTTTCAGTAACCACCAGAGGCTCACTCCAATGACAGCAACAGGCACCCCACATTGGCCTGGTGCCCCTGCTCACCTGCTCCACCATCCCTCTGGGGCCAACACCCGCCATGTTCCACACTCTGCTGCCTGCTGCTGACACCCACCTTGTTCTGTGTGCACCCTCTGGTGGTCAGTGCACATCATAGCAACAGATTGTTCAGTTGTTTGGTTGTTCTACCTTCGGTCTATATGCATATTAGGGTTTTATATATATAGATAACCCCTTTCTGTCAACCATCCATGAATGGAAATGAAAGTCTCCACCCAGAAAATTCATCATTTAAACCATTTAACCCAGGAGTTTGGGACCATTGTCTCTCTCTGCTGGTCCACTCTTTGGTTTGAGTGTATCTTCAATAAACCCCATTTTGCTTTACTTTCATCTTCATTGACCTCAAAATATTTTTGCATCAACAAGAAGAACTGAGATCCCAGCTGGTAACCCCAATGCTAACAATAATAGATTAGTATTTGTGAGTAGGATAGTTTATAATTATTTTGTTACTCCCTGTTTTCACAATAATATCTAAGAAAAAGGGGTGTTTTTCTTGTTCCTTAAAAATTGTATCTGAATGCTTTCATGAATAAAATATATAAATTTTCTCCTTTTTTTTCAAATTATAGATGTGTCATTTCTTTTTCCTGTATATTTTACATACAATATTAGGCAGGGTCTGTTTTCAAGCTTCCTTGTGCAAATTTGTTATTACTTAAAATAATACTGACTTCCTGATTTCACCATTGTGATCTAATGATATTTAAAGCATCGGGATTGAACAGGGTTTCTCAGCCTTGGTCCTATTGACATTTTGGACCAGATCATCCTTTATTTAGGGGGGCTGTCCTGTGCACTGAAGGATGTTTAGCAGCATCCCTGACTTCTACCCACTGGATGCCAATAGCACTCCCCGGTCATAACAACTAAAAACCCACCCAGTCTTTGCCAGAGGTCCCCTGGGGCCCAAATCACCTTCCCCTCCTTTCCCGGCTGGGAATTATTGCACAAGACATTGCTGAAACTACTAACTGAATGGGAAAAGTCAAGATCCAGTTGTGCACTTACAAACCCATGCTGAAATCTCAGAATTGTAATACCAATTTGTCAGAAACTCCAGGGATTTTTGATATATTTTTTTCTGCGTAACAATTTTAAAAGAACCAGTTACCATTGCTTAATCGCATTTTTCAATACGATGTTCTTAGGGACACATATGCCTCATTCAGATACCATCAAGAAGCAGCTGCTAGGCCCTGGCCACCTTGCAGCCTCCTACACGCCCCCCACAAAGGCCAGGGTGGTTTGAATAGTTAGTTATAGCTGAGAAACAGAGATTTGGGACTTATTTATTTCATTTCGGGACTGTAAAATTTAGTAAGTTTTGGCAGTCTTTAGCAACTAAATATCTTTTGCAAGGTTTAGGGGATCTCAACTGAGAAGTCCTTGGGCTGGTCAGTGGAACGGGCAGACAGCTGCTTAGCATGTCCTTTAAGCATCCTTTGCAGAACTGCTTGCCTCCAGCAAGGACACAGCCTGGGAATTTGGAAAAACCTGAAGTATCCGATAGGATCCATTTTCTCTGGATAGTGGGCTTTGCATAAATTATTACTCTTTCTTCATCAATATGTATTTTTGTCATCTCTCTACCCTTGCCCAATAATTATCCACTATCCTTTGCACAGGATAAAAATGCTTCGAGGAACAGGTAAAAAAGAGTCTGTTATTAAAGTTGTTCAGTAATCAAGTTTTTGTGAAATTGTGCCAGGGAGTTTAATGTCACTTAATGAAAGCCTCTTTGCTTATATTTTTCTTTCTTATCACTTGTCTTTTTTGTCCACATTCTGGGTGCACTTAGCCCTGTACCAGTGAACCAGGGAGGTTTGTAATTTAACATTAAGGCAGGGTAGCTTTTTTGTTGTTGTTGTTTGTTTTTTGTTAATTGGTGCCAGTTTAATCTTCTGGCTGTTTCAAATAGCACTTCCCCTTAAAAACCTCTTTTCATACACAAGAATTTTCACTATTGTTTGGCAATATTTCACTCTTAAAATTGGATGGGGAAGAAGGTACACTATTGAAGTCTGTATTCATGATTAGGGCTGATGTGATAGGTCACTTCATTCTATTTGAAACAATGTATGACAATTAATTTTAGATGTATTTTATCTTATTTTCCAAAAGTAAAGGATGTTCCTATTTCATAGTTTGAATATCCCATTGATTTCTAGAATTCTGTATATATAAATAAAACATATCCATAGAACTTTGATATTTTATCTTTCCAGATAATGAAATAGGTACTAATTAACTTTCAATGAGCATTAACTTTCAAGTTAAACTCTTTTAAAAAATATATATTTTTAAATTTATTTTAGAGAGGAAAGAAGAGGGAGGGAGATATAGAAACATTAATAATGAGAGATAATCATAGATCAGCTGCCTGCTACATGCCCCCTACTGAAGATTGAACCCACAACTCTGGGAATGTGCCCTTGACTGGAATTGAACTCAGGATCCATCGGTCTACAGGCTGGTGCCCTATCCACCAAGCCAAACCAACTAGGGCTCAAGTTAAACTCTTTTTTTTTGTAAAGATAACTCTTTGACTCATTTACACTGGATGTTGTTATTTAAAAAAATATTTTATTGATTTTTTTACAGAGAGGAAGAGAGAGGGATAGAGAGAAACATTGATGAGAGAGAATCATCGATCAGCTGTCTCCTGCACACCCCACACTGGGGATGTGCCCGAAACCAATGTACATGCCCTTGACCAGAATGGAACCTAGGACCCTTCAGTCCGCAGGCTGACGCTCTATCCACTGAGCCAAACAGGTTTCGGCAAGTTAGATTCTTAATAAGCACAACTTCCTCTATATTCAAATGGGGACATGTTTCTGCAAAGCTGCATAGTTAAATCATTTCCAAATACTCACTGAAATGTTCAAAATAAGATTACTAATTGCTACAACAATAGACCTGGAGATTGATTTATTGATTAAGGGTTTTGTTTTGGACAAAAATGTTATCATGGCTCAATCTGAAGTATTTGTTTTCTTTAGTAATTCTTTTCACAAATGTTATCCTACTTTCATTTAGAGTAAAATTCAATTTTTAAAAAAGAACATAGCTAATCTATATTAGTCAAGAGAAAAAATGATAGGAAGTATTTATTATTATTATTATTACCGAGTTCCAATAGAAGAATAAGGACAAAAATGTAGAATGCTCTCCACCTGGTTCTTGTAAATCACTTTTTGGTGTCTATTAGGTGACCTTGAGTGCTGGACAGTAACCTGGGAGTGCAGAGCGAAGGGAATCACCGCACAGAGCAGACTGAGGGATGGACGCTGCCAAGGGGCTTCGCACAAGAACTTTTGGATTATACTTTCCTACCCATAAACAGCAAGGGGGAATCTTGTTTCCACAAAGTTTACCAAAATAATGTTTGTCTGTTTTTTGCTCCGTGGTTACATGAACCTGCAGAGCAGATTTTTACATTACGTAAGAGCACACAATAGTTAGACAACTTGATGCCTGTGTCCATTGACGCTGGGCCACTGACGCCCAGATGGGCCCTCCCTGTCTGTCAGCTGCTTAGTAACTTCCGGTTCCTTGTTGAGAACAGCGAGGTTTGGATCTAACCGCGCATATTTAAAAGGTCACCCTATTAAATACATTGTAAGTCAGACTATTGACATGCTTGTGTACCCGAAGAAGACATTTCTTCTTTAATTAAATAATTAGGAGGCAAACAAGTGTCCATTTCAAAAGCAATGTTATTAGATGTTTGAATTTATTAAAAAAAATAGGATTCCTTCAGAGCATTCAGAAAACTCTCATTCTGTTAACCTCAAGAGAAACAACAGTTTCCATTAAAGTATGCACTAATTCCCATGACATCTGTATTTACATCAGCATGTAACTTTTGGGAAATGATAGCAATTATTTGCCAAATAGACACAGAGTACCTATTTTTCTTTTGTTAAGGAATGAAGATAAAATTCTGCAGGGCATTTGTTATCACTCTATACATTCACAATTTACCAACAAGTATGCATTTTTCCTTTTGAAAAACAATTGTGGTCATTGGATAAACAAGCCACTGAAAACAAACTTAGATAGTAAAACACTCTGGTTCAAAGAAACTGCAAACTACTTTATTTGAAAATAGTAGAATTTGCAGAATGTTGCCATAAAGGGCATGCTACTCAAATTACTTGGTTCTGAAGAATCTTACTTTGAAAGCAAAGTATTTTATGAAGGAGTGAAGTACAAAATAGCTACATGTTTGGGCAAAAAATAGTTATTATTTTAATTATGTAAAAACCTATTAGATTTTCTATGTATATATTGCAAGTCTTTTTCATTAAAAATATGATAGAAGAAATAATGAATGACAAATGAATGACTGTTAGTTTTAAATTATTTATAACTACAGGATACCAATGAACAGAGTGAGCTATCCTCCAGGAAAAGATTAAGATGTAATTAAGTATCTTTTAGGTTTAGGGATATATATTTAGGATATTGAAACCTACTTTAGAAGCTCACACTCCTGTCATGGATCTTATTTCTCTCTAAATTTCTTCAGTATTTTCTTCTTGGTTTGTTTTTTTCTCCAGCAAAAGTGTTTCTTTGGGAGAACTGTTACCCTCTTCCTCCCCTCCCCTCCCCTTCCTTTCTCTCTTTCTTGCTTTCTTATTCTCTTCTTTTCCAAAATGTTATTTTTCCCAGTATTTCTCATTAACAATATCTGTGGGTTGGGAAGAATTTTGGAGGTTCTAGACCAGTGTTCATCAACCAATGACTCTTCATTAAGTGGTCATACAGGCTGTGTTGAAATATTTAGCAAAGGGGTATTACTTTATAAAGCAACCCAAATATGTCTGTTAGAAAATACTTCATTATTTGTGCCAATATCATCTATTTGAAATTTCTTTTTCTTTCTAACCTTTCCTTCCTTCCTTCCTTCCTTCCTTCCTTCCTTCCTTCCTTCCTTCCTTCCTTCCTTCCTTCCTTCCTTCCTCCTTCCTTCCTTCCTTCCTTCCTTCCTTCCTTCCTTCCTTCCTTTCTTCCTTCCTTCCTTCCTTCTTTTTTCCCTTCTTTCTTTCCCTCCTTCCTCATTCCTTCCTTTTCTTTCCTTTTCTTTCTCTCTCTCTCCCACCCCCATTACTCATCTTCTGAATTTGACAGTTTATTTAAAAGTGTAAAATGTCAGCCCTTGACCCTATTGAGATTCATTTCCAGCCAGATTAATTTCTTTAGTTGTGCTTCACATTTCATTATTTTCAAATACTTACCATAATTTATCTCACTGAACCTGTTTCATGCATCAAAAATCACACGTAAGGTATAATATATGGTCTGGGTTCTGAGCACCAGCCTTTATTGCAAGTGCTCAGTAGATCTTTTCTGAACTGAACTACTGCCCCTGCTGGCCACCATCACGCTCCAGGCCTGTTTAACACGTGTGTTGGCTTGTCCCACCGACACTTGAATCTCAGCATGTCAAGTAAGTAAGTAGTGTATCATCATCTTGCCCTGATCTCTTCTTCCTCCTACATTCCTTGTATTAGAAAATGTACTTCATTGAGCTGCTCAGGACAGGAATTTGGAGATAACCCTTTTTCTTAACCCCATTTTCATTTTGTTACCAGGCCTTGTCAATCTTACCTTCACACGCCTCTCTAATTTTCTTCTTTCCCTCCTCTCTCTACTTAGTTCAGGCAATTATTAGTTCCTGGATTTCTGCAGCAGCTTCCAAATTGGTTTCCTTATCTCCACCCTGTACACACACTGTAGCTATCCTTTCTCCACACTGTAGCTAGCCGGTGCTTTTCAAGGTCACTCTTCTCTTTAAATCATTTGATGTTCTCCATTCCCCTGTCAAAGGACATTTGTTAGTTGTAGGACCCTTCAAGTCTGCCTCTTACTTACTCCTTTAGCTCTCTCTCTGTCTCTCTATTTAAAAATTTTTCAATTATAGTTGACAGGTGAACACCCTAATGATTAGACTCTACATAACTTACTAAGTGATCATCCTGATAAATCTCGCACCCATTTGATAACATACATAGTTTCTACAATATTATTGACTATATTACTTATGTTGCACCTTATATCCCCATGACTATTCTATAACAACCAATTTGTACTTCTTAATTCCTTCATCTTTTCACCCATTCTCCCAACCACCCTCCTCTCCAGAAACCATCAAAATGTTCTCTGTATCTACAGTCTGTTTCTGTCCTGCTTGCTTGTTTATTTTAGATTCCATTTTTGGTATGTATTTTTTTGCCTTCCCTTTCCTTTTCCGCCCCATCCTTTCTCCATTTCTCCTCCTCCTCCTCCTCCTTCTCCTCTTCTTCTAGAAGACCCTTTGACATTTCATATACTACTGGTTTGGAGGTGATGAACTCCTTTACCTTTTTCTTATCTGAGAAGCTGGTTCATGGGTCGACACTCAACCACTGACCCACATTTACCACGCACAAATTTATAACTTTGATGTCTATTGCTGACAGTTGACATAATTTCTTGATGGTTCTGATTAATCTTCATGATGTAAAGCCAGTATTAGCATCTTAGGTTCAAATAAAAATATTTTTGAGAGTGAAAGGAGGCTTCTGTTGATATTACATCAGGACAACCAGCAAAGACAGAGATTGTCTTGGGAAATTGGGACCTGTTGCCATCAAGCTTGGTTACAGTCCTCAGACCATCTTTCCTGATTTCTGAGTTCTATAAATGATGGACACTGTAACTTATTTACCGTAAAGAAATGGAGGTTATTAAGAAGACGGAGGCAAGAAAAATCGCCCTTCCAAAGTATCATGTAGTAGAAAAAACATGAGTTTAGAGTCAAGTTTTAATTTCTGTCCTGAAAATCACTGTTACTCAACTTCTCTTATCTTCGGGTTCTTCTTTGTAAAATGGTAAAGACATAAGAATGAAATAGAATGCAGAAAAAAGTGTCTAGCTCTGCTATTACTAGACAAGATACTCAATACATTTACCCTCCTCAGATAAGAAGATAACCGAAGGAAGGGGATGTGACCTTATACTCATCAAGGTCCAATTCTCTGACCCAACTAGTAATTCTTAACATTGTATACTTCTTTTATATTTTCTCTATTCCTCCTTTCTCAATCCATTTACATTTGTTGCTAAGAGCTATCCTGTGAGTTAGGCAGGACCATTATTATTATACCCATATTAGAGAAAGTGAGGCTCAGAGAAACTTTCCATGGTTAATTGTTAGGTCCAGGATGTAAATCTGAGTCTCTTGAGTCTTGGTCCAGGTTTTTTTCTAATATGCCAGGTTCTACCTTACTCTTTCTGGTGATTGGATGGGAATTAACTTTGGTCTCCAGGCTGGAGATAATAGCATGATTTGAATAAAAATTTAAATAAAATTTTAATAAACTATTTAAGGTGTATTTATTTGTATGACATGCTTTACTTTATTTTTTGACACAACTGAGGTGTTGATTATAATTCTGGAAGTAGCAAAAGGATAAAACCATAACCCTTTCAGAATCTGCATTTCTGAAGTTGCTTTTCCCTGAATGCTAGATATATATATCTCCTTCAACCCTCCATCCAGTCAGAGCAGTTATGCTCTGAGAATTCTGATATTTCATCCAAAATAGAATTAATAATTTCAATCTGTGATAAAAAGCACATAAATTATTTCAAAGGCAAATAAAAGGTACATCATGGGTCAACTATGGTTTAGAAATATTTTTCAGTGCCTTCTTTAATTGACGGCAGGAAAAAGCGAGAATCAATCCTAAAACCTTTGGCGCTTAGTAGTCAGGACTCTGCTGGTTCTTCAACAACAAAGGAAAGAAGGGGCAACAGGTGGACTATGTTCCCATCAGTGGGAGTGGCCCAGGCCTCTCTGGGGCCTGCCCCTGAGCACAGGGGGAAGGGACCACCCACACTGTTCCAATAGCTTTGAAGTCAGTGCCTCGGAAAACTGGACTAAATGGAGAAAAGAAAACACAAGTACTTGCAGGATTTGGGAGAATGGTCTAAATGAATATGGAATTCATCTGGAAAAACTTTAGATATAATTTTAGGTTTATTTTTAAAAGTAATAGCTTAATTGAGCTATAATGCACATAGCATACAATTTTACAAATTTAAAGTTTACAATTCAGTACATTTACATAGTTGTGCAACCAACACCACAATACATTGTAGAACATTTTCATCACCCGAAAGAAACTGCACATTAGCTATCGTCCCACAGTCCTTTCATCTCCCCAGCCCTGGACAACCACTGATTTCACTGCTTTCCTTTGTCTCTGTAGATTTGTCTATTCTGGGTGTTTCATATAATTGAATTTATACAATCTCTGTTGTGTGTGTGTGTATGTTTGTGTGTGTTTGTGTGTGTGTGTGTGTGTGTGTGTGTGTGTGTGTGTGTGTGTGGCTTCTTTCACTTAGAATAATATTTCTAAGGTTATCCATGCTGCATTACAAATCAGTATTTTTTTTTCTTTTTTATTGCTGAATAATATTTCCTTTTAGTAATATTATTTATTCACCAATTGGTGGACATTTGGGCTATTTCTACTATTTAGCTATAATAAATAATGCTGCTATGAACATTTGCACACAGGTTTTTATAGACACGTGTTTTCATTCTTGCGTGTGTACCTAGGGGTAGAATTGCTGGGTCCCATCATAAATCCGTGTCTGGTCTTTGGAGGAGCTGTGAAACTTTCCCAAAGTGGCTGCACATTTTACATTTCCACCTGCAGAGGCTGAGTATTCCAGCTTCTCCATAATTTCATCAATGCTTGTTACTTGTATTTTTGAATAGTGGATGATGAGTCAGTATCTCATTGTCTTAGTCCTCTTGGAATGCTATAACAAAATACCATACACTGGGTGGCTTATAAACTACAACATTTATTTCTTACTTTTCTGGAAGCTGAGAAGTCCAGGATCACCGGGAGAGCCAATGTTTACTGAGGACTCCCTGGTTCATGGACATGCTTCTTTTACCTTCTCTTCCATGGTGCAAGGGGTGAGGGAGCTCTTTTATAGGAGCAATAATCCCATTCATGAAAGTTCCACTCTCATGACCTAAGAATCTCCCCAAATTCCAGTAACTACCAGCACATTGGGCATTAGGATTCCAATATATGAATTTTCAGGGAATATAAACATTTAGATTATAGCACTCATTAATTATAACTTTTCTGATCTCTGATTATAGATGTCATTTTTCCCCCCAGAATGTTAGCCAACAAATATGCCCTTCAGGTGCAATATTGGATTTCTAAAATATGAATTTGAATAATATTATTCCAAAATATTTTCTCAACTGAACTGTAAAAGTTCTTTGTTTATTTCATATAATTTATATTTTATAATTATGCATTTCCCCTGGATCTGTCATGTAACAATTAAGTTATAGTGTAATTATTGTATTATAATAGATTGTATTGCTTTTATATACAGGGTGGGGCAAAAGTAGGTTTACAGTTGTTTGTGTGGAAATACAAGAATAAACTCTGTGTTTTGCATACTGACAACTGTAAACCTACTTTTGTCTCACCCTGTATATTATATCAAGTATAGTGCACTGTCTTATTAGTTACATCTTTTCTGGGGGCAATATATCGTTTTTTTGAGGAAGACTGCAACTCTCAGAGGACAAGGATTTGTCTTGTATTATTTTGAGAGCCTTTAAGACCAAATAGAAAGGTGAGCATGTTCTAACTAAGAATTTGTTTATTGACTAGTTCAGTTGATTGCTCATTTTTGCTAGGCTGGTTTAAATGGTCGTAAAATTCAAAAGAAAATAACTGAATCAATATCCACAAAAAACAAACATCATCAACTATTGGGTAATTGGGGTTTTTCCAAATTAATTTTTAAAATTCATAACTGAACAGAGCTTGGTGATTACATAAATCGCACCCCTATGAAAAGGACATTGGGGTGAGTGTCTGCCAGGAAGGGTGTTCCCAGGTTTTCATAGATTCAGCGGGGAGTTTTTCTCACCTCTCTCACAGACAAATATAATCACATGGTGGTTGTTCTGGGCGTATTTGGGGGCTTACCAAGGGGGGCATGAGCAAAAGCAGTTTTAAGGGAATCAGTTTTTATTTGTTCCACCTCCCTATATCCTCTAACAAAATCAATTTGCTTGATAACTCTGTCATCTTTGTTTCCCACCTCCCCTTTCAAAAGTAGGTTTACTGTTGCAACTTTCAAAGTTTCCCCCTTTCCATTTTACAGCAAAGAAATGAAGACTTCTCACCCATCCTGAACTCTATGCTGCTGAGCCCGGTGCTTTGAAGGCTCTGGGGAGGAGAGAACGGAGAAAGGACGCCTCTAAGGAAATAAGGGAAGGCAGGTTAGAGGTGGCGGGGAGAGCGGTCAGATCGCAGTGTAATGCCAAGGAAACAGGGTGAAGGAGTTTGTTAGGAAGTCTCCCACTGCAGCAGAGTCATCAGAAAGCTTTGGTTAGCCCCACGACCCCAAGTTACTGTCCGGGGACAATCAGTGGAAAGTGTGGTCTCGGATTCAGAAAGCAGCCAGCTGTTACTGAGAGCAGAAGATCCCAGTGGTATATTTTTGTGGCCACAATGAGCTTTTGGTGTGGATTGGATTAGAGGCAGTACTCCAAATTCCATTGTCAATGGGGTGAAGCAAGCTGATTATGAGAAGTGGAGTAGAGAAATCCAGAACAGGGAAGTTGGTATTTGTGTTTTTGTTCTCCCAGTTCTCCAGTGATCTTAGAGTAATTGTGTGATGACCTTTCTTGTCACAACCTGATTGTATCAATTAAATTATTTTGTTTTTCAGTACGAATGTACTAAGCTTGCTTATATTTAAGATAATACATATTATCATAAATTCCCATTTTCTTGATTTACTTAAATCTGTGGGTGAATAAAGACTAGTTTTTCTGGAGTTTCTACTTATCAAATTGTGGCTAACTAACAGTAATATAACACTAACATTAAGTGTACATTTATATGTGTGTGTGTGTGTGTGTGTGTGTGTGTGTGTGTGTGTAATCTAAAATTAATATTTTTGGAAAAATACATTTATTATAAAATTTTTTAATTTAATTAAACTTCATTAAAATATTCTTAAGAATTGTGTAAATGCTTTGCAAAACAAATGTTAGATGTCTCCATCTTTTACATAGAATGATCCATTTTGGTATTTATTTACTTTAATTATGGCACTGTGAATTTATTATTGGGTTTTCCAAAAGTTATTTTCTCTGATGCATTTTTCATATTTTTGCTGTCTTCTAACTTGTGAATTCTGTAATTCATTATAATCCTTTGTATTAAGATGACATTCTAATTGAGCAGATTTTTACTCTAAGTAAATAATGTCTTAAAATGATCATTATTTTAGGATGTTTTAGAGTCCTTGGGATTTTGACAATGTTAAAGGGATTTGAAAAGAAAATGTATACGTTATAAAATGTAAAATATGTAGGCACCATTTTGAGGGTCTCTGAAATTTCAATGAGTATTTTGTGCACTACACGGTAAATGTTATTTTTCACTGTCTGGATTGGGAAGCAGATATTTCTGCAGTATAAAACATCCGTAACACTCGCCAACTCCTCAGTCAACACACACACACACACACACACACACACACACACACACACACACTGACACACCAGTGTGTCTATGATCTATTGGCATTCATGGAGCTTCTATTTTGCTGCCAAGCTCTAAGTTTGGTTGAAGGAAGGGATCATAGGAAACAGAGCAAGCAGGAGGATGGCAGGAGGTCACAGCTTGCCTCTTTGGACTAGAATAGGGCCCTTGGGATGAGAAGGGAAGAGCTAGAGGTTAGACAAGCTATTTCCATGAAAATCTTTATAAAATTCTGGACATGTTAGACCTACTTTGGGAACCATTCTCCTTGACTTTTTGTGAAGTTCAGTCCTGCTTGGCGACCCAAAGTTGAATATCTTTGAGAACTGCAGAAGCCAGCTCCTTTTGCATAGATTTAGGGTTGGTGGGCTTCCCAGTAAAAGGAATTTTAAAATTCTTCAGTAAGGTTCATTGAAATGGTGGGAAAGAGGATGTTGCCATGAGATGACTATAACTAACGAAGATTGGTCAAGTGAGAATATTGGTACCATCTATTTGGGAGTATTAGAAATAACCAGATAACACCTTTGAATGGGTTAGCATTCTTAATGGAACCATCACAATTTTGGTATATACATATACACACTGGTGAAACAAAGAGATAATTCATTTGTACCATAATAATAAATACATATGTATGTGTGTGTGAAATTATGAATTTCTTTGTAATAATACATTTCTTACAAAATGACTTTTAAATTAACTGAGTTCATTTTGAATGGTCCTATGTTTTGTTTAGGATGTATGGGACTTTTGTGCTTAGTGTTTAGTTAGAGGTGATTGCTGACAACAAGTTATAACATGACAGTAAAAGTCTGTGTTGAGACATTCAAGTTGTAATTACAACACATTGCTTCAGGGAGCAATTTCTGGAAGAAGTTGCCACATAAACTCCATCTAGTATGAGTCTATACTTACCATATAGTCCCACCCAGGAATAAATGCTATACCATATCAAAAAAATTACCAAAGACCATCTCTAACCTCCCATACATAGTAAACAATAAGACTACTGAACAAATTAGTGAAACAACTCTCTTTAGTGGTTGGAGAACAAGGAGCACAGAACTGTGATCCTTGTGAGAAAGGAAGGAGCTATAAATCTTATGATCTTCTTGGCTTTCTACCCAGAGTCAATTTCTTACTGTGGCACAGAAAGAGAAACCCACACAGCTTCTGGAAGCCTTGCTGACTTGAGAAGATGGAAATCTGTCTGGGGAGGTTGAGGCAGCTGCAAGCTACAGGGCAGTGTTGGAAAGGGAGGCACTCTATAAGAAAAGAGTTCCATAGAAATGCATGGGACCCAGTGTTTATTAAGTGCTAGGCTGTCCATGGGTGGAATAGAGCTTCACAAAGATGGGCAAATAATGACCAAGGAGCTATAAATAGAAATATTCCCAGGGTTCATAAAGGACAGGAAGACTTTTGAGTTCTGACCATCCAGTATGGAGAGCTCTTGATGACCATCTGGAAAATGTAATGAAGACCCCAGGAGTTCTGCCTTAGAACTAGGCGTGAGCTAACACCCTGAATGGAGGCTATTCTACACCCACTCTAGCAAAATGTATAAATAGCCTTGGCCAGTTGCTAAGTGGTTAGAGCATTGGCCCAGGGACCAAAAGGGTCACTGGTTCAATTCCTGGCCAAGGGCAGGTAACTTGGTTGTTGGTTTGATCCCAGGCCCTAGTCAGGGCAGGAGGCAAGCAATCGATGTATCCCTCTCATATCGATGTTTCTCTCTCTTTCCCCCTCCTCTCCCTTTCTCCACTCTCTCTAAAAATATCAATGGGAAAAATATACTTCATAAGGATTAAAAAAAGTATAAATAGACCTTAAAAGTGATGAAACTGATCTCTAACTTTACTTATTTAACTCTGTAAAGGAAGAAAACAACATATAAGCACTTAACATAACTTTCACAATATCCAGTATACAATAAAAAATTAATAAAAAATCCAAAAAAGGGAAAGGGTGGACCAATAAGAGAAAACAAATGAACAAAAAAGATACAGAAACATTGAAACATGAAAAATAATATTTTAAAGACAACAAAAAAGAAGACATGATATACAAAGAAGCAAAGACAGAAATGATAACAAATTTCTCATCTATCCTAATATGTAAAAACCCTGGGTTGTAATGACCAATAACAACCAGAGGCTGAACAACTGGAAATCAGTGCTGGCCTTGCCCCCAAACAAGCAATAAGAGGCAATCAAGCAAGCAGGCAGAGGGGTTAGGGGTGATCAGGTAGGTAGCCCAGCTGTTAGGGGTGATCATTTAGGCAGACCAACAGTTAGGGGTGATCAAGGAGGCAGGCAAGTGGTTAGGGGAGATCAGGTAGACAGACAGTCCCTCACCAGCCTGCCTCTCCCCCTCCCCCTCCCCCAAGCAAGCGGTTAGGGGCAATTAGGCAGGCAGGCAGAGTGGTTAGGGGTGATCAGGTAGCAAACCAAATGTATTGGGTAATCAGGTAGGCAGATGGCTCCTTGCAGGGTTGACCCCTCCCCCCAGCAAAGAACAAGGGAGGCCCAGGCCAGCCAAGCCATTGCACCCCAGTCTGTCACCTGCAGAGGGAGGCCACTGGTGGCAGGGGAGGGGGGGCAGCACTGCACAGATGGCAAGCAGTGGCAGCGGTGGGAGTGGGGCCAGCTGCCTGCAGCCCAGGGAAGGAAAGCCCCGATAGGCCCTGATCTCAGGCCGGGCCTAGGGACCCTACCCGAGAGGTCCCGGATTGTGAGAGGGTGCAGGTCGGGCTGAGGGAGACACCCTCCTCCCTCTCCCAAGTGCATGAATTTTCGTGCACTGGGCCTCTAGTAATTTTATAAACCAGAGGATAGTGGAAAGACATTTTTAAAGTGCTGAATGAAAACAAAAAGCTTTTGATCTAAAAGCTTGCAAACAGCAGCATTGCTCCCCCAAATAAAGCCAAATAATGACATTTTTAGAAAGAGAAAAGAAAGAGAACATTTGTTTTCCACAAACCTGAACACAATAAAAGTTAAGGGAAGTTCTTCAGGTGGAGAAGAAATGATACCAGATGGAAATACAGATCAATAGAAAGAAATGAAGAGCAGTAGTAAAGCTGAATATATATTTAAATAAAAGGAACCTTCCCTTTGACTTTCATATTTTAAAAGGATTTTAATTGCTTAAAATAAAGATGATACAATGTATTTTGGGGGAGGATCAATATGTAGAAATAAAATTTATAACAATAGCAGCAGAAAGGAGAGGAGGGAGAAGCAAAAGAAGGTATAGAGAAGATCAATAAACACATGAAAATATGTTCAACAGCATTCATCAATATGGAAACACAAATTAAACCATTATGAAATGCCACTACATGCCTATTTGATTAGATTATCTACATTTAAAAAGACTTACCATGCCAAGTGCTGGCCAGGATGTAGAACAATTGGAAGTATCATGCATTGTTTCGGGCAATAAAAATGGTACAGTAATTGTGGAAAGTAGTTTGACAGTTTCCTATAAAGTGATTTAAGAATTTTACTTCTAGCCTTTTACCCAAGAACAATGAAAAGTTACATTCCCATAGACTTGCACATGAATGTTCTTAGCAACATTATTTAAAATAGCCCTAAAATAGCCGAACCCAGTTTGGCTCAGTGGATAGAACCTCGGCTTGTGGACTCAAGGGTCCCGGGTTCGATTCTGGTCAAGGGCATGTACCTTGGTTGCAGGCACATCCCCAGTAGGGGGTGTGCAAGATGCAGCTGATCCAATGTTTCTCTCTCATTGATGTTTCTAGCTCTCTATCCCTCTCTCTTCCTCTCTGTAAAAAACCAGTAAAATATATTTTTTTTAAAAAATAGCCTGAAAATAACCCTGGTGTCCATAAAAATGTGATAAACAAATAAGTGATACATAGAGTGTTGCTCATTAATGAAAAGGAAATGAAGTACTGGTACATGCAACAACGTTGATAAATCTCAAAAATATTAAGCTGAGTTACAAGAACAAAATTCCAAAGAGTACATACTATAAGATTCCATTTATATAAAACTATAGAAAAGACAACATTAATTGAATAAAAGACAAGATAAAGATCATTGAGAACAAGATGGGAGGAGTGGCCTGGGATTCGGCACTTGGGACCCAAGGGACTTTCAGAGGCAATGGATATATTCTGTATGTTGACGACAGTGGTTCTATGGTCTATATGTTGGTCAAAATTCATTGGGATGCACATTTAAAATGGGTGTATTGTACATATGTAAATCACACTTTCATACAGTTGATTGAAAATATGTCATCAGTAAAACAGAAAGGGAGATTATTTAGTTCCATTTAGCTAAAGAGTGGAAGCATTTTGAAGAGTCTGATGGAAGACATGGCCAGGACTGCCTTAAGTTTGTTTACTGCAAGGAGCAGAGTACAGAAATATGTGACGATGGTGAGAAAGTAACTGCACTCATTCACTAATTTTATTCTTCATCTTATATGTACCAATAGTATTTATTTCTGGTTTGAAGTGAAAGCATCCTTGAATTAACTTGGCAAGGTCCTTCTTGCCCATCTTGGAAACAGGTCCAGCCTTTTGCAGTTTGTTGTAACTTGGGTGTAACTTGAGCAACCATCTGAATTGAAACAATTATTCTGTGAAATAAAAATAGTATGTGAACAGAAGCATAGATATACAGTAGTAGGATAATTAAGTAACAAAACCTTAGAACACTAAACACCTAGAAATCACTTTCCCTAGTATCTGAGGCCACAGAAGAAGAAATTACTGCCCAAAGTCATAAAACTAGTAAAAGGCAAAGCCTTGGTTTTTAAACTAAAATGTCCTCTTTTAATTAACATTGAATTTAGGGATAAAATCCTTTATTCCAGATTTTTCTTACTCTGTCCTTGTCCATTCTGCTCTTGTCTAGATGTGGCTTCTTGCCTTTCTTTTGCCTGTTTGCCCTGCTCTCCCCTCTGCCTTTCTTTATGTCACTCCCGCATTTGGAATACCCTTTAATTCTCAGCAAATACAGATGGTGAAGAAAAGTTGCCATAATGTTAGAGCACCACCTTATATTTCTCTTTCTTAATAAAAAATATATGGACATATTTAATAAAATACACTCACCTGTATCATTTTCATCTAAATCTTTATGTCCATTTTTCATGTTATGGACTAAATTGTGTTCCTCCAAAATGTACATGTTAAAGCCCTACCCTTCAACGTGATTGAATATGGATATAGGAACTTGACCAAGGTGATTGAATCGAATTAAATCAGAAGGAGGGGGCCCTAATCCAAAAGAACTGGTGCCCTTATAAGAAAGAGGAAGGCACCAGGGGTGACTATAGCACAATTTGTTTATTCATTCTCCTTTTTAAGAAATATTTTAAATTTATTTCAGAGAGTAAGGGAGAAGAAGAGAGAGATAGCAACATCAATGATGAGAGAGAATAATTGATCGGCTGCCTCCTGCCCCACCACCTCCTGCCCCTTCCCCCCACCCCCGAGATTGAGTTTGCAACCCAGGCATGTGCCCAGCTCTGGAATACAACTGTGATCTCCTGGTTCCTGGGTCTCAGGGGTGGGCAAACTTTTTGACTTGAGGGCCACAATGGGTTCTTAAACTGGACTGGAGAGCCAGAACAAAAGCATGGATGGAATGTTTGTGTGAACTAATATAAATTCAAAGTAAACATCATTACATAAAAGGGTATGGCCCGCTCTTTCGGCTCCGCGCGGGCCGGATAAAACAGCCGATCCTGCCCTCGGGCCGTAGTTTGCCCACGCCTGGTAACCTCACACACTGAGACACGCTGGCTTATTCATTCTCATATTGATGGAAACAAAGTTATATTCAGTATTTATTTGAGAAGAATAAAATTCCTATGAACCTTCAGGTATGAATTCTCTTGTAGATAATATGTTTTCATAAATACATGGGAAGGATTAGTAAGGTTGTATAGTAAATACTATAGTAGATGTTACACACACACACACACACACACACACACACACACACACACACAAAAGCCTAAGCGACCATCACAACTGAATGGACGACCCAACAGGCTGCATGAGGTGACCAGGTCAGCAAGGGGGTGACAGTGAAGGGCGACCAGGTTGGCAAGGCAGGGGAGGCAGCAAGGAGCGACCAGGCTGGTGTGGGGCAGTGAGAGATGACCAGGTTGGCAGGGAGAAGGCAGTTGGGGGCAACCTTGTAGTGTCTTTACCTGGTCTCGGAATTAGGATAACGCTGACCTCATAAAAAGAGCTTGAAAGTGTTCCTCTCTCTTGAATCTTTTGAAATAGTTTGAAAAGTTTTCCTCCCTCTTGAATTTTTTGGAATAGTTTGAAAAGGATATGTGTTAGTTTGAATTTGGAGGAATTTGCCTGAGAAGCCATTTGGTCCAGGACTTTTGTTTGCTGGGAGTTTTTTGATGACTGATTCAAAATCATCAGTTGTAATTGGCCTATTCAGGTTTTCTAATTCGACCTGATTCTGTTTTGGAAGGTTATATGTTTCTAGAAATTCATTCTTTTTACTGAGTTTGTTCAATTTGTTAGCATATAGTTGTTTATAATATTTTCTCACTTTCCTTTGTATTTCTGTGATGTCAGTTGTATTTTCTCTTTATTTTCTGATTTTATTTATTTGGGTCTTCTCTCTTTTTTCTTGATGAGTCTGGTTCAAATTTTATCAATCTCATTTTTTCTTTTCAGAGAAACAGCTCTTGGTTTTATTGATTGTTCGTATTTTTTTTATTAGTTTCTATGTCATTCATTTCTGCTCTGCTGTTTATTACTTCCTTCTGCTTTACTCTGTTCTTTGTTTACTTTTATTTTTCTAGTTCTTTTAGATGTAGCGTTAGATTTTTTATTTGAGATTTTTCTTACTTCTTAAAGTAGGCCTGTAATGTTATGAACTTCTCTCTCAGGACCATTTTTGCTCCGTCCCATAGATATTTAGTTGTTGCATGTCCTTTTTCATTTGTTTTCAGGTATCTGTTGATTTCTTTCTTGATCTGATTGTTAGCACATTCATTGCTGTTGTTTTTTTTTAAAATTAATCTTTATTGTTCAGCTTATTACAGTTGCTCCTCTTCCCCCCCCCATAGCTCCCCTCCACCCAGTTCCCACCCCACCTTTTGCCCTTACCCTCTCCCACCCCCCACACTGTCCTCATCCATTGGTGTACGATTTTTTCGTCTCTTCCTGCACCCTCCACATGCCTTTCTTCCTGAGAACTGTCAGTCCATTCCCTTTCTATCCCCTGATTCTATTATATTCACCAGTTTATTCTGTTGATCAGATTTTTAAAATATATATTTTAATGATTTTTTTTTTACAGAGAAGAAGAGAGAGGAATAGAGAGTTAGAAACATTGATGAGAGAGGAACATCGATCAGCTGCCCCCTGCACATTTCCCACTGGAGATGTGCTCGCAACCAAGGCACATACTCTCAACCAGAATCGAACCTGGGATCCCTCAGTCCACAGGCCAACACTCTATCCACTGAGCCAAACCAGTTTTGGCAATCAGATTTTTCATTCACTTGATTTTTTGATTCACTTGTTGATAGATATGTATTTGTTGTTCATAATTTTTATCTTTACCTTTTTCTTCTTCTTCCTCTTCTTAAAGAATACCTTTTAGCACTTCATATAATATTGGTTTGGAGGTGATGAACTTTTTTAGTTTTTTCTTATCTGTGAAGCTCTTTTATCTTACCTTCAATTCTGAATGATAGCTTTGCTGGGTAAAGTAATCTTGGTTGTAGGTTCTTGCTATTCATCACTTTGAATATTTCTTGCTACTCTCTTCTTGCCTGTATGGTTTCTGTTGAAAAATCAGCTGACAATCATATGGGTACTCCTTTGTAGGTAATTAATTGTTTTTCTCTTGCTGCTTTTTAAAAAAATATATTTTATTGATTTTTTACAGAGAGGAAGAGAGAGGGTAGAGAGTTAGAAACATCGATGAGAGAGAATCATCGATCAGCTGCCTCTTGCACACCCCCTACTGGGGATGTGCCCGCAACCAAGGTACATGCCCTTGACCGGAATCGAACCTAGGACCTTTCAGTCCGCAGGCCGACGCTCTATCCACTGAGCCAAACCGGTCTCGGCTCTCTTGCTACTTTTAATATTCTCTCTTTGTCTTTTTCTCTTGGCATTTTAATTATGATGTGTCTTGATGTGGTCCTGTTTGGATTCCTTTTGTTTGGGGTTCTCTGTGCTTCCTGGACTTGTAAGTTTATTTCTTTCACCAGGTAGGGGAAATTTTCTGTCATTATTTCTTCAAATAGGTTTTCAATATCTTGCTCTCTGTCTTCTTCTGGCATCCTCATAATCATGATGTTGGTACACTTGAAGTTGTCCCAGAGGCTCCTTACACTACCTTCATATTTTTGGATTAATTTTTATTTTTGCTTTCCTGGTTGGGTGTTTTTTGCTTCTTTGCATCTCAACTCTTTGACTTGATTCTTGGGATCCTCTAGTCTGGTGTTGGATCTCTATATATTATTCTTGATTTCAGTCAGTGTATGCTTAATTTATAGTTGGTCCTTTTTCATATCTTCCAGGGTCTCACTAAATTTATTGGCAGTTTCTAGAAAATTATTGAAAAACCTTATAACCATGGTTTTGAACCAGTTTCTTCCTGTGTGAGTCTGGGTTTCCAGAGTCTCACCCAGAACTGGAGTTCAGAGCAATCAGGAGCTTGTGCTTCCCTCCAGATTAAAAAAAAAAGACAATTGCTTCCTCAGTCTCCAGCCCTTTTCTCTAACATGCCTTCATACCTCTGCATTTTACTGCCACATCTTCTCTAAGTCTCAGTGTGCTTTTCTCTTTCCTTCTAGTTGCAGAATTTCCATTCAGCCAGCCTTTTTGTGCTTCTGGATAATGTCTGTTTTGTCTTTTAGTTGTAATTTTGAAGTGGTTGTGTGAAGCAGCAATTTAGGTGTTTATTTATGCTGCCATCTTGGTTTCTCTCTCACTGTTTAATAACATGTTATTTTGCCTTATTTTGTTTTTCACTTATTTTTCTTGTTATTTATTTTTGGTTTCATACTATTATGGTTCGAGAAGATGCTTGATATGATTTCAGTTTTTTAAAATTTGTTGAGACTTGTTTTGTGTCCTAACATGTGGTATATCCTACAAAAAGTTCCATGTACAGTTGAAAAGATATCTATTCTGCTGCTTTGGGATGAAATTCTCTGATGATATCAATTAAATCCATCTGATCTAGTGAGTCATTTAAGGCTGTTGGGTGGAGAAAATTTTAATGAATCTGAATTACATTTTGCATATGGCTAGCATATTTTTTAAAAGTTGCTTTCTTTCAAATCTTGGATATAAGAAAAGCATCATTAAATAAAAATCTTAAGTGATGCATGATGTTCACATGTGGTTTATGAGCACAGACCAGAAATGACTAATACTGGCTTGTTTATTATTTCCATCCCTGGTGGAAACTTTGAAGAATAGAAAGTCAGATTATGAACAAATTGTAGCATTCCTGAAAATAAGCAATTTGTATCGTGGTACAAGAAATAAGTATGCAAATCGATTTAAGGCACATCTTTATACTATCTTTGTCTTGAAATTGTTGTTTGTTTACACCAGAATTGTTTTTTATGGAATCAATTGTTAATTCAAGTAAAATGGAACCATTAGCGCATGCCAAGTTGGCATTTTAATATAGAGTACAAGCTAGGAAATTAGGTAGTTTAAAAATTGTAGTTTCAAGGTTTAAACTATGAACTATATTTAGAGTACTAACATTTAGAGACACCTTTTTTTGTATTTGTGATATTGTGGTTTTATATATTTTTTGTATGGATACATTTATTAATTGAAGAATTTTGGACACATCTCTACATTGTTTCTGAGTCTATATTTTTTTTAACCTGTGAAATGTAAAAATATGCTTCACATAATTTAATCCAATAAATATTTAACTCCTATTATGGAACATACACTGTTTTAAGCAGTTATCTTACTTTTTATTTATCCCTTCTTCTGGAGAATTCTCTTGTTCTTTCATTTTGGGATTATTTATTTGTATCTTCATTTTGTCTGTCTGTTTGGGTTTGTGACTATGCATTAGATAGATCTACTATGCTTCTCAGTCTCTAGTGCAAAAGCTGTTTCTGACTAATTACTAGGTATACTGGTTAATAATAGCAGGTTTTGTAACCAAAGGAAACACAATAATTTCAAGAGAAACATCAAAAGTGTTTTATTTAAAGTAATGTCTATGGTTAGTTACACATTTCCCTATCTTTCAGGTAATTTGTGGATACAGTTCCAATACAACTTTTCTTGTTTTGAAGCTAACCATTCAAAGAGTCAATTTTCTACTTCTTATGTTTTGAAGTGTTGCTCAGAAAGTGCATGTGCCATCGATCGGAACAAGTGGTGATCTGGAGGAGCAAGGTTTGGTGAATATAGGGGGTGGGTTAATACTTCCCAGGCAAGGTCTTTTAACTTGTCTTTAACTGGTTTTGAAGTGTTTGAAGCAAAATTACTTTCCTGTGTCTTCTGGCACATTCTGGTCATTTCACGATCAAAGTGTGGTTCAAATTAATTATTTGTGGTTGGTAATGATCAGTATTAATGGTTTCACCTGGTTCTAGAAGCTCATAATACACCACACCCTCCTGATTACACCAAACACAGAGCATTGTCTTCTTTCTGAAGCAATTTGGTTTTGCAGTCAATGTTGATGGTTGATCTGGATCAACCCATGATTTTGTGGATTTTCAAAATAAATCCACTTTTCATCACCAGTCACAATTTGATGCAAAAAAGATTCTATTTTGTACTGTTGAAGCAACATTTTACTAATGACTTTTTGGTTTTCCATTTGTCTTTCATTCAGTTGATGTGGCACACTTTTCCTTTCTTTAAAATCTTTCCCATTGCTTGAAAATGATTGGAAATTGTTTGCTGAGCAACGTTTAATCTTTCTGCAAATTGTTTTGAGTTTGACACACACCTTCATCCAATAATGCTTGTAATTTTGGTCTTCAAACTTTTTAGGTTGATCTGGACATTCTTTGTCTTTCACATCGAAATCATCACTTTTAAAACATTTGAACCAGCATTCACAAGCATCTTGAGATGGAGCATGTTCACCATAAGTTTCCAAAAGTATACAGCTGCACTTTTCTTCAAAATAAAGTAAGGAATTAAAACTTCTTGCAAATGCTCTTTTTTTGGTACAAAATTCGACATTTTTAAGTGTAAAATATATAGTGTTAACACCTTCAGCAAATGTGACATACAAAGTTTTGAATCTTGTTGTCAATGCAACAAAATAGCATACATATCAAATCAAATAAAAGCAACATATGTGTAATTCCATCTATTGAAAAAACCCCACATTATTAACTGGTACTCCTAGTAGATCAGGAAAAGACTCAAAGCCTTCAGAAACTACCCCTACCTACAGATCCATAGGACTCAGACTTGAATTGCTCTCAGGCAATCATCCTCAGGTGTGGTGAGAGGTTTTTTCAGCAGTATGGGGCAATTGCTTCTGCCTAGAGGCTAATTGTTATTTTTAGTCTCTTAAGTGGCCTCAAACTCTACAGTGTGGGGCAAAATGTTTTCCAATGGGGTGGGTCAACTATCTTCCCCCCAGGCAAGGCCACCTGTATAGTAAATGTCTGTGTGGGAAAGATGTCTTCGGCTGCATGAGGGAATGACTCAGCACCTGGAACTGGGGATGACTGCCTTCTGAGCTCTAACTCCTGAGTCCCCAATCCTGGCTTCTGTTCACACAGCTCCAGTCCACTCTGCTCTCCCTCTGCCAGAGCACAAGGTGGGTGGCTCCACAGGGAATTTTGTACATTGTCCCTTTAAAAGGGCGCCTGAATTTCCAGCTGTCTCTCCTTGGCAGACAGCAACCCTGCTATTTTTCAAAGCCAGCTGTTATGTGGGTACCCTTCTTAGTTCCGGTGCTCTCTGTTGGGGGGCCCAGCTTGAGGATTAGATCCCAGACTTCTCAATGGCAACCCCCCCCCCCCACAGCTGAGATCTCTCTCCAGAACGTTAGTTGCTGTCTGTGGGCGTTTGGCCAACCTTTTTGCTCCTATGTCCCTCCTACCAGTCTCTATGCAGTCTCCACTTTTGGTCCTTGGGCATCAGGATTCTCTCTAGCAAGATGTCTGCTTTTCTATGTTTTAGTTGTAATTCCAGTTTGTTCCTGGGAGTGTCAAACACTTATGTTACTCACAAATGAGTAAGAGACACACAATAACCACAATAAATTGGAAAGTCGGCAGATGGGAAACAATATGGAAAAAATTAGAGCAGGGTAATGGCAGAAAGCTCCCCGTGGGAGGGATGGGCTCACTGCAATTTAAAATAGAGTTTTCAGGGTAGGCGTCAGTGAGACAGTGGCCTCTGAGAAGACTCAAATGATATAAGGGAGTTAGTCATCAGGGACCAATTCCAGTCTGGGGGGTTCACTAGGGCAAAGGCAGTAAGGTACATGTGGTGAGTTGGCAGAACAGCAAGGAGCACACTGTGGCTAGAATAGAGAACAGAGTAGTAGAAATCAGAGGGATAAGGAGGATCAGAGTATAGATTGGTCCTGTAAAGTCTTATAGGATTTTGCTTTGATTATAATGGGACATGACAAGAATTAGAAGGGTTTGATAATGAATGACATGATTTAAATTAGGTTTAAAAGGACCATCCTAACGACTCTCTTAGAGCATATCATAGAGGGCAAGAATGGAAGAAAAGAGTCCGTTAGAAGGCTTATTATAGTGATCTGAGAGAGTTAATGCTAACCAATAGACTGGAATGCTAGGATTTGGAGGGGCTGTAAAGTGCTTGAACCGTAGAAATGTTTTGAAAGCAGAACCAATAGAATTTCCTGATGGATTGGATGTGAGATGTGAGAGGAAGTGAAGAGTCAGGATGGCTCAAATAATTTCACCCGAGCAACTGGGATGATGGACCTGACATTAACTCACACGGCAAAACTACAGATGGAGTAAGTTTTAAGGAAGAACATTAAAAATTGAGTATTGTTTATGCTAAGATTGAGATGTCTTTTTGACATCTTATTTAGGACAATCTAAATTATGCTAAATTTGAAATTAAGACTCAATATGTCAGTGGCCTAACACATTAAAGGGTTACTTCTCACTCATGTTATGCATAAAACTTGCTTCACATATAATACTCAGGGACCAAAGCTTATGGAAGCATGACCATATTGTAACTGGATTGGAAATACATGGCTTCCAGAGTCATAGAACAGGGGAAGAGAAGAACCAGAGAGTCATGCTTTGGCTCCTGATTTATTATCCCAATGACACCATTCACTTCTTCTAATTGCCAATTGATCAAAGCCAGTCATATGGTATTACCTAACTGCAAGGGAATAAAAAATATGGACTTTGATATGAGAGCAGACACTTGGGCCACAGATCTGTGCTTGTGATATGAATTTGAGAATGGTTGGTCATATGTACAGTTTTTAAATCCAGGATATTGTGAAGTTACCAGGGATTAAACAGGGGTAGAGGAGAGAAGGGGAAGGAGGTTGGGCCCCAGGGTGCTATAATGTTGATAGGTTTGGAAAAGGAAGATCAGACAGAAAAGGATACTGACAAGTGAGGTAGGAGGAAAGCCAAGAGACTGAGTTTCATTGGAATCCAAGAGGGTAGAGGGTATCAAGGAGAACAGAAGGTGATGGACTATGACAACAGCTACTACTAGTTTCCCGAGGATGAGAACTGAGAATTGACCATGGCATTTGCAGGTGGAATGCACTGGTGTGCTTCATGTTTTGGAGGTGTGATGAAAACCTGATTGTAGTGGAGTAAGGGAGAATGGAAGGAGAGGAATCATAGATAGTAAGTTTAGCAACTATTTTTAGGGAAAATTTAATATAAATGACGTAAGAAATGGGGTGGTATCTAAAGAAGGGAGAGTTATTAAGAACATTTTTTTTGTAAATGGAAAAATAGAAGCCCGTGTGCATGCTAGTAAATAGAATGAGAAAGATTGATGATGCAGGAGAGAGGGAAACATTGCTGAGGCGATGCTCTTGAGCAGAAGGGAGTAGATGTGTCTGCTGCACAAGCAGAGAACTGATTGGCTTTAGCAAGGGGTCTGGGGAGCTTATCTCTAGTGACAAGCAGGGAAGGAAAATTGAAGACAGAAATAATGGGGGTCTCTGTACATTTGGTGAAGCTTGTGCACAGGTGTCTATGAAAGGTGTGTCTTAGATTTGTCACAAAAGCCAAATGAAATGAGCTCCAAAGTAATAGATAAATATGTGATCGTTAATTTGCTATCAGCTTTTAACAGTTTTGCATTAGAAACAAATCAAAGATGGCAGACCAGGCTCATCTGGAAGAAGACAACGCCTACCTACAGGCTCTGGGCACTTGCAAAGCACGTGGGCGTTCTGCACCAATCACCTCTGCGGAGGCTGCTCGCCAGGGGGACGTGGGGGGAGTGAGGATGATCCTGAGCGAATCCTATAGAAAGATGAATTAGGAATTGCATGGCATAGACCTATACATACATCTGTTGCTGGACAGTGTTTACATAGTTGTGTTAACTCCTAAGTTAATCGCTAGCCAATAGTTACAGTAATTTGTTGACTCAGTCACAGGGGTATCCTTTGGGTGTGTCACACACAAGAGAGCTGCAGCCATTCACAAAGGCCAATAACTTGGGAACAAGCAGACTTCACTGAGAACTGCACCTTCTAAAGTATATCATTTAAATGTTCATTTTAACTATTTATCTGACAACAACTATAACCTGTTCTGTAATAATAATTAACACCTTCCTGATACAGGATACATTTACTTTTTCAGGCCCGGAGTTCTTTCCTGGGTCATGACAGGCCGTTGACACTTCTGTTGCCTTATGCATTATCCTTTTTTTTTTCGGGGGTAAGCGGGCACAAAACTAAATAATACAGACATTAGTTCCGATGTGTATGCCTGTGTGTGTTTTTCTGATTGGTTCATGGTGACAACAATTGACCAATTAAATCCAGGAATCATTGGAACTTTTCTAGCTTTTTGGACCCATTAAAACAATTTTCTCTTAAACTAGTAGAGGCTATATCATGAAACTATCATGTTCTGGAAAAATCAAGCTACTTTTGCTGCTACAATTCTAAACATGTCCAAAATACTACCAATAGCAGAATTGCAGGATTTGCCAGAGTTCCTACACTGGAGAGTTTGCACCCGGAGAGGTGAAGGAAGGATTTCGGAGGCCATGATCTGTGCTGCCAAAGAAGGGAAAGCCTGTGAAGCAGCGTTTCCAGTGGGTGCCTCTTTATGAAAAACACAATTCATGAGTTTTCTACTCCAGACCTTTCCACATGATAACAGTTGACAAACTTCCAGGCTGTGTTGGGCAGAACGGAAACAGTAAAGTGTTATGACATCACTATGCCATAACACTTAGTCCTAAACAGGAACTTCTATATGCAGAGTTTGGAAGTCCTGAATTTTTAATGCATTTTCTTTACTTTTCCACCTTACTTATTATCAGGCTTACATTGATATACTAAACATCGGGGGATATTAAAACCTTTTATTTATTTTTCAGACATACATTTAAAAGTTTTAGAAACCGAATGCATGCCATGTCTATAAATAACATATAGAAGAGTTTGTAATCAAAAGCATCAGCTCCCTGCCCCATCTGTTCCTACACATAATTCTTTCTCCAGAGAAAAGAGTTTTTTATTTGCTAGTTCAGTTCATATATCTACATCCAATGTTACTATGCCACTATTTCTTATTCTCCACAGAGCCATTGTTCATGGACTTTCTGAGAGATGCAGATTTATAGGGTGACTCACACCCTTGCCAATTCCTAGTTTTGTTACAGAGCTATTTTATGACTTCAGCTGGTGATATGTGTTAGCTACTGATCACAGACAGTATCTCTCGACTCCTCATTTTATGAAAGGGCGTTAGTGCCCTAGCCTTGATTTAAACTCTCTTTCTTGTATCCACCTCCCAAATTACATAATTTATTCTTTTATTTATACGATTTTCATATATTGTCAAGTTTAAAACATTTACATTATGTTCTGCACCCATAATTAACACCTTCCTGATGGATATAGGTAGATTCTAAAGTTGAAAATCAACATATTCTGGGCTGTGACTGTTTTCTAATCAATTTTTCAAGTTATTCCATCATTCTACTTTTTGTCTCATGTAAACTCATTGAAAACTCTTATTTGCTCATGGTCCATCTCTGGTTCTCTTTGTTTTTGTGTTTTTATAGTTTTATACCTTCTTTATTTCTTTAGTTTTCATAAAACCTAGAGAAGACACGAGGACAAACAAGTGTGCTCAGTCCACCATCTTGCACCAAGGCTCCTTTTATTTTTATTTTTTAAAAATTGAATTTACTGGCATGATGTTGGTTAATAAAATTCAGTTTTAAATTTGTGGTTTCTTCTCCTTCTGACATCTATGCAACAAAATAAAAGTGTTGAACCAGCAAATCTAGCTAGACTTTAATATTTCTACAAATGCACTATTGGAACATATTTTATTCATACTATCTTTTTACTTCTGCAGTTTAACAGTTCATTATTGCTTTAAATTTAGCAAAGAGAATCTTCTAATCCAAAACACTAAGATAGCAAATTGGAAAAGCAAACACATAGTTTGGAAAGCTTAACAAAGCACACGAACACTGACCATCAATTTTAATGTCTTTTTTTCACTCTGACATTCTTAAAAATATGGAAAACAAAAATGTTTCTTTTAAGGTATTGGCATGATATCTTGATTCCTTATTTAGTATCCTCCAATTACAGTTTATAATATCCTGGCAGGCGATCACCCGACTTGATATCTTCATCTACACTGCAGGATAAGATAATAACATGCTTTCCTCTTGTCCCTGTCTTCTGTACAGTCTGGCTTACATTTTTAATAACTCCTTGGAACAAGTTACTATACAGCATAAACATACATTCCTGTTTATTCAGAGTGACAGTTCTGTTATTGCTATATTATGAAAACAATTTTGATTCTAAATAAAATACACTGAGTAGCCAGATTATTTTGATATCTGAACACATAATAATCTGCCCACTCAGTGTATTTGTATCTCCAATGGGTACCAAAAGAATTCTAGGCTTTTGCTGGAGATCAACCACCGATTTGCCCTGAGCTTTCTATCAGCCAGTGCAAAGGGGGAAACTGATCAGGTACATGATTTATACTATCTTTGGTATCAAATAAATGAGGTACTCAAGAGAAGTACACTGAGTGGCTAGATTATTATGCATTCAGAGATCATAATAATCTGGCTGCTCAGTGTATACTCACAAGTGAAAACCAAGAGCTCAACTTAACTACATGTATACACAACTTAACGTTTCAAGAATGTTGTTTTATAGAATTCATCTAGCCTGAACAATCACCTACAATGTCTTTGCGATTCATTTTTTTGTCTGTCAAGCTTATATCTCCCTGTTTTCTTATTGCCATAACAGTGCAATCTTTTTGATATTTTCGTTACCACTTTGTGAAGCTCAGCCACGTCTTGATGTGCCAGCAGGAGAGATGGCTTTCTCCTGGACTGAAGGTAAAGCTGACTTAAAAAAAACAGAAATTGGAAGGCTTAGTGGTGATGAGGCCTGGCATGGAGGCAGGGCAGGGGTGCCTGTACTCTCACTGCCTGTGACTTTGGACACTTGACTTACACTCTTGAAACTTGTGAAACGGGAACGGTAATAGTATTTACCTTAGAGAGCTGTCAAGAGGCTAAAACAAGACAATCCATGTAAAATATAGCAAAATGTCCGTACTTTACACATTGGGTGTTAGTTATTTTTATCCTTTCCTATGTGATTTCCTAATTATTCTCAAGTGTTAATCTTGTCTAAGAACACAGAATTACTTACACGTGAATTTCTCCTTAAGTTTTTGAGGACCTGAAACACATTCTGTGAATAGCTTTTCAGTGTCAGGAATGTTCCTTGTTTCCTTTTATGGGCATAATTTGCATTTGGGGAATTGCTTGTAAATGTGCAGACAGAGATATTAAGTTCTATTTTCTCCCACGTAGGAGATCAAGTTTGCATATAGCTTATTTATATCTAAACCCATTTTATAATTAAGGTAACTTCAGTGGCTTAATATTGACATTAGTGTCATAGACATTAACTTTTACTTATTAAAGTCAACTGTTAAACTCTTACTTCACATAGCAAACAAATCCTAAGATGTCTATGAGGGAAGTCTGTGTATCCTAAATGAGTTAAAGGAGGAATAGTAAACACTCAATTATTCTAGTTCTGCCACTAACTTCCTTTGTGATTTAAATCAGGACACTTTATTTATTCAATTCATGTATGTTTATCATGTACTATGTCCTAGGAACTAGAGTAAACAGACAAATAAAATCCTTTTCTTTAGGACACACACAGTTTAGTTTGGAAGGCAGACTAAATACAATAAAATGTATGTGACAATGCACACACAATGTGGTAAGGCACATCACTAAATGATATGTAAACATACATGATGTGTTAATGTATGAAGTAGAATGTGTATACTATGAAATTTATCTTACTCTATATGATTTCTCCCCATTTATTAGTGTGTGTGTATGTGTGTGTGTGTGTGTGTGTGTGTGTGTGTGTGTGTCTGTACTACATCCTACACGATATTTGCTGAATTTCTAGAGTCTTTAAATTCATATCTTTGATAAAATTTGGGAAGTTTTTATTCATTATTTCTTTAAAGATTTTTTTTCTGCCCCATTATTTTTCTCCTCTCCCTCCTGGGTTTTGGGGGACAACACATTACAAGTATAAGGAAATCTTTTGCTATTTTCTCACAGATCCTAAGACTTTATTTAATTTTTAAAATATTTTTCTCTTTTCTTCATATTAGGTAATCTCTATTATTCTATTTCTGAACTCTCTTACTTAAATATTAATAAATATTAAAATTCATCTGTCTTCTTTAATCTGCTTAGTAGGTGGTCCAGTGAAGTTTTATTTTAGATATGCAGTAATCCTTTCTAGAATTTCCGTTTGGTACTTTCTTATCCTTTCAATTTACCTGCTGACACTTATTACATCCTGAGCATGTTTTCCTTTACTGAGTGTGGTTATATAACACCTGCTTTAAAATACTTTTTCTAACTCAAAAGCTGGGCCATCTAAGGATCTCTGTTCATGGATATTTTTCTTGAGTATGAGTCCTGCTCTCCTATTTCTGCATATGTCTAGGCATTTTGGATTATATCCTGGACTTTAACTTCACCAATGATGTGTTCAGGAGCTTCTGGGAGCCTCTTATATTCCTCAAAAGAGTGTTCTTTTCTTTTAAGGCTGGTAATAAACTTGGCTAGACACACACTTTCTGCTGTCTCAGCTGAAGTACAGATTCAGTTCTTTTGCGTTAGCTGGGCTGCTTGCAGCCTGTCCTATGTGTACAGTGCGGTGTGCAGACAGACATTTGGACAGGATTTGGAGCTCGCCCTCTCTGGCTCTCTCCTTTTCGGGACTTACCCTTCACTCGCCAGCGGCTGTGCTCACTTGATCTCTGTTCACTCATTCTTTGCACGAGAAAGAATGTTGGATTCTGTGTTCTAGACACCCAGCACTGAGTCACACTAAATCCCGCCTCCAGACAAAGGTCTGCAAGAATGAGAAACTCACCCAGTGGATTCCTTCTTTGTGTAAATTCCCCCCAGATCCAGGTTTTGCCTGCTTTGACTTACTTCCTAGTATTTTTAGGTAGTTGTGTGTGTGTGTGTGTGTGTGTGTGTGTGTGTGTGTGTGTGTAGAGTTGTTACGTATAGGACAATTGATCTAATAGGAACTCCTCGGTCATTACCAGAAAGAGAACCCTTGATTTATATTACTATGCATAGAGCTAGAGGAATTTATTTGCTTCTGTAATTGACACTATATCTCAACAAGTAAATAGTGTATTCTACATGTTCAGTTTACCTTTTTTTTATGAGTACTAAGTCAATCCTTCAGGATTAGTCTGTTACTATAGACCGAGGAAGTGCAGCTATGCTAAGGTTTAGGTTAGCTGATTTAAACATGCATACTGTTAGCTCTGATCAAATAATTGAATCAATACCCTCTCTCCTGGGAACTGACCTTTAGACCACTTCACAATGGATATTCAATTTCACTTAGACCACATTCCACTTGCTAAGACTATTATCCTTCTCCTCTGCACCTTTCTAGGATTTAGACCTGCCCAGAGAATGTTCCACCCAGGAAAAACCCACCTAGAGTCCTTTAAAATATCCAACTCCCTATCCCTAAGTACTGGCACCATTTTGGGGCTCAGCCCATTTGGTACCCAGATGACTTAATCTACACTAATAAAACAGAAATATGCAAATTAACTGTACCTTCATGATGCCCACCAGCCAATCAGGAGTGAGTATGCAAATCAACACATTAAATATGCCAGGTTAATTTGCATACACAGGTACTGAGAGGCCCCGGGGATGATGCAGGCATTCTGCACCACCTCAGCTGTTCTGGGCCTCTGGACAGCGTGGGAAGGCAGAAAGGTATTTCTGGGCAGAAAGAAGGCAGAAAGGCAGCTCTGGTCCGAGTGAAGGTGGTGCTGGCAACCAGGGGAAGGAAGGCCCATTCTTGCATGGATCTCAGTGCATCGGGCCTCTAGTACATTTATAATCTCTTACCACCTTTGGTCTTGCGTGTTAACACGTATATCTATGCTGGGTTGTAGTATGCTGTAACTTAAGGGCAATGCAAGTTACTTTGAAATCCCTTTTTAAAGTTTATTTATTTTTATAGTAATGTAAAATGAAGAAGAAATAGTTTGTTTTAAATATATGACTTCAGTATGTTGTTTATTTATATTTCCCTGTAGGATGTTGTCCAGAATGGTAGTCATGCCTCATGTGACTACTCATCCTATATAATAAGAGAGGAATGTGCTAATGATCCATTCTGCCATGAGGCGTAATGACTGACAGCATAACAACTGGATCAAGAATCTGCAGGAGGGTGGGGCAGCGAACTACAAGCCCAGAGCTACGGGGGGGGGGGGGTGGAGGGCAGCAAGCTATAAAGGGTTGTAGGGAGGGGGGACTACAGGAGGTGGTGCAGCGGGTGGAAAGCTACAGGAGGGTGACAGCGAGCTACTGGTGAGCTACTGGTACACAGATTCATGCACTAGTATTTAAAAAAGTAAAATAAACGTTTAGCTTCTAAATTATTCTACTCACATTCCAATTACTCAATAACCACATGTGGCTAGAGGCTACTATATTGGACACCAAGAATAGAAATTTCTATCATCAAAGAAAGCTCTACTAGATAACACAGTTCAACAGAATGCTGCTGTGTACAGCAGACACGCGCATTTATTGGGAATGAGGTTTTGTTCAGTTGATCACCTGAATTCCACAGGTTTAGAGTTTATTACCAAGGAGAGGCACACCTTGATGGAAGCTAATGCTTATCTCCTTTGTCACGTGGCTATATTGTCCCTGCATGGGTTGACAAACTACACTGCTTTGTTCCTGTGAAGCATCTCGGAAATCTTAAAGGCAGCCACAGATTGAAGTTATTGAAATGATCTAAACTATATTCCAGACGCTGGGCTTAGAACTGTATCTGCATTATTTCACTTAATCCTTATAACAACTTTTTGTCATAGCTGTTATTAGTCTCTCTGTTTTTATAGGCAGGGAATCCAAGACAGGGAAGCTGGGGAATTTACTCACAGTCCTGTAATAGGGGAGAAAGCCACGGCTTAATTGAACAAATAAGGGAAGTGGAAGAATATGTATTTTTGATATTCCCTGTGGAAACTTTCCAACTATTAAAACTTGGTGACAAAGCCGTTCTCCTTTCATGAACAGGAAAATAGCACAAAAGAAAGAATTACAAATATATTAGTCATAACCTTTTAGACTCATATAAAAACTTCAGTTATGTATCAAGCCTTAGTTACATAAATTCCTGATCTAGGAGTGTTTGTTGAAAAATATTTATCTTTCCTTCCCTCTTTCACCTCTCTCAGATGCCAAATTTCCTTTCAAATGACCAGCTTCTAAATTGCAGAACTTCTTTCTAATTTTGACCCATATCTCTCTCTAGGCCAAGGGCCCCTCATCCTGTTTCATATTCTTTTAACTCTATAATATTTTGTGTGTTTTTTTAATTTTCTATTTAAAAACAACTTATATTTTATTTTTTTAATTTATTTTTAAAAAAATATATTTTATTGATATTTTACAGAGGGGAAGAGAGAGAGATAGAGAGCTAGAAACGTCGATGAGAGAGAAACATCGACCAGCTGCCTCTTGCACACCCCCTACCGGGGATGTGCCCGCAACCAATGTACATGCCTTTGACCGGAATCGAACCCGGGACCCTTCAGTCCGCAGACCGACGCTCTACCACTGAGCTAAACCGGTTTCGGCAACAACTTATATTTTAATATTGCATACCAGATATGCATCTTCATGTTTTTCAACTTCTTTATTTTACATGAAATAATTTTAAAAAAATATATTTTTATTTATTTCAGAGAGGAAGTGAGGAGGAGAGATAGAAACATCAATGATGAGAGAGAAACATCAATTGGCTGCCTCCTGCAGGCCCCTACTGGGGATCAAGCCCACAACCCGAGCAAGTGCCCTGATTGGGAATCAAATCAGTGATCTCTTGGTGCATGGGACAACACTCAATCCACTGAGCAACACCATCCTGGAGATTCTTGTATTACTATTTATTAATTATTGTATTATTTCCTATACAAATAACTGTAAACCCACCTTTGCCCCTCCCCATATGTGTAATACAAGAGTAAGATCTGTAAAATATATTTTGCTCAGCAAAGGAAAGGATGACATTATTATGATGACATGCTTTTTCTTAGATGTAAATAGAAGAAAAAATCCTAAAAGATTAAAAAAGACACGAATAAGGAGTAAATAATAAAATCTTACAGAACACTAAAAAACAAGTAGAACGAAGATTTTCAGTTACCCTTGGCCTCAAGTACTGAAGTAAACTCTTTGTTTATGGTATAGCCATCATATAAAGGAGGAAGAGTCTGTAGGTTCAAATCACTGAACTCTATCTGCACTTAGAGACAAAAACAGGAGAACCCTCATAACTCCATCATGAACCATAAGAACAATAGCTTTAGAAACATGCAAATTTCCTTTGATATTCAGCTGCAAGGAACTCTTTGAAAGAATTTTCCAACATTCTTATTTTGGAGATGCAGCTGGATAATCATCTACATGTGGAAGGAGCAGGAAGGTCTCATTTCCTCAACATTTTCCCAGAGGGCTTTTCAAAGGAACTGAAAATATTTTTGTAAAAAAAATGGATTCCCTGGGTTTTCTAATAAATGAAATCAGCCATTCTTCATTGAAGTGTTACATTTTCCCCCCCAGGCATGGAGAGCCTCTGTTTCTGCTAACTTGGCTTTCCCCACCTCAACCTTTTTAATTAAACAATTTTAATAATTATTTGATTAATGAGTGTATTAATAGGTAAAATTGTAGATTTTTTTAGAAGATCACAGAAGATTACTTTATTACCTATTGAAAGAGTCAAGGAAAATAGTACCTTAAGCAAAAAATTGGAAGAATCAATCATTACTCTATTTGGAAATGAATTTCAACCTCAAGGTAACAGCACTTAATTTAGCATGATTTATAATTTACTTCTTTTCCTTTTTTTAGTTCTTTGTATTTTAACTTTTCAATAATGAATATTACTTTTGTGATAAAGTAAAAGAAAGAACCTCCCCTGAGACAAGGAAGGTAAGGTTTAATAACCTAAAGGACTTTAGGATGGTCCTTTAGTATGGCACATCATTCTCTCTGATAAACATATTTCACCATTATTAGCACCATTGGATCAGTATTTTCCAATGTAAATTTTTGTGATGCTGAAAACAGGCTGCTGAATACTCTAGCCCAGTGGTTCTTGACCTTTCTAATGCCGTGACCCTTTAATATAGTTCCTCATGTTGTGGTGACCCCCAACCATAAAATTATTTTTGTTGCTACTTCATAACTGTAATTTTGCTACTGTTAGGAATTGTAATGTAAATATCTGTATTTTTCGATGGTCTTAGGTGACCCTTCTGCTCCAGGTTTGCAACCCACAGGTTGAGAACTGCTTCTGTAGAGAAAATAATTTTATGCATGGGTCATCACAACATGAGGAACTATATTAAAGGGTTATTACATTAGAAAGGTTGAGAACCACTGCTAGCCACATGTGGCTTGTGGCTACTGGCCACCTACAATGAAGCTATTGTGATTGAGGAACTGAATATTTAAACTATTCAATTTTAATTAATGGATATTGGTATAGCTAGTGGCTTGGCTAGTGGCCTCCCTATTGAACAATTTAGATATATCAAAAAAATATCAGCCACAAGCACCAAAAAAGTACTTTAGCACTATTTGTGACTACACAAACCTGCATTTATTTACACATAGTTCTTATTTTTTCTATGAATAATAATATGATAATCAGCAGAGAACAAGAGTACCAGTTGCATGTGTCCCCAGAATAATCACCTCTGGAAAGCAAGGGTTTTGTTAAATTCATGTCAGGAATGCTGTTAGGACTAGATTAATGTTAGGCATTTTTATAAAACTGTATTGGGCATAGCTTAGACAGTTATCTCTTTTCCTTTACCATGTTCCTGTTGAATTATGAGAGGGTTATTTCAAAGCAATGCTTTCTTTAGTAATGAAGAACGATGAGCAAATATGTTGGGCCAATGACAGAGAGAGAAGGGGGTGGGTCATGGAGACAGAGAGGAGGGGGGGCAGCAGGGAGCCCCCAAACAGAAGCCATGCTGTAGCTTCTGCATGCTGCCTGGCAGCATAGGCGATATGTCTCCCTGAGGACAGACTGTAAAATCCTAGAGTGAATGCCTGCAATCGTGGAGAAGCAAATAAGGGATTCTCAAACACACCGAGGCACCAAACAATCGAGAGAAAGAAAATTGGAGAAATGGAACTAATAGAGAAAACAGAACATCAAAAAAAACTTCTGAGACATTCAAAAGATATCATATCAATAAAATAAGAACAGAGATTCCAAGAAATTAACAAAAATGAAAAATATTATCATTAAAATAGTTATCAGTCAATGGCTACCAAAATAAAATGTTGGAATGTTAATATCAGGTAAAAATATAATCTAAGGAGTATATTAACTTGATATTGCTATTTCATCTTTGTTCTAAATTAACTCTTCACCAACTATGGTTCACCATGGGACAGAATCTATCTTGTTCACTCTAAAATCCTATACACTTAATATGTACAGTAACTATTCTTTTAATTGAATTGAGCCTAAATCATGTGGTCTCTTTTTTCAGCAAGATAGACTGAGGGGAATGGCATATTATTTAGGGGTGTGTGTGTGTGTGTGTGTGTGTGTGTGTGTGTGTGTGAGAGAGAGAGAGAGAGAGAGAGAGAGAGAGAGAGAGGAAGAGAGAGAGAGAGAGAGAGAGAGAGAGAGAGAGAGAGAGAGGAAGAGAGAGAGAGAGAGAGAGAGAGAGAGAGAGAGAGAGAGAGATAGGGGGATAAATATTAGTGAAAATTTCAACCTCCTTAATAGCAAATTCATGTATATAGTGATGCCATTTTTAAGTTTTATTATCCATCCATATTTATGTACTTTATAATAGAGTGTCAGCTACCTTGCAATGCTATTTTAAATTTATCTTCATGATTATATTCCCAAAGTCATGTGACTCACTGCTGTGCTGGGTCTGTTAAGGCAATGGTGACATTTATATACATAAAAGCTTTGTCTTCCCGCGAGTGGAATTCCTGAGTCACACATCCTTGCCTGGCTTCTTTGCAGATGCATCCTTAGAAGATAGGGCCTTTCTTTTTTCTTCTGTTCTGCATATGCTTACCTCTCCCTGTCCTCTCTCTCCCTCCCCCAATAATCTGGTACAGGAGGGCATTGGAGGATGGGCAGCTCCCTATTAGGGGGCAGGAGAGGGTTGTGTATCCCCTTGGAGGGATAATGCTGCTATCCCTGGAGTGTGTGAAGCATCAGTTTCCTTGTTCAACAGACTTATGTTCCCTAGTTGATTATGTTTGATTCTCTTTGAGCCTTTCTTTATTAATATCTAGTCCCCTGCAGTAACATTTTGAGCTGGTTAAGAGTTTGGGTTTTAGAGTTAAGCTTCTTTAAGCTCAGATCCTGCCTCTATGATTCATCTCTGGCAAGTGAATTCATTTCTTCCTGCTTTAGTTTCCTCATCTTCAAAATGGGGATAATAATAGTGCATCTCTCACTGCAGAGTTGTTTTAAGGACCAAATAAGATAATACATAAAAAACTCTTAGCATAGGGCCAAATATAATAGACAAAAATGTCAGCTATTACCCAGAATCCTTGGGAAGTCCCCACTGGCTATGTGGTAACCTAGATCTGACCAACCTGACTGGGTATGGGGCAAAAAAGGGAATTAACAGAGACCACAATGAAATGATGCTTTGGCACGTGTCCTTTATTTAGAGAAATAATACCACACTGCCTGTGTGAAACCAGGGCTATAAACATGGAGAGAAGTCACAATGTGAGAAATGATGAGATTAGCGAATATCTGTTCATATAAACAAGCAATCTCAGAAACACCATTTTCTGTGCCTCTAAGGGTTTATTTTAAACTGAAAACAATTTTGGGAGAGGGTAAGTAGAAAGTGGCATTTTGAGAATAGATGTGGTAGGTGGAGAAAGAATGGGATTTAGAGGTTTTTAATTCTTATCCATTATTTGGCTCTATATTTAGCCACTCACTTAGTGGAAGCCCAAGGAGAATCTAATTCTATATAATAAAAGCCTAATATGCTAAGTGTCCAGTTGTCCATTCAACCAATCAAAGTGTAATATGCTAATGATATGCTAAGGCCACTCAACTGCTTGCTATGATGTGCATTGACCACCAGGAGACAGACAGTTGACCAATTGACCACTCACTATTATGTGCACTGACCACCAGGTTAGCTTGCTGCTGGGGTCCAACTGATGAGGACTGAGTGAGATGGGCCGGACACACCCTAAACCTCTCCCCACAGTCCCTCCCTAACAGGTCAACCTCCACATCCCTCCCTGGCCTTGATTGTGCACCAGCGGGGTTGCTTGGACTGGCCTGCACCTTCTTGCAATCTGGGACCCCTCAAGGGATATCAGAGAGTCAGTTTCTGCGCAATCCCGCTCAACACAGGAGCTGGCCCCTGGTGTTCAGTGTGCTCCCACAGGGGGAGTCTCACTCCGCCAGATACTGGGCTTACGGCTGGAAAGTGCAGCGGTGGTGGCGGGAGCTTTTCCACCCCTGCAGTAGTTGGACGTCCCCTGAGGGCTCCCGGACTGTGAGAGGGTGCATGCCGGGTGGAGCGATATCCCCTCTCCCGCAAGAGCACACATTTCATGCACCGGGCCTCTAGTAGAAAATAAAATGGAGTAGCTACATTCACAGGCAACTCCTTTTTTTTTTTTTGAAATTGAGTTCATTGGGGTGACATTGGTTAATAAATTATACAGGTTTCTGCTATACAATTCTGCAGTACATGATCTGTATATTGTATTGTGTTTTTATCACCCAAGGCGAGTCTCCTTCCATCATCGTTTACCCCCTCTTTACCTTCTCACCCCCTTTCCCTCTGGCAGTCACCATCAGGTCGGCAGATAACGCCTTCTGCATTTATGTTGTTTCTCACCGTTTCCTGTGCCAACTATCTTCTATTGCTTGATCTCCTACCCACACACTCTTAAATTAAAATAAACTTTTTACATTAATGCAAGTGTTTTCTTCATGAAATAATTTCTGGTGAAGACTTTAAAAGGTGAGGCTGCATTCCTTACATTTCTTCTGTCTACACCCTGATTTCTTTGGCATAGCATCAGTTCTTACGTTTTGGACATTAAAACACATGTTAGTAATCACTGATTAGATTAATTGACACACATACCAAAAGGTGGCTAACGTTTCTGCAACGGGATGGTAATGAACAGATATAGGAAATGCCTAGCATCTTGCTTTCTAATATGAAATAAAATGTTTTGACAGTTATGCAGATATTTTCCAGTGATAGGATATTGTTATTAGATTTTTTTTAGTTCTTCCTCCCCCAATTTCATATTTACATTTTTATATTAAATTGATTTGGGTTTGAGACCTCTGTAGAGTCTTCTCTCTTCAGAGAACTATTTGGATAACAGTGTTTGTTCCCGGCTAGATACTTTTCTTGTCTGCCTATGTCATAGCTACCTGTGGACAGGTCAAGTTAGTCCTTTCATTTGAACGCAAGGATTATTTCATTTCCATGAGTACTTATAATGTGCCATGGGTAAAATATGTTATCTTCTGATTTTTTTTTCTTTTCTATGAGCCTGTCAGCAGTATCTGATTTGAAGGGTGTTTTTCAAAGTTAGACATTTGCTTCCTGGATAATAGTGTGTCTAGTGACACTTCTCCCCAAACCTGGTATGATAAATCAGGCGATCTTGATTCAGGCTGTAGAAGTAGTTTTGGGAGGGGAATGGATTGGGCAATAGGAGCCATTGGGGACTCTGTAAAACCTACTTTTCCCAGCCTTCATATGGCTTGTGGCTTAAGGGATCTTAGCAATCTTTATTGAAAGCACGCTGGAAGTCAAAACAATAGCTAAAATATGTACTAAATGCATTTGCGATTGCATATGCAATTTAATCACTACATTACTTTGTATGTAAGCTACTTATACATGTAACTCTATGGTAACTTATGGCTTTATTCTCTATTGTGACTCCCCATCATCTGGAATGGTGGAATATAAATGTATTAATAAAATAAAATAGCAGTTCCAAGTGAAGCCACATGGCAGTAATATTTACAAGAGGAAGATCTGTTTCCTGTCCATGTGCTCTTCAAGCCCCTCCCAAGTATCTGTAGGATCTTCAGAATATGGTTCTATCTCTTTAAGATAAGAGCCAGGACCCTGGGAGGGGAGCAGAGTGGAGTAACTCAGGCATTTCTTCTAATAGGCGATGACTATTGCACTTGGAGACACATATTAAAGTACTTCATGTGTTCTTTTGTATGTGTATTATGTTAACAAAGTCTCTTCCTCTTTAATGTATTTTATTGGAGATCTAGTCCTTCTAATTAATGTACATAAAATATTTATATCCAAGATGAGGAGGAAACAGCTCTGAAGTTTAAAAGAATATATTTATTAATTCCACCATTAACTCTGCCATTCATTTATTCTGTACTTAATTGGGAATAGGCTTTACATAACATAAACACATGGTTCCAGTAAGTGCACACCCTCTGAACTGGTATACACTGAATGCACTCCGTTATTTCATCGCCAGCTTTTAGGAGTGTGTTGTTGAACTGCTTTTCCTGTGTGAGACACTGGGACTGTTTGCCCTGAACACAAACACAATAAACTTATTTCAAATGGAAATATTTTGAATGAATATTTACTTTAAAAGAAGGGTTTTATGTGTTCCAAGCCTTCATCACATGAGAGAAAAGCCATTCATTTATTGCCTATATTGACAATGATTAAGCTGTTTAGTATATATTGGGTAGTTCCTGAATTGGATGAGTAAATGGATGGGTAAATAAGAACATAGAAACAGTAGGAAGCAAAGTAAATAGGAAAAGGATTCTCTTTCAGAGTAAGCATGCTTCTAACAGGGCCATTAGCTAGACTGCTGGTACCAGGCCTCTGAAAATGCTTCCCCAGGGAAGTTGCTTTAGGAATGCTTTCCTTTCCAAATCACCACACTTGTAAACTAAAATCAATTGACCCACCTGTTTAAACAAGTTAGTGAGGAAACAATGTGCTCACTACAACTAACCGCTCCCAGGTAATGCTTGGGGAGACTGATCTTTGAAAGGGATTCCTTCTGTCATTCTTTTGGACATGCAGCTTTTTCCCTGCCGGCTTGTTCCAATCTGGCTCAGCGAACGTGGGGAACTGATTGTAGGCGCCAGTGCCCCACAATCCCCAGTGTAGCAGGTCCGCATTCCTGGTCTCATCTCTCCTCCATCTTTCCATCCCTGGCCCACCACCTTGTCCTTAGTCTTTGTACAGCCCTGCCAAGTAGCCACTTCTGCTGTCTGGGCTTTTTTTTTTTTTTTTAATAAATCTTTATTGCTCAGATCATTACAATTGTTTATCCTTTTTCTCCCCCATAGCTCCCCTCCACCCGATTCCCACCCCACCCTGTACCCTTACCCCCTCCCCCCACCATGTCCTCATCCATAGATTATACGATTTTAATCCAGTTTCTTTCTGTACCCCCACACCCCTTTCACCCTGATAATTATCAATCCACTCCCTTTCTTTGCCCCTGATTCTATTATATTCACCAGTTTATTCTATTCCTCAAATTTTTAATTCTCTTGATCTTCTTCCTCTTCTTAAGTAATACCTTTCAGCATTTCATATAATACTGGTTTGGTGGTGATCAACTCCTTTAACTTTTTCTTATCTGTGAAGCTCCTTATCTGCCCTTCAATTCTGAATGATAACTTTGCTGGATACAGTAATCTTGGTTGTAGGTTCTTGCTATTCATCACTTTGAATATTTCTTGCCACTCCCTTCTGGCCTGCATGGTTTCTGTTGAGAAATCAGCTGATAGTCATATGGGTGCTCCCTTATAGGTAACCAACTGCTTTTCTCTTGCTGCTTGTAAGATCTTCTTTTTGTCTTTTACCCTTGGCATATTGATGATGATGTGTCTCCAAGAATTTTTCTTTGGATTCCTCTTGTTTGGGGTTCTGTAGGCTTCCTGTACTTGTAAGTCTATTTTTTTCACCAGGTGAGGGAAGTTTTCTGATATTATTTCTTGAAATATGTTCTCAGTATTTTGCACTCCCTCTTCTTCTGTCACCCCCATAATTCTGATGTTGATGTGCTTGAAGTTGTCCCAGAGGCTCCTTACACTATCTTCAACTTTCTGGATTCTCTTTTCTTCTTGCTTCTCCAGAGGAGTGTCTTTTGGCTCTTTGACCTGATTCTTGTGTTCTTCCATTCTTCTGTTGGATCTCTGCATAATATTTTCTAATTTAGTCAGTTTATGTATACTTTTTAGTTGGGTCTCATGAAGTTTATCGACCTTTTCTAGAATATTCTTGCATAACCTTAGAACCGTAGTTCTGAACTCTATATCCTCCATCTCTTTCATTTGAGATCTATTTCCTTGTCTCGGGCATTTTCGCTGTTTTTCAGAGTTGGTAGGATGGCTTTGTGTGTTTGGTGTCCTATATGGCACAGTGGGTCAGCCTCCTCAGTTACCTGAGGTAGACACCCTTGGTGCTCCCCTTTGTGGACTGCTTGCACAGCCTTGTTGTAGCTAAGTCCTTATTGTTTTGAATTGACCTTCAGGCCAATTGGATGTGGGTATCAGCTGTGTCTACTCTGGGATAACTTCTGTATTGGAGACAGTCTTATAGGATCAGACTTGAAAAACTGCAGAAGCCTCTGCTCAGCTTGGATGGGGCAGAGTCTCAGGGCTGAACTGACAGTCTTGGCTTCCACCGTGCCCTTGTGCACTTCCCTGAGTTTCTGCCTGACCGCCCCAGGTTCCCAGTGCAAGAGTGTGGGTGTCCAAGGGGCTCGCCCAGACTTGGGCTGGTAGTCTGGAGCTTCTGACTCCTTCTGCTACGGAGACGTGGCAGCCACCTCCACAATCAGACCTGGAGCTTCTGACTCCTTCCACTATGGAGAGGCTGTGGCAGCCTCCGTGGCCAGAACTCTGCACATACTCACTCGCAGGGGACTGTAGACCCTGCGGCTGTGGCTCCTGGGTCCCCGGTCTCCTGGTCTCTGAGTCTCTGGGTGCCTTTCTCTACAGTCCAGACTCCACCCGTATGAGCCTGGGACCACGGGGTTTCAGCTGGAGTTGGGGTTCAGTACAGTTGGAAAGGGTTCTGTGCAATCGGGAATTCCTCCCCTCCTGCCAGGCAGGCAATAGGCGGCCACACTTCCTCTTTGCACTTGAGTGTCTCCCTACCTCAGCGCTTTGCTGCTCCCAGTCGGATCCATGAGCCTCTCTCTTTCTTTCTATTTGTAGATATTCCTCTCCGCCAGCTTTCCTGAGTTTTTGGTGAAGTCCTTTTTGATTTTAGTTGATTTTTTTCTATTAAACTGTTGATGAGGTGGCAGCTTAGGGGACTACCTAGGCCGCCATCTTGGTTCTTCTCTCTGTCTGGGCTTTTTACCACATGACACAGAGACCCTGTGATATTTTTAGTTGCTTGAGATGAAGGTGATTATGAAAGAGTCCAGAATTTGGCATCAGAAACCTGGTTTACAATCCCGACTTTGCCACTCACAAACCATAAACACGTGAGTGGATTATCCAGCTTCTGTGGCTTCCATATCCTCATCTGTAGCATAAGACTTAATGCTGTATAGCTACTAAACTCTGTTCTGGATCAGATATTCCCAGTCAACATAAAACAGCCATTTCAACAAAGAAAAATGTAACTGAAAATTAAAAAAATAATAATTTTAAAGAGAGAGAGAGGAAAAGAGAGACAGAAACATTGATTTGTAGATCTACTTATTTATGCATTCATTGGTTGATTCTTTTAAATGTCTTGACCAGGGATCAAACCTGCAACCTTGGTGTGTCACCACAATGCTCTATCCAACTGAGCTGCCCAGCCAGGGATGTAATTAGAATTTTTTTTAAATTCATGGATGGGTGGAACTTTTACTTGTATTCATTTTGCATAAATATTATGAAAACTGTTCTGTGAAAAATAAGCTATTGTTAAATGTTACTAGAATTTTGCTTTTACAAACCTTTTTTTTTAAACAACAAACTTATGCCTTTTAACCTTGTCTAGTATATTCTATGGTTTTCCATAAAGAGGTTTAAGAACATTGTTTAATTAATCAATCATTTCAAATTAATGAAAAACCACCTCAATGTAAATTTAGATAAATGAGCGTCCTGATCCATTTGGTTCTATATTAAAGACTGAAGTCTGAAGAACACATAAATAAGCAAGCATAATAGAACCCACTGGAAAATCACATCTGTCCCCCATCATCACACAAAAACGCACACTGTGTGGTCCCCAAAGGGAAGAACATTGAGGCTGGGATGGAATTATGATAGTCACAGTGTGTATGTAATGGAAGAATGGACACAATGATTTAAGAAGGAACATGCATACATATTTTTTGTCAGTCTCCTTCTCTGAAATGTAGCATTTGAATTAAGCCTGGAATCCTTTGAGCGGCACACACTTCCTTTTCTTCCTTATAATCCCAATAGTAGAGATGGAGAAAGTGAAGTATTTGCTTCCTCAGTCTCCCTCAGGACGGAAGGTGGCCGTGTGGCTAATGAGAAGTGAGCAGACATGTGTTGGGCTCTCCCCTCATCCACCTGCTCTTTGGCTCTTTGGAGACGTTCTATTCGTAGCTGTGGCAGCTGTCTGGTGGCCAGGAGGGAAAGGGTAAGTGATAGACAGCAGCGATCACACCACTGAGCCGCTGCACCCATGCCGCCAGCCTTTAAACTCATTATCTACTAAAAATAATTTCCCGTTTGTTTAAACCCGGGTTCACCAGTTTTACTATTTCTTGTAGATGAGCGCATCCTCAGAAAAGCAGTTCCATGCTATGCTTCCATGGATGCACTCTGTTTTCACAGGTTGGGGGGACTTATTATGCTCAGGTCTCTGATCCTCTTTCCATGAAGATGGAGTCCTTTCCAGGAGCCTTGGCAGGCTCATCTTGGCAAGACCACTCCGGCCTTCCGTGTGCTGAAAGGAGACAGCATACAGGCTGATCTCAGAACATAAGCTCTGAGCAGAGGCAGGCCAGGAGCCTAGACCCTACCATGTTTCCTCTCTGCATCTCCCTGCCTCCTGTTTGACACACACACACACACACACACACACACACACACACACACACACACACCACAGTGCCTTAGACACAGAGACCTTGAGCTACTTGTGTTTCTGATTGCTCTCTGGATGAGGGAGGAAGGAAGATGATGCAGAGAGGAAACATGGTAGGGTCTAGGCTCCTGGCCTGCCTCTGCTCAGAGCTTATGTTCTGAGATCAGCCTGTACTCTGGCTCCTTTCAGCACACGGAAGGCCGGAGTGATCTTGCCAAGTGATCTTGCAAATCTTAAACAGATTTAAGGTGAACTTTTTGTTGTTGTTGTTGTTGAAAGTCTTGATGTGGTTTAAGTGAGCTACAGAATGGCTTCAGTATAGAGGCTGAGCCATGAAAAATGTTGAGAAAATGTCTGTAGGATAATCATTTTGGTGGAAAAGCAGGGAATGTTCACAAAAGAGAGAAGAAAGTGTGGAAAGGTTATTCTAACCTCTTTTTTTTTCCTAGCAGCTCAGATTCATTGGTATTGAAAAGTAATTGGTCATGAAAATGAAACGTGTATAAGTGAAATCTGAACCACATTGATATGTAGTGACTCATGGAGACATCCTATGGGAGGCCTACTGGGTACAATCTCCCAATTGGCAAGAGACCTTGCAAATATTAATGGAAAATATCTGAGGTGCTAGTCCAGCCTGCAAAAGGGAGGAAATGGGTATATCTGTCCTCCATAAAATCCACACATAGTCTTAAAAGGGATAAGAAAACCTTTGTCCAAGTCTTCGACAGTGTTGCTTAATAAAATTATGAAATATGTGACAGAGATCACTGTCAGCATAGAACAAGCAGAGCTATTACATACGGAGCCATTAATAGTTAGTGATATTAATATTAAATTGTAACCTTATTTATGCTGAAATAAGATGGCATCTAATGACAGAACATTTGGTATACTTTAACACTTAAACAGATTTAAGGTGAACTTTTTGTTGTTGTTCATTCTCACCTGAGGATATTTTTTAAAAAAATATATTTTTTATTGATTTCAGAAAGGAAGGGAGGAGAGAGAGAGAGAGAAACATCAATGATGAGAGAGAGTCATTGATCGGCTGCCTCCTGCACGCCCTACATTTGGTATCGAACCCCTAACCTGAGCATATGTCCGACTAGGAATAAAATTGTGACCTCCTGGTTTATAGGTTGATGCTCAACCACTGAGCCATGCCAGTCAGGATGAGGATATATTTTTCCACTGATTTGAGTCAGAAAGAAACATTGATGTGAGAGAGACACATCAATTCAATTGGTTGCCTCCTATATGTGCCCCAACTAGGGCCTGAGATCAAGCCTGCAACCGAGGTATCTGCCCCTGACTGGAAATAAACCTGCAACCTTCAGTCCACTGGACCTATGTTCTAACCACTGAGCACTGGCTAGGACTAAGATGAACTTTCTTAATCATAAAGGAAATGTCACTTTACTTGTCAAGAAATGAGTCTATAAGATTTGAATTGAAGATCAGATTTCCTGTATCAATTATGAAAATTTAAAACTAATCAATACACTTTAGAGTATCAAGACAGTTATAGGTATGGATTTTGACTTTTTGCTATAGGAATTATAGCTTCAATACTATCTTGGGAATTATTTATAAATCATTTATTAACCATCACTATCTTTTTTTTCTGAGAAAATTAGGTAGATTAATATATCACTGATACTGGGGGTAAGAGTTGGGTACTTTTGTTTCCCATGCACTCTGTTTCCACTTTGGCGACTTGTCATTGTTAGTAATGCTTCCCGGTTACTAATGAAAAGAGTTGTTAAAAAACAAAGACAAAACCAAACCTAAAGAACTCTGCTGCTGGGGACAGCACAATACTTTTTCAGATACACAGTTGAGGACTGGAATTACAAAACTTAGTTAATTTTCTACACAGTGCAGTTTAAAGTGACCTAACTGATGGATTTTCCATTGACTCCCTAGAGATTAAAAAGTTTGACTGTCAGGAAAGTTTTCTTGTGTTTATTCTTCAATTTTCCTTTTCATAATTTCCAATCACCACTCCTTGTTAATCTCCCTCTATGGGCCACCTTAAGTGCTTCCTCATTTTAGTAGCATTTATGCTCTTTAAAAAATGTTTTTTCCCGATTGGTTGCTATCATGCCAAATAATACATTTTCTCAATCTTCACTTACAGCTTAAGTCCTCTGACATTTCAATGCTCATCAAACATTTATTTAAATATACCTCTTACTTTTAAATACCTGATATAAATATCGCACTGTCACCAGCATTGTCTAGAGAGTTCTAATTTTATAAAAATTATACTACAGTGATAAAACTAGCATTCCATATGCATGCTCTCTATCTTTATTGTTGACACTATTACCTCTGTCCCCATTTTCCTCTCCTTTGCCCACTTCTATCCAGCCCTGAAAAACCTGCCCCCTTTCCCTCTGGTTATTCCTGCAGTGTTGTCTGTGTCTATGGGTTGTGCTGGTTAGAGTTGTCTTAGTTGCAGGTCTTGGCGTTTCATCACTTTGGAAACTTCATGCCAATCCTTTCTGGCCTATAGTGTTTCTATGAGAAATCAGCTGACAGCCAGTTGGGAATTTTCTTATAGGTAACTGTCTTTCACTTTCTGCCTTTAAGATTCCATTTGTGTCTTTAACCTTCGCCATTTTAATTACAATGTTTGTGGTGTGGCTCTCTTAGGATTCATCTTTATTGGGACTTTATGTGCTTCCTGAACTTGTGTAACTTTTTCCTTCACCAGGTTAGGGAATTTTTCTGCCATGATTTCTTCAAACAGGTTCTTAATCCCTTGCTTACTTGCTTTTTCTTCTGGTTCCTTTATGATGAGGATGTTGTTATGCTTAATGTTGTTTCACACTAGACTTTTCCCTTGGACTTTTCCAGTTTCTCTGAATTCTCTTTTCTTTTTGATGCTCTGCTTGGATGCTTACCATTATCTTCTCTAATTTGCTGATTTGGTCCTCTGCTTCATCTAATCAGCTGTTGATTTCTTTGGGTGTATTATTCATTTCAGATATTGTATTCTTCATTACTGATTGGTTCTTTGTTATGGTTTCTATATGCTGTTTAGTGCTTACTATTTCTTTGTTTAAGTTCTTACTGAGAATGTTCATTCTTTACCTAAGGTCCACGAGCAGTCTTATAACCATTGTTTTAAACTCTGCATTTGGTATCTGATTACTTACATTTTATTTAATTCTTTTTCTGAGGATTTATCTTGCTCTTTTGTTTGGGCATTCTTTTCTTTGTCTTCTAATTTTGTCTCTGTGTATTAGATAGATCTATTATGGCCCCCAAACTTTTTATGATGGCTTTAAAATGAAGGTATCTTGTTAGGCTCTGTGGCACAATCTTTCAGAGTGCTTGAGCTTCATGATCTAGGATATTTCTTGTGGGATATGTCACCCCCTGTTGTAGTCGGGTATTGAATGCTGTGGGCCCTTTCAGGGGTGGAGTAACTGTTCATAATGGGTGATTATAAGGGTAAACCTCTGTCACCCTGTATGAGATGCTGTGCCGGGGCTGCCCCCTGAATCATGGTTGTTCCCAGCAGGTTCTGATGCCCACCAGAATCCCCATTTGGGTGTGCCCCTTGTGTGGCTAGTTGGATTGAGCTCTGGTGTGATCTGAAGCCCAGCACTGGTTGTGTTGGTTCTGGTCCACTTGGGTGGGGTTCAGGTACAGATCTCTGTCAGACTCTGTGTATAACCAGACTTGGACCAACTGTCTGTAGCTACCATGCTGGTCACGATTATTTTCTGCATCTATTGGACCTGTGTTGGGAGGGGCAAATCTGTGTAAAAGGGTCAGCTTCCTCCAGTTTAAAGCTGGGGGGGGGGGCAGATTTATAAAAGGATCAAGGGTCTCTGAGGTCTGCTGCCCCTGTCAGTTACTCCCCCTCCCCTGAGGTTGTCTGGTCTTCCTCCAGAACCTCCAAATAAAGACTGTAGGGTGAGCCCAGGCTGGTCAGAATCCACAGTGCCATCCGCAGGTTGAGAGTTCAGTGGGACAAGGTAACCAGTGTGGGGAGGATGGGGCTAGAGTTTTCCCTCCTTAGGGATCAAGCAGTCAGGCAATCAATGAGGGGAAAGTAGCTCATGGTTCAAAGCCAAACCCCTTAAGGGGGCTCACTGCAGGTTCAGGTCGGGTATAGCCTGTCACCCCCTGTTCAGGAATAAGGTGAGCTGCCCTGGGTTCTGGGGAACAGATCAAAAGTGCCTCCTGTTGAGGATGATGCTGGCTCAGACTGCAGACAGGACCTAACCACTTTGTTGGGGTCCAAGACATCAGCCTCTGAGGGTCTCACATTTTGAATGTCCCCACTCTTAGCCACTCTCCTGCCCTCCCAGGGAACTATGCCCAGCATGAGTATCTGGGACTTGGCAGGGGCTGAACCATAGTCTCCCATTGGGGGTGGTGCCCACAAGCCTTTAGGAGGAGGGCAGGCACTTCTTCCCCAGGTAGCAGGGGATGAACTCGATGCCCCCACCCCAAACACCTACCACCAAACTCAGCAGGATGGCGGGGAAGGTCCCCTCCTTGCAAGGTACTCTCATCTCTCTGCACCTGATCTCAGCAGAGCTGAGCTGAAAGTCCCACCTCTGGGAAGCTCCCCTGCATCACAGAACCCAGCATGGCTCAGCAGGTGAGGGGAGGGGCACTGGTTGTGTGCTTGAGGTGGGAGAGACCAGTCCTCTTTCCCAAGACACACAGTTTAGTCACTGCCTGGGACTTCCCCAAAAGCTTTCCCAGAAAATAGAGGGCCCGTTAAAGTCACTCTTGGATGTAGCCAGGAGAACCCTCCACATTACCTTAGTATGGCAGCATGGCCTCCCCAGCAGTGGGATTGCAGATATTGCATTCTCTGGGCTGTAGAAGTAGGGGCGCTCTTCTCTGGGAGGGTGCGGCCAGAGTCTCCCAGGCAGACTGAATCCCCACTGATTTTCACCACCCGATGCGAGGCAGGTCCCTCTTCCTGTCTCTGCTGCTCTGGGTTAGGGGATCCCTGCATGAGGTTGAGACCCCAAGCTCCTATGGGGAGGGAGTTTTGCACCTGCAATATCCCTCCAGCTTCTCTGTAGCTGCGGCACCTGCGTGGTGGTGGTGGTGGTGGTGGCGGTGGTGGTGGTGGTGGGGGGGGCTATTCTTTTCACCCTTCTTTCCAGTCTCTACATGGCTTCTTCTATAATCCTTGGCTATTATATTTCGGTTAAGTCAGCCTTCACTTGGTTGTTTAGGTGAATTACTCTGCAATTTAGCTGTAAATCTGGTTTGGAGCCAGGAGAAAGTGGGTGCCGTCTCCACCTACTCTGAAGCATCTTGGAATCTCCAATTTTTGTTAAATTTTATATTGTTGCTGGCACAGTGTTCCTGTGATTTTCTCCTGACCTATGTAGGGGTAATCCTGGGGCAGTTCTTTGGGGAGTGCTTGTCATTCTTTATAGATGAGAGTCTCCTATACCAGAAAAACCTCTGTTGGAAGAACAATTTGACTGTTTGCTTTCCTGACCAATTTCTGGTCGGAGAACAAATATTTGATATATTAGATAATTTATCAGAGAAATGTGGGCCTCCTAAAATAGCCAGAGGGAAATCTCTTCAGTCATCAGTTATATTAAGACACACTATGACTCATTTTGAAAGGAGTTTGGCAATAATAGTTTTATGGGCAAGTAATTTGAATAAAATTTACAGATATACATGATCTCTTATCTTCTTGTTCTAGTAAAAATAATCTTAGTATTGTACTTCAATATTTTAGGTTGATAGCCATAAGATTTTGAAAAGAAAAAAAAAAAGATTAGGACAAAAGAGGACATAGATTTTGTTTTCTTTGCGGGGACTTGTTAACCCTCTTCTCCTCAGCCCACAATGTGGTGAATGAGCCTTCCAGCCACGGTGAGTAAGGCATTGGTGTAACTCTGACCAAGGGGGGCCTTCCAGTCCTACAGATAGAGCAGGGGTGGCTACCCCCTGTAGTGGCTTTGGAGGCCCCATTGAAGATGCCACACTGAAACTCTTGACTCCAAGCATCTTTCATGATCCCTTGTAAGATACTAACTCACCCTATCTAATAAAAGAGTAATATGCAAATTGACCATCACTCCAACTCACAAGATGGCCACCCCTGTGTGGTCAAAGGTGGCCGCCCCCATGTGGAGACAAGATGGTGGCCACAAGATGGCTGGCAGGGGAGGGCAGTTGGGGACAACCAGGCCTGCAGGGGAGGGCAGTTGGGAGGGACCTGCAGGAGAGGGCAATTGGGGGTGACCAGGCCAGCAGGGGAGAGCAGTTAAGGGTGACCAGGCCTGCAAGGGGGGGGGGCAGTTGGGGGCAACCAGGCCTGCAGGGAAGGGCAGTTGGGGGTGATCAGGACAGCAGGGGAGGGCAGTTAGGGGCAACTGGGCCATAAGGGGATCATTTAGGCATCGATCAGACTGGCAGGGGCATGGTTAGGGGGTGATCAGGCTGGCAGGCAGGAGTAGTTAGGGACAATCAGGAAGGCAGACAGGTGAGCAGTTGGGAGGCAACAGTCCCGGATTTTGAAAGGGACATCTGACTGCCCACCTAAACAGGCAGCCAGGCATTCCTTGAGGGGTCCCAGATTGGAGAGGGTGCAGGCTGGGCTGAGGGACACCCCCCCACCCCGCACAAATTTTGTGCACCGGGCCTCTAGTTTGTCCTATAATTGGTGAGAACAAAGTACATATATTAGAATTAGATAACACCTAAGTTACATAACTCCAGAATTTATAGAAAAAAAAATAAAGTAACAGAGATCAAAACAAACACCATAACATGGTACAAGTGGACTATTTTACTTACTACGTCTGACAATTCTACGGAATTACACTTTATTATCCTAAAATAAAAATAAAAAATGATCAAAGCAGCAGGAAAAGCTTTCTTTGGCTTCTAAGCATTTTACAAATGTAGGGAGTCTCTGTGTAAAATATTACTTGCTTAATTATTGAGTGTTTCCCTAAGTGACTAGTGTTATCTCCCAATGGTCATTAATATTCTTCTTCCAGGGTATTCCATCTGTCAGAAATGGTGAAACCTGATCCAGTATAAACAGGATGAGGAATTTTCATTGGTTCCTGTGGTCTACCATGGCTTCCTGCTGCTCTTAAGGGGAGACAGAAGTTCTGCTGGACACAGTTGGGAAATTTCTAAGCTCCAAATTTCAAACCAGGAGAAGAGACACAATAGTTTTCGAAGGAAACCCAAACAAACAGCTGACAGATCTGTGTCCTTTTCTCTTATAGTGCAGATTCTACAACTCCCCATTTGAATTTCACTCTCTCACCTTTGTTTGAACTAAAGCTTGTGTTCGTTAGAGCCAACACAAACTACAAAAAGGAAACATCTGTATTGTTAAGTAACTAATGCTGCTCTGATATGGGCAAACTTTCAGTGGATAGTATTTTCAAGACAGAAAAACATTTTGTACTATAACTATCAATTTTACATGTAAAAAATTAACTTTATATCTAATTTGCATTTGTATTATATTTTGTAACTTTAAAATTTTTTTTAAAAAATAAATCTTTATTGTTCATTTATTACAAATGTTCCTCATTTTCCCCCCTTCCATTGCTCCCCTCCACCAAGTATCCATCCCACCCTCTGCCCTTTCCCCATCCCCCATTGTCCTCATCCATAGGTGCAGTTTATGTTCAGTCTCTTCCCACTTCCCCCCCCCACTCCCCATTTCCCTGAGAATCATCAGTCCACTCCCTTCCATACCTCTGATTCTATTATATTCATCGTTAATATTGTTCATCATGATTTTTACTTCCCTTGGTTTTTAGATTCACTTGATAGTTATGTATTTGTTGTTCATAATTTTTATCTTTATTTTCTTCCTCTTCCTAAAGAAACCCTTTTAGCAATTCATATAACTCTGGCTTGGTGGTGATGAACTACTTTAGCTTTTTTTTTTATTTGTGAAGCTCTTTATCTGGCCTTCGATTCTGAGTGATAGCTTTGCTGGGTAGAGTAATTTTGGCTGTAGGTTCTTGTTATTCATCACCTTGAATATTTCTTGCCATTCCCGTCTGGCCTGCATGGTTTCTGTTGAAAAATCAGCTGACAGTCGTATAGGTGCTCCTTTATAGGTAACTACCTGCTTTTCTCTTGCTGCTTTTAATATTTTCTCTTTGTCTTTTGCTCTTGGAATTTTAATTATGATGTGTCTTGGTGTGGTTCTCTTTGGATTTCTTTTGTTTGGGGTTCTGTGTGCTTCCTGGACTTGTAAGTCTATTTCTTTCCCCAGGTGGGGGAAGTTTTCTGTCACTATTTCTTTCAATATGTTTTTGGTATCTTGCTCTCTGTCATCTTCTGGGACCCCCATAATTCTGATGTTGGTTGGCTTGAAGTTGTCTCAGAGGTTTCTTACACTATCTTCAACTTTCTGGATTCTCTTGTCTTCTTGCTTCTGTGGAGGAGTGTCCTCTGGCTCTTTGTGTTTCAACTCTTTGACTTGATTCTTGCAATCTTCCATTCTGTTTTTAGGACTCTGTATAATATTTTTTATTTAAGAGAATGTATTCTTTATTTCTAGTTGATCCTTTATTATTTCTAGTTGATCCCTTTTCATATCCTCATAGGTCTCACTTATTTTATCAGCCTTTTCTAGGAGATTCTTGAACAACCTTATAAGCGTGGTTTTGAACTCTATATCCAGTCACTTTTTGTCCTCCATTTCTTTTGTTTGTGATCTGTTTCCTCGTCTCGGAATTTTCACTGCTTCCTTGAGTTGGTAGGTTGGGAGGATCAGCTGTGTCTATGCCAGGAGACAGCCATATTCCACTAGATTTGGAAACCTGCAAAAGCCTCTGTGTTCAGCTTGAATGGAGCAGAGTTTCAGGGTGGAGCCTACAGCCTTGGCTTCTGGTTAGCTCCACCCTCTGAGGTTCCTGAGTCTCAGTGCACCTCAGTGTCCTTTGGTATTTGCTGCAAGCACCTCTGAGAGAAAGGCGCCCTAGAGCTTCGCCCGCTACCAGACAGTCTAGTTTCTCCCCCAACGAGCCCACAACTGGGGTTCAGAGCAGTTGGAAGTGGGGTTAAGAACAGTCCGGAGCTTATGTCTCCTTCCCGCTAGGGCAATCCAGAGGCCCAATCAACCATCTGTCCTCTGTGCGAAATGTGTGCGACTCAGGGGCTCTGCCTTTCACTGCTTCCCTGAGTTTCCACCTTACAGCCCAGATTCCCACTGTATGAGGCTGGGGCCCAAAGGTCTCGCCCAGAACTGGGGTTCAGTGCAGTCAGAACTGGGGCTCAGCACAGTCCGGAGCTTTTATCTATCTCCTTCCCGCTAGGGAACGCCAGCCAGGCACTCAGCCGCCCCTCCTCTCCCGGCTCCCTCCTCTCCCCAGGAGCGCACCATGTTTCTCAGTACCTTAGGCTTTTACAGCTCCTCTGATTTTCCTTCTGGCTTTTTCTTTCCTTTTAGTTGTAGAATTTCCAGTCAGTCAACTTTCCTGTAGTTCTGGATAATGTCCACTTTATATTTTAGTTGTATTTTTTGAAATTGTTGAGTGAGGCTGCAGTTAGGTGGTTACCCATGCCGCCATCTTGTTTTCCCCCCTATATCTTGTAACTTTTAAAAACATATTATTTCATGACATTTGGTCCTTGAAATAAATGAAGGATAGATGTGCTACACAGATTTATTTTACAATATATGAATAACTAGTAGGCCTGTTCACGAGTTTGTATGCCAGTAGCTCTCTCTGGGGCCAGGTGCTTTGCAAGGCCCAGAGGCCCATCAGCGCCCTGGCCTGGCCAGAGGCCCATCTGTGGCTGGGTGTGGAACACTTGCCATGACAAATCAAGCATCCACCAGGCTGCTCAGGAAGCCAGCTCTCAGCAGCTGTCCCCCACCCCCACCCCGGGACTGGGGGACTCTGGCAGGGCTGAGAGGACTAGGACCTGCCATCTTTGTGACAGAGTTTTTAATTTGCATATTGCCCTTTTATTAGATATAATTAGTAGAAGAGCCAACATAAGATCCTCGCAAATTTCTTATACATTTACCTGCTTGGCCCGAGCCAGTTTGGCTCAGTGGATAAAGCATTGGCCTGTGGATGTAAGGGTTCCAGGTTTAATTCCTGTTAAGGGCATGCACCTTGGTTATAGGCCTGATTCTCAGCCCCAGTTGGAGTGTGTGGGTGAGGCAACCAATTGATGTGTCTCTCTCACATTAATGTTTCTCTCTCTGTGTCTCTCCCATTCCCTTCCACTCTCTCAAAATCACTGGGGAATTATCCTCTGGTGAGGATTAACACAACAAACCAAAAAAATCATCTGCCTGTGTTAGAAAGAAAACACTGTTGCATAATAAAAGTAAATTATTTTAAAAATGGTCATTGATTTGCTGGTAGGAATTAAAAAAAACATTTTGTTCTCTTTCACCCAGAAATTTTACCTCTAAGAATATAGTCTTATTAAATAACTAGATGTTTGCTCAAAACTGAGCTATAACAAAGTCTTCCTAAGCACTGCTCATGTATTTTTTAGTATAAGTAACAATAGCACTAATTACTGTAAAAAAAGAAATCCAGTCCTAACCGGCTTGGACTCAGTGGATAGAGTGTTGGTCTGTGAACTGAAGGGTCCGGGGTTTGATTCCAGTCAAGGGCATATACCTTTGTTGTGGGCACATCCCCAATGAGGAGTGTGCAGGATGCAGCTGGTTGATGTTTCTCTCTCCTCGATGTTTCTAACTCTCTATCCCTCTTCCTTCCTCTCTATAAAAAAATCAATAAAATATATTTTTTTAAAAAGAAATCCAAAAATGTTATGACTCAACATTACAGAAAAGCATAATTTTTTGCTCACACAAATTCCGAAGTGATGTATTTGGTGAGTGCACATCCACATGGCTATTCAAAGATTCAAACTCCCGAACCCTCCGTGGCCGGAGACTGAGGGTCCTCTGAAGGAGAGCCTCTGCCCCTGGCTGGTGTGGGAACAGGAAGGTCGCCTGGAAGATGCTCTGTGCTGGGCCTTCAGGCGGCATAGCTCACGTTTGCTCATGTCCATTGGCCAGTCTATGCTTACTCCACACTCTGGGAGGCCGTGTTCTTAGGCAGCAGATGAACTGGATTTTGGTGAACATGTAATATAGCCTCTCTGCAACTTGTAATTGTGAATAAACTTTACAATAAATCACATCCACATAATAGAATACTGAATGCAATGAACAGATGTTTTCCTATTGAGTGAAACGTGTTGATTACAAAAAGTGCTTCTGGCACAAATGTTATCATTGTTCATATGGTTATCATGACTTACAATAATCCTTTAGCTATTAACGGCTGACAGAGCAAAACTTATGGAATGATATCATTGCAGTCATATTATAAGTCTTCGTTTTCTTTTTCTTTCTAGAACCACATGTGTTTTGTAATGAGAGAATAATACATTATAAAGATTTCACACTGTGAAACCCGATTTATGTACATTTGAAGATAGGTTTTTGTTATTTATTACCTGGGTTAACTCAAACCAACTGATCAACTTACATGAGGTTACATTTCTTTTTTAAAAATGAGGAAAATAATAATCCAAGTGAATTTCATATTCACTCAGCAAAGTGTGTAGTGCTTAGAAGGCGTTTTCACAACCCTACAAATAATGGGGTGATGTCAATCGCTATATTTGATGTCATGTGGCAAGTCAGGCCATTCCAACTGGATAGTAATTTTGTTGAAAATATATTCAAATGGACTGCATTTCTCCTGTTCGTTTCCTTAGCTCCCAATAGCTTAATATAATTTTAATGAAAGGTTCCTTATCTTAAAACCCAGCATCTTATGATAAGCCTTCCAAAGTACACACCATAGGAAAAGAATATTCCTACAGTTGGAATATTTTCTTTTGACTACATTTGTGACTGGGGAGTCCCATTTTTGATGAAATACTAAGAACTGCCTTCTCAGGTGGAGTTAAGATTGTACATTTTGCCAGACTCTGTGGGTTGCCTACCAATCAGCCACTCTCTCCCTCAACGCTGGCAAAGTCTGCTTGTCACTGTGGCCCTGGACATGTCAGCCTCTGGCTGCCCCAGCCTTTCCTGCAGCGAGGGCAGGGGCACGCGATCCAGTCCTGTGTGGGCCGGAGGAGGGGTGAGCTGGGAACATTTCAGAGAGGTGTTTCTCTAGTGAAGTGACTAGAGGTGTTGCTCTGACTGTGTTCAGCTCTCTAAACTTCCTTGCATCTACACCCTGTTCTTAGGGGTTCCCCCATCTGGAGGCGGAGTCTCTTTGCTCACGTTTTTGAAATTAAGGCTGATCTCATGACCTAATTTTGACAACAGGCTATAGCGAAGTGATTGTGCACCATTTTGAAGCCTGGTCCGAAGAAACCTTGGAAGGCGTGGCTTCTGGTATAAGCTAAATGAGGAAACTAGTGCACTCTTTCCTCAGCAAAACAACTATTTCACTAGTAAAACATTTAAAAACCAGTGTTTAAAGTCTCTGGAAATTCTCCAAAGAGCATCCAGCAAAGGGAGAAACACTTATTCACTGAAATCTACTGAGCAGCAGGTAAGAGGAGTGAGAGGTCTGTGGAGCTGCTGCAGCCGTTTCGGACTCTCAGGGGAAACATTGAAGAGAAAAATGGGTCCTTGGTAACATCACCAAATCCGGAACTGATGAACTCCTAAACTGCCTGTCTACTTACTGATTGCTTCTTATGTGAGAAAATACATCTCCTATTGTTTAATAAATTTCAGTCTAAATATTTTATTTTTGCAATGAATTATATTTATGTGATTCTCCGAATAGAACTAAACCATGGCAAAAATGTACAGTGACAAGTTTGTACTTGGCAGTGCTATTTCTTCTTCTTTTTTAAAAATATATTTTTAATGATTTCGGAGAGGAAGGGAGAGGGATAGAGAGAAAGAAACATCAATGATGAGAGAGAATCATTGACTGGTTGCCTCCTGCATGTCCCCTACTGGGTGGGGAGTGGGGAGTGTGTATGTGGGGGGGAGAATCCAGCCCGCAACCCTGCTGTGTATCCTTGGCGGAATGAAACTGGGGCCACTTCAATTGGCAGACCGATGCTCTATCCACTGAGCCAAACCAGCCAGGGCATTGGCCTTGCTATTTCTAAAGCACTGCTATTCCTCAACTAATTACCCCCACCTGCCTGCAAAGTGCCTTATCCTTCCAAAGGCTGCTTTTCCTCGTCCAGTATTCATGCCTGCCTGCATGCTCTCACCATTATGACTCATTCAGATCCAAGGTGTTGAATGACAAGCCTTTGCTACTTCCAATAAGATTACTTGTACTTGACATGTTCATTTTAGGTTTTGCATCCTGGACTCTACCAAATGTTTAGTCATGGATCATGAGACAAACACGGGCTCATTAGAGATCCTTAGATAGTGAATGCTGGCTTATTTTCAGAGCTCATTTTTTATTGACTTAGGTGTATACATGTTGGATCTCTCTGCAAAAGACTCTTAAAAGCATGGCATGGCCTACATAAAAGTGAATAACCTAACATAAAAATCCCGATGGTCTGACTCCAAAATTAGCGCTGCCTTCAGAGGTGTACGTGTGACCTGTAGGTCGGCCACCAGGAAACGGTTTTAAAATCCCGCCTTTACATTGTTATATTACTTCAAACATTATGATGTTTTGCTGTGCTTATCTTTCATTTGCAAGAGCAATCACCATCAAAAGAATATAGGTGACAATGAATGAATAAATTTTGGCAGTTGTATTTTTATCTTTACTTTTAGAAATCTTATTTTATTTTTGGTATTTGAAATATAGAGGAAAGGAAACTATACACATGAAATAAAAAACAGCGGCCTTAAAAAAGAAACAATGGTATATCGGCTTTTCATTTTTAGTAATTTTAGATTTCCTTGGGTGCTTTTTCAGTTTGCTTCTCAATTAATAAGAAAATAGAATACATAGAGCCCATGGTTATATCTAATAGCAAACCAGAGACATGAAAGGAAATAGAGCTCCTACTAATGAGCTTGCGGGAAGCCTTTGCTTTCCAATACTATCATGAGAGTGCACCAAGGAATGCGGAAGGCCGATGGACCTTGAGCATTAGCAGGGCTGATGCTAAGCACTGATTTTTTCGTGCTGAGATAGTGGTGACTCGCAGCAATTTAATGACCTGATAGCCTCCAAGGAAACATTTATTGGACCTTACTGATCTCACTGACCTTAGAGATGGTCTGTCTATTACCTGTTTGCAGTGCTTCACTGAGGGCAAGACCTGTATCTAAAACTGAATAAAAAGTGGATAAGTCCGGGTTTCAGTGTGTCTCTTTAAGAAAGAGGCTCCACCTGTCCCCCACCTCTTAATAATTCATATTTGTGTCTAGTATTTTCATTTATGTGTCGCCCCCTCCTTCAGGTCCTGAACCCACCCATGCAGGTCACGGCAGTTGCTGAATAAGCTTGAAAATCCATTACAATTATAGTCTTCCTTTTCTGGGCTTCTTGCTCATAGTTGATCACTTCTCTTGTATTAACTACTTCGAAGTATCTGGTTTCAGAGACTGCCTTCTGAAGGCCTTGCACTTGGCTGTTGGCCTTTCATTTGATGATAATGAAGGGCTCTCTGTGGCTGGCCTCAGATTCAGGCAATCTTAAATCTTCACTGCTATTGTTTCCTGGGGGAATTTGCTCTTCATGGGTTGTATTTCACTAATAAAAATATTCTGACAGCAAAGTAGTTGCAGGGTAGGAGAAAACTAGGAGCCAGCTATTTCACAAGCATCTTACAAAATAAAATTAAGGGTGTAATACTTCATAGATCTCTATTTATAGAAAAAGAGATCATTTGCAGATTGAAAGTGCCTTGCATTGTTTTTGGGCACCATTATTCCTCTAGCCATGTCTGAATGGCTGGCACATAATCTACACAAAATCCTAAAAGTTAACACCAGCTTCGGGTCCAAAAATCCCAGGCTCAAGTCTTTTCTGCTTTCGGTGTGATGTAGGGACTAATTAGAAAAGGCAGGAAAAGTGATTGAGAAATCTCTCTAAAAGTCAATGGGAGAGTCTTAGTCAATAAAGAACTCTTTCTCTCATGATTTTTCTTTATGGCTTTGAAAACTAAACCTTGTTTTGTGAGATTTTCCTAATGCCAGGAAGAACTGGTAAACTACACAAGATTTGCTTCATATGACTAAATGTGCGATGATTAAGTCTCTAATTTTAAATTGCACACTTGCAACTTTTCCACAGTAATAAAAAAGAAAAGTGCTGAGCTTATGGTTCTCACTTAACTGAAGATGCTTGGCACTTACTGGTCAAGGCTGCCCTTGACCTGAACATCCCACTGCTGTTTAGAATTTAGCCTTACTGTGATATTGTCATTTCCCAAGTGATGGTAGCCATCTATGGCCAACAAAGGATTTAATTTCATGGTATCTGATCTTGCCACAGGGACAGAGGAAAACACTGGAAGAAAAGAGCAAGTTCCTGGTTATTCTTTGCATGGGGAGGAATAGCATTCATTATAGCCACAGCACAAACAATTTTGGTTTGAATAATGTCATCTATAAACCAATTCGCTCTACCTTCATCAAGATTTAAAGTTATGAGCTTACTAATTGTTAATATAACTATAGAACAATACTAACGAAAGGCATTTGTTAGACTACACAGAGAAGGAAAATATGAGCTAGTAAAACTTAAAAATTTAAGTCTTTCAGGCCAATGATAACAGAAATTAGGTTTTTAGTCCATGATAGATGGATAGATGTGTGCAAGAGCAAAGAAAACGGCAAGGTATAAAGAAATGGATGTTTGGTTCAAATCCAAGCAAAGTGCACACAGGATTTAAAAATACCTATTGTTACTTCCTTGAGTAGCACAATGATATAGGCTTTTCAAAGAGAAATGTGGTGCAGATTTTTTAAAAAATGACCATATCATTCTTTGCTGTTTGTCTACCTGATAATGAGTTTCTCCCTTCTCCCCTTTTTGCCACCCCCTGCTTCTTTGTTAATGAATACCAGTTTGCTCACATCATCAACAACTTGTGACCCATCCCCTTCCTCAGGATTATAAATCTTGATTAATCTCAACCAGGGGATGGTAACCAACTGCCTTCAGGCTGGCCGTCTATTTTATAAATAAAATTTATTGGAACATACAATGTCTTGTTGTTTAGTGTCACCTATGGAAACTTTCCTACCGCAATTTAAAAAAGGGTGTTTTTCTGATCATAAAAGTAATATTTGTTCTGTGTACAAAAATGGAAAATACAGAAGCTTATAAAGAAGGCAATAGAAATCATGCATACTATTTTATCGAAATAACTATAGGCCTGGTGCATGACATTTGTGCACTGGAGAAGCAGGGGAAGTCCCTCAACCAGGCCTGCACTCTCTCCAATCTGGGATCCCTTTCGCAATCCAGGACTGCTGGCTCCTAATTGCTCACCTGCCTACCTGCCTGATTGCCCCCTAACTGCCTCTGCCTGCCAGCCTGATTGTCCCTAACTTGCCCCCCTGCTGGCCTGATCACCCCTACCTTGCCCCCCTGCTGGCCTGATCACCCCTACCTTGCCCTCCTGCCAACCTGATTGCCCCTAATTTGCTCCTCTGCCAGCCTGATCATCTCTAACTGCCTCTGCCTAGACTCCCAGCCTAACCTGCAGTCTGGCCTCCCCCTGAGGGAGACAACCTGGTGGATCAAAGGAAGGCACCACCCCCATTACCCCACTGCTGCCACCACTACCACCACTGCCGGCCTGAGCCCTGGCCCTTTCAGCTGCTGCAGCTTTGTCCAGAGGTCATCTAGAAGACTTCTGTTCTAATTAGCATATTACCCTTTTATTAGTATAGATTATAATCACTCATATAGACAAATGCAAATAATATATCAGTGCATTCTCTTTTCTAGATATTTCTATTTATTTACTCTCTAACTTTTATTGAAGTTATTGGGGTGACATTGGTTCACAAAACCATACAGGTTTCAAGTGTGCAACTCAATAAAACATCATGTGCATTGTGCACCCATCACCCCAAGCAAAGTCTCTTTTCATAAACCATTCCTTTGCCCACCTCCACCTATCCTCCACGTTTCTCTCTGGCTATCTCACATGTCTGTGTCTATGTATGATTATATATGTGTTTGTTTAACCCTTTCACCTTTTTTTTTATCCAGCCTCTCAACCCCCCTTCCCTCTGACAACTGTTATTCTGTTTCATGTACCCATGCCTCTGTTTCTATTTTGTTCATCAGTTTTTTTTTTTTTCATTAGAGTTCACATATAACTGAGATCATATGGTATTTGTCTTTCTCTGACTGGCTTATTTCACTTAGCATAATAATCTCCAGGTCCATCCATGCTGCTGTGAAAGGTAAGATTTTCATTTTTTAAATACTTAACTGATTTTTACTTTTTATAATTATTTTTAATTGAATTTAGTTGGATGACATTGGTTAATTAAATTATATGGGTTTCAGGTAAATAGTTCTAAAATACATGTATATTATATTATTTGTTTACCAACTCAAATCAAGTCTCCTCTTGTCCCCATTTATCCTCCCCTTTACCCTTTTCTACCTCCCCTTCTCCCCCTCCCTCTGGTAATTGCCAACTATTATTGTATGTGTCCATGAATCTTTCCTTCTTTTTTTTAAATTTGCTTAATCCCTTCATATTTCTCACCTAGCTCCTAATTCTCTCACCTCTGACAGCTGTTCTCTGTATTCATGAGTCTATCTCCACTTACATGTGAAATCTAATGTACAAGATTTCCTTTCCTTTCCTTTCCCTTTTTTTTTTTTTTACAGTTGAGTAGTATTCCATTGTGTAAATGTACCACTGCTTTTTTATCCACTCATCTACTGATGGGCACCTTGGTGTTTCCATATCTTAGCTGTTGTAAATAATGCTCCAGTTAACATAGGATCCATATATTCTTTTGAGTTAGTGTTCTGGGTTCCTCCAGATATATTGGATTTCTGGGTGAAAAGGCAGTTTAATTTTTAAAATTTTGAGGAATTTCTTACTGTTTTCCACAGTCTGCATGCCCCCAACAATGCACGGGGGTTCCCTTTTCTCCACATACTTGCCAGCACTTGTTGATTGTTGATTTAATGATTATAGCCATTTTGACAGATGTGAGGTGATATCTCTTTGTAGTTTTAACTTGCATCTGTCTGATGTTTAGTAATGTTGAACATTTTTTCCCATATGTCTATTGGCTATTTGTATGTTCTCTTCAGAGAAATGTTCAGGTCCCTTGTCCATTTTTTAAATTGGGTTGTATATGTTCTTTATAAATTTGGGGTATTACCCCTTACCAGATGTATCATTGGTTAATATGTTCTCTCATCCAGTGGGTTCCCTTTTCATTTTTTTTTGATGGCTTCTTTTGCCATATGAAAGCTTTTTGGTTTGATGTAGTCCCGTTTGTTTATTTTTTCCTTTGTTTCCTTTGCCCAAAAAGATATATTAAAAAAAATACTGCTATAAAAAATGTCTGAAATTTTACTGCCTATATTTTCTTCTAGGATTTTTATGTGTTTTTTTTTGATATACAAATAAGTCTTTATGTGTGTTGAGTTTATTCTTCTGTAGGGTATAAGTTGGTAATCTAGTTTCATTTTTTTTTGCATGTTTCTGTCTAATTTTCCCAATGCTATTTATTGAAGAGACTGTCTTTACCCAATTGTATGCTTTTTCCTCCTTCATCAAATATTAATTGACCACCAAGACATGGGTTTATTTTTCTTACTCTCAATTTGTTCCATGGATTTATGTGCCTGATCTTGTGCCAATACCACGCATGTTTTGATTAACATGGCATGTAGTTTTTGTTGTTGTTTTTTTTCTTTGTTTGTGTTTTAATCAGGTAGTATAATACCTCCAACTTTGTTTTCCATTCTTAAGATTGCTGAGGCTATTTCAGGTCCTTTTGGTTCCATCTTAATTTTTGAAATATTTGTTCTACATCTGTGAGGTATGAATCCATATTTTAATAGGAATTGCATTGAGTCAGTAGGTTGCTTTGGGTACTATGAACATTTTAATGATGCTAAGTTTTCCTATCGTTGGACATGGTATGCTCCCACTTTTTATACCTTTCTCAATTTCTTTCTTCAGTATCTTATAATTTTTTTAGTACAAATCATTTTCCTCCTTGGCCAAACTTAATCCTAGGCACCTTATTTTTATTATTTAAAAGAAAATTGTGCTGCAATTGTTCTAACTTCACCCTCAGGTGGGAACGTATGCACAGGTGACTGGGGTCCCTCAGCCAGAGAACTAGACTTATATGGGTTTGCCCACAGTACTTGATTAAAATTGATCGAGCATAAACTAAACACAGAGACAAATACACGAATCCCACAGTTTATTTACCAGAGTCCTGGTGGTTTCCAGAAGCCTAGGCAGGTCACCTGGAGATCCACGCCTACAGATACACACTTGGACAGGAACGATGCTGGCAGTGCTTCCGTCACAATTGAGGCCTCAGAGTGACAGTTCACTAGGGCAGAGTTTCATGCAGTATTTTGAACAGGGAGAAGGGAGTGGAGAGAACACATCGGGTGGAGGGCCCCTTGTGATCTCTGACCAGACCCTCTAGGTCCCTTCTTTTATGGCCATTTCTGGGTGTTCTCCTATTCCTTCTGGGTGTGACCAATGGGTCTTCAGTGTGTCTTAATCGGTGGGGTCTCCAGGCAGCATTATCTGATGCTCTGGCACATTGCTACTTGCTTACAACTTTAAAGATTAACACATGTTAGGGTGTTTACAACTTTAAAGATTAGCACTTGTTAGGGCATTCACAGTTATGGACTAGTATATTCTTATCAGGACTTGCAGGCCTGTGAGGGCTCTGAGACTAGGCGGAGGTTGCTAGGGCATTCACATAGTTGCAGGCTAGTATTTTCCATTTCAAACTTAATATTCACTATTAATTTTAACAAAATAGAATCAGTTATGCTGAGTACACATCACACTAGGGCATTCTTAATAAATCAGGTATTGATAAATCAAGTATTAAATACTAAATGTCAAACACTTTACACAATTATAACTATGTTAAACACACTTTAAGTGTTAAACACACTTCACACAATTATAACTATAACAGCAATAGTAAGTGGGATTTTTTTCTTAATTTATCTTTCTGATAGTTCATTATTGGTGTGTAAAATGTCAAAAAAATTTTGGACATTAATATTGCATCCTGCTACTTTGCAAATTCATTTATTAGACCTAGCAGTGTTTTTTGGGGGGGAGTTGGGTGGGGAGGGCATCTATATGACTCCCTAAGTACAATATTATGTCATCTGTGAATAATAAAAGTTTTACTTCTTTCCAATTTGGATGCCTTTTATTTCTTCTTCACATCTGATCACTGTGGCTAGAACATCCAGTGCTATACTGAATGAGAGCGGTGAAAGCAGACATCCCTGTCTTATTCCTAATCTTAAGGGCAACAATTTTGGTGTTTGCCCATTGAGTCTGATGTTGGCTGTAGGGTTTTCATATGTGGCCTTTGTATGATTTTTAACCTTGATTTTGTTTATGTAGTGTATCACATTCATGGAATGTTTTCAGTGTATTGCTGAACACTGGCCTGTCATTTTCTTTCTTTGTAGTGTCTTTATCTGGTTTTGGAATTAGGATAATGCTGGCCTCATAAAAAGAGTTTGGAAGTCTTCCCTCCTCTTGAATTTTTTGGAATAGTTTGAGAAGGATAGGTGTTAGTTCTCTTTTGAATGTTTGGTAAAACTGGCATGTGAAGCTGCCCAGAACAGGGCTTTTGTTTTTAAGGATTTTTTTTTATTATTGCTTCAATTTCATTAGTTGTAATCAGTCTATTCAGGTTTTCTTATTCTTCCTGATTGAGTTTTGGAAGATTGTATATTTCCAGAAATTTATCCATTTAACCCAGGTTTTCCAATTTGTTGGCATATTATTATTTATAGTATTTTCTTACAATCCTTTGTATTTCTGTAATGTTAGTTTTTACTTCTCTTTTTCCATTTCTTATTTTATTTATTTGGGTCCTCTCTCTTTTGTCTCTTGATGAGTCTGGTTAAAGGCTTGTCAATCTTGTTTTTCTTTTCAAAGAACCAGGTCTTGGTTTCAGTTATCTTTTGTATTTTTATTTTTATTTTTTTTAGTCTAGCTGCCATTTATTTCTACTTTATTGTTTTTTTTTTCCTTCTGCTTACTCTTGACTTTATTTGTTGTTCTTTTTCTAGTTCTTTTGGGTGTAGGGTTAGATAGTTTGAGGTTTTTTTTTTGCTTCCCTAGGTAGGCCTGTATTGCTATGAACTTCCTTCTCAGGATTGCTTTTGCTGTGCCCCATGGATTTGGGTTTGTTATATGTTCATTTTTATTTATTTCTAGTTAAGTTTTGATTGCTTTGTTATCCCATTTATTATTTTATAACATATTATTTAGTTTCTATGTGCTTGAATGTTTTGCAGTTCTTTTTATTATAGTTGACTTCTAGTTTCATATCATTATGGTCAGAGAAGATGCTTGATATTATTTCAATCTTCTTGAATTTATTAAGTCTTATTTTGTGTCCTAACGTGGTTTATCTTTGAGAATGTTCCATGTGCACTTGAGAAGAATGTATATTCTACTGCTTTGGGATCAAATGTCCTAAAAATATTAATTCATTCCATCCGGCTCAGTGTGTCAATTAAAGTCACTGTTGCCTTGTCAATATTTTGTCTGGAAGATCTATCCATTGATGACAGTGGAGTGTTAAGATTCCCTACTATAACTCTATTGCTGTGAATCTCTCTTTTTTTAAAAAAAATATATTTTATTGATATTTTACAGAGAGGAAGAGAGAGAGATAGAGAGCTAGAAACATCGATGAGAGAGAAACATCGACCAGCCGCCTCCTCCACACCCCCCACCTGGGATGTGCCCGCAACCAGTGTACATGCCCTTGACCGGAATCGAACCCGGGACCTTTCAATTCGCAGACCGATGCTCTACCACTGAGCCAAACCGGTTTCGGCGTGAATCTCTCTTTTAATGTCCACCAAGATTTTCTTTATGTATTTAGATGCTCTTGATTTTGGTGCCAATATGTTTACAAAGGTTATATAGTCTTGTTGGATTGATCCCTTTATGTAGTGTTCTTCTTTGTCATTTTTATGGCCTTTGTTTTGAAGTCTATTTTGTCTAATATCAATAAGCTTCTTTTCTCTTTCCGTTTGCATGGAATATTTTTTTCCATCTCCTCAATTTCAGTCTGTGAATATTTTTTGTTCTGAGGTGGGTCTTATGTAGACTGCATATATGGGTCATGTTTTATTATTTATTCTGCTACCCTATTTTGATTAGAGCATTGAAGCCATTTTTATATAAAATGATTATTGATAGGTACATATTGATAGCCATTTTATTCTTTTAATGGTATACATATATTATTATATAAATAATAATCATTATTATTATTCTTAAAGCAGGCCCTTTAACATTTCTTGAAATATGAGTTTGGTGGTAATGAACTCCTTTAGCTATTTATTGTCTGGAATGCTCTTTTATTTTTATTTCAACTTTAAATGATAGCTTAAATGGATAGAGTACTCTTGGTCTTAAGTCCTTGGTCTTCATCACTCTTAATATTTCATACCAATCCCTTCTAGTTTGAAATGTTTATGTTGAGAAATCAGCTGACAGTCTAATGGAAGCTCCTTGTAGGAAACTAACTGTCTTTCTCTTACTGTTTTTTAGATTCACTCTTTGTCTTTAACCTTTGGCATTTTAATTATGATGTGGTTTGGTGTTGGCCTTTTTTGGATTCATTTCAATTGGAACTCACCGTGCTTTCTTTTTTAAAAAATATTTATTTTATTGATATTTTACAGAGAGGAAGGGGGAGAGATAGAGAGCTAGAAACGTCCATGAGAGAGAAACATTGACCAGCTGCCTCTTGCACACCCCCTACTGGGGATGTGCCCGCAACCAATGTACATGCCCTTGACCGGAATCGAACCCAGGACCTTTCAGTCCCCAGACCGATGCTCTACCACTGAGCCAAACCGGTTTCAGCTCACTGTGCTTTCTGAACTTTATTTTTCAATTATAGTTGATGTACAATATTATATTATCTTCAGGTATACAACTCATTGCTTAAACATTATACAATTTACTATATGGTCATCCCAATAAATCTCATACCCATCTGACACCATACATAGTTATTATAATACTAGTGCCCCAGTGCACAAATTTGTACACATTAAAAGGAAATTAATTAGAGGAAATATTTTAATATCATTATTTGCCCTTTCTCTATAATAGAAATATTAACCAAATTCATGATCAACAATGATAGAAACTGTTGTTATAATAATTGAACAAATGAATGGTGGGTCCACTTAAAAATATATATATATATAGTTATACTAGAGGCCTGGTGCACAAATTTGTGCATGGGGGTGTGTGTGTCCCTCAGCCTGGCCTGCACTCTCTCCAATCTGGGACCCCTTGGGGGATGTGCAACTGCCAGCAGTTGGACATCCCTCTCTCACAATCCAGGACCGCTAGCTCCTAACCACTCACCTTTGTGTTAGTGTTGTTTGGGATTCTCTGTGCTTCCTGGATTTATATGTCTATTTCTTTTACCAGGTTAGGGAAGTTTTCCATCATTATTTTTCAAATAGGTTTTCAGTTTCTTGCTTTCTGTATCTTCTACTTTTGGCACCCCCATGAAGCAAATGTTGATATGCTTTAAGTTGTCCCAGAGGCTTCTTATACTATCATCATTTTCTTGGAATTTTGTTTCTTTTTGCTATTCTGATTAGATATTTTCTGCTTCTGTTTCTTACAAATCTCTGATTTGATCTTCTGCTTCATCTATTCCACTGTTGATTTCCTATAATGTATGCTTTATTTTAGTTAATGCTAAATAACTAAAATAGTTTATTTTAGTAATTATTCATTACTGACAGGTTATTTATTATGTTTTCCAATTCTATGTTTGTTTCCTATCTCTTCATTCAAGATCTCAATAATAGAACTTAGTTTATTTGTCAACATTGGAAACTTGATGGCTCCATGAAAAAAATATAAGAAAGGCATAATAAAGAGGTTTCGTCTTATATATATATCATAAAGAAGAGAACATTTCTGTTTTTAATTAATTATCAATTTTCTTTGCAGAATATGGCTTTAGGAAATCAAATAAATTATTTGAAACAATGTCTATGGGCTACTAATTTATTTCATTAAAGCATCAAGTTAATGAGTTGAAGTTTCAGATGCATTCCCAAGTAAGCCAGTAAATTTACTGTTTGTAACCAACAACTCTACAGATTCAACCTGTCATCTTAAAAAATCATTCCTAGAGGCTGGTTGAGTTTGAGTTAATGGGTCAGTGAAAATTCACTTTCACCACCCCCTGGAAAATCCACTCAATGTTGTGTCAAGAGTGGTTCCTTCATAAAGGGATAGCAGCTTCTTGGTATAAATGTTGTAAAGCCTTGTGGTTGAGCATATGGACCTCCCAGAGAAGCTATCTGTGTTTATATCCTGGCTCCAAGCTCACTAAAAGTCTGACTATGGGCAAATTACTTAACCACTCTGCTTCAATTTCTCCATCTGAGAAATAGGTCAGATAGTAGGATATAATTTACAGTGTAATTGAAAGGATGAATTCAGGTGACATATTTAAAGTCTTTAGTGTAGCCTCTGGCACATCAATAACTGCTCAGAAAATGTTTACTAAATAAGGCATCTGTTTAATAAAGTGGCTTACGACTGTCATGATGGTGCCAGAACTCAAAGGATCCTGTGCATTTTTCTTGTCACTCTGTTTGGTTTCAGTAGAAAGGGTTATTATTATGAATTCAACATATATCATATTCTCTGGCAGGCCTGGATCTCCATTCTTTATGGAATGTGTTAAGTTGGATGTGGCCTGCCACCAGCTAATTGCCATTTAAATGAGTGCGAATGGAAGGCCAGATTTCTATCCCTCAGCTGAGTGAGTCAGGGATTTTAACCTAGCAAAATGTCTGTTTATGGTATAAATCATTGAAAGAAAGCTCTCTTTGTGAGGCATTTTCTAGTTTTACCTGATCTCTGTTACTGAGTCCAATGGTGCTCTGTGTCAGAGGTTGAGTGTGAGGAATTTAACCATGAAAAAATCGCAATCTTTTGCAAGTACTCTATGTCTTAACGATCTCAGGAATTTTATTGGCAAGTTGTCATGAGTCTTCTGTTACAGAGATTGGAATGCAACACTAGATATGAGATAAACAGATGGTGATCAGAGACTTTCCATTTTCTACTGAGACATTTAAAAATATTAAGGAAAATTAGAATCATCATTCAAGGAACAAAAATGTCCAGATTCTTTATCAGTTAAAATCATTACCTGAAGCAAAAGTTTCTCCCCAAACACAAACTTTATTTTTTATTTAAGATAATTTCTTTTCACTTTCTGTAGTGTTCAAGCCATTCTTCCAAAGATAAAAGTGAAAATTATATAGTATTTGAAGCAAATATAATTTTATGATGTGGGCAATAGCATTTTTCTTACAGTTATCATTTGACCTATCTCTAAATAGTTTGCCTGATATTTAATAATATTTTCAAACCTTTCTAAACAGTACTACTTATATAAAGAGTTGAAGCTCACATACAGCTTTGGTCAAACTAGTTGAGTCCTAGAATTTCTAGGACCATTTTTATTCTGTTATCATAGAAATTATGCATTTGGAACAAAGGGAAAATAGAGCATCATACTTACTTTTCCTTGCTAGAAATGCTGTGTCATTTTTTGTCAGGATAAATTCTTGTGAAAGAATTTTAACCATTGAGTTAATCATCCATCACTTCACATATTTACTTTTTATTAATTTCTTCTCTTTTCTGTTTGTTTTGTGTGTGTGTGTGTGTGTGTGTGTGTGTGTGTGTGTACTGAGGCCTGAGTTATTAACAAATTAAAATAATACAATATACAGTATTACCAACTATAGTATGTTTAAATTCTTTCCAGCCATCAGGTTCATGTGTTTTAATAGATACACTATTGTCTCTTTGTCCTGCATTACTGTCATTTAGTTGAGAGGGGGAAAAATCACATATTTTGATTTAGTTATAGAAAACTATACACCTTTTCTGTGAGCAAATTTTTTAAGCATAAATTATTCCCAAATTTAGTTTTTGTAAAAAATATATATTTTATTGATTTTTTACAGAGAGGAAGGGAGAGGGAGAGAGAGTTAAAAACATCAATGAGAGAGAAACATCAATCAGCTGCTTCCTGCCCACCCTCTACTGGGGATGCGCCCACAACCAAGGTACATGCCCTTGACTGGAATCGAACCTGGGACCCTTGTCGATCCTCTATCCACTGAGCCAAACCAGTTAGGTCTGATTCCTAAATTTAGTTACTGCATTTGGCTAAGATGGGAAAGTTCAATTTCAATTCAATAAACATTCAGTGAAAAGCCACTACCTTCAAGTCATCAAAATTGTATGAGAGGGAATTTGAAGAATGAAGCTTGTCCATAAATAGCTGATGGTCCTATGGGTACGACAGGTAAGAACATAAGTAAGCATACAAGACAGTGTGTGACAAAGACTGTAGATGATGGTGAGTGGAAAGAATAGAGTTTTGCCATCAGAAGGACCTGTAATATTTATGTCCCCCATTAATAGGTTTTCCATTATTCTTGATTTGCTTATATTCTTTTTATCTCAAAAATGGGCCAAATAATTTCTACCTCACAAGTTGAAATTAATTAAATGAAAAGATTGACTGGTTGTTTTACTGGTTATTTCAAGAAATAGCACATGCCTAGTGCCCACTGTGCATTGGCCACTATTCAATGTTCTGGGAATATGTTTATGAATGAAATAAAGTCCCAGTGTTTATGGATCTTATATTGTGATTGAAAGAGGCATATAATAAACAAATAAATGGATAAGTATAAGTTAATGGAAAAAAAAGTAAGGTATAGGTCAGACAATGGCTGGCACAGGGATGGGCAGTGCAGAGAAGGAATATCTCAGATCATTACACAATTCCTGACATTGTGTGCCAGCCAAATAGATGTAAGTTCCCATCAATGGATGGAAACATTCTAATATGGGAATTTTGCAAATCTTAATGAAATAGCCATTGGTTTTTAAGTTTGGGGGAGATGTCAGCAGGAAGGGAAAGGTCTTGATGTTGAGAGAAGAGAATGCACGTGGATCTGGAAATTGTAATGCATGTGTTATTTCTGAGAAAGTGCATTATTTCCCACAGCCATAGACCCCACCAAACACCATGTTTGGGTTCAACTTTTGAGTAAAGGCCCTTATAAGCACTAAGGGCTTTGGCTTAAACCTAGGAATCATTCTCTCCTCCAGTGATGGAACTGATTGCCTCTGTAGCTCGCTATACTTCAGCCAGCTCTGCAAGTTTGGGCCAACTTCTTGACCCAGGAAACTGGACCACCAGGCAGGCTCTCTGTACTCAAGTTTTATCTCCATTCTCTCTGTAATTTCCCTCCTTCTCTTTCTAAATTTGGCTGCTTTTCCAGTAGAAGAAATGCCTCCTTGCTTGCCAGAGATATTTTCCTAGCTTGTTTTAATAATCTTCATTTGCTAGGTTCGAATTTCCAAGACAAACTCATCTTGAGATACAAAAAAAGGAGAGGCAGGGTGAGAGTGTAGGATGATGGAAGGGAGAGAGGGCAGGGATGCTTTGGTTTATCACAGGATGTTCAGACTCTCCCACTGAAGGAAAAGCAAACAAACAGCGACCTGCCTAAATCTTGGGCTTAAGCCCACAATGGCTGTTTCAGAAGGGCAGGGAATTCCTAAATGCTGACTTGCTGTGGTCCACATGAGTGTGTCAAGTAACGGCCCAACATTAATGTTCAGTTCTTTGGATTTTTAATTTTTTAAGTTTTGTTTCCTTGAGGGTAAAGGGTCCCTAATCTTCCTCATCTTTGCTCAAATTTCTACTACTGGGCTTTCTTTTTTCAAGAGCAAAAAGCTGTCCCCCATCTTTCTCCCTTTTCAAGATTTTGTATCTTCATTTTCCCTACAAGTTTTTTTGTTGTTGTTGTTGTTTTTGTTTTTTAAAGAATCATCCATTCATGCGTTCTCTATTAAAGTTCCGTTCTTCTGGCAACCAAGTTTCTGCTCTCATCAGTCTTCTGAAATAGTTTTCTCAAATGTCCAAACTTTGCCAATTTGGTAATTCTGATGATCCACTTGGGGTTCTTGTCCTGCTTGACCTCTGCATCATCTGAATCCTGGTCACCTCTCGGCCTCTACGTTTATTACACTCTTTTGGTTTTTCTTTGAATCTAGGTAAATATTCAATAAAATTATTTGTTTTTCTTTTTGTCCCTCAAATGTAGGTATTTTTGGAGGGCTTCGTTTTCAGCCCTCTCATCTTTTCTATCTGTTGGCATAATTTCAGTAGCCTCAACCTGTCTCTCAAAATCTGGGTCCAAGTTCCCAACCACCTGATAAATGTTTTCACACATGCCCTTTCACCAGCTTCTCAGTGTAAGCACATCAAAGGTAGGGTTCATTTTCTCCTTCCAATGTCTCTGATCAGGTACCTAAAAAGTCTCATAATGAACACATTTCTTTCAAGAAGTAGAGCTGAAAAGGAATACATGAGAACTGCATGTTCAGTTCTTCCATTGCTAGTGCTTTTCATTTTAAGTGTTCCCCCGGTAATGGTAATGGTTTTCAGATAGTCTGGTACACATTTTTAAGAGCAATTTTCAGAATCTGATCCAATACACTTTTTAAAAACGGAACATAAGAGTTTGTGCCTTTGGAACCCATTTCTGGAAGATGCTTTAGAAGAGCTGCTCCATTTTAATACACTTCTCATTATTATCGAAGCTTACCACAGCTCCTTACGGGCTAAGTGTCTAAGTTCCAAGTTGCTTTAGACTGAACATAATGTTATTTTCTATATTATAATTTCTTTTGTGAATATCGTAATTCTCTATACAGCTTGGAGAAGTCTACGGTGATATGAGCATTGTTTCAAGTTCTCACAACCACCTGATACTTTATTGCATAAACGCTAGGCTTAGGAATTGTTTTTCTCCCCGGGTCTCCAGCTGCTGCCCGCGCAGGCACCGAGGGAGGCTTGTGCAGCTCATCATAGGCAGGGCTTCCTGTCAATAGGAAAGAGGAAGCAGTGCTTTTGGATGAACCCTCCTTGTCCCGGCGGGAACAGCGATCACCGGGCGGTGATAAGCTGTTTCTCCCTACGTGAGCTGCGTGAGTCTGAGTAACCTTGTGGAGGAGGAGAGGAAAGGGGAGTGTGTGTGTGTGTGTGTGCGTGTGTGTATGTGTTACAAACAGTGTTGGGAACACTATTTTTTTTTTGCCACACAAAGAATCTAAAAGACCTGAAGTAAGATGATTCTTTTAAATAGTCAGCATGTGTACCTTGCTAGGGTTTTGAATTTCATTGCTTTAGAGAGTAAATATAAAATTGCATCATCACATCAGTTATAAAAAAAGTAATTAATAGACTATCTTTGTAATTAAGATGGACTATTGTAATGTGTTCTACATGTCCTACACTGGGTTTGGTTTTTTATTGTTATCAGCTTTTGTTTGAGGTAATTCACGGGTTTGGCATCTTCTACTTAAGGAGGCTGTGCCTCAGGATCTCCTTGTGTTTCATCTTATATATCCCTCGCTGTTTCCTTCTCATTCCTGTTTCCTTCACTGGGCCTTAGACCTACAATTTGCTTCTTAAATATTTGTTGAATAAATGCTCGATATAATGGAAGGCACCATCATCTTTTTTTTCCTGTGCCCAAAACTTGAGCTATGTATATTTTCTGTCATATTAAAAATTACTTAACTTACCCAAACCATCATTCCCATTTTCCAGATGACAAAAACAACCCACAAGGTTAAATGATTATGTGAGTGTGAGTGTGAGTGTGTGTGTGCATGTGTGTATTAAACTAAACAGATATATGTCCTGGTAAACATGGAAATGACAGTATTTGACTTGGTGAAGTAAGATGCTTGGGTTGAATTTTAGAGTTCCCAGAAATACAAATACATAATCTAATATACCCAATATGATGTGATACTTGCATGACAGATTTTTTAAAGGCCAAAATCCTTCCTAAAATGTGTTACAAAAAGTAAGTAAAATAGCATGTAAGGCAGAATCTCAAGTATGCATCTGGAGAACATTCTGAATGTGCTCTGTGGATGTTCCATACTTTAGAGACATACAATTTCAAATTTATTTAAATCTAAGAAATTAAAATGTTAATATGAAATTCTTTAGTTTTAAATTACTTTATAATGATATTAACACAATGCTATGGAAGGTGATATGAAATAATAAGTATGGTATTTAGAGGTATACATTTGAAAACTATACTAGGAATTTACACATACCTCCAAATGCCTGTATGTTTATAGATCCAGATTAAGGACTCATGTCAAGGGTGCTGGACTGTGTTTATCTACTGGTCATCTTCCCCTCACACATCATTCTGGCCTCCATCACAACCCTTTTGCATCTCACTCCCCTCTCTTACATATAGAATAAAGCTACTATGTAACGCAACTTCAAGGGACGTATGCAAATGGTGCCCCCTGGAGTCATGCAATACTAAGCCTGTTGGCCATAGCAATAACCCTGTCCAAAACATGTAAAAAATACATATCTAAAGAAATAGCAGCTTAGAAGTTCAAAGTGATGATGCAAATACTTTCTTTTTAACAGATCTATTTTTTGTTGTTATTAATCTTTATCCTCTTATCCCAACTTGCTCAACCTACCTGTACCTCCAGGTATAAGTATAAACAATTACATCACCAACTACTTAACTTCTTAAACTATTGCCTTATTTTGTGACATATTTTTGAAACCTATTTGGATTTTTTTCTACTTCTCTTTGATCTTGAATGGAGAGGAATATCCTACCTAAACCTCTTACTATGCCATAAAAAGAATCACCCTTCTTCTTTTGGCTTGGTAAAGACAGCGCTTTCTCACTGACGAACTGGGGCTTGTAGAAGGGCCTGAGTAAACTCCACAGCACCGCTCTCAAAAACTGTGATATGAGCTTATGTCTTGCTTTCTGTTAATAGCCCCATTATCTCTTGTTATTTATAAGTTGCCTAAAGTCTTCTTATGTTGATGTTTATTTTTCAGAAAGTATAGCCAAATGGAGAAATAGAGTCCATAAGTTTGGGTTTATTAAATAAAGTACACTAATGCTGTGGTGTGGGAGCTGTAAAGAAGTTTTCTGATTTTCTTGTTTTTACTATATTGAAACTGGTAAGTATTCATTCCTCCACATAAGCAACCTATTTTTAGCCAGGCACTAGTTGAGGTCAGGGATTCTGCCTTATTATCTGTTTCCTTAATGTATATCTCACTCAGTGTTTGGCAGGTAGTAGGCACAGAATGTGTGTGTGTGTGTGTGTGTGTGTGTGTGTGTGTGTGTGTGTGTGTAAGTTTAATATCCTTTTATGGATCTATTCTAGTTTCATTATACCTTTGAGGTACAAGCAAGGAGATGTACAGAAATGAATGTAGATGTCAATTGTTTTTGTTTGTTATTATATAGATAATAGAATAAGATGGTATCATTTTTATTTATTGTTTGAGCCATAGAAATAAATTGAGCTAAACCATTAGTGTATTCTTCAATATGATAACTCATTGCTACTGAGGTATTTTTAATCTTGTTATTTGAAATAGTGTACCTTGTATAGAGTTAAAAAATCGAATGGGCTAGTTATGTAGAAGTTACAGCAATCATGTTTACATTTGGATAATGCCTTTCAATTTAATGTCTAGTACTTCAATTTATCTATATGACAACACAGTGAGATGGGCAATTTTTATCTTCCCATTACACAAGAAATTGAGATACAGAGAAAGTAAGTCATTTGTTTATATTACACAAATCACATCATTATAATTCAGATGATCTGTTTCCAAATTATGAACTCCTTCCTAGACTTGGGCAAGTTATTTATCTTTCTGAACCTCTGTTTCTACACATATACAATGGAAATCATAATATTCACCTTTCCGGGTTTTTATAATAAATAAAAATAATAATTATTAAGTGCTTGGCACTCAATGAATAGTGACTATGCTCTTACTTTGAACATAAAGGGCAGATGTAGCTCAGTTAATGGCAATAAAACCAGCCAATCTGAAGTATTGATGTTCCCACAAACGATAGGAATTAAACTGCTAAAAAGAAAAACAGGAGTAGTCTTATAGTCGGAGGTCAGAGGTGACGCATACTCAAATGAATGTCCTACACAATAACAGGCAGTCATCCCTAATGAGTTACCCGGAAGGGACACACAGCCCTGAATGCTGATGACCATACCACACCACTGTCACCTGGAGAGCTAGAGGACTGTGCCCGGGTATCTTAAACTCCCCCCCCCTGCTCCCACCCCCCCACCCCGCCCAGACAGGGAGACTGGACACCAAACAAGCATTGGTAGAATGAATAAAATAACCTCTCTCACAATGTTGTCTCATGTTGGGTTGCTAAATCAGTTTTGTCTTCATAAAACTTTTTCTATGCTTTATAAAGTTTGTAAGTGCATCCATTCCACAAGATACCAAATATATTCCCTTGAGAATAACAGCTACTTAACATATATTATTTACAGGAGTGATTGGAAGAGTATGTGACAGGTGCACTCTTGCATCTCTCACTTTGGGCTGTCCTAGGTTGCTTGGTGTTTGGAAAAGAGCATTCAGTAGCCCGTGTTCTCATTCAGTGTAGGTGCTTTTATCACAGAATTTAGAAAGTTTAGTTAGAATCTGCCTTATATAGGTTCATCTTCTATTATTTTAAAACGTGGGAAAGTATTTAATTGGCCCATTATTTTACTAGTAGGATGCTGTGCTACTAAGTTACTTAATAGTCTACTATACTCTTTTTTTCATGTTTTGAACATTGGACTGGCCAACACGGGTCTGAGAATGATGCTAAGTGGGAAAAAGGAGATGCAAGCAGTGGTTAAACACACACACACACACACACACACACACACACACACAAAACAAAACAAAACAAAACAAAACAAAACAAACAAATGAACAGTCAAACACAAAAAACCCTGAACATTTCACTCTTTTATTTCCTCTGTGGAAATAGATTTCAAAAATGCGGTTCTATGACCTACTTTTGCATTGTTATAATTAATCACTAAGTATGGGATTCTTTTTAGGTAGAAAGACTAAGAACTTTTAAAGCTTTCTTAATAAGTTATTCATAATCAATGTCTAAAACTGGAAGGACATGAGAGCAGTGAGTCTCCTATGAACAGAAATGTTCAAACAGATACTTTAGAGATGAGATCCATAAATGAAACAAGGTTATTTATTGAATGAAGTTTATGATTCTGTCTTTATGATTCTAAGCATGGACTCCCCTTTATGTTTCTATGAAAAAATGACCAAATATCTTTACTTAGGATGTTCTGAGAAATTGACCCCAGGAGAAAAAATCTCATGAGAATCAGAAAACTGCAAGTCACATTTTTAAAAAGCCAGTTGAATGCTAGAATAATAATCATCTACAGACTGGCCTAAGCCACAGATGGCTTATCTTTTTGGTGAAATGTGTGGTGCTCATTCTCAGAGATTTATTTTTATATTGTTCTAGCTGAGGGAAATAATTTTTTTTAAAGGAAGACATTTGAAGTGTCTTACTCCTCCCTCCCACCCCCTCATTAGGCAAAATAATAGGATTAACAGTTAAGCTTTGAAGAGAAGACAATTTGGCCGGAGCTACTTTAAGTGAATTTATATTTGGGATTAGGAAGTGACTTTAGAGATTGCATCAAGAGACAAATAGCTCAATTTGCCAAAGAGCTGAAGAAATTTAAAGAATTTCAATATTGTTCTTTCTGCCATGGTAAACATAAAAATTTTATTTAGTAAAGGTGACTTACTATGACATAAACTACCTATTAAAGGTCAACTAAAACATTAATACAGAACAAGCCAAAGAACATCATGTACCCAAAAGAACAGTGTATTAAGACCCTGTATTAGTTTTCTTCTACTGATGCATAACACATTACCGCAAATTTAATGGCTAAAAGCAACACAAGTTTCTCATCTCTCAGTTTCTGTGTTTAGGAGTCCAGGTGTGGCCAGTCCCTCTTCTCAGGGTCACACGAGGCTGTACTGAAGGTGTTAGCTGGAGCTGGATTTCATCTGGGGTTCAGGTTCCTCTTCGAAGCTCACCACTTTTTAGCAGAATTCAGTTTCTTGAAGACTGAAGCCCTCATCTCAGAGGCTGTCTGCCAATCTCTGGTAAGTGGTTCCATCTAAACATAGCAGTTTGCTTATTCAAGGCCAACATGAAAGCATCTGCTTTGGATCTCTTACTTCTTCTGACTCTGGCTTCTAGATTTTTAAAAATGCTCATGTGATTAGGTCAGGTGCACACAAGATGACCCTCCCTTTTGATGAACTTAAATTCACTTGATTAGGGACTTGAATGACATTTGCAAAATCCCTTCATCTTTGTCATGTAACCTCACATAATCTTAGGAATGAGTGTATAGAGTAGATTGCCTTATGTGCAAAGAAGCAGAAGTCACAATTATTCAACAGAGAACAATTGAAAGTCAGCCACACTTCTTTGCAGACCTTATGTGCAAAGAAGCAGAAGTCACAATTATTCAACAGAGAACAATTGAAAGTCAGCCACACTTAAATACCTCATAAACAGTCTTCTAGTGAAGAATACAAGTAATCGTGATAACTTTACTGATTGTCTTTGCCTCCCTAAAGAAAGGAAATAGCAAACAAGCCATGACAATTTGCTTTCATTCTTAGGATAGTTGGTAGATACTCTACAGGACACTGTGTTGAGAATGAGTTTAAGGCCACATCTGGGCTTTTTAGGAAGTGATTAATGAGAAATGTCTGATATGGCACAGGAAGTGGTATAGTGATATAACTATTTGTCATCTCTTATCTGTATCTTGAACTATTTTCTCCTTGAAAATTTTAGTCTTGTTTTACAGCTGTAAAGGCATTACAGGTTGAATTGTTCTCAATTTTGATGCTTTTTTAATGCCTTGAAAGCAAACTTTCAGAGATTTATTTCAGGTAAGTTCAAAATTAAGTTGATTGTAAAAGGGAAATATTTAGGAAATTAGTATTTTTGTTTATTAATTTTCAAAATATTTATAGTGTACCTATTTTAGTGCACCTATGTGCTAGACATAGTTTTAAGTGCTTTATAGGTATAAATCTTTGTACACAATCCCATGAAGTAGATAGATTATTTCCATTGTACAGATGAGAAAGCTGAGGCACTGTGAGGATCAGTAATTTACCCATATTCACATAGCTTTTAGGTGGAGGAGCTGAGATTATGCTCAGTGGCTGAACGCCAACCCATGAACCCGGAGGTCATGGTTTGATTACTGGTCAGGGCACATGCCCAGGTTGCACTCAGACCCCAATTGGGGCCACACATGAGGCAACCAATCAATGATTCTCTCTCATTTATGTTTCTATCTTCCTCCCTCTGTCTTCCTCACTGAAAAGAACATGGACATAGGAGATTATTTAAGATTATTAATGCCTAGTTGAAAGTAGGAGTGGGAGACAGGTTATGTTTAACTTTCAGTCTTGAGAATTTTTCAGGTAGATCCATGCTCCAGAATAGACAACACAAAGATGGGGTGAGTTTTGGATGAGTTTGGTTTGAGCTGCTATGTGATAATTCAGGTGGAGATCCTGCTAGGAAATTAGGAGAAATATATAAATTGGTAGTAAATATTTGGGGGTTATTACTATTGACTTGGGCCCCTGAAGTAGAAAAATGCCATAATCCAGGAAAAATACGTATTGGTGAGAAGAATGTTGTGGTTGAGTTTCTGGGAAATAACCAACAGCTAAGGAGATGGAAGAAGATAACTGATAATAAAGGGCCAGAGTGAAAAAAGAAAAAATTTGGTGTCATAGGAGTGAATGGGGAGGATTTCAAGGTTATAGATAATTGTCAACATTCTGCCAATTAGATAAAGGTAAACAAAAGGTCTTTGGTGATTTTTTTCATTTCCTCTGAACTAGTGGGAATTGAGCTGTGTGACCTTGAGCAAGTAGTTTAATAATAATACCTACTCATAGAGCTGTTTTAAAAGTAAATGTAATTTCTGCCCACCTAAGAAAGGTCTCTCTGCCTCTCTCTGTCTCTCTCTGTCTCTCTCTCTCTCTCTCTCTCCTATATATATATGAATTTAGACACAAACCTTTCACCCTTCACAAAAATTAAGTCAAAATAATTTGTAGACCTAAATGTAAAACTCAAAACTATATACATCTCAGAAAATAGTATAGGAGAAAATCTAGGCAACTGTGGTGATGACTTTTAGATAAAACACCTTTGCACAATTTGTGAAAGAAATAATTGATAAGCTGGATTTCATTAAAATTAAAAACTCTGCTGTACAAAAGACACTTTGAAGAGAATGAGAAGAGAGGCCACAGACTGGAGAAAATATTTGTAAAATTCACATCTGAAAAAGGATTGTTAATTCAAAATATACAAAGAACTCTTAAAACTCAACAATAAGAAAACAAAAACCTGATTTAAAAAAAATGGGTCAAAGACCTTAACAGATTGCAGGATATCACCAAAGAAGATATACAAACAGTAACTAAGCATATGGAAAGATGTTCAACCTCATACGTCACCAGGAAAATAAAAATTAAAACAATAGTGAGATACCACTACACATCTATTAGAGTGGTCAGAATCCAAAACACTGGCAACAGAAGTTCTTACCAGGATGTTAATTCATTCCAGCACTCATAACAATATACTCTTCCCCATCAAATCTTATATTCATGCATAGCTTCCAGTTACATTCCCAGGCATGCTGTCCTGAAACATGTTGGTATGAATAAGCTTCTTGGTAAGCAATACATTCTCTTTCCATCATAGCACAAACTTCTTTCAGTGCTTCCTTCCTGCACCATTCTAAGACCTGACCCTAGTTTTTGTTATAAACCCGGGATTGACAGACTAAGGCCCATGAGCTGAACACCTAAAACTGTTGTAAAATTAAGAAGCATAGACACACCAATTTGTTTATATATTGTCTATGGCTGCTTTCACACTATAGTGGCAGAGTGGATTTATAGAAACAGACTTCAGATGGCCTACAAAGCCTGAAATAATTACTATTGAATCATTTAAAAGGAAGTTTGCCAACCTCTGGCCTAGGTCAGCCCTGCCCAATACACCTTTTGGTAATGTTAGGAATGCATAATCTGCACTGTCCAACACGGTAACTACCAGCCACTTGTGGTTACTGAGCCCTTGAAATATGGCTAGTGTAGCTGAGGAAGAGAATTCTTGGCTTCCATTTTGTTTGGTTTATAGTTATGGGTGTCAGGTGGCTATTAGGTTGGACAACAGGTGTAGAAGCAATGAAGGGAGGTGGGAAAGGTAGACGTTTTTAGGAGAAAAACACATCTTGAAGTTATTAATTGAAGTAAGGATTTTGCATAATCTTCAGAAAATGGAAGGTTGCTTTCTCTAGGAGAAGAGACCCACCTCAGTGGTTCAGAGGTCACAGAAATTGGGGGTGAGGGAGGGCTATTTGTTGACAATGCTCATACTAGGTCTCAGGGTTCTGACTTCAGTGTAGGAGACACTGGACCTGTGAATTCACCCTCTTTGAAGTTCCATCACTTGTAAATTTCAGTCTTGGGTCTGATCATTAACATAGCCTTCTGAACGCAGGAAATGATGTTTTCTTTAAATACTGCCACTGAGGCATTCTGGTTTTCATACCATGCCTCAAGTTGATAGATTTTTTTTTTACCTGAGTCTTTTTTCTTCCTTCCTGTGATGTTAACAATAGCCAATTAATTCTCCAATCCTCATAACTACCTGTGCTTCATATGTTTCAAGCATTGGACCTATTATATAAGCCAGTACATACCTTTCTAGTTATCCTCATCTCAATCAGCTATAGGTAAAATGTAAGAAACTGTAATGTTGTGCAATGCTAGAGGTAATCAATGTCTCACTTATCAATAATAGAGATTATTTTATCTATCCCATCATATCCCATTCTGAGTGTCTATTTCCTGTAATTACTCTTGGTATCAACTTTCTTTTTCCCCCATTTTTTTATTAAGGAATTATATGTGTACATATCTTACCATTGCTTCCCCCACCCCACTCCCATACATGCCCTCACCACCCAGAGTTTTGCGTCCATTGGTTATGCTTATATGCATGCATAAAAGTCCTTCAGTTGATCTCTTATCTCCCCCACCTCACCCTATCCTCCCCACTGTAATTTGACAGTTTGTTTGATGCTTTCCTGTCTCTGTATCTATCTTTTTTTTTATCAGTTTATAATGTTCTTTATTATCCATAAGTGAGTGAGATAATGTGGTATTTTTCTTTCATTGACTGGCTTATTTTACTTAGCATAATATTCTCCAATTCCATCCAGGTTGCTGCAAATGATAAGAATTCTTTCTTTTTTATGGCAGCATAGTATTCCATTGTGTGGATGTACCACAGTTTTCTGATCCAGTCATCCACTGACGGGCACCTAGGCTGTTTCCAGGTATCAGCTTTCTTAGTCTGGGATCCCCCATGAGACGAGGATTTGTGTGCATATGCATTATGGGGAATGTTCCAGGGAAGAGGAGCCAGGGAGTGGGAAAACAAGGCAAGAAAGCATAGAAAGCCAGTGTAAGGTCTGTGAATGAGTAGGTTATTGTGGAGGACATCTGGGGCTCAATCCTGCTGGGACCCCTGGGAAACAGTGTGGAACACACTTTAGGCTTGTTCTCCTACATCATTCACTGGTCACTACTCCCAGTGTGTAAATTTTCTGGTCCCCCTGCCTTCCCTGCTCCTAAGATGAGATAAAACTCTCAAGTGGAGAACTGCAGGTACTTGCCATCTTCATGATCAGGAGTGGTGAGTGTTGGATACTGTGGGTAGGGCACCATCGACATTTGCTACAATATTGAATACATTTAAAAAAGCCATGAGTCCTCAAAGACCTCTTCTAAGGCAATAAAAGCAACAACAACAAAAAAAAACCACCCCAACAACACATATGTGCACACACTTGCGCACACACACACACAAACACACACACACACACACACACACACACACACACACACACACATACACACTGTGCATGTGTGTGCTTAGCCCCTTCTAACCTTCCCTAGAGAGCTCAGGAAACTGTCAGGGCCTGGCATGAGATGCTGAGCGTCAGGGTAAGGTGGGTGGGAAGGGGACCTTTCTGCTTCAGGTTCACACTGCCCAGACCTGCCCTGGTCATGTCTACCTGATGGCTGCCACTCACACTGGAGAAGGTGGAATCTCTAAAGTCTTCACTATCTCCTTGGGCTTTAGCCTCCTCTCCAATAGCCTGAAATAGTCTGGCTGGATTATTGAAAATCGTCCCCCCTAACCAGCCCATTGTTCTCAGCCTCAGGGTAGTGGGTATTAGGCCTTGTCCGAGGAGTTCAGAGGTTTCTAATCTGTCTTCCCTCTATCCCAAGTTGCCTTTATTTTGTTTGCAGGGGTCAGGTCATTGTAGTCTTCTTATTTTCTTCTTCTCAGTCTATTTGTTAAATGATATACAATTTATATTAGACTTGGTCTCCTCTAAAGATTCATCTTTTGAGTTTCAAAATCCTCCTATCTTCTGAATTAGAATACTTCACTTTCACAACAATGACCCTGCGATGAGTTGCAAGAATTTATTTGGAGCTAAAGCCAAGAACTTCCTCATGCAGCTGTGTTAGTCTTTCACAAGCCAATGTGTGCCATCCGTGTCAAAGGCAATGGTCACAGAAAGAGTGTGTGTTGGGGGGTGGGGGGTCGGGGAGAGTCAGGATGGCAGTGCTGTTGGTGAGATAGGGTGGCGATGTCAGAGTGGAGAAACTAACATGGCAAATTCTTATTCTTTAACACATTGATGAAATGTATGAAATTAAAATGTCTGTTTGACGCCTCTTATAAGGAACTTTAAAAATCATGGGGCCTTTTAACCTAGAGAAAATTAGCCTCTGGGGGTTACCGGTTGGAGCTTGTTGAGTGAGGAGCCATGGAAAAAGGCGGAAGGGAAATCTCATGTATGATGTCCCGGTTTTGTGCCTGTACTTTTAGGCATTCTGCTTTTGTTATTAGTTTTACTCTTTACAAAAACCATGAGAAAGTAAGTATTATCAACCTGTTACCACGGGAAAGAAACAGAGGCTCAGGAGAGCTTAGCAACCTGTCCTTAGAGAAACAGGAACACAATGTGGTCATAAGCACAGTCTCAGGAGCCAGACGGTCTGGTGTTAACCTGGCTCTGCCACTTCCTGGCTGTGTGACACTGGACAATGTGCTTAACCGCTCTGTGCCTTGGTTTTTATACTGGAAAATGGTGAAAATGGTAATTAATGTATACTCTTAGTGTTGTTATGAAGACTAGTGTGCTAATTTATAAAAAGTTATTAAAGAGTGCCTGGCACTTAGTGAATGCTATAGAGAGGTTTTTATGCTATAATTATTATTTTAAATAATCCTAGCCCTAAAGCTGTCAAGTAACAGAGCGTGAATTTGAACTTAGCTCTGAGTGTTTTTAAGCAAACATTTTGTATTATCATGTGTAATGTAACACCATATTTTCATATGTGGTAAATTTTATAATTTCTTCAAGTATTTTCTCCCACAAATACATTTTTGTATATAATAGGTACTGTGCTGCACAGCTTGGAGAAAATGATATATATGTATATACATTATGTTGAGGCTATCCCATCAAGAAAATTGGCTAGTTAGATAGTCTCAAATTAGATGGCTGATTTAATACGTGAGCTTCATTGGTGATATTGGGAGATCTCTAAGCGTTTAATCTTTCCAAGAAGCTGTGACTACCAATTGGGAGAAAAACATCAAACATATTTTAGAAACTTGAAGAATGACCATACATAGAATGTCACAAGTCTACAGCATTCACAGTGCAGGGATTGTTTATAACCACATCACCTTTTATATGGGTAATGCCATATAATAGTATGGATTGATTTATTCAAGGATGGTACCCTGGGGTCAATTACAAACGCAATAAATGTCAGATATACAAAAAAAATCACAATTTCAAATATCTTGTAACTGAGGTAATGTTGCCCTCAAGCCCCTGTCCCTCTGGCTAATTGTGTGGGGAGTGGAGGAAGTGGAAAAGGGGATTTAAACTCATTGACTTGATCTTAGTCTCTTTTGTTTAAAATAAACTTCCTTGGGGTTTATGCAGTCTTTTGTGGTAAATACTTCATCTTTCAGGTTTTATCCATTTATTTTTCAGATGGTGGCATCTTATGTCAGGCAGAACGATGCTCATGTCTGTATGCCACATGGGAAAGAACCTTTGGTCCTTGGACAGCAAATCCATTTTTCAACGTATTAAAATGGGAGGACAATACTGGGTGCAATTAGTTAATATCTGAAGTTCACAAGAGCTTTTTGGAAATCTTAGTACATTGTTCTGACACACTTAAAATTTCAGATTGTGAATGCTTCTTTATTTATAGGGCTTTCAAATATAATAACGAAAATAAAAATCCCTGATCTATTTTCATAGCATTGACTGTAGTCTCCAGAGTGCTCTCTTGGGGAGGAACAGCACTCACAGGCTGCTGTATTTTGTGTTGTTGATGTTTTTTATTTCTGCCTTAATCTCATTGGTAATCCATTCATTGCTTGAAACAATATATTTAGTCTCCAAGTCTTTGAATGTTTTGAGGATTTTTATTACGGTTGATTTATGGTTTTATGTCATTGTGATCTAAGAAGATGCTTGATATGATTTCAATTTTCTTGAGCTTGTTAAGACTTTTTTTGTGTCCTAATATGTGGTCTATCTTTGAAAATGACTCTTGTGCACTTGAGAAGAATGAGTATTCTTTCACTTTGGGATAAAATGTTCTGTGAATATCAATTAAATCCATCTGATCTAGTATGTTACTTACAGTCTTTCTTGTTGATATTCTGTCTGGATGATCTATACAGTGCTGTCAGTGGGTGTTAAAATCCCCTACAATGACTGTATTTCTATGATTTTCTTCCTTAAAGCTTCCCAAGAATGTTTTTTTTTAAACAAATATGTTCAGGTTCTTCCATGTTGGGTGCATATATGTTTATAAGGGCTATATTTTCTTGTTGGATTGATTTCCTTAGTATTATGTACTGTTCTTTTTGTCTCTTTTAAAGTTTTGATTTGAAGTCTATTTTGTCATATATGAATATGGCTACCACAGCTTTTTCCCCCATTTCCATTTATGTAGAATATTTTTTCCATCCTTTTACTTTCAGTCTATATGAATCATTTGTTCTGAGGTGGGTTTCTTGTAAGCAGAATGTATATGGGTCATGTTTTCTAATCCATTCAGCACCTATGTCTTTTGATTGGACTGTTTAGTCCATTTATATTTAAAGTTATTATTAATAGTTACTTATTTGTTGCAATTTGTCCTTTATTCCTATGTTCCTGTTTCTCCTGGTCCCTTATTCTTAAAGCCCTTTCTTTATAATTTCTTGCAATGCTGCATTATTGATAGTTTACTGCTTTAGCCTTTGGTTTTTTGTCTATGAAACTTTTTATTTTGCCTTCTATTTTAAGTGATAGCTTTGCTAGAAAGAGCAGTCTTGGGTTCAGGTCCTTGCTTTTCTTTACATTGAATACTTTAGCCTAATCTCATGTGGCCTGAAGTGTTTCTCTTGGGAAATAAGCTGATATTCAAATGGGTACTACTTTATAGGCAACTTTTTGTCACTTTCTTGCTGCCTTTAAGATTCTTTGTCTCTTATATTTGCCCTTTTAATTATGATGTATTGGAGTGGGTCTCTTTCGGTTCATCTTGATTGGAACTCTCTGTGCTTCTTGAACTAGTATGGCTTTTTCCTTCACCAGGTTAGGAAAGTTTTCTGTCATTATTTTTTTAAACAGGTTTTCATTCTTTGCTCTCTTTCTTCTCCTTCTGGTACTCCCATTATGTGGGTGTTGTTACCTTTTATGTTGTCTCAATATTCCCTTCACTTATCCTCCTGCTTATAATTTAATTTTTCTTTTTGCTGCTCTAATGGGGTGTTTTTTCCTATGCTATCTTTCAAATCACTGATTTAGTTTTCTGCTTTTTTCAATCTGCTTTTGACTCTTTTCAGCATATTCTTGATGTCAGATATATTATTCTTAATTTCTGAAGAACAAGAACATTACTTTTTCATAGTTTCTATTTCTTGTTTCATGTTGTTGTAATTCCCACTTAGTTTCTTATAATTCTCACTAAGTTCCTTAAGGATCTTTATAACTGTTCCTTTGAAATCTTTATTTGATAAATTGCTTAATTCCGTTTTATTTAGCTCTTTTTCTGGAGGTTCTTCCTTTTCTTTCGTGTGTGTGTGTGTGTGTGTGTGTGTGTGTGTGTGTGTGTGTGTTTCCCCCTCTGAATCCCAGTTTTGCTGTCCAATTGAATTTGTTTCTATTTATTAGATCAAACTGCCCTGCTTCCCAGTCTTTCTGCGGTGACCTATGTAGTAAGTGTTCTGTGGAACCCAGTGTTGTAGTCTCTTTGATCTCCTGAGGTAGGTGCTTTAGGACTGTCCCTTATGTAGGTTATCTGGGCTCTCTTATAATTGGGTCTTGATTGTTGTTGTCCTGTTCATGGGTGGAATCTCCTCTCAGATTGTAAATCTCATCCCGACCAGGTTGTTATGCAGGTGTTAATAGAACAAAACAAAACAATAAATAAAACAAAAGCAAACAAAAGATCCTACAACAACCACAAAAGAGAATTAGGAAAGAGAAAGAAGAACTAGAATAACAAAAGAAAAATTTAAAAACATAAGAAGAAATAAGGATAAGAAAAGGGAATATGAAAGGGCAGAATGGGAAGAAAGAAAATAGTTTTAAAATATAGGCTAATGAAACTATATAAAAGGAAAAATATGAAAAGGCCAAAAGAGAAAGACAAAATATAAGAAAAGGAAAAAAGGCAGAGCAGAAGAGAGAAGGAAAAATTGAGTAAGAAAAGAAAAGAAAAGAGAAAAGCAAAAGATATGATAGAAAACACAGAGAGAAACATAAAAACAAAGCAATAAAAAAGAAAAATAAGGAAGATGATGCAAAAGAGAAGAAAGCAAAGTGGAGTTTGTCTCAGCCAGGTTCAGCACCTCCTGGGAGCTTCCTTTGGGTCCTGCTCTTCTGACTGAGGCTGGCTGTTTTGTCTGCCATTTCTGGGCTCCCAGGAGGGACTTTGGTGGGAGCCACTGTCAGGGACTGCCCTCCTTCGGCTCTCAGCGACCTGTGCCAAGTTTCATGCAAACCACTCTGTCTCTCTCCACAGGAATGGGCAGCACCCCGAAGGGCCAAAGCTGCACGATAAAGCCGGTTTGTCAGTAGCACGGACCCTGGGACAGGTCAGCAAACTTCCCCTGGTTCCCTGGTCCCCATCTACCCGACTTCACCTGCAGGACAGCTGTCAGTTTTAAGCCCTGGGAGGGCTGCTTCCGAAAGGGCTCTGGCAGAATTGGGCGTATGAGACTTCTGGGTGTCCCTTGAGGGGAAGGTGCCATTCAGATCTCAGGGAAAGTGGTGGGTGTGTTTCCCCTCCCAGAGCGACTCCTCTGAGAGTGTCCCCAAATATTCCCCTGCCCTCAGCTGGACGGAGATTTTTGGGACCTGCTGGAAAACAGGCGTTTCTGTCAGCTCTCCTGTGACAGCAAGCATCCCTCAGGTTCCTGGGACAGCGAGGTGGATGCCCCCACCCCCGAGTCAGTCACTGCTGCTCTCCCAGGCTGTTCTCACCCACACTTGGCCTTTGCTGCTGTTTCCTCTGCAGGGGTCAAGCTGCAGGGTGTGGCAGGGGGATTCTGAGGGTGGAGAGAGCTCTATCCCCTAGGGTGAGGGGTTTGCCTTCTCCCCAGCTGTGGCTTCTGGGAGGAGCCTGCACCAAGGTGGCTGCTTTGGTATTGGGGGGGGGGGATATAACTGATTGTGGGTCTCCTGGCCGCTGCTTTTCCACGTCGTCTTCCCCCAGTGCTCCCACCCCAACCTCTCCTCAGGCACCTCCAGGCTGCCCCACCCGCCCTCCATCAAAGCCTCCAGCGAGTAGCTGCCAAGAAAACCCTGTGTTCTGGCTTTCAAACAAACAAACAAATGAACAAAACACTGTCTCTATGTCTGGCCAGCTCCAGAAGCCCCACCGCATTTCACAGCTGGATGGTACGCTGGCTGTCTCAGGGTGGGGAGCCCTACCTGAGGGCCAGGCCTCAGGCCTCTCAGGGAACACCCTCCCCCCTTGTTGAGCCAAGAGTCCCTTCCCACTCTCTGCCTGCTGCCTGAGAAAGACGGGCTAGCTAGCCCCTCTCAGACCTCCGCCTTTCTACCGCCTCGATGATGATTTCCGCCCTCCCTTGGTATAAGCCTGCTCCTCAGCCGGACCTCGGCTGCTCCTGTGAATCCTCTTACACAAACATGGAGTGATCATGGGGATCCCAACACACCTATGCAATATTTGACAATTTTTTAAGAAACAGAAAGTTGACATGACAGAAAATTACAAGTGTGCCGTTACTGCTGATTTAGATATATGTTTTTCAACATAAAGACTGTTTAATTAAATTTTTGATTGATTTCAAAGAGGAAGACAGGGACAAAGATAGAAACATCAAAAAGGAGAGAGGGGGTCACTGGTTGGCTGCCTCCTGGACGCCCCACATTGGGGATCAAGTGACCAACCCAGGCTTGTACTTTGACAGGGAATCGAACTGTGACCTCTGATTAATAAATAGGTCAACGCTCAACCACTGAGCCACACAGCCAGGGAAGACTGATTAAAATTTATCTCATCTTTCTGAAAGCAGACTTTATTTCTACTTCCAATAGTCTCTAAAATATACAAGGACATCAGAGATATCTGGTTGCAATATACATACCAAATAAAGAACATGAACATGCAAAACTTAAAAAGGAATCCTGTTGTGGGAATGGTATAAGTTTTAATCCAAATACGGTTAAGAGTGGCTCTTTATAGCTATTCGACCCGGAGGGAGGAAAAATGCAGTTGGGCTGGTAGATGTGTAACAGCTGGCAAGCCCTCTTGCCAGCTCTTATTTTAGATTGCTCAAGTCCTGGCTCTGGGACATGCAGCTCTGAATGTCAAAGAACCTTCAGAGGGGATTTTTGGAACTTCATTTCCTTTTCATTTTCTTGAGCTCATTAAGTTAGTAAATGAAACAAGAAGTGTGACTTAAAAGAACCTATGGTAGGTATGATGATGCATAACAAGTCAGGAAAGCAGACAGTTGTAGCTCTTGGCCTAATGAGTTTGAAGCTGATGCCTTCATGTTGCCAGTTAAGCTATTGTGAAAAGTTGCCATTGACTAATTGCATGCTGGCTTATTTAGACGGGAAGGTCTAAAGCCAATTAAACAACTATGAAATGGTTGTACTCCCTGAGCTGTCTCAACACACCTATTTATAGCCATTCTGGGCTGAGGATACGTTTTTTAAAAATGCTAAGAACAAATTTCAAAATCCTATGAATTTTGCTATTATTTCATTGAACAGAATGCACTGAATTACAGACCTTGCTATGATAGAAAACAGAAAAGCTCAGCTTGCATAACGCAAAGGGTTGTCTCTAGTTGCAGATTGCTTGCTTTGCTGGCTTCGTGCTTCATATTCCTATCCCACCCCGTATAAAAATTAATTACTATACTACCAAAGGACTAGAATGATGGTGCTCCACTAATTTAACTTGACCTGATGTGATGGGAAAGTTATAGTTGCCTTTAGTGAAAAGCATTTACGGTATATATTACTTTTCTTAGTGTTTTGGAGTGTTATGTATAAATGTATTGCCCTTGTACAATTAATTCAATCAATTAAAATGTATAAGACGACTGGGCATATAAGATGACCCCCTAACATTTCCACTCAAAATACAGAGTTTGTTATATACTCGCCGTATGAGACTACCCCCACTTGGAGGCATATTTTTCAGGGCCAAAAAATCGTCTTATACGCCGGCAAATACGGTGTGTGTGTGTATATATATATATATATATATATATATATATATATACTGTGTGTATACATACATACATACATATACCCTGTGATAATTATTTCACATAAAATACCATTCTTTCTTTTACTGCTCAGAAACTAATAAAACCAAAACTAAATAACATATAGATAACATATAGGCATATGTCCTCTAATTTCCCCCTTCTTTCTAATTTTATCATCCATAGACCTTTAGATAAAGCCTAATTCTAGGTTAGTGAGGAACAATCTTTAGTCATCAGAGTGGGCCATCAAAATTGTTCTTCTATGTCTACCCTTCCTTTATTATTTGATTAATAATTGTTTAAATCACCTCTCTAGCTGGCATGGCCTATTTCTAATTTACATGAGCTCACTACCCTCTAGCCTTTGATGATATTTATGCAATCATGATGTTAATGTCCTAGTTATAATTTTCTAATATACATTTAATTAAATGACATTTAAAATATAAAACCATCTTGAACGTCTCTGACCACACTACAGCTTATGATCTTTGTGTGTAGATTACTTACTTCTAAGTTTTAGTTTTCTGATGTTTTCTTTTCTTTATTAGAATTCTTCTTCCCCATCTCCCTATCACAGGTGCTCATTTATGCCCCTTCATGCTTTCATGATATGACATAAGGCAACTCCTTATGTCATATGTCGACTTATTAAGTTGGCTTTCGTCTTTTTCTTCTGCACTTCATACTCTCCCATTGTAATCTAAATTTCACTGAGGAAATACCTTTATTTTCCAATAGTTTAAAGTTTGTACAGTATTCATGGATTTGCTCTGCCCACACCCCAAGGTATATTATGTTCTTTTTCAAATATCTAAACTTCCAGACAGCAGAGATAATTATCTTTCAGTGCTATGGTATTATATCTCCTCTACCTAATGCAAATACATGTACTCCCATAAACTTCCAATAATGCTGATAGACGGATAGCTGTATAATGGTTAGGTGAATAATATCATAATGTTTCATCATTAAGTTTTCATAGCATTTCTATGGTATACCAATTAGGACTCCTTGATGTTTCATGGCAGAATAACAACATGTGTAAAAGCTTAAAGGTATAAGGAATAAATATGGAAAACTGGGGAAATGAAAAGAAGCTCAGAGTACCTGGCACACAGAGTGTGATGATGAACTGGGGAGAGAAAACGCCGGGGAGGGAAGCAGGGACCATGTCGGAGAAGCTACGTTAAAGAGTCTGGGTTCAGTGGTGAGCAACTGGAGAGCCACTAGTACCGGGAAGAATAGAAGGTGGCCGTGCCTAAGAGAAAGGATGAAAAACAAGTTGTGAGCCTCTGCAGCCATCCAAGCAAGAGACGTTGCCAGCCTGAGTAATGGATGTTGGGAGAAATGATCTGGGCTTGCTTGAGGACTGTCTAGGAGTTGGAATCAACAGGACTTGCCAATTAGCTGGATGGCATGAGGAGTCTAGGACAGGGATTTTCAACCAGCGTACCGCGGCACAATGACGGGCTACAAAAAAATTTAAAGCGTGCAATACTTGAATATGTTGTCTGGGAACTGCCTTCTTTTCCCTTGATTTGTCAAATTAAAAAAAAATGACCACAGGCAACACAACAGCTGTCTTGTGTGAATGAATAAAAATTTTACCTATCTTTTTTTGTCAGATTGGCAAAAGTGGAATATCGTTTTCGGTGTGCCAAAGAATTTTAGTAATTTGTTTATGTGTGCCCTGAGATGAAAAAAGTTGAAAGTCGCTGGTTAGGGAAACTGCCAAATATCTGGTTTTGGCCACGGGTAGATCATTGTACTCTTTATGAGCAGAGAACAGTCAGATCTGCAGACTGAGGGCCAGGACAATTAGTTCAGTATTGCACGTGTCAACGTTTATTCGCTGGTGAATTATTCAAGGGGCAGTTTGAAGCCCAGAAGGGAGATCTTGAGTTAAGATTAAGACTCAGGAATTGTTAGCAGAGAGAGAGAGAGAGGCATTCAAAGCTAAGGTACAGGAGTGAATTTCCTAGGGAGAGTAGGTAGGAGGTGTATAGGAAGGGTTTGGGCAGGCACTGAGGGATGGGCAGAAAAGGCGGAGATTGCCAAAAAGACAGAGCAGAAACAGCCAGACTCTGTGATTGGCATGGTGGATGTGGAAACATAGAGTCCAAAGGGTCATTCCAGGAGGCCACCCTCAGCAGGAAGTTCAAATAAGATAGTGACTCAGAGAGCAGCTTCGGGAATCCGGTTCACAGCATAGGAAAGCATCTATCTCAGGATAACGGCATGTAAGGATACTCTATTAGTCAAGGTTCTCCAGAGAAATAGAGCCAACACGGGCGGTTGGCCAGTCTGCCAGCTGGTTTAACTGCTGTGTGTGTATTATGTGTGTGTATAAATATATGTGTGTATATTGTATATAAAATACATAACTAATTGTAAGAAATTAGCTAATGCAGTTATAGAGGCTAACAAGTCCCAAGACCTGCAGTCTGAGACCCTGGAAGAGCCAGTGTCTCAGTGTAAATCCAAAGGCAGGAAAAAAAATCAGTATCCTAGTTCAAAAGCTGTCAGGAAAGATTTCTCTCCTACTTGGGTGGGGTTCAGCCTTCGTTCTGTTCATATCGTCAGCTGATTGGCTGAGGCTCACCCACATGAGGGAGGGTAATCTGTGTTACTCAGTCTACTAATTTAAATGCTAACCTTATCCAAAAACATTCTCACAGAAACAGAATAATACTGGATCAAATCTCTGAAAACCTAGGTGACCCAATCGAGTTGATACATAAAATTAACCGTCACAGATACCTTTATCATTTTTATGAGATGTACTCACTTTGAACACCGGAAACATCTAAGGGGCTCTTTAAAAATGTGGACAGCATGCCAAACCGGGTTGGCTCAGTGGATAGAGCGTCGGCCTGTGGACTGGAAGGTCCCGGGTTCGATTCCGGTCAAGGGCATGTACCTTGGTTGCAGGCACATCCCCAGTGGGGGGTGTGCAGGAGGCGGCTGATCGATGTTTCTCTCTCATCGATGTTTCTAACGCTCTATCCCTCTCTCTTTCTCTCTGTAAAAAAAGCAATAAAATATATTTTTAAAAAATTAAAAAAAAATGTGGACAGCTATATCCTCAGAATTCAGACCACTTAGCCTAAGGCAACTTTATTTCTCTCCTAGGATTGCTACCACAAACTGGGTGCTTAGAACAACAGAAATTTGTTCTCTCCAAGTCTGAAGGCTAAAAGCCTGAGATCAGGTGTCATCAGGGCCATGTCCTCTGAAGGCTCTGGGGTAGAACACTTCCTTGCTTCTTGCCAGCTTCCGGTGGCTCCTAATGATCCTTGGCATTCCTTGGGTGGTACTGCATCTCTTTTTTCTTACTAGGACCCCAGTCATTGGAGTTAGGGTCCAACCTACTCCAATCTGACCTCATCTTAACTAATTACATCTGTGTAGACCCTTTTCCAAATAAGGCCATATTCCGAGGTTCTGGGTAGACATGGATTGGTGGGGGAGGGAGATGAACACACTTCATCCCACTGCAGCTTCCAAACAACCATCTCAATAAGAAATGCAATGGGTACTTGCATTTTTTATTATTTCTTTCACTTTCAGTTATAGTTGACACACATCAGTGTATGAGTTTCAGGTGCACAACCTAGTGACCAGACATTACGTAACTTAGTAAGTGATCATCCCAATACCACTCATAGTTATTAGGATATTACTGAGCATATCCCCTGTTCTGTACTTTATATTCCCATGACTGTGCCATGGGTTCTGATGCCGGTGGGTCACAGGTCACACTTTGAAACTGCTGAGCCCCACAAACTGCTTTCAATGCAAAGATGGGGGCCAGGTCAAGTAGGTGGGACTCCCCGAAAGCTTAAATACCACCATGACTGATCTTAAGGGACAGACATTGGTGAAGCCATCGTTTAATCTGGATTTTAAAATGGTACTAACTGTCTAATGGTAAGAAATCTTAAATGAAGATTTCCCACCTGATTTAGATTTCACATGGTTGCCAGAACTGAAAACTGAGAGGGCCTTCATTGTCCGGAGCCCTGGGGTGCCACCTATGCAAAGGCACGAGCACATATGACTCCCTTAGTAAGAAACTGAATGGAAAGGTTATTAGAAGGTAAAACTAAGAACATTTAATTCTATCCTCCCATCTCAGTGTCGCCAGAAACCTCAGCTAATTGGGGAGATACATCTTTATTGGAAATTTGTCATATTTGGCAGATATATGCCAAAATAGCTCAGGGACAGTACTAATATACTAAAAACATGTTTTATTAAATTTTATTGTTGCAATGATGTGCAATGAGTCACTTAATAGTGAACATGATATTAAGGAGAAAAGTGCTCTGTCTATTCAGAAAATGAGTTATTTTATTTATTTATTTATTTATTTATTTATTTATTTATTTATATTTATTGTCTAAAGTTTTACATATGCAGAAACTGAATTATTAAAAAAAAGAACAACATAAACTGATGAACAAAAACAGATCCAGAGACAGAGAAGCATCGATCAGACAGTCAAACCTCAGAGGGAAGGGAGGGGAGGGGAAGGGGAAGGGGAAGAGATCAACCTAAGAACTTCTATGCATGCAGATAAGCCTAACCAATGGACACAGACATGGGGGGGAGGGGCATGAGTGGGGCATAAGGACACATATGTAATACTTTAATCAATAAAAAAAATCACAAGATTAAAAAAAAAGTAGAAAAGTTACCTAAAATATCTAATGTAAATAGAATGATTAAACAGCAGTCCAGTGAAGCTGGGATGCTTCATAGAAAGTCTTTTATTTGGAAAGCACTATGAGAACTTTCTGAAGGCACTTTTAATGAATTGGTCGTTTGTATGGAACTAACGCTATTATTGTTGTAAAAATCTTACCATATAAGTTGCTTTTCTGTATATAATTTTATTAATTGTATGTAAATAAAAGGTTAAATCAGACATTCCTATAAGCTCTCTCCTAGACATAGGATTTTATGGTCTTTTAAAAATAATTATTTATCTGGAACAGAGGTAACATGGCACTAAGAGTGTACTCATGAAGGAAGGGAGACAGGACACGGCAGAGGGAGGTGCTGCTGTTTGCTTCCTACCCTTGGTCAAGGGCAATCACACACAGAATGCGAAGGCTGAATGAAGTCAGGACAAGGGAAGGCACAAGGCTGAATGAAGACCCCTGTGATCTTTCGGACCACAGGTTCCAAAAGTGTCCTGCTACATCTGTTTTCCAAGGGTGGCTGTTGATGACTAACCTTGCATTCATAATAACCAAGCATTGCTTTGGTCAAGTTTATAATATCTCACTTGGTATTAGGTTTTGAAATGATCACATTCATAAAGAGTTGCGTCTGTTTGAAATACCACTAAATGCTTTATTGAAGGAAAGCTTAAAAAATAAGAAATGACCCAGGACAGTACAAAATCATTGAATTACTCACATTTATAGGTGTGTATTAACTGGAGTTCCCCAGCAAAGACTTCTGGGCATTTGGTAGGTACCCAGTACATACAATAGTCTTAAGGGCATAATGAAAACCCACAACTCAGAAATCTACTTTATATCTTGCTCATAGATTTCTTTGTATTGTATTTTTTCAATATGTCACATAAAATTTTAAAAAGAAATTTCTATTTCTTGCCAACTTCAGAAAAATTCAAGTCCAAACTTTGCATAAAAATAAATAATTCAACAAAATTAAATTCAACTGAAAGTGTTTACATGCTGTATCCTTGAAGTCATATTAATGGGGGCATAATGCCTCCTTGGAATTTCTTCTTGTAGTGTATAAGGATACCAAATAGTTAATCCCATATATGGTTATTTACTGAATATCTGTAGCCCCTGTTGGCTAGCTAATTCCTTTCAGTAAGATTGGAAGGTTCAACCTTGATGTCTAGCATTATACACAGTGGTTCTCAATAAATATTCAGTAAATGAATTAGTAGAAAGGAAAAAGAGAGGAAATTTGTTGATATTCCTTGAGGATGCACTGTATGCCAAACCCATCATATTCTAAACATAATTCAGATTTCAAACTAAAAATGAAAAAAGAAGGTTTAATTACCATTTTAGTAATAATTTGAATAGATTTGATCTCACAATGAAATAAGAGAAGACTATAGTAAAGTAAAACTAATAGAGGGAGTAAAGAATTTCTTAGATTTCACTATTGGCTTAAATTTATATAATTTTGTAGATTTATAAACTATTATAACCACATTCTCTAGCTTCAGTGTTTGATGCTTTGATATTTTAGGCCTTTGCTAACTCTGTAAGGGACCATTCATTTCAAGGCTGGCTAATTCTTAGAGATAGACAACCACTCACTTTCCAGTGTGTCTATCATATGCAAACCAACCAATCCAGAGCCAATATCCCCACTCCCCCCCCCCCCACGTTTATAGAGCTTTCACATTCTGAGTCACTACCCACCTGCCCTCACTTCAGGGCCAGGTACAATGTTGATTCTGCCAATCCATGAATGCGGTATATTCTTCTACTTGTGTATATCTTCCTCTATCTCTTTTTCAACATCCTGTAGTTTTCTGGGTACAGGTCTTTTACCTCTTGGTTACGTTTATTCCTAAGTATATTAAATTTTTTTGTTGCAATCGTAAATGGAATTGTTTGCTTAGTTTCACTTTCTGATAATTCATTATTGGTGTGTAAAAATGTCATTGATTTCTGGGTGTTAATTTTGTATCCTACTGCATCACCAAATTCCTTTATTAAATCTAGTAGCGCCGAAACCCGTTTGGCTCAGTGGATAGAGCATTGGCCTAAGGACTTAAAGGTCCCGGGTTCGATTCCGGTCGCAACCTTGGTTGCGGGCATATCCCCAGTAGGGGATGTGCAAGAGGCAACTGATTGATAACTCTCTCTCATCGATGTTTCTAACTCTCTATTCCTCTCTCTTCCTCTCTGTAAAAAATCAATAAAAACATATTTTTTAAAAAATCTAGTAGCTATTTGGTCGAGTTTTTAGGTTCTTAAGGGTTTTCTATGTATAATATCATGCCATCTATGAGTAATGAGAGTTTTACTTCCTCTTTTCCAATTTGGAAATTTATTTCTTCCTCTTGTGTGATTGCAATGGCTAGAACTTCCAGTGCTATGCCTAATGGGAATGGTGAAAGTGGGCATCCTGTCTTGTTCCAGTTCTTAGGGGAAATAGTTTTAGTTTTTGCCCACTGAGTATGATGTTGGCTGTAGGTTTATCATGTATGATTTGTATTATTTTTAGGTATGATCCCTCAATTCCCACATTGCTGAGAGTTTTTATCAAAAATGAGTGTTGGATTTTGCTTTTTCTGCATCAAATTGACATGATCTTATAATTTTAGTCTTCCAATTTGTTTATGTGATGAACCACATTTATTGACTTGCAAATATAGTACCAGGTTTGCATGCCTTGAAAAATCCTACTTGGTCATGGTGTATGATCTTTTTAATATATTTCTGCATCTGATTTGCTAATATTATGTTGAGAATTTTAGTGTATGTTCATTGGGGATATTGGCTTGTAATTCTCTTTCATTGTAGTGTTTTTATCTTATTTTGAAATTAGGATATGCTCGCCTTGTAAAAAGAGCTTGGAGGTCCTTTATTCTCTTGGATTTTTTGGAATAGTTTGAGGAGGATAGATACTAGTTCTTCTTTGAATGTTTGGTAAGACTCCCCTGTGATTCCATGGCTTTTGTTCACTGGGAGTTTTTTTAAAAATTATTATTACTGCTTTAATCTTATCAGCCTATTAAGGTTTTCTGATTTTTCCTGATTCAGTTTTTGAAGATTACCGTATTTGCCGGCGTATAAGATGATTTTTTTTGGCCCTGAAAATAACGTATTTGCCGGCGTATAAGACGATGGGGCGTATAAGACGACCCCCTAACATTTCCACTAAAAATACAGAGTTTGTTATATACTTGCCGTATAAGACTACCCCCCACTTGGAGGCATATTTTTCAGGGCCAAAAAATCGTCTTATACGCCGGCAAATACTGTATATTTTTCTAGGAATTTGTCCATTTCATTTACATTGTCCAGCTTATTGGCATATAGTTGTTCATAGTATTTTCTTACAATCCTTTATGTTTCTGTGATGTCAGTTGTTACTTCACCACTTTTGTTTCTGATTTTACTTATTTGGGTCCTCTCTGTTTTTTTCTTGATGATGAGTCTGACTAAAGGTTCATAAATCTTGTTTATCTTTTCAAAGAACCAGTCATTGATTTCACTGATCTTTTATATATTTTTTTAAGTTTCTATGTCATTTGTTTCTGTTCCAATTTTTATTATTTCCTTCCTTCTACTTACTCTGGGCTTTTCTTATTGCTCTCTTTCTAATTCTTTAAGTTGTGGTTAAGTAGTTTATTATTCATTTTTCATGTGTTTTTGTGGTGTGTGTGTGTGTGTGTGTGTGTGTGTGTGCCTTTAATGCTATAAAATTCTTTCTCAGTACTGCTGACTATTCATTTTCTTTTATTTCCTGATAACACGATCATTGTTTAATAACATGTTATTTAGCTTAGAGGTGTTTGAGTGCTTTTAGTGTAGTTGATTTTTAACTTCATTCCATTATAATCCGAGAAGATGCTTGATGTGATTTCTGTGCCATGCTCAGCACAACCAGGGATGAACTGGGGGGTGGGGTGGGGCAGTGAAAGATTAAAGAAGACAGACAAGGGAATAAAGCTGGAGCCAGGTGGGACACTGCTCTCAGATGGAGAGACAGTGCCACAGCCTGCAAGCCGAGTACTTATTTTATAGCCTATTTCCAGGAGACAAAGTAAGGGCATGGTCAAGATGTTTGTAATGTTTTTGTGGGTTTTGAATCTACTCAATTTCATGCACCTGAATTTGAACACTATCAAGCTTTGTTTTGGCAGCACTTGCTGCACCTCCCGCAGCCTACCTCACTTAGCCCTCTGGGACTACAGGTTCTGACCATACAGTCAAGCTTACAACTATAGCCTTTGGCTGTAATTGTACTGGGAAGGCTTTGCCCTCCAAGCTGGGACCTGCACGTGGCTTTGCCCTGTCATTAGTCCAAGGCTTAAACCTGCCCAAATGCTGTAGCCACTCTCCACAGATTTCAATCTTCTTGAACTTGTGGAGACTTGTATTATGTCCTATCACGTGGTCTATCTTTGAGAATGATTTATGTGCACTTGAAAAGAATGTATATTTCGCAGCTTTGGTGTGAAATGTTCTATAACTATCAATCAAATTTATCTGATCCAGTGTGTCATTTAGAGTCACCATTTCCTTGTTAAGTATTTTTTGTCTGGAAGATGTATCCAGTGAAGCTAGCGGGATGTTTAATTTCCATATATTTGCAAGTTTCTTTGCTTTCTTTTTGCAGTTGATTTCTAATTTCAAAGCATTATGGTCAGAGAATATGCTTGGTATAGTTTCAATCTTCTTAAATTTGTTGAGGCTAGTTTTGTGACTGAACATATTATTTATCTTTGAGAATGTTCCATGTGCACTAGAGAATAATGTATAATCTGATGTTCTGGGATGAAAGTTTCTGTAAATGTATCATTTAAGGCTGATATTTCTTTAGTGATCTCCTGATTAAATAATCTATGTGAGCTGTCAATGGAGTATCAAGGTCCTCAACTATTTATATATTTTGGTGCTTTCTTATTGGGTACATATATACTAAGAAGTGTTTTCTTTTATTTTTTAAAAATATATTTTATTGATTTTTCACAGAGAGGAAGGGAGAGGGATAGAGAGCTAGAAACGTTGATGAGAGAGAAACATCGACCAGCTGCCTCTTGCACACCCCCTACTGAGGATATGCCCGCAACCAATGTATATGCCCTTGATCAGAATTGAATCCAGGATCTTTCAGTCCGCAGACCAACACTCTACTACTGAGCCAAACCAGTTTCATCATGTTTTCTTGGTATAATGTTCCCTTTATCTTATAAACAGCCCCTTTTTGTCTCTTGTTATCTTGAATTCAATTTTGTCATATATAAGTATGGCTACACTTTCTCTTTGATTTTATTCTTTTTCTTGCAGCTTAGATATATACCGTATTTGCCGGCATATAAGACAATTTTTTGGCCCTGAAAAATATGCCTCCAAGTGGGGGGTAGTCTTATACGGCGAGTATATAACAAACTCTGTATTTTTAGTGGAAATGTTAGGGGGTTGTCTCATACGCCCAGTCGTCTTATACCCCGGCAAATACTATCTCTAAGAGAGCATATGGTTGAGTTTGTTGGTTTGTTTGTTTAATCCAATATACTACTTTTGCCTCTTTATTGGTGAATTTAGACCATTTAAATGTGGAGTAATTATTGATTTATGAGGATTTTCTATGGCCATTTTATCTTTTGTTTTCTGGTAGCTCTGTACCTCCATTTGTTCTTTTCCTTTGTGTTTCTGTCTGGTGTTTTGTTTAGTGGTATTCCATACTTCTTTCTTCTGTTTCCTCTTATTTTCAGCTATCTATCTTAATATTGGGGGTTTTGTATGTGGTAACCATTTGATTTATGAAAAATAAGTTTCAAATATACAGTAGTGATTTTTTTTCCTTTTGAGTGCATCTAACCTCCACCCTCGTTTGTCAGTTCAGACCTTTTCCCTCTCCACTTTTATATTTTCATTGTAACAAATCACCCCTATTTATGCTTTAAGTTTTTGGTAATCTTACACACATTTTTGTGACCTTAGCTATTTGTTTTGGTTAGAATAACTTCCTTGAATATTTCCTACAATGGAGGTTTTCTTGTGATAAAATCCCTCAGCTTATTTATGTCTTGGATCATCTTTATTTCTCCTTCATATTTAAAGGATACCTTTGATGGATATATAATTCTTGGTTGGTATTTTTTTTCTCTTTCAGTGATTTGAATACTTGGTTCCACTCTCATTTGGCTTGTAGAGTTTCTGCTGAGAAGTCAGATGATATTCTGGTGGGTTTTCCTTTGTAGGTCACTTCCTTCTTTTCCCTGGCTCCTTTGAGAATTTTTTTCTTTGTCATTAGTTTATGGCACATTAGTGACAATGTGCCTTTGATAGGGCCTCTTTGATTTTAGACAATTAGGTGTTCTGTTAGCCTTTTATATTTGAGGATCTAGTTCTTTCCATCAGTTTGGGAAGTTCTCATCCACTATTTGTTTGAATTGACACTCTGTTACCTTCTCCCTCTCTTCTTCTAGAATGCCTATTATTCTTATATTACTTTTCTGATGGTGTCAGATAGTTCTCATGGAGCTTTTTTATTTTCTTTCATTTCTCCCCTTCCTTCCTTCCTTCCTTCCTTCCTTCCTTCCTTCCTTCCTTCCTTCCTTCCTTCCTTCCTTCCTTCTTTCCTTCCTTCCTTTCTTTCTTTCTTTCTTTCTTTCTTTCTTTATTTCTTTCTTTCTTTCTTTCTTTTTCTTTCCCCTTTCTTCCTTCCTTCCTTCCTTCCTTCCTTCCTTCCTTCCTCCCTTCTTTCCTTCCTTCCTTCATTTCTTCTTCTTTTTCTTTCTTGCTCAAGACTCTCTTTTCTTTCCTCTGCATCATTTCTAGATTCCTATCTTCAATGCCACTAATTCTTTCCTCCATCTGGTTGGGTCTGTTTCCTATACTCAGTAGTTCACTCCTAATCTCCTTAATTGTATGCTTGATTTCCAACATTTCTGATTGGTTCTTTTTTAAGTTTCAATCTTTTTGGTAAATTATTATTTTTTTCATTGATTTGTGTGTATGTGTATGTTTAGTGCATTGAATTGTCTGTCTGTATTTGCTTGTTTCTCATTGAGTATTTTCATAACTGCAGTCTTGAATTCTCTGTCATTTATATCACAGATTTCCATGTGTTCCAGATTGCTTTCTGGAGGTTTTTTCATTTTATTTCTAAGTTTCCTCTTTACTGTGGTTATTCATGGTATTTTCCGGTCTCCTTTGTCTAGACATCTATTGTATTGTTACCTTTCTCTTGCAGCTTTCTCTGAAGTGATTTTTCTTCTATTTCCCAGTAGGTGGAACTGAGTCACAAGAATTTTCCTCTGTGACCTCCCAGAGTTGACCTTCTTGTTTTCCACCATATAGTACACCTGTACCACTTGAGGGCATGTTTGTTTTGCCCTCACTGTAATAGCGATCCTGAACCTCCACAGCCCCCTCCCCATTCATATGAACCCCACCTAGGAATCAATCAGAGGGGGAAACAGTGATTCTACTGTAATAGCTTTTGGTTTGTAGATAATGTACTCCTTGATATAACACCAAGGGGAATTTTGGGAGTCCAAGGACCTTCAGGGCTCTGCAGCTCCATTTCTTTGTCTGAAATACTACCGCTCACAGCAGACAGTTGCAGCAGAAAGCCTATGCTATATTTTTCCCAAGGCATCTCTTCTGGCTTAGCTGCTGTTCACACCACTTGCACTGCTGGAGATCCCACCAAGACTCTCTGTTCCTCCTGGCCCACAGAATTTACTGCTACCACCAGCTTCCTCCCTTCTCTTGGCTAAGTTGGTCACCAGTTCCTGACTTCAAGGAAAACTTCATAAGTTTGTGGTGAACTCATTTGTGGCAAAGTCTAATATGAATTAACTAGAGGCCCTGTGCACAAAATTTGTGCATGAGGTGGGGGAGGTCCCTTCAGGCCAGCCGGTACTATCTCCAATCCAGGACCCTTTGGGGGATGTCCAATTGCCAGTTTAGGCCTGATCCCAGAGTTAGAGCCTAAACCAGAAGTCAGTCATTCCTCTCACAATCCTGGACCACTGGCTTCTAATTGCTCACCTGCCTGCCTGCCTGGTCAGCCCTAATTGCCCCCTGCTACCGACCAGGTCATCTCCTACTGCTCCCTCCCTGCTTGCCTGGTCATTCCTAATGAACCACTCCCCCACTGTCCTGGACCCCCTTTACTGCCCCCGCTAATGACCAGGTTGCCCTCAACTCCCCCCCTCTGCTGACCTGGTCATCCCTCACTGCCTCCCCTGCCATCTAATCACTCCCACTGTCTCTCCTGCCAGCCTTGCCATCCCCAACTTGCATCCTTCTGTCAGCCTGGTTGCCCCTAACAGCCCCATGCAGCCTTCTGTTCAGTCATTTGGTCATCCCTCACTAACCCCCCACACCCTGCCAATTTTGTCACACCACATAGCCTGCTTGTTCAGTCGTTTGGTCGTCCCTCACTAACCCCCTTGCTGGCCTGGACATAGGCAGCCATCTTGTGAGGGTGCGAGGGTCAATTTGAATATTACCTCTTTATTTTATAGGATAAAGCCATTTCTTCTTTTTTATTTATTCTTCTTCAGAAATACTAATGTGTTTTATTTGTGGAATATTAGTAATGTGGCATATACAGGCTTTCATATTCTAATATTCATTACAAATTTGGAATTTTGAAATACAGCTACCCCCAAGAATTTCAGATGAGGAAGTTTAGACCTACTTTAGTGTATACCTGTGTTCACATGTTTGGGTTGTAGGGGCATGCACTGTTACCCCTCTTTTATTTAATATTTTATTTTACTCACTTTTGTGACTGCTGTATTAAATTTACTTTAATTTATTAGAAGGAATGCAATAAAGCTTGTGGATCAATAGTTTAAGCCAGATCTTGATGGTTCCTTCTACATGGGACATGATTGATACAAAGATGACTAAGACCCGGTGAGTACAGGTGTAAAATAAATAATAGTGACACCACGGTGTCACAAATATTATTAAAATGGTGTCCAATGTGCTTTCAGTTCAGAAATAAGAAAACTACTAATTTCCTGGGGGACTTTGGGAAGGCTGCAGGGAAGAGGGGATTTTAAAAATTAAATTTATTGAGGTAATACTGCTTAATAGGATGAAACAGATTTCAAGTGTGCATTTATTTTTTTCAACTTAAAAGAATCTTTATTATTGAAAGTATTACACATGCCCCTCTCTTTCCCCATTGATTCCTTCTAGCCTGCCCTGGAATCCACCCCAGGCCTTCAACACTGTTGTCTATACACGGTTATGCCTTTATGCACACAATTTTTGGGGTGGGTAGGAAGAGATTGGTCAAGAATACATTTCTATGATTTTTTTAAAAGGAAAGGCAGTTCATCAGGACTGATAAATTCTCAAAACAAAAGATAAATATTAATGTGAGCCCTTAAATAACATGACATACTGTAGCTTTTGCCAGTGCTCAAACACTTTTCATTAGTATTGCGCTGTCATCTGTGAGAGGCATTTTTAAAGCTTTTCAACATCAATAGAAGTTCCTGCATTGAAGCAGAACATAGCGCTATTTGAAGGATTTAATAAAATGCCAATGCATTTTTGGATTATCTTCAAAGCGACATCCTCAATCAAGCACCAAATATCCTTGTCCCACAAAGCAGTTCCTTGGACAAATCTACTGTGAGACACTGAGTGCCTTTTATTCGTCCATAAAAAAAATCACAATAGCAAGATAAATATAGAAACCACTTTCTTCCTCACAAATGTACACAACTTGCCTGGAGTGCCATGATATTTAAAGAACAAGTTAGAACTGACAGAGCTGAAGATACTTTCAAATGCTGAACTCCAAGAAGTGCCAGTAGCAGAGATATGATCTGTTGGATCTGTTTCAAGAAAGGAAGATGAAAACAACAATGCCAAAAGAAAGGTGCCAGGCAGAAATAAGTAAATTTAAAAAATCCTCACTTCCATTTCTACTTTGCTAAATTATTAAGGGGAGAAACTTTAATATCGTTACTAATGGTCTCAGTAACTTTGTATGAGTCCCCTTTTACTTTGCATAGTTGCTGGCACAAATTATTGAGAACCTCTGCACAAGAAGTCATTTGAAAATACATTTAGTGAAGAACCAAGAAAGATATTTAGCATTTAATCAATGGTGACCTAATATTTCTACCTACCATCTATAAAATCACTCAATTTAACCAACAAGCAATATTAATCCAGAGTGGGGCAATGAGGAGGTGGTTTGGAATAGATTAAAAGAAAAAACTCCTGAACCGAGAGTTTAGGTGGCTGGTTTCTCATTGGGATTCTGTGACTTCATAGCTGATTCCCCAGTCAATTTATTATGCTCACTACTGGGGATTCGACATTCCTCAAATGTAAATGCTGGGACGTGTTCTAAGGTCTGTTTTATTCCGTGGTACATGCTGTACTGTAAGCTATGGCTGTCTGTGAATCCAATAGTGTTGGTACTTGGCCTTCAAACTGGATTATTTCACCTCATGGCTTCATTATTTATGCATTAATTGTTAATTAAGTAATAAAATCCAATATTTCATAAATGATACCATTTAATACAGATGACATATGTGATCATCCAAATTCTTTACAATTTTTGCAGTGAGGGCCTAGCTTTCTGCCAGACAATGTATGACCTAAGGGTAATGGAGAATGCATTGTATATCAAAAGGCCACTGCGTAGGATAAAGGGAGCCCTCCTGCACTGCTGGTGGGAATGCAGACTGGTGCAGCTTCTGTGGAGAACAGTATGGCATTCCTCAAAAATTAAAAATGGAACTCCCATTTGACCAGTAATTCCACTCCTAGGAATATATCACCACAAAAGAAAGAAATACCAATCAGTAAAAAACATATACATCCCTATGTTCATAGCAGCACAATTTACAACTGCAAAGATTTGGAAACAGCCTAAGTGCCCATCAGCAGATGAGTGGATTAAAAAACCGTGGTACATCTACACTGGAAGACTATGCTATGGTAAAAAAGAAAGAACTCTTACCATTTGCAATAGCATGGATGGACCTAGAGAACATTATGCTAAGTGAAGTAAGCCAGTCAGAGAAAGATAAGCATCATGATTTCACTCATTTGTGGGATCTAATGAACAATATAAACTGGTGAACAAAAACAGATCCAGAGACACAGAATCATTGAACCAACGGTCAAACCTCAGAAGGAAGGCGAGAGAGGAGGTGGGGTGGGAGAGGAGGTGGGGTGGGGGGAGGGGATAAGAGATCAACCAAAAAACTTGTATGCATATAAGCATAAACAATGGACACAGACAGTGGAGGGGGTATAAGGCCCAGGCTGGGGGGTGGTGGCAGGCTGGGAGAGGACAATGCAGGGGTTGGGGAGAAAGGGACATATGTAATGCTTTCAACAGTAAAGAATTTTGAAAAAATTTATAAAGCCCTTTTAATACTTCTTTTGAGAAATGATTGTGGTGGTTAAAAAACTATTTGGTAGCAGTTTTAAGAGAAAAAAAACCCTCCTAAACCTAGAGTTTAGGTGTCCATTTAAATTTTTTTATTATTTTGTTTTATTTTTGGATACATTTTATTGATTTTTTACAGCGAGGAAGAGAGAGGGATAGAGAGTTAGAAACATGGATGAGAGAGAAACATTGACCAGCTGCCTCCTGCACAACCCCTACTGGGGATGTGCCTGAAATCAAGGTACATGCCCTTGACCGGAATTGAACCTGGGACCCTTCAGTCCGAAGATAGATGCTCTATCCACAGAGCCAAACCGGTTTTGGCTAGGTGCCCGGTTTCTTATTGGGATTCCGTAACTTCATGCTGATTCCCTCGGTTAATTTGTTACGCTCACTACTGGGGATCTGACACTACTCAAATGTAAAAGCTAGGAGGTATTTTAAGAACATTTGTCATGTAGCTTAACAGACTCTCATGAGATAAATCCTGTGAGAAAAGGAGAAGCCTTAAACTGTTAGTTTATGCTCACGTGAGACATTACTACAGAAAGACCAAATGAAGCAAAAGAATGAGCATTTTCAACACCACACCCCTGGTTATGCCTTTTCCAGTTTTTAAGAAAAATTGCATTATTATTAATTCACTAGAGGCCCAGTGCATGAAATTCGTGCATGGGTAGAGTCCCTAGGCCTGGACGGTGATCAGGGCTGATCTGTGGGGCTACCGGTGGGGTGATGGGTGGGAGGCCTCCCGCTGGTCCCTGCCTTGGCTGGCCTGAGGCCTGCGGGCTAGAGGCAGCTCCTGCTTTGAGTGTCTGCCCTTTAGTGGTCAGTGCATGTCATAGCGACTGGTCGACTACCCCCTGGTGGTCAGTGCATGTTATAGCAAGAGATTGAGCCAACTCAGGATATCATTTGCATATTATGCTTTGATTGGTTAAAAGGATGATTGGACAACCAGACACTCAGCATATTAGGCTTTTATTATATAGGATGTTCTTAAATACAGCCACCTATTCCCCAAAACTTCTGGCATATTTTTTTCCCCCTAATTATTAAGTGAAGTTCATTTTGCACTTGAAATTATTCTAAGTTTATACATGAACTTATTTAATTTTCACACCGTTTTCTGAGTAGGCACTATTAGTACCCTCATTTTCTATATGAGGATATTCAGAACAGAGAAGTTTGAGTAACTTGTCACACAAGTTACACAGCTAGACAGTTGTTAAGCTGGGATTCAAGGCGAGGGCCTGGAGGGAAATGCCATAAACTTAACCTGCAGTGATGCTCCGATATGTTTCTACCTGGTTTTCACAGGCTCCTGTTTAATGTAGAACTGTCATGGGTTTCCTACACAGACCACATCTTTTGCAGCAGGTACAGCCCCCTTATTCATGGTTTCTCTTCCTGTGATTTCAGTTCTCCATGAGCAACCATGATCCGAAAATATTAAATGGAAAATTTCATTAATAAACAATTCATATGTTTTAAATAATACGATGAACTCTTGTGCCATTCAGCTTCATCCCAACCAAAAGTGGATCATCCCTTTGTCCAGCGTATCCATGTTGTATATGCTCCCCACCTGGCAGTCATGGAGTAGCCCTTTTGGTTATTAGGTCAACTGTCACATTATAGCTGTGCTTATGTTCAAGGAACCCTTATTTTACTTAACCATGGCCCCAAAGGGCAAGAGTAGTGATGCTGGCCTATGAGATATGCCAAGGAGAAGCCAGAAAGTACTTCCTTTTTTATCATATAGTTCTATCGATTTCAGAGAGGGAGAAAGAGATAGAAACATCAATGATGAGAGAATAATTGATTGGCTGCTTCTTGCCCACCCCCTGTTGTGGATCAAGCCTGCAACCCGGCATGTGCCCTGACTGGAACGGAACCATGGCTTCCTGGGTTATAGGTTGGTGCTCAAATACTGAGCAATGCTGGCCAGGCTCCGTTTTTATTTTATTTTTTTAAATCCTCATCGGTCTGCACCCCAACTGAAGATCAAACCCACAAACTAGGTATGTGCCTTGACTGAGAATTGAACCTCCAAGGTTTCAGTGCACAGGATGATGCTATGACCAACATCACTCAGCCAGGACATAAAGTGCTTCTTTTAAGTGAAAAAGTGAGTGTAGTATAATAAGATATTTTGAGAGAGAGAGAGAGAGAGAGAGAGAGAGAGAGACCACATCCACATAAGTTTTGTGACAGACTATTGCTATCATTTTTCTTGTCAGTTACTGTTGTTCATGTCTTACTGTGTCTAATTTATAAATTAAACTTTATCACAGGTTTTTACATATAGGAACAAACAGTATATCTACCTTTTGGTGCTATCTGTGGTTTCAGGAATTCACTGAGTGTCTTAGAATGTATCTTCTATGGATAAGAAGGGACTACTGTATTTTAAACTACTGGTCCTTTTTATAAACAAAAATTGTATCAAAATTAAAATAAGGAATTTCTTTAAGTCTAAAGTCTTTAATTCCTACAATGTGTTTTTTAAGCTTATTAGTGATAAAAATTCAACATAAGTTAAAAGAAGAATTGGTTCTCTAGTCACTCCAAAGATATTGACTCTTTTTTTTAAAAAAATAAATCTTTATTGCTCAGATTATTACAATTGTTTCTCCTTTTTCTCCCCCATAGCTCCCTTCCACCTGATTCCCACCCCACCCTCTGCCCTTACCCCCTCCCCCCACTATTGTCCTCATCCATAGGTTATACAATTTTAATCCAGTCTCTGCACCCCACACCCCTTTCACCCTGATAATTATCTATCCACTCCCTTTCTTTGCCCCTAATTATATTATATTCACCAGTTTATTCTATTCCTGAGATTTTTAATTCACTTGACCTTCTTCCTCTTCTTAAGTAATACCTTTCAGCATTTCATATAATACTGGTTTGGTGGTGATGAACTCCTTTAGCTTTTTCTTATCTGTGAAGCTCTTTATCTGCCCTTCAATTCTGAATGATAACTTTGCTGGATACAGTAATCTTGGTTGTAGGTTCTCCCTATTCATCACTTTGAATATTTCTTGCCACTCCCTTCTGGCCTGCATGGTTTCTGTTGAGAAATTAGCTGATAGTCGTATGGGTGCTCCCTTATAGGTAACCAACTGCTTTTCTCTTGCTGCTTGTAAGATCCTCTTTTTGTCTTTTACCCTTGGCATATTGATGATGATGTGTCTCCAAGAATTTTTCTTTGGATTCCTCTTGTTTGGGGTTCTGTAGGCTTCCTGTACTTGTAAGTCTATTTCTTTCACCAGGTGAGGGAAGTTTTCTGATATTATTTCTTCAAATATGTTTTCAGTATTTTGCACTCCCTCTTCTTCTGGCACCCCCATAATTCTGATGTTGGTGCGCTTGCAGTTGTCCCAGAGGCTCCTTACACTATCTTCAACTTTCTGGATCCTCTTTTCTTCTTCCTTCTCCAGCGGAGTGTCTTTTGGCTCTTTGACCTGATTCTTGTGTTCTTCCATTCTGCTGTTGGATCTCTGCATAATATTTTCCAATTTAGTCAGTTTATCTATACTTTTTAGTTGGGTCTCATGAAATTTATCGAGCTTTTCTAGGATATTGTTGCATAACCTTAGAACCGTAGTTCTAAACTCTATATCCTCCATCTCTTTTGTTTGAGATCTATTTCCTTGTCTCGGCATTATCACTATTTTTCAGAGTTGGTAGGATGGCTTTGTGTGTTTGGTGTCCTATATAGCACAGTGGGTCAGCCTCCTCAGTTACCTGAGGTAGACACTCTTGGTGCTGCCCTTTGTGGACTGCTTGCACAGCCTTGTTGTAGCTAAATCTCTATTGTTGTGAATTGACCTTCAGGCCAATTGGATGTGGGTATCAGCTGTGTCTACTCTGGGATAACTTCTGTATTGGAGACAGTCTTATAGGATCAGACTTGAAAAACTGCAGAAGCCTCTGCTCAGCTTGGATGGGGTGGAGTCTCAGGGCTGAACTGACAGTCTTGCCTTCTGCCCTGCCCTTGTGCGCTCGCCTGAGTTTCCGCCTGACCAGCCCAGTTTCCCCAAGCAAGAGCGTGGGTGCCCCAGGGGCTCACCCGGACTTGGGCTGGTCTCTGTAGTCTGGAGCTTCTGACTCCTTCCGCTACGGAGAGGCCGCCACCTTGTACAGCGAGGCAGCGGCAGCCTCCGCGGTCAGACCTGGAGCTTCTGACTCCTTCCGCTCCGGAGAGGCGGCGGTCAGACCTCAGCGCGTACTTGCTCTGTAGACCCTGCAGACTGCGACTGCGGCTCCCAGTCCCCGGTCTCCCAGTCTCTGAGTCTCTGAGTCTCTGGGTGCCTTTCTCTCCAGTCCAGACCACCCGTATGAGCCTGGGACCACGGAATTTCAGCCGGGGCTGGGGTTCAGTACAGTCGGAAAGGGTTCCGTGCAATCGGGGGTTCCTCCCCTCCCACCGCCAGGCAGGTATTCGGCAGCCGCGTGCGCGAGCGTCTCCCTACCTCAGTGCTTTTCATCTCCCAGTCCGATCCGTGAGCCTCTCTCTTTCTTTCTAGTTGTAGCTATTCCACTCCGCCAGCTTTCCTGATGTTTTGGTGAAGTCCTTTTTTATTTTAGTTGTTTTTTAAATTAAATTGTTGATGAGGCGGCAGCTTAGGAGACTGCCTAGGCCGCCATCTTGGATGTTCTTCGATATTGACTCTTAATGAGTAAATATAAGGTGGCACATTCACGATGTATCACTAAATGAACTTCAACATACTTCTTATATTTCTGACTATTGGTATACTTCAGCACATAAGCAAAAGATATAGGTATCACTAAGTATATAATCATCCTAATGAGATATGACAAGACTTAAAACCTTTTATAAATTATGTTTGACTAGGTTGTGAAAATAATTATTTCTCATAATTTAAAAAATAAATTTGTTAATCTAAGCAGAAATCTCTCTTTATGGCCAATGGGTTAGATCCTTAGAGGTGTGGCCCTCAGTGAGATATTGGCCAATAGTAAACAAGTCACAAAGTCTAAAAACTCATTAATTTTTTAACCCATTTGTTTATAATGGTCAAGTTGTTAACTATTTAGAGGAAACAATGATAGGGATATTGTCACTAGAGAGAAGTAGCACTAAATTTCATGGAATACATTTTCAAATGGCTGTTTGACATAGTTTAAAAATCTGGAAAATTAATCAAAATATGGTATCAATATAAATGTTTATTTTGTAGCCCAAATTTCAATATTAACTTCTGTGGAGAATAGCTTAAGATGTGTCTTAATGGTTTGTGGAATTGGATTGGTAGGAGGAATTGTCAGCTAATTTTCCTAGTGAATGCCCCCTTCTCTCTCTGCTTATGCAATATTTCTAATGTAATAGACAAGTTGAATCACAGTAGTGAGACATTAAAATAAGTTATTTCTCATCTGTAAAAAAAGTAAAATGTTAGAATATGTGGATATGGAAAAAGAGTGGCTTACATTCTTATGACATAATATCCCAAATCACAGCTGAACATTAAAAAAAAAAAACTATAGACACTACCAGGTTTTTCAGATAATGCCACCCTGATGAACAGATTTGTGAACCTCCACTGCACATCACTATTTTCTTGACTGCCTCTCAAATATTTTTCACTGTCTTACTTTTAGGTTGTGCTGCTCATTCAATTACACAAAACAAAAGACTCATTTTGGTAAAAATCAATGACATCTACATCAGCCCTTAGCCTCATGACGTGTTTAAGTTGTGAAAATAAAGTACTCTATTTTTATGTGAAAATATCTGGCCTTTACATTATTGACAATCTTAGATGCCGCCCAATAGTATACCATGTTGGATTTTGAAAGTTATAATTACTAGTAATACTATCACACTACTACTATTAATGATAGTATGGAAAATCGCTGTCATGTCATGTAGTTTACATATGTTACATAGAATGTAGTATTTGGGCTTTGTAGGTTTATTTTGGGTATATACTTATATTCTCAGTATTTATCATTAAGGCTTCTTAGGTTTAAGAGCACTTAACTCTTTGTTGATTAAAACTTTCAAGGTTATACACTGAGTGGCCAGATTATTATGATCTCTGAACGCATAATAATCTGGCCACTCAGTGTACATTCTATATAATAAAAGGCTAATATGCATGTTGTCTGCTCAACCAGGAGTTCAACCAGCAGGCAGGCCAGCCAACCACTCATGTCCCTCCGCCTGGCCAGGCTGGCCGGACTCCACCCATGCACAAATTCATGCACCAGAATATATATATATATATATATATATATATATATATATATATATATATCCTGAGTGCCAATATTATTACGAGTTCAGTAATCATAATAATCTGGCCACTCAGTGTATAACTTTGATCACCAACAGAAATCCAATTATATTCAAAGTTGGAAAATGCTTGGGGGGCATCCCACCACTTACCCTCTCATGCTTATGGCAGACAAGGCTCATTCAGCAAGGCCAGAGGCAGCCTCAGACCTCTCCCAGGAAGCCACAGTCAGCCAGTCAGGGATGGCTGGGGGATGAATCTATCACACATCCAGTTAGATCAAGATGGAACGTGACATTTTATCATACATAAACATCTCCTCTCTCTATCTATTAACTAAAATGGACCCCCTATATACAAAATAAGTCAAAGGAAATGAGCCCCTCATGTGTAGCAAAGAAAATGGAAAGAGAAGATCACTCAAAAGCTGTTTACACATCCTCTTGGACCTGCAGAGCCAGAGGAAGCACATGTCCCTGTGTCAGCTTTGGAAAGGGAAGTTAGCAAGCATTCCAGGCTCAGGAGTTTCTTCCTGCAGGAAATGTGGCCTTGCAAGCTGAAGGGTGGGCTACTCACAGGAACTCGGCTGCAGTGTTTCCATATGACAGAGAAACAAACTGTGACCCAGAGAGTGTTCTCCTGTGGGAGACCCAGGCTGCTGAGAATGGAACTGGACTGTGTGGCACTACAGCTGAAATGACTGCCTCCTGTCCTTATTTATTTAATTTTAGGGATGCTTTCCCTTGATTGTAAATTTCACTGGTGGTCTAACAAGCACTAGAAGTTGAAAACAGCTATTAAATATGATAATCTTTTCATGTATGTGTGTGGGAAGAGTAGAATAAACCTATGAGGAAAAGAATATAATACTTGACCTATAACAAAATATCTAAACAAACAAACAAACGAACAAACCATATGTCAAAGTATCGAACTGATAAGTTTCAATTCACAGACAAGAGTTACATGTTTCCTCACTGGGGTCCCAGTATCATCTCCACTAAGCCTAGCATAATGGAAGCTGTCTGACTTAGTGTGGACTGCAATAAAAAAAAAATTATATAGACTCAATGGCTTAAAAACAGAAATTTATTTTCTCGCCATTCTGGTGGCTGGAAGTCTGAGAACAGGATGCCAGCATAGCTAGGTTCTGATGAGCGCTCTTTTCCTGGCTTACTGATGGCCGCATTCTTACTGTGTCCTCACATGTACTTCCCTTGGTATGTCCATTGGGAGAGAGAAATCTCTTTCTCTTCCCCTTTTTGTAAGACCACAAATCCCATTATGAAAGCCCCATCCTCATGATGTAATCTAACCCTAATTACCCAATGACCCATCTCCAAATACCATCATATTAGGTGTTAAGATTTCAATATATGAATTTTGAGGGGAACATAGACTTTCAGTTTATAACACTTTCAAAGGATGACTGTTCATTCATTGATCTTAAAAAACTTGAGTTTGGAGTTTTACTAAAATCCCAACAACTAATTTGAGAAATTAGAAAGGTTTTGTATTAGGAGAAATAAGAAGATGATAAGAAAAATCATTTAGAATTTAAGAGAACACTTTAAGAGTATAGTAAGATGTTTTGATATAAAAGCCAATATACAAAAATCAATAGCTTTTTTTAACATTCACAATAATCAATTGGAAAACATAATAATAAAAGGGATCTCATTTAAAATAACAAAACTCATTTTATATTTAGGAATAAGTAGGAAATATGCAATATTTTTTTGAAAAGCATATTTAAAATCGACATAAATAAAATGCTATTCTATATTTTTATATGGGAAAACTCAACATTGTAAAGGTGTTTAACTAGTTCTTAAATACTTGTGAAAAAGAACAGCAATGCTTAGCAAGTTAATTAAAAAAAAGAGAATAATGATGGGTTTGATTTACTAATAGGTAGAACATAATATCAAGCAATTTAAATAGTGTATTTCTGTACAGACACATTAACTGAAGAAAATAGAATAAAAACTCAGAAATATTTAGGAATGTAGTTATATAGTAAAAGTGTCATCTCTAGCAAAAGTGTACAAGAATTTTCAGTAAGTGACATTTATGAAAACCTATTGTCATCCTTTGGGGAGAAAAACAAATTTATAAGTTCATGTCATATACACAAATATATTTTGGATATATTAAAGAGAATAAATGCTAAGACAAATTATAAAAGTATTTGAAGAAAATACCAAAAAAAATTAAAACTTTGCATCTAGGCAAAGCTTTCCTAAGCAATACCATGCTTAGGAAACTCATAAGTCATATAGTACTTACAACATTGAGCTCTTAAAAAGGACAAAACCTTATTTGAGGCAATAATAATATCAATTAAACAATAAGCTATAGATAGGGGGGACATTTACAACATATTTTAAAGATTTGCAATGTACAAAGCCTGCCTCTACTTGAATAAGCAAAATGCAGGGAACCAAGTAGTAAGTGGACAAAGGACACAAGAGCCATTTACAGAAAAATATATAAACATGACAGACACATAAAATAGGTGATATTTACCAAAATGTAAAGGAAGTCTAATCTTTGACCTTGTAATCTATTTCTAGGGATCTGTCTCACAGACATACCCACTCATAGCAATAAAAGACATTTACAAGGATATATTTTTTATAATAGTAAATAGTAGAACAAATTAAATATCTCTAACAAAAGAGTGAGAAATAAATTAGAGAACTTTCACTATTACAAAGAAAAAATGAGACTTTAAATTAGAAAGTTCTTTAGGACCCAAGTAAAGCATTGTCATAGCATAAAAGAATCATGTAAATACAAAATGGGGGGAAAGTAGGTTTCCAGTTGTTTATATGAAAAATCCTATCTAATAAAATGGTAATATGCAAATTGAGCATACCTCTGCTACACCAACCCATGCCCACCAGCCAATCAGGAGCAAGTATGCAAATTAACCCAACCAAGATGGCTGTGGCCATGGAGTGAACAGGAGGCTTGAGTTTCTCCAGCAATGTAGGAAGCCAAGCTTTCCGCACACCCTGGACGACCCTGGACTCCACTCAGGGCTACAAAGTGTCAATTATAGAAGATAAATAAATCCAAGATACCAGGTCCTCCATTTGGGTCACTGGGGGACGTGGCTGGCCTGAAAACCACCATAGGCCCTAACCCAGGATGCCCCTACACCCCAAGGGAACCCTCCACCCTGATCTGGGAAACTTTTCAGGACAAACCAGCTGGCCCCCGCCCATGCACCAGCTCTCTATCCTATCTTATAAAAGAGTGATATGCAAACTGACCATCACTCCAACACACAAGATGGCTGGCAGGAAAAAGCAGTTAGGGTAAGGTGACCAGAAGTCTTGCTTTTGGAAAGAATCCAAAAATCCAGACTTTTTAAAAATGCTGCAGTATGGGGGACAAATTGTTAAAAATTGGGACTGTCCCGCCAAAAGTGGGACATCTACTCACCTTAAGTTAGGGGCAATCAGGAAGGCAGGCAGGCGAGCAGTTGGGAACCAGCAGAGGAACGTCTAACTGCCCATTAGGATCGGGCCTAAATGGGCAGTTGGACATCCCTTGTAGGGTCCCAGATTGGAGAAGGTGAAGGCTGGGCTGAGGGACACACCCCTCCTTCATGCATGAATTTCATGCACAGGGCCTCTAGTAATTCAATAATTAATAACTGATAACAAAGAATAAACTCTGTGTTTTGTATACAACCAACTATAAATATATTTTGGCCCTGTTCTGTATGTAACTATGACTCATATATTTAATAATAAACTTGTGTCTATATTTTTTCGTTCCATTTGCTTTTGTGTGGATTAACACTTTTATTGTGAGGACATGTTTTTGTATTCCTTGTTTAATTTTTTTAATCAGTGAGAGGAGTATTCCGGGAAAGCCAGGCATGGCAGCTCACGCTCTCCTTCACGTGACAGAGGACCGCTTCAGGGAGCATGCGAGAGTCACCTCTGTCATTAACACGGCTTGGGCCTCTTTGTACATACATTTTTCTCTTGACCTGGGGCTCTACTGTCAATTTTCCTTTTCTGGAGGTGTTGAACTGGTCATAAAAAAAAAAAAGTTTTTTTAAGAATATTTAGATACTTCTTATGAAAAATTGCATTGTTAAAATGCATTTTAGATTGATATAATGCAACCCCAAGCTTTATGTGGAACCTTGATTTCTGAGATGGCCAGGAAACTTTCCGGGGTATTTCATATTTCTCATGCTTGAGTCACATTGCCTTATCCAGAAACCTGGAAAAACTTTACCATTGAACACTCAAATAAATGGGTACTAATACCCCAACTTCTAACTCAACAAGGTAAGAAAACAAAACAAAACAAAACAAAGAAGACAATTTCAATTAAGAATAAAAATTAATAAATATTTTCTGCAAACAAATGAATATGGTGATTCCATATGATGATTTACAAGAAGTGTTTCCCAGTGTTATTTCACAAGTCTACATTAGACTTTTTTAGCTCATAACTTTTTCAGTATTACCTTCCATCAGTTCTGCCTAGCACTGGCCTGGTTGGTTGATCTGCTTTGGCCAAATCACGATAGACAGGTAGTCAGCCAAGTCTGAATGTTTAAGCCACATCATATTCTCCTGGGTCCTATGTGCCCCAAGAGCCCTTCAAGACACTCACTTGGCAAGGTAAGGCCAGAAATCCCTCCTTCCAATTTGGTGACTTTTCTTCCTCCAGAGTTCACTGCTGTGGCAATTCTGTGTCCAATTCCTTTGCTCAGAGCCTGTCTGATTTGAATCCAGCTACATGGCCTCTGTGTACCCAGATGTGTGTCTCTATAAGGAGGCCACCGCCCCACCCTTAGAACACCACTGCCCTGGGCCTATGCTGGAATGGACTGTAGCTCTGAATATGAGATCAAATAAGCTACATCAAACCCCTCTGAGCTTTTGAGTTGCTCTCATTTGATCCCCACAGTGCAAAGGTGGTTGGAAAACTATGGTTCCTCTTTGGAGCTTTAAGCTGACTTCCCATGGTGCCTGTGTTCCATTCTAACTGAGCTTAGAAGTGTAAGTTCCTGATTAAAACTCCAGGCCCTGAGGCACAGGAGGTTAGGAGGATGACTGCCCCAACATCTCCTGTCATCCAGGTATTTACAGAGCATGCTCAGGAAACGTGGACTATTGAACCCACGGCCAGGGTCATAGCCCTTTAAGTTAAAAAAAACAACAACAACACACACACGATTTTCAATTTTTAAAATTTCACCACAAAATGAAAGTCACTGTGCTGAGAATGTTCTTTCTTATTTTTAATATTATTTTGTCTTTATATGTTTACAATGGAAGGAAATCATTCTATTGGCTGCCAGTGAATGAGGGAGCGGAGTAGAGCTGATGAAATCAGACGTAAGATTCAGCACAAGCTTCAGTCAGTCATCTTGTTTGTTTGATGTGGTCGCTGTGGGGCCTGCAGAAAACACCTTTTGTTTATACTTCCCAGTGTTTCTTTTATCTTCACATACATGTGTACAGGGGAAGTTGCCAAAATTAGTTCACGTTTTGGGCCCTGGCCACAGTTAAACTTAGATGTAGAAGAGATCAAAGCATTTCCATTCTGATACAATAGCAGCAGCCCAGCCGGGGAGCCGAGGGCAACGCGAAATGGCTGCACACTTGCTGACTTGGAACATCTGAGCAACACGTTCTAGGCTGCAACGGACTAGCAGAGGCAGCGTGCACGTCTGCTTTTAAAATCACTGCCTGCCGCCCTGGCTGGTTTGGCTCAGTTGATAGAGTGTTGGCCTGCAGACTGAAGGGTCCCAGGTTCAATTCCGGTCAAGGTCAAGGGCACATGCCGGGTTGCAGGCTCCACCCCCAGATGGGGTTGTTCTGGAGGCAGCCGATTAACGATTCTCTGTCATCATTGATGTTTCTATCTTTCTCTCCCTCTCCCTTCCTCTCTGAAATCAATAAAAATATGTTTAAAAAATAAAGTTACTGCCTGCCTTCCAGGATTTGATAAAGAAACCCTTGTTTGGCATTGGTGGTTACAGTGGGAAGCAGCCAGGTCCCCCTGAGGGCTGCCGCAGGGGTCGCTATGAGTGGACAGTTTCTCTCTTCTCCTGGGCATAGCGGCGTTGATTTTGTTCATGGTCTTCCCATACTCCTTTTATGTGAAGCCATGCTAGTGAGGACTGTTCTTTGCAAGACAACAACTTCCTTTTTCCTCCCCCACCTTTTTATTTATTTATTATTATTATTATTATTATTATTATTTTGCTTTCAGGTCTGACCTCGGCAGAGTATCAGACTAGATTTCTTGGAGAACACGCAGGAGACCCTTGGTCTCTCTGAGGAGTGAGATCGCCACGTTATTTGTCAGCCAAACCACTCCAGTGAGTGAAAGGGGCACCAGAGGCAACGGAATGTGGCCAGGTGGGATAAACGGAGCCTGTCCTGGCAGATTTGGACTCCTGGCCCGCCTATGCAGAGGGAAACGGGTGCCCTCTGACGCCTAGCGCCCAATTCTAGTGCCTCCTTTCCTGTGCCAGATGGGCATGTTGGCCACTCCCGGACGCTATTACAGAGGACCACTTTCTGCTTTTGATAGCAAACATGGCAATAAGAAGAAAACATTGGATAATAAATGTCCGCCTGACTCGGAGACCAGCCCTTTGTTAAGTGATAAAGCTCCACAACAGAAAGCGTTCTGTACAGCTTCTCTAAAGAAGGCTTTCAGACATATTTTTATTTAGGGATGCCACCACCCACTGTTCACAGAGAAAGTCCTCCCGGGAAGCCGCAGGGCCCTCGGGCCCTTTCTGGCAGAGACGCGCATTCAGTACCAACAGCACACAAGCGCTGTTGGCATTGCACCCAGGCTGTTTTCTGTGTCCAATGTATTTTTTTGCCTTCCAACTGCAGCTGGATTGCTGAGTCTCCCTTCTGTTTGTTTTACCCCCATCCTGGAGGCTTTCCCAAGTCGCCGTCTGCTTGCTGGGGCCGCATTCCGCTGCCCGGTGGCACCCGTTATGTTTCTATGGCAGGGCCTGTTTGTCACGGGCGCCTCCCACAACCATTTCAACGACTCTTCCTCTTCTCCTCCACACGCTCGGAGGTCCCGAAGCAGCAGTCCAGATATGGCTCTCTCTGATCATACACCACATTCCTAGAGCATGAACCTCACTTTGCTCTGCTTTCAAGAGAGGGAACTATTTGGCTCTGTTTATTTCTTTCGGACTGGGCAGTGCCCTCTTGACGGTTATGACTAATCCTCTTGGCGGGGCCGGAATCTCTGCGCAGGCCTCTCCCCCAGGTAAAGCCCGGCGCTCAAACTTGTGCAAAGCAAATGCAAGGTGGAGGCCAACGCGTGACCTGGTGGCGTGGAAACCCATCCCCTGGATGGGGCCTCTGTCGCCCATAAGGATTTTTCCCCCCAAATAAGGAAAGCTTAGTCAGAACCGGATGGTTCTTCCCCCTCACATTTCTGCAGAGGAACCCGCAGGGGCAAAGATAAGAGCCCCGGGTCCACACCCTGATTGTGTCTACCTTTTTTATTTGTTAAACGTGGAAATTGACTTCATCCAATTAATAAGAGCAGGAAACAGTTTACGTTTCTCTCTCGGTAGGAAAACATACAGTCACAGTTTTATCTTAATTTGTCAGGCATTGCCCAGGAGACCACAGCCCTGTGGGCCGGGGGCCAGAAAATTGCTCCGAGTCTCAAGTATTCACACCCAGATATAAAAAGAATGCTAATTGGTTTTCCAGCTGAGAAATAATAAGCGGACCGCTGCCAAAAAAATGCTGTATGGCATGGAAATCCCAAGTTTACACAATGGGGCCTGATTGCCATCTGGGGTCTCCATCTGTGCTCGTGTGTGTGCGGGGCTAAACAAAGGGAGGCGCTGTGTGTGCCCTCTGTCTCTGCGGCAGCCTCTGCTCCAGATCCCAGCGCGGTGCGGCAGCAGGCTTCCCACAGTCCCCCTGCCAAGTCTCTTAGCTTTTTCCTGGCTGACATTCAGGAAAGTCCAGCTCCGTCCGTCCGTAGCACGGAAAGTTTAAAAGGCCTTGCTTGGATACGCTGAAATTTATACAAACACTGCTTGACGTATGGAGAAGGCTGGGTCAGCGCAGGCAACTCCTGCCTGCACTCGAAGGGAAAAGAATGCGAGACCTCGAGAAGTCATTTCAGTTACACCATGGCGATAGGAGCTGGAAGAAAAACAAAACAAAACAAAAAAATGTTTTAAAAGCAAAGCCAGTGTTTTCCTTGATCCTGATAAACTTCCACCTTAATTTTCTCATTAGGAAAGAGCTGGCTGACCTCAGGGGCCCGTGCAGTGTGGGCGGTCTCTAACTTAAGGAGCACATTGAGAATGTGCAGCAGATACTAAATGTACCACACCCTCGAGGGCACTGGAAGTGAGCGGGGCAGACTGGGAGCCCTGGTGCAGCTCGGCCAGGGCTGGTGTGAGGATGCCTGTTGTCCGATTGACAGCCTGCGGGGCTCACACCTTGACGCCAGCTCTGGTGGGAAAGTGCTTGAACTGAAAGGACTTCCTGATACTTAGACCCTATTCTCATTACTTTCAGCTGGTGGTAAATGCCACTGAAGAATTCCCAGTGTTTAATTAATATTATCCCACATGCTTTTTAAAAATATATACATTTTATTGATATTTTACAGAGAGGAAGGGAGAGGGATAGAGAGCTAGAAAAGTCAATGAGAGAGAAACATCGACCAGCTGCCTCTTGCACACCCCCTACCGGGGATGTGCCTGCAACCAATGTACATGCCCTTGACCGGAATCGAACCTTTCAGTCCACAGACCAACGCTCTACCACTGGGCCAAACCGGTCTTGGCTGCTTTTTAATTCTAGTTGATACTAAAATTCTTTATGGACATTATGGTTGCCATGTATATAAAGAAGCAACTAAGTTATACAGATTAACACACACACACAGACACACACACACACACACACACACACACTACTTTGACAATCAAAAGGAGTCCTTCCCCACATGACCAACTTCAGTTAGAGTAAACAGAGAATAAAGCAGGCCATCGCATCCATTGATGTACAAAGCGCTATTTTTGACAGAAACTGGTGAGCAATTTTGTTTCTCCCAATGCATTTATTTTGTTTATTACTATTTGTTTGTTACTATTAGTGCATTTTCCCCTAGAATAGTGAGGCAGAATGGGATGTATTTAAGAGTTTAGAAAGCATTTGTTGACAATACTGGGGATTACAAAACACTAGTTCAAAAAGATATATGCACCCCTATGTTCATTGCAGTATTATTTCCAATAGCTAAGGTGTGGAAGCAGCTCAAATGACCATTAATAAATGAGTGGGTAAACAAGATATGGTACAAATATATAATGGAATACTACATGGCCATAAAAAAGAATGAAATCTTACCTTTTGCAACAACATGGATGTGACTAGAGGGTATTGTGCTAAGTGAAATAAGTTAAACCGAGAAAGACAAATGCCATATGATTTCAGTTATATGTGGAATCTAATGAACAAAGGAAACAGAAACAGACTTATAGATACAGTGAACAAACTGAGGGCTGTCAGATGGGACTGAGGTTGGGGGCTGGGTGAAAAAGGTGAAGGGATTGAGAAGTACAAATTGGTACTTACAAAACAGTCACAGGGATATAAAGTACCACATAGGGAATATAGTCAATAATACCATGATAACTGTGTCTGGTGCCAGGTGGGTTCTAGAATTATTGGGGGACTCACTTTTATAAATAATATATATCTAACCATGATGCTCTGTATCTGGAACTAATATAAAGTAATTGAATGTCAACTGCAATTGAGACATTTAAAAAAAAATTACTGGAAATTAGGACATTTTATCTGCAGGGAAACCAAGGAGTAGAAGGCCATTGATTTAGTATTGCTGGCCTTCAATCTGATTTGTCTCACTTGAACTAAATGAATTTTCCAGTGTCCCTTGTCTTTCTTTCCACATAGGTGCCTGCCTCCTTTGGTGCATTCCTGCCTCTATGAGTTTGTACTTGCTTTTTCCCTCACCCGGAGGCAGCTACAATATCCTCTCCATCTTCTGGGCACCAGTTCAGATCTCAGCTCCCAGACCATGCCAGCAGCCTTTGGTCTCCCCTTTATCTGAGCTATTATTTCTTTTACTGCTTTCATGGAATGAGAGTCCATAAAGCAGGTGGGAATTGAACTGTGATCTAGAATATGACGAGGAGAAAGGGGCAGAGACCCATTTATCTAGATCAAAGTAAGGAGGGTGTATTGAGAACGTAATGAGTCTAGAAAATGGGCCTTGCAGGTTGTGCACTGGTCCCTGATGCTCGGGATCAGACCATACCTCCAGATAACCAAAGTGGACTTTTAAGATCTTAAGTCCAAATTGTCAGAGATTTGGCCATCTTACCTTGTACTGTATATCCAGTCCTCTGTCTAAAAGTGGGCTTGTCAGGAGCAGGGACTTTTGGTGCAAATAGTTGCCTAAACCCACTCCTGTGGAAATCTGTCTGTAGAGAAGTTTCAGGGAAGGGGAAAACAAGTAGGTAGGCACTCCAAGATATTCACTACCTGCAGGGTTATATTATTCTCCTGAGGAACATTTTTAAAGGGCAAGGGATAATTATATGTTGTTCACTTTCATCACTGTGTTTAGCACAGTACTGTTCATTTCCACAGTGATTCACAGTCCTGGCAGCAGAATAGAATCACCTGGAAACTTTTAGGAACACTTCTGTGTCTCCTCCTCCCCCGGGCCACCATTGTAGATTTCTGATTTCATCGGTTTGGGGTATGGCCCAGACCAGTGAAATCAGGCATCAAAGGCTGCTGTGCTTTCCAGATGCCAGACTTCTTCTTACAGAGGTCAGGGCCACAGAAAATGTTATTCTCATAGGTAAAAAATTATTACCCTTGTAGCTGGAACCATGGTGCAAATTCATGAGCTGTTAAATCGCCTAAAATCCTTGCTTGGCCTAGTAATAAGGTGATTGTGGATTATATTCATGTTGTCTTGGGTAGGGGTGCATGCCAATAGTACTGTAAACTTTAAAGACATGAATAATTTTGATTTTACATTGTTAATTTTTCTCCATTCCTATAACTGATTTCATTAAATATGGGAGTTGATGGTTGTTTCTATAAGGTTTTTGGATCACATAATCCATATTTCTTCAAAATGCAGCCCTGTTCTTAGATTCTCTGAAAACAAGTTCTCATACAACTAGGAAAAATTAAGATTGAATAGTAAATCCTGAATTGATGAGTACCCCTTGCACGACAGTTGTTTCAGGGTGTGTTTTCTCCAGTGGTAACTCCGAAGTCAGCATCTGATATGTTTGGACTGAGTCATATGTGCTTCCAGAATAGAAAGGAGCCAATTTATTGCAGGTAGTATATACAGATGCTCTTTCAGAGTGCTCTTACGGTATCCTTGTGGCTGCCAAATTTTACCTTACTCTTTAGAACTATCTGTTGTGATGACAAGTGGAAGAATTTCTTCAGAGTAGTTTCTCAGGTTCGTCAAGACGTTCAGTGAAACCAAGAAGATATTTCAAACTTTAAAGTAAATCAACTCAGTTACTGGTTCCTGAGGGGATAACACTGAATTTCCTGCCAAATGCCTCTGAGACCACCTTGGGGCGTTTGCTAACAATCTCTGGAAGTCAAGCCTCTCTAATCTTATGAACACATTGGGCATTGCTTTCTGTTTAGAATGTGATTGATGGGCTTTTATATTTCCTACCCCAATTTCCTTCTCTGAGAAGGAACCATTTTCCCCAGTTTGCCTAAGGAAGGCCTGGTAACACTGAGCTCTTTGGCAGAGGGTCTAGAGGAAGCATCCTGTGGAAGACATCTTTACTATTTCTGAGGCAGCATAGCCAGACTCCATTTTTTGTGTGCGTTAGAGCACAAACCAGGGCAGCACTAAAAGGTTTTCACCAGTGCATGTTGTCTAGGCCCCTCTGGATATGAAAATTCCTTCTTGGAATTACCATCATGTGTCCAATGGTGAGTAAAGGGAATTGTGATGCAAGTTCTTGAGCGTTCTTTGGGGGTGATGTGAATGGCCTCCCCTTCATCTAGCAAGAGATTAACTTGGCTTGGGAAGGAGCAGAGATGACACCCTGGCAGGTTGACCAGGAGTTGGTGTGAGTACACTGATTAGCAGGTACTTTAGGGTATGCATTCCTGTGCAGCAGACCCTGGTGACCATCTTGGCAAGACTTGATTGATGAGCACAGCATTTAAATAAGAAACTGTACCCTACTGTCAACTCTGCAATCTTGTTTACTTGGCAAAGCTGATTCCAGGACCTTTGTATGTGTTGGATTTGATCCCAAATCAAATGGCTTAAAGAGAAATCATTGAAGATTTGATTCTTCTATAACACTACTAAACATTATTGAAGTAGTCACTTGAGTTGTAAAGTACACAGATGGCACAGTTTAGCACTATAAATATTTTTCTAGTTGTGTACTGAAAAATCTGAATTAGAAAACTTCAACCTTCATTGATGAGTAGTTATTATCCAGTGAGATTGTCAGGTATGCTTGTGACACAGAAACAAAATAGTTGAATGCAAGATCTGTTGTGGCTCCACCAACTTTAGGAGAATGACATGGTTTTTCTTTTAAGGACTTTTGAGTTTGTTGCCTCCAGATGTGAATTTGTGTCATTATGTGATTTCCAGAGAGAAAACTCCTGAGTAGAAGACTTTCAGTGTGTCCTTTGACCAGCATTTTAAATGCAGGGCATCAAGAGGAAGGTTTTACAGAATTTTGTGTTGTTCAGCTTAATTTTAAATAGGAGTCCTCACTATTTCCTTTCACCTTCCCTTCCTCTCTCCCTTCCTCTTTTCCTTTATTCTTTATTTCCTTTACTTTCTTTTTCTTTCAACAGAAAGTTTTGAATTAATATACTTTGTGATGGACATCTGCTAAAGATTCAAGTATAGTCATGTGTTGCTTAACAATGGAGACACATTTTCAGAAGCATGTTCTTAGGCAATTTGGTCATTGGGCAACCATCAGAGAGTGCACTTAAAGAAATCTAGATGGCTTAGCCAACTAGAAACCTAGGTTATGTGGGAGAGCCTATTGCTCCTAGACTACAAACTTGTAGAGCGTGCTCCTATTCTGAATACTGTAGGCAATTATAACACAATAATAACTACCGTACTTGGATATCGAAACATAGAAAAGTACAGTAAAAAACATAAATCAGTATCATTGTCATTTATTATCATTATTAAGTATTATGCACATAATTGTATGTGCTATAGTGTTATACAATTGGTGGAGCAGTAGGCTTCTTTATATCAGTATCACCACAAACACACAAGTAATTCATTTCACTCAGTGTGATAAACAGTAGCTGTCAATAGGAATTTCACAGCTTCATTATAATCTTACGGGACCACCATGGTGTATGTGGTCTGCTGGCGACTGAAAAGCATGACTGCATTCAAAGATAACTGTAGCCTTTAGGAAACTTCCTTCTTGGTGGGGGGATTGGAGAAGAAAATGGAAAAGCATGCTCTCTGGTAAGAATTACATCCAAGGTGTTGTGGGAAAATGTAGTTGCCTTGAATCTATTATATCTTCCTATACACTGAGTGGCCATATTATTGTAATCTCTGAATGCATAATAATCTGGCCACCCAGTATATTTTTCTAATATAAAGTTAGAAAGAGGATCACATTTTATATACTTTTCCTTCCCTAGGAAATTTGTCTTTTTTCAAGCTCTCTCATAAACTTTGCCTTTTTACCAGTTATTTCAAAGACACCTGTCTAATAAATTACAACCAGCATAATCTCATAGAACTTCCCATTTTTTAGCTATTTTGCTCATCAATAAATTAAAATTAAAACTAGCATATTATTTGTTTTTAAATGCCATATTACCTTCCGTGATTTATTTTCTTCCCACTGTGCAAGAGCAGATGTTTACATGTGGAGAAGAAGGCTGCCACTGGACTGTTAGCTCTTCTTGTTGAGCCTGGAGAATCTCCAAGCTCAGATAAAGGAGCGATGGTGAGCAGGAGGATGGGAAGGAAGGATTCTAGAAGAATGGTGATTGGTCATACCACTGCCTGAGGAGAAGATAAGCAAGTGGATAGTCCTCCTTTGTGTGGAGTGAATGGTGGCGCTGCCTATTCCCCCTCCCCTCACTCTAAAACCCAAGTTGTAGCTGTCTAGAGAAGGGTAGAGAACGACCAGCCTATAGAACCTATAAAGCCCACATCTGGCCCTGTCAAGGCTTTAGTGGTAAGTTAATTAAATGTTTGACCAAATATAGCAGGCCAATTTAAAAAATATATATATTTTATTGATTTTTACAGAGAGGAAGAGAGAGGGACAGAGAGTTAGAAACATCGATGAATGAGAATCACTGATCAGCTGCCTCTTGCACACCCCCTACTGGGGATGTGCCCGCAACCAAGGTACATGCCCTTGACCGGAATCGAACCCGGGACCCTTCAGTCCGCAGGCTGATGCTCTATCCACTGAGCCAAACCGGTTTCGGTGAGCAGGCCAATTTTTAAGTTAATAATTTCGTATGGCCTGCGAATGTTGTTATAAATATCCCAATGGCCCCTGCAGACAAAAGGTTGTCCACCCTGGAACGAAAAGGAACAATGAACCTGAGGAAGACTGGCTTCTAACTCATTTATTAAAGAGTCAGAATTTGCACAATGTCAATGTAGCCCTGAACATGGGTGTAAGAGAGAATGGCTGTTGGGAAGCTCAGAGGCTAAGTGTAGACCCTTGTTCTAGAATTTGCTGCCTTGAATCTAATATATCTTATGTATAACTTTTATCCAGCTCAGTTACCTGTTTTCCAAGCCAAGAAAAGATTAGTAGCAAACTAGAGGCAGGCATTCTGGCGGCATCAGGCAGATTTGAGAACTGACAACTTGATAGTGAAGGAAAGGCCTAAAAATGGAAAGCAGGTACAGAATTGTGTCTGTGTTACCGCATAGTGCAAGAAAAGATGAACTTATAAACCACATTTTTCTAGTAAGATTAAATTAAGACTTGTGGTTTTCATTTGAAACACAGAAAATTTGCCATAAAAATTTACTAAAATAAGCATAGCTTAGAAATTTAAAGTTTTTAGTGCTTAAAGAATTAGTAACCTAAGTTTTATTTCCTTCTTCTGTAGTTTCTGCCATTAAATCTTGCAGAGGCCTGGCTGGTATTGTTCAGTGGTTGAATGTCGACCCATGAACCAGGAGGTCATGTTTTTTATTGCAGTCAGGGCACATGCCCAGGTTGTGGGCTCAATCCCCAGTAGGGAGCATGCAAGAGGCAGTTGATCAATGATTCTCTCTCCTCATTGATGTTTCTATTTCTCTCTTCCTCTCCCTTCCTCTCTCTTTAGGCAATAAGCAATAAAAGCATATTTTTAAAAATCTTTCAGAGATGTCACAAAGAGACCATTGTAGTGAATATCTTTCTTTTATGAGCACTCACAGAATTGCTTTTCTCATTTTCTAGTTACCACCTTACTTCCTCTCTCATTTGCTAGCCTTACCTTGTTTTCCTGCCATTTGTATACATCAATACTTTTTTTGTCTTTTCTTAGTTCTTGTGTTGGTAGTTGAGAACCTAGTTGCTGTGGTTTGAATGTTTGTATCCTCCCAAAATTCATATGTTGAAATCTTAATCCCAAAAGGGCCTTTGAGAGGTGCTTAAGTCATGAGGGTGGGGCCTTCATGAATGCAATTAGTGCCTTATAAAAAAGAGGCTTCAGAGATATCCCTGGCTGCTTTCATCATGTGAGAACACTATTAGAAGGCTGCAACCCTGAAGATGGCCTTCACCCAACTATATTAGCACCATGATCTTGGACTTACATCCTCCAGAATGGTGAAAAAGAAATTTCTGTTGTTTATGTGCTACCCAGCCTGTGGTATTTTGTTATAGTAGCCCAAATGGGCTAAGGCACTAATCAGTTTTCCAAATGGCCAAAAATAGTAAAGGAAATCATTACTGTTCTTTCTTTCACAATTAGTTTTAGGTCTTTTAAATATTTAATTATATATAATAAATAGTTGCCACAAAGGCCAAAAAATAAAACTAAAACAGCAAAATATTCTCAAACATTAACAAATTTTGCGTAGATTAAAATACTTATTGAGAGAAACAATCAATAGACCTGAATTTAAATGTTATAATAATTACTAATAACTTGATAAACTAAGTCTGCTAGAACAGATGAAACTTCATTCTAATACTTAACTATATACAAAAGTATCCCTCCCCAAATTATTATCATATCACTCCACTTTTGTGGCAGACGTTTATACTATAGATTTTTTGTGATTGAAGTTTAAGCTACAGTTAAGATCTCAGTTTATCCAGAAATCATAATTATACAGAAACAAAAGACTAAAAGTTGCAAATATACCCCTAGAAATGACTTACTTGTTATGGAATGAATGTTTGTGTCTGTGACCCTTGGGTTGGAATTGCCTGCAGGAGAAGGGATTGTGATTAATTTATAAGAGTATCACACTTTTATTGATTTGAGTTCCCATTTAAAGTCTGGGAAAAATCTCTTCACTGGTCAGTCAGTCCAGGAAGCTGTCATCAGCTTTCATACTTGGAAGTTTAACCAATATGCCAAAATATCAGAAGAAAGCCATATCAGAGAAAAGAAAGTTTATAAGCACATACTGCAGTTAATTACTGGTTGCTCCCAAGTGACACGCTCAATGACTTCTTCGGTAAGCTCTGTCCAGGGGATTTTCTAATCCTAACTCAAGGTCTCTTACTTCAGTATTATTAATATTTTGGACTGAAGACCTTTTCATATTATGGGGACTCATCTTATGTATCCTAGAACCTGTAGCAACATCCTTTGCCTCTCCCCATAGTTCTCAGCAGTATCCCTTTGTATTGACAAGCAAAAATGTCTTTTGACATTGAGAAATAGTGTGTGTGTGTACAAGAAAATAGTTAATGAAGAAGGTAAATTAACCCCAATTTAGAAACATTGCCCTAATAATAACTCCAATCCATTGAATTAACACACTATTATTGTTCTTGAAACATAACATTCCAGAAATTTCTGCTTTTGATTGATATAGCAAAACCAACGCAGTTCTTTAATCTGTTCAATATGATTGTAACTCCATTACCTATAAAATATCCTGATTGTACCAGACCCAAGGTAACCAGGTAGGTATTTTATTCTCCTTATAAAATGACACACTTTTCATCTCATTTTCTTTTTTTTAACTCAAGTCTTTTGCAACTGATCTTGCACCTAGTTAGGCTTACCCATGTAGAGTAAGCATGCATCCTTGCTAATCCAAATCAGTCCTCAACCATGCTTGTCAACCAAGCATCGTTATTAATACAACCTGATGTCAGTCTCAAAGGTCCTGGTTCAGATGATAATAAATCACAGTCGTTCTTTTATGTCGCTCTGGAAATTAATTTTAACAAAGAAAGTGAGTGGGATAATATTCAGTTTAAAATGGTATTTATGAGAAAGTATATTCACCTCTCTCCTCTCCTACTTTCCCACTCCATTAACCTGAAGAAAAACGCACTTAGGATGTAAAGGTGATCATGAGTAGACCTGGAAGCTTGAACACATTTTAGGGCAGAAGCAGCTAAATACTTTCTGATAGATTAACCCAAAGGGAGCAGGCCAAAGCCTACAACCTGCAGTCGAGAAGGTGGCTCAGGGCTGTTGTCCTTCTTTTTGAGAGTTTTCTGAAGTATTCCCATGCCCCCTCAGCAGTTCTGCCAGGCAGAAATGAGAAGAGAGTAATTAATTGAAAGACTATCCATGGAATAACTAATTGAGTTGCAAGTCTTGCCAAATGAGGAGTGAATGGAAGATTTTAGCCAGCTTTTCCAGTCTCTAAGTCAGAGGATTTATGCCCAAAAAAAACTAAACAATCGTCCAAAGTCTTATCTTCTAATATGAATAGCCAGCCACAGACTCAGACTCATTAAGGAAAATCAATAAGGCAAAAGATAATCAAGTAAACAAACAGAATAAATGGTTTCAAAGAAAACAGAAAATATAAGTGAAAAACTTTATGGCTATTTTAATATCTTCAAAAACATCTGACTAGAAATTGCAAATAATAATCTTAGGCTCTATAGAAAATGAGCACTTAGGGAACAAGCAAGAGTTCTTAGAAATTGAAAAAAATAATTGCACAATTTTAAAAAGTGAAAAGAAATAAAAGATTAAAATAGTCATCTAACTATCACAAAATATAGAGCAAAATGATATAAAAGTTAAATATGGACAACACATATTAGAACTTCTAGAAAGAGTGCACAGAGAAAATAGAAGAATAAAAATGACCAAAGATATAATAGAAGAAAATTATCCAGAGTTTTAAAAAGATACAAGTCTGCAATTTGAAAAAGCCTCCAAAATTATAAATGGGATGAATAAGCAAAAGCCCACCTAAGCTCATCCTAGTGAGATTTCAGAAATTTAAAGACTTGATATCATGGCATTGTAAATGCTATTTATTATTTTCCAGCTTCAATGAGTCACCTGTAGACAGGCTTTAAAGATTAGTTATAGACATGTGACAAAACATATATACATGATTGGGGCTCCTATGTTAATCCACATGGGCATTTACTGCCCAACTCTAGGGGGGCCATTTTCAAAGGAGACAAGAGCATAGCTTCCCTGAATGTTAAAAATATTCTTTATCTAGAGAACACTGGTCATGTATATAGTTCAGATGGGTTTGCTTTCCTCTGTGACTTTAATGCCCAGCCTATGTATGAAGACTGTTTCTTGGTGCTCTTCGACCTGCTATCCTTTGGGCTTTTCCAGCCAGACATGAGCAAAGAACAGAGCCTGGAGATGCTCGAGCTGTACATTGCTGGATGAGCTCTTCAGCTGCCGAGTCTTCCTCCAAGCCATGCCCATGGCTCAGCCACCTCCCTGGTCAACTTCTTCATGACCCTGTGGATCAGCCATGGCATTACTGAACCCCTCAGTGACTATCAGTCTTTTGCTGCAGTGGTGGCCTTGTTAGGTCTGCTGTCTGTCCCCATGGAGGCCATCCTCATCCTCAAGTATTGGACAGTTCTGCCTGTGCTGGCCATTTTCTTTAGCATCTGCTTCTACATGGTCATAACTTGGGCCAGCCAAAGCTTCTGGCTCTTCACAATCTCCCCCAGAACCCTCCTGTCATTTTTGCACACTGACACATGCTGTTCCACCCCTCATCCTGCTGGTGGTCCTGATGAATGTGTCATTTAACATCCTTCCATACTAGCCTTGCGTGTCATTTACCAGGCTCTCAAAAAGCCACCCCTGAGGAGGAGTTTGCTAGAAGTCTTTTAGTTACTGCTTCAATTTCATCAGTTGTTATTGGCCTACTGAGGTTTTGTAATCCTTCCCAATTGAGTTTTAGAAGATTGTATTTTTCTAGGAATTTGTCCATTTCACCAAAAAAATTTAAGAGGAAGGAACACTTCCAAGCTCTTTTTACAAAGCCAGCATTATCCTAATTCCAAAACCAGATACAGACACTACAAAGAAAGATTACAGGCCAATATTTTTGATGAACATAGATGCCAAAATTGTCAACAAAATATTAGCAAATCAAGTCCAACAATATATTAAAAAGATCATACACATGATCACATGGGATTTATTCTGGGGATGTAAAGCTGGTACAATATCCAAAAATCAATAAATGTTATACATGACATAAAAAATTAAAAGATAAAACCACATTATTATATCAATAAGTATAGAAAAAGCATTCATCAAAATGCAGCACACTTTTTTTGGATGAAATATCTCAGAGTAGTGGGAATAGAGAGATCATACCTCAATATAATAAAGGCCATATATGACAAACCTATAGCTAACATAATACTCAATGGAAAAATTTAAAGCATTTCTCTTAAGAACAAGAACAAGATAGGGATGTCTACTTTCACTACTGTTTTCAACATAATATTGGAAGTCCTAGCCATAGCAATCAGACAAGAAGAAATAAAAGGCATCCACTGCTATTGGAAATGCAGACTGGTGCAGCCACTGTGGAGAACAGTATGGAGTTTTCTCAAAAAACTAAAAATAGAACTCCCTTTTGACCCAATGATCTCACCTCTAGGAATATATCCCAAGAAACTAGAAACACCAATCAGAAAGGATATATGCACCCCTATGTTCATAGCAGCACAATTCACTGTAGCTAAGATTTGGAAACGGCCTAAGTGCCCTTCAGCAGATGAATGGATTAAAAAACTGATACATTTACACAATAGGATACTATGCTGCAATAAAAAAGAAGGAATTATTTCCATTTGCAAGAGCATGTGTGGAACTTGAGAGCATTATGTTAAGAGAAATAAGCCAGTCAGAGAAAGATAAATACCACATGATCTCACACATTTGTGGAATATAATGAACAACATAAACTGATGAACAAAAACAGATCCAGGGGCAGAGAAGCATTGATCAGACTGTCAAACCTCAGAGGGAAGGTAGGAAAGGGCGGGGGTTAGGAGGAAAGATCAACCAAAGGACTTGTATTCATGCATATAAACCTAAGCAATGTATACAGACACCAGGGAGGGGGCGTGAGGGCATGATTGAGGGGGTGGGGAAGCAATGGAGGAATAAGGAAGGACATATATGTAATATCTTAATAAAGAAAAAATAATAAAAAGGCATCCAAATTGGAAAGGATGAAGTAAAATGGTCATTATTCACAGATGACATGATATTATACATAAAAAACCCTAAAGACTCCACCAGAAAACTATTAGACTTAATAACTGAATTTGGCAAAACTGCAGGATACAAAATCAACATCTAGAAATCAAAGGCATTCCCAGAAAGAGAAACTAATAAAGCAATCCAATTTACCATTGCAACAACAAAAAAGAGAGCTAGGAATAAAGTTAACCAAGGAGATGAAAGATTTGTACTTGGAAAACTATAGTACATTGAAAAAAGTAATAGAGGAAGATTAAAAAAAAAGGGAATGAACACTATGTTCATGGATTGGAAGAATTAACATCATTAAAATGTCTATACTACCCAAAGAAATCTACAGATTCAACACAATTCCTGTTAAAATACCAATGGCATAATTTATAGAGCTAGAACAAATATCCCCCAAATTTGTATGGAACCATAAAGGACCCTGAATAGCTGTAGCAATCTTAAGAAAGAAGAACTAAGTAGGTGGGGTAACTATAGCTAGTATCAAACTATACTACAAAGTCATTATAACCAGAACAGCCTGGTACTGGCACAATAACAGGCATATAAACCAATGGATCAGAACAGAGACCCCATAAATTGACCCACACCATTATGGGCAATTAACATTTAATAAAGGAGGCAAGAACATAAAATGGAGTAAAGATAGTCTCTTCAACAAATGGTGCTGGATAAACTGGACAGACACATGTTAAAAAAAATGAAACTAAACCATCAACTCACACCACATATAGAAAAAACTCAAAATGGATGAAAGACTTAAATGTAAGGCATGAAACTATAAAAATCTTAGAGGAGAACATAGACAGTGAAACCTCAGAAATCTCATGTAGCAATATGTTTATGGATACATCTCCTAGGGCAAAGGAAACTAAGGAGAAAATAAACAAATAGGGTTAAATCAAAATAAAAAGCTTCTGCACAGCAAAAGAAAACACCATCAAAATAAAAAGGAAACCCACTGAATGGGAGAATATATTTGCCAATGATACATCTGAAAAAGGTTCAATATTCAAAATATATAAAGAACTCATACAATTCAACAAAAGGAAGACATACCATCCAATGAAAAAATGAATAGACATTTCTTCAAAGTGGACACACAAATGGCCAAGAGACATATGAAAAAATACTCAGTTACTAATCATCAGAGAAATGCAAATAAAAACTATAATGAGATATCACCCACAACTGTCAGAATTGCTATCATAAAACAATCAAGTGCTGATGAGGATGTGGAGAAAAGGGAGCACGAGTTCACTGCTATTGGGAATGCAGATTAGTGCAACCATTATGAAAAACAGTATGGTGTTTCCTAAAATATTAAAAATGGAATTTCTGTTTAACCCAGTGATCCCACTTCTGGGAATATATCCTAAAAACCACAAAACACCAATCAGAGAAAATATATTTACTCTTACGTTCATAGCAGCATTATTTACAACTAGAGGCCTGGTGCACAGGATTCATGCACTGGTGGGGGGCGTGGCCTGATCAGCTGAGCAGCTGCTCCCACTGTGGGAGCACACTGACCACCAGGGGGAAGCTCCTACATTGAGTGTCTGCCCCCTGGTGGTCAGTGAATATCATAGTGACTAGTCAACCGGTTGTTATGGTAGTTCTGTTCTTTGGTCGCTGGGCTTTTATTATATGGGATAGCTAAGATTTGGAAACATCCCAAGTGCCTATCAGCAGATGAATGGATAAAAAGGCCATGGACATTTACACTATGGAATCCTATGCAGCTGTAAAAAAGGGGGATTTTTTTTCCCCACTCTTTGGGACAGCATGGATGAACCTGGAAAATATTACGCTAAGTGAAATAAGCCAAACTGAGAAAGACAAATATCACATGTGCTCACTTACTTGTGGAATCTAATTGTCAAAATGAATTTACCAATAAAATAAGTCCCGAAGCTGGGAGGCATGGAGCAGACCACACACCTCGATGTGTGGTCGGGGGGGTGGGGGGGGAAAGACTAGAAGAGATAAACCAAAGAATTTGTACACTTATATGCATAGCCCATGGCGGAGGGTAGAGTCTGGGAAGAGGGGTGGAAAAGAGGGGTGGGGGGAGGAAAATGGGACATATCTGTAATACTATCAACAATAAAAAATATATTTTTGAAAAATCTGTTTATGATTCATCCCTCCACCCCTTTCCTACATCCATTAGTCTTTTCTTTCTATGCTCAATATCTGTGTAAAAATGGGGGTAAGGGAATGGTAAAGGGGGGTGTAGAATAGAAAATGTAAGTTATCTTGTTATATCTTTGAATCTATTTAATATTTGTACATATGATAGGAAAGTGTAGGCTGCCCATGGGCACTTTTCCATAATGCTGTCCGATGCCCTTAAATTTTATTTTAGAAGACCACAGAGCTAACCAGGAGGCTCAGGGCATATGCTGTTTTTATTTTCTATTAGAGATTTAAAGCTCTGACTTCACAACACAGAGACCTTCACGTCAATTGGACGTAAAAATGTTTTAGCAACTCCAGTTGCAAGACATTTCCCTTTATTCTTGCTGCTCTGGCATCAGTGTGAACATTGGATGAGCCTTGTCCGAATTCTGGCTCTTCCCGTATTGACTCAGTTTCCATCTGTTGGAACAGGGTGACCTGCCAAGTAAGAGAGAACAAAATGCAGTGACTCACAGAAATGTTTTCTTTTAAATTTCTAAACAAATTAAGTGCGAAGAGCATTGGTAAGAGTGATCTCAAAAACCTTGTTATCAATCTGTAGAGAGGCCAACCTCTTCCTTCCTCCCTTCCTCACACACCCCCAATCATAATACCCTCACCATAAACATAGATTAGGAAACTTTAAAAGCTATTTTCTGGTTTTAGTATTGGTATTAAAATCATTTTTTAAAAAGAGAAAATGTTATCATTTGCTCATTTCTACCATATATAAAATAATAAGTATGTATAAGAAATAATTTGGAGTCCTCATAATGCTATAGAAAATCTCAACAGTGATGTAAAACTGTCAAGAGCAAACAAAATTTGACCTCATTATAAGAGCAGCTTTTTATCATGTAGGCATGTTTGCGGACCTAGTTTACATTTAGGAAATGCTTCAATTTATTTTATTATTTTATTTTATTTTATTTTTAAGTGTACAATTCTATAATACATCACTTGTATTATATGAATCTGCTTCTGTTTTTCTTTTTTTAAATCTATTTTTTTATAGATTCCACATATAAGTGAGATCATCTAGTATTTGTTTTTCTGCCTGACTTGTTTCTTAACATACTATCCTCTTATTTCACTCCTCTCAAAAGTAAATTAAAGTGCCATTAGGAAGTCATTCTTGGAAAGCCCTAATGACAAGTATATACCACACTTAAATGAAAACACAGAGACGGTGAGAAGGAAGCACTAAGAAATAGAAGGCAGGGTCTGCAAAAGTGAGCTCCTTCCTTTCAGTTCTGTCAAGGACACATGCCCTCTGGGGTTCGATGCTTGGCCTTGGTTCTAGCACCTGCCCCACATGGCCTTACCCCACTGCTCTTCTCTACTTTTCTGCTGCATTCTTCTCTGGAAGCTACTTTCTTTCCTCTGTGTGAATGGCCTCTCCATCGCACTTACACTCACAGGTCTTCCGATTTAAGTCAAGTGAAGATTTCCTAGAGGCTCTTAATCCCAATTCTAGTTTTTCTAAGGAAGCAATTGGATTGGGCCATCTTTGAGAATCCAGGTCTTATTAGTTATGCAAATGAGGGAATGGGAGGTACAAAGAGTGATGTACAAACTCACCTGTGTGTAGTGTGAGGCTAGAGGGTTCGAAGAGGACAGGATGAGGCATAGAGTGGGAAAACAGGCTAAAAATGGCTGCTGTAGGCTAATAATATTTTAAGGAATGACTACACCATAACTTATTTTTCTAACCCCTTATTATTGAATTAGAGGCCCAGTGCATGAAATTAGTGTGGGGTGGAGGTTGGGGGGGTGGAGGGAGGGGTGTCCCTCATCCCAGCCTGCACCCTCTCCAATCTGGGACCCCTTGAGGGATGACTGCCCGTTTAGGCCTGATCCCAGTGGTCAGTCAGACATCCCTCTCACAATCCAGGACTGCTGGCTCCCAACTGCTTGCTTCCCTGCCTTCCTTATTGCCCCTAACCACTCCTGCCTGCCAGCCTAATCACCCCCTAACCACTCTCATGCCACCTGATTGATGTCTAACTGCTCCCCTGATAGCCTGTTTGCCCCCAGCTTCCCTCCTCTGCTTGCCTTTTCACCCCTCACTTCCCTCCCCTGTAGGCCTGATGCCTGCCAACTACCCTCCCCTGCTGGCCATCTTGTGGTTGCCATCTTATGTCCACATGGGGACAGAATCTTTGACCACATCTTGTGTTGGAGTGATGGTCAGTCTGCATATTACTCTTTTATTAGATAGGATAGAGGCCTGGTGCATGGGTGGGGGCCAGCTAGTTTTCCCTGAAGGGTGACCCAGATCAGAGTGGATTTCCCTTGGGGTATAGGGCGGCCTGGGCAAGGGGCCTGTGGTGGTTTGCAGGACAGCCAAGCCCCCTGATGATCCAGGTGGAGGTCCTGGTATTTGGAATTTATTTAGCTTCTACAATTGAAACTTTGTAGCCTGGAACAGAGCCAAGCCTCCTGATCGCTTCATGGTGGCAGCCATTTCTATTGGAATTTGTTTACCTTCTATAATTGAAACTTAGTAGACTGGAATGAAGGCCTGAGCCAGCAGGGCTGCAGAAGCTTGGCTTCCTCCATCACCGGGGGAAACCCTAGCCTCCTGCTGTTCCAGCTCAGTGGCTGCTGGCATTTCTGTTGGAATTTAATTACCTTCTATTATTGAAACTTTGTACCTTGAATGGAGGCCTGGGTTGGCCAGGGTGTGAGTGGAGGCTTGGGAGGCCTGGGTTGGCCTGGGTTGGCCAGGGAAGCTTGGCTTCCTCCATTGCCAGGGAAACCCAAGCCTCCTTCTTGCTCTCTGTGGCCGCAGCCATCTTGGTTGGGTTTAATTTGCATACTTTCTCTGATTGGCTGGTGGGTGTGGTTGGTGGGCATGGCTTGTGGGTATAGTGGAGTGATGGTTAATTTGAATATTACTCTTTTGTTATATAGGATATTCTTTTCTCTCATTTTCTCCTATTAAAAGCAAACTATGATAAAATTGTTGGAACTAAGTGCCATTTTTCCCCTCTTAAGATAAATTCCTAAAAAATGGAATTGTTGCTGCAAAGAATTATTACATTTTAGAACTTTTAATGTATATTGAAATAATCTCCCAGAAAGTTTTTACCAATTTATGCTATCTCCAGCTACTTAAAAGTACTAATTTTTCTGCATTTCCACCTGGGTATATTCATTTCCTTATTAGATACTAATATAGTAAACAGTTCATTGCTTTCATTTACGTCTTTAATTCCAAATAAGGTTGAGTCCTTTTTTTTATAAGCATATTAACCATTGTGTTTCTTCAGGTGTTTTATTTAATCTCTTACTATTTTAGTGTTAATCTCTAGCTTACTAATTTTAAAGACTCAGTTATAAAAGATAACAATTCTTTGTCACATATGTCCCAAATATATTCCCTATGAAGTAGCATTTTTTAATCCATGATTACAATATACCACTACCTCCAAATTTGGGCAGAAGGAAATTTTTCTTTACACAGTTATTTAATTTCTTTTTTAAAATGTGGAATGTGATTATCTTTTGTTCTACTTTCTGCCTTTAGGGAATAGATTAGCTGTTGCCCAAATACAACAGAAGTGAAATCCAGGGATATTATTATTAAAGCTGCAATTTTATGCACAGGAATGTCATTGATTTCTTGACAGATTTGGTCACATAAATCCCAGATATAGTTAATCTATGCTCATTTTTTAGTTGTTAGCAATAGAAGAAGGGAAGAAAAACAGTGTCTGGTATTGCAGTACCAATTGTTAGCATATTGTCTGTTTCTAAATCACTCTTCGATTTTCCAATGATATTCAAAGGTCAAGATTTTATTGAGTGTGGGATGGAATTAACTTCTGCGTGTTTTAGATAAAAATTGGCTTAGAAGTTAAAGTGTAGTGGGAAGTATCAGTTCTTTTTCTGAGAGGTATTTGACTGAAAGGCTGCCAATTTATGTGCTATGAAGGTTTTAAGGTAAGAAAATTAAATTATTTTTATGTTTTGTTTTAAGGAATAAATATCCATCTCTATGGTTTCTAGCCCTGCTTGAGATGCCATCACACATGTCTTTCTAAGCTTCATTTTCATCACCACCTGACAAATGTTTCATTTTTCATTGTCCTGGTGAGTAAAACTTGATTTTGCACACTTATTCAGCATAAACAGGGTAGGGAAGTATTATGTGGATGTGGTAGTTTAATTCAAATTGTTATTAAACATTTATTAAGGAGAAAACTTTCTAGATGTGTGCTGTCCGGTTTATTACTGCTGATGTCTTTTAACCAGAAGGCGTCTCTAACACCTCAAACACAACATGACCAAATTCTAACAGTCACACCATAACAGGTGCCCCAAATAAGCTCTCTCATTTTTAAAGTCAGCAGAGTCTGTGACTTACTCCCAGCCAATAAAATATAGCAAAGGCAAGGATATTTCACTTCCTTGATTAGGTTATATGGCAAAGGTGATGGAATATCACTGCCTTTCTTAACTTACTAGAGGCCTGGTGCACGAAACTCATGCATGGAGGGGGTGTCCCTTAGCCTGTCCTGTGCCCCCTTGCAATCTGGGACCCCTCAGGTAGGGTCCCTAGGCCTGGCCTGCAATCAGGGGCTTTCCTTCCCCAAGCTGGCACCACTCCCTTGCCCTCCCCCTACTGCCACTGCTTGTCATTTGTGTGGCACTGCACCCTCTCCCCTGCCACTGGTCACCTCTCTCTGCGGGCAACAAGCATGGGGTGTAAATGCTTGGCTCGCTTGGGCCTCCTCTGTGGGCTGAGCCCTGACCAGCCCCCCACACCCGTCACAGTGTTGCTAGCCAGTGGCCTGGGCCTCCCTCTGTGGGGCCATGATCAATCGCATTGTACCTGCCTTGGCTAGCCCGGCACCAGTGTGTGTCATAGCATGGTCATCTGGAAGGTCATCCAGACAGTCGTTCTGCTGTTTGGTCATTTGGTCTACTTGCATATTATGCTTTTATTATTACAGATGCTGTGCAAGGCTGCAGCTAGAATTCTCCCATTGGCCTTGAAGACACAAATGGCTCTAACGTGAACTCCCAATGGAGAAGGCCACATAGCAAGGAACTCCCTTAACACCTGAAGGCAGCATCCAGCCAACAATCAGTAGTAGATAGGACTATCTGTCATTCAGCCACAAGAAATAAATTCTGCCAGAAACCTAAAAAAGCTTAGAAAGTGGATCTCCCCAGTCAGGCCTCCTGATGAGAGTGCAGCCCAGTTGACTCCTTGATTGCAGTCATGTGATCCTGAGAAGAGTTTCCAGCTAAGCTATTCCCGGACTTCTGATCCACAGAGACTGTGAGATAATAAAACATTTTAAACTGTTAAGTTTTTAGAAATTTGGTACATATAAACAAATAATCATGTAAAATGAATATATATACTGAAAGTCTTATTCTCTCACTCAACCCTCATCTTTTACTAGAAGCTCAGTTCATGGATTCCAGCACAGGTGGGGTCCCTCAGCCTGGCCTGTGGGGACTGGGTCAAAACTGGCTTGTGAGAGGGCAGTCCTCAGGTGATGCACCCTAGAATCGGGCTCCTTCCTCTCTGGTTCCAAGTGTGTTACCTGAGAACTGTAGCTGCCACATCACCACAGCTTGGCAGCTCCTGTGTTGAGTGTCTGCCCCCTGGTGGTCATTGAGCATCATAGCTGCCGGTCAGATGGTCATATGTTCTGACAGTCACTTAGGCTTTTATATAAGAGTATATAGATTTTAATTAGTACAACTATTTTTAAGTGAAATTTATCTTTGATTCTCAAAGTCAAGCAACTACCATATCCTGCTGATTTTATATTTAAAACATCTCATGTGTGATTCTACTCTTCTATTTCCTCTTCCATTTTTCTGATTTATATCCTCCTTTCTTCCTACCTAGAGGCTGAAAATCTTCTCCTTCCCTGGGGCTTCACGGGGTCTTTATCCTGCCCAATGCTAGCATATCACTCTCCCCAAAGCTGTGCTTTCCCAAACACCTTCTACAGACATCAGGCCCATGAAGTGTCCACTAGAGTACGAGCTCTCAGAGGGGAAGGAAGGTGTCTATTTCGTGCACCCCGTTGCCTAGTGTTTAGTAAATATGTAGCTCAGAAATAATAAGCACACCGATCAGAATCTTTCTAGCAGAAAGTTGAGAGTAGCACAAATATAAAAACTTGGTAATTTTTGCTTCAGGTTATAAGAGGAAGTATGGTAAATTATTTTTCTACTATGAGAGTTTTCAGAGCCCACCAGAGACTCAAAATAGAGAGAGGATATAAATAGAATGACCACACATCCCACTTTTACTTGTTTTCACTCAAAATCATCTTTTTTGAACTAGCTGGTGTGGCTCAGTGGTTGAGCGTTGACCTATGACCCACGAGGTCATGGTTCTGGTTCCCGGTTAGGACATGTGCTCAGGTTGTGGGCTGGATCCCCAGTGGGGATATGCAGGAGGCAGCTGATCAGTGATTCTCAGTCATCATTGATGTTTCTGTCTCTTTCTTCCTCTATTTTCCTCTCTGAAATAAATAAAAATATTTTTAAAATCATCTTGCTTGAGATAATAATTTTTAGTTGGTGGCTAGTGCATGAGAATGCTAGATCACATAATTAGGTAGATGTTCTAACTTGAGCCTCTACCACAGGTGCCCCTTTTAAACATAAGTGAATTGGGAAGAAATTCAGAGACTTGTGAAATGAAATATTCTTGATTTTTTGTTGTTGTTGTTAAACCTTTGCAGTTGGCCAAGACCTTTCACCCTGATTGTAAATCTCAAAGGGAATTCAATCACATGTGCTTCTGATTAGTTTGCACTTGAATTACCCAAAAGTTTTATAAGCACCATTTGAAATATACAAACTTTAGTAAAATAAAGCTTTTTTTTAGTTAAAATATTTATTTATTTATTTATTTATTTATTTATTTGCTGGTGGTGTTGGGGAGAGGGAGTTAGGAGCATAGTAAAGAAAAGTAATGACAACTTTTAAAAATTAAAAGCTAACCTACTGACATCTTGGGGACCATACTTGTAGTATTACCTTCCAGAAATATAATATTTCTGTTTCTACAAAAATTGTGAGGACGCTTTTTCCCCAGGAAACATCTCAGGCATTATGATTAGTTTCCATAGATTACTCTTCATCATTTAAACATCTTTTTTCTCAGGGTACCAATGGATAAACAATTGATTATGCAATATTCTAAAGTCGCCCAATGTGTATAAAGCTAATAAAAAGGCATATTGTAGCCGAAACCAGTTTCGCTCAGGGGATAGAGTATCAGCTTGCGGACTGAAGGGTCCCAGGTTTCATTCTGGTGAAGGGCATGTATCTTGGTTGCGGGCACATCCCCAATGTGCAGGAGGCAGCTGATTGATGTTTCTAACTCTCTATCTCTCTCCCTTCCTTTCTGAAAAAAAAATCAATAAAATATAGTTTTTGTTTTTTAAAAAAAAAGCATATTGTAGCCCTAGCCAGTTTTGCTCAGTGGTTAGAGTGTTATCCTGAAGTCTGAAAGGTCGCAGGTTCTATTCCATTCGAGGGCACATACCGTGGTTGTGGGCTCTGTCCCTGGCCCTGGTCAGGGCAACCAGTCGATGTTGCCTCTCTCGCAGCAATGTTTCTCTCTCTCAGTCTCAACCATTCCTTCGATTCTCTCTAAAATATAAATAGAAAAAATATCCTCAGTTGAGGATGAACAACAAAAAAGACATACCGTGGTAAAACAAACAAACAGGGAGAAATGGAAGAAGACTGGCAAAAAGAGCGTACTGTGAGTTAGAATCAGAATCATGAACAAATGTTCCTAACATGGCAAATTCATAAAATAATCAAATTAAAGTCTTAAAACATGAAATCTGTGCTGTTCATATCAGTACTGAGCGTGGCACAGTATAATCACCTTTTAAAATTACTCTCGCCCTGGCAGGGGTGGCTCAGTGGGTTGTGCATCCTCCTTCGCACAGACAAGCTGCCGGTTTGATTGCAGTCCGTGCACAGGCCTGGATGCAGGCCCAGTCCCCGGCAGGGGCCTGCAGGAGGCGGCCTGGGATGTCCGCTCTCACAAAGATGTTTCTCTCTCTCTCCCTCTCCCTTCCTCTCTCTTAAAAAAAAATCAATAAAAAATAATTTTAAAAGGGGAAAAAATAATCTTTCCTTTAAAGAAGGAGAAAAAATTAAATATAACTTGTGTCCACATATTTTTATAAGTATAGTATTTTTATTATGTTAGGTTACAAAATGTCTTGTTTTCTCTCCAGATTAGAGTAGAAATTATTTTAATTGCTTGGTTATCCATCATTGAATATTAATGTAACCTTTCCCCCATAAATGAGTCATGAGAATGTCCAAAAGTAAAGAGAGCAAGGAAGTATAAAGCACAACAGAGATCATCAAGTTTATCACTCTGTCTACAGCAAGCAAACTCAAAGGCTTTCACAGGCCAAATCAACAAGGTTTAGGTTTCTGTGGGCCGCAAAAAATACAGCTTCCATTTTCATAGAAACGCAGGTTTATTTTGATAGAGACATGCTGAATACAAAGGGCTGAAAAAAATGAGTCATTATTAGTATAAAATAATAGAACATTTTAATAAAAATTAATCTTTTTTCTTAAACATTAACTTACCAGACACTGAATAATTGCACAAATTAATAAGTGTAATGCAGATAAACCTATTTTTCTTGTTCTCTAAAAGCAAAATATTTCCTGTTGCGCACACCAAATAAGTCAATACAAGACTAATGATGGGTCAGTACAATGGTAAAATATTCACTGCTGGTGTTAGTGGAGAGAAATGGTGTGCCTGCGTGTAAGGCATGTAAGGAAAATGAATGCAACATGATTATAGTAATCAGTCATTAGCAAACATTGTAGTTTTATATAACATGAAGTTATATAATTTTATATAACTTTATATAATAAATGTTAATTTATTTATTATATAATAAATTAAATATATTAATTATATAATAAATTTACATAAAATTAAGTTATGAAATTTTTATTAAAACATTTCTGACATACTGTTATATTGGCTGGGCTGCAAAAATATGTGTTGTGGGCTGCATGCAGACTACAAGCTGCGAGTTTGACATGCTTGGTCTAAAGAAATGAAAGCTCCTTTATCAAATTTTGATATGTGTGAAGTAATATCATCTACTGACTATATTTGAAATTTAATGACTCTATCCTATCTAATATAGAGGTAATATGCAAATTGACCATTATTCCAACACACAAGATGGCTGCCCTCATGTGGTCAAAGATGGCCACCACAAGATGGCCAGCCGGGGAGGGCAGTTAGGGGTGACTAAGCCTGCAGGAGAGGGCAGTTGGGGGGGGCAGGCCAGCAAGGGTGGGCAGTTAGGGGTGACTGGGCTGGCAAGAAAGGGCAGTTAGGAGTGACCAGGTTGGCAAGGGAGGGCAGTTAAGGGAAATTGGGCTAGCAGGGGAGCAGTTAGGTGTTGATCAGGCTGGCAGGGGAGTGATTAGGGGGTGATCAGGCTGGCAGGTAGAAGCAGTTAGGGGCAATCAGGCAGACAGTCAGATGAACGGTTGGGAGGCAGCAGTCCTGGATTGTGAAAGGGATGTCCAATGCAGGCTGGGATGAGGGACACCACACCCCATGCACTAATTTCATGCACTATGCCTCTAGTATAAAAATAAACATTTGTAGAATTGTTACATTTTAAGAAGCCTTGCAAGTATAGTACACCATATAGAAATGCAGTCAGACTAAAATTTTGTGCTACAAAAACTCCCTTTGTCCAAATTTTTGGCTAAAGTTTGGTGTCTCCGAGGTACTTGGTATGCCAATGTGCCTAGAGCTCAAGAAGCGGTCTCTACCCATTGGCTTTGTTAGTTAAGGGACATATCAGGTTCAGATTCACTCCTTGGATATTGGGTCTAAGGATAATAGCAGATTTCATGTATAATGACTTAAACTTTAAATTGTGAAATGAAACTGTCTTATGAAACATTATTTCTTAACTTTCTGAAATTTGATGTCAAGATACATCCAAAATTGGAGCTACGTTTCTCAATGCATAGCTCTCTGTCCTTCCTTTGAGCCACCACTGACTGTTTTCAGCACCTCTTAATCTGGCATGGGGGGCCTCACCAACAAGCATGGTAAAATTAACTTGCGATAAAAGTCATGCCTTTCACATTCTATGAACAGCCAGGATTTTATAGAACTTACTTGATTCCTTTGGGAAACATGTTTATTTTTGGGCTTCTGAGCAGATGCATTTCTGCAGTTGAATAGCTGCTTGCCAAAAAGTGTCTGAAATCTAGCTTTTTGAAAAGCCAAAATAGTGGTTAAAAACTGTTGACCCTCTATTAGTATTCCTATAGCGGAGCATTGCCTTGGGTGGGAGGGAGGAATACGATTTTAGGTGTCATCGAGGTCTACATTTCTCTTAATCAACTACCTCAGATTCATTCATTAGTTCATGCAATTTCTTGTGGTTTATTTTGGGACTAGCTATTCATAGCTATGCGACTTGTAGTCATAAATATAGTTCTCAAGGCTACTTCTCTACCTCCACTAACATCTCTTCTTAATCTCTGATGCTCACATGTTTTTTATGGGGTGGGGTGGGAGATGACACTTCCCATGTCATATTATAAACGTGCTTTAAAATAAAACCCTTTTAGGAGAGGACATTCAGGAGTTTAAATGTTCACTAAGGTAGAAATACGGATCCATATCGGAGCCTATTCAAGGGAGCAAATTGTGAGAGCCAACACTAGCTACTCCCGAAGGTGTGAGGAGAGACCCCGCTCAGGGAAAGGACAGCCATAGAAAACAGGGTGTGGAACGCCGCTGCTTCCTCGAGAACTGGCTTGTCTAGTCTTATGCCCTCTACATGCAGAAAAGTAGTATATTCCTTCCACAACTTTAGACTTAATCATTTATTTACCCCCAAATGTAGGAGATTACCCACAAGTGGTGAGGGGTCAAATATCCTTTTGGTTTACAAATGTTGGAATTCATTTCATTAAGAAGAAAAAAAAAAAGGGGCAATCAGTCTCTAAATATTTAAGTTTAGCACTGAATTACATACTATAAGGAAGGTAAAATGGTAAGGTAACAGGCAGTTTTAAATAACACAGGAGGAAAGGAAAAACTAACCTTGTAAATAAATTGCCATCCTAATGAACTTAGACCAAAAGAAGATATTTCTGCATCAAATTTAAAATAAATGTACTCCTTATCAAAATTATTTTTCATCACATTTACCTTTATTGACTCAAAGTTGGCTATTGTTTAGTTAGAAAAAGATGATAGTTGTAAATGCTGATTTCTCATGTACAATAATAATATCACAGGCAGAAGAGCAAATGGTTTCTGTTCGTTTTATGACCCTATTAGGAGATGTTTTAACTGTGTTTCTTAGCATTTTGAACAAATATTTGTACTCCCTACTGAAAATAGCTTAATAGGAAGTCCCAGAGGAATCCTGCCTGCCTCATAAAGTCGTGCTGAAAGTTCTGAGTTTCTGGCCTCCTTCTTTCAAATGTACATTGGATATATATTCTTACTCCAAACTCAAAATTTAGATACTCTGGTTTCTCTTCGGATCATATAAATCTTTCGCCTTTTACAAGCTCAAGCTTCAGAGAAATAATGCATTTGTCTCCCTCAATAATGAACTTTTTCCCACGTCTTGCAACAGGGAGTAATTTGCTACACCAAAATAATTTATGAGCATAATTTTTAAGTGCTTATAAATTGATAATTGGCAAAATAAAATTAATTACTCACCCTCTGATTCCTAAGGCACTCAACACATTTTCCCTTTTCATGTGCAAACACATGTAAACACTCAACTCTATCCACCTCAAGTCCCAAGCTCAGTCAACTAAGTAACCTTCAGCAAGTTGCTCACTGTGAGGACTCCACTTCCTGGTCCGTAAAATGGGTTCATAGCGGCCAGCACCAGATGCAACTGCCGTGGGGAGTAAGTGAAAGAGTGAACCCAGAGTGTGCAGCACATCCCTGCAAGCAGAATGCTCCCTATCACTGTTAGCCATTCCCTCTCCATTAGTAATTCATCCCTTTCCTGGATTTTGTTAACTGCATCATATTTTTCTAAAATGGACACTTTCTGTTTTTACTTAAATAAAACATAAATCTTGTGTAAGAATCATAATATAAATGACAATTTGTGACTAAGAACAGGCTATACTGAGGCACTTCCTGGTGAATGTAGGGTGTGTAGGTAGCCAGTCTAAATAATTTAGCATCTCATGTGGACATTAAGATTAATTTTTAAATTTTCAGAAATAGAACTGGTCATATACATATACATATACATATACATATACATATACATATACATATATACATATACAGTGTAATAGCAAAATTGACTCTTGAAATCTTTGAATAAATGCATGTCTGGTGCTCACAATGGGAACAACTTGTTTTTATATTTTAATAATTTATTGAGTTAAGTAAATATGAACTCTATGAAAAAGTGTGTTTAATATGTTTTTTTTAAAAACCTCAAAGATCTAGTTCAAACATGTCATTTGCATTAAATTCTAGAAGAGCAAACCAAACATGATTGAAGGAATAGGGATCATCATTTTAAAATCTCTTCCAATAGGCCATCTTCCAATCTGTTAGCATGGTGTATATATTACATACCTTTTTATTTTATGCTCTCTTTCATTTCTATCAAAATAATTTTATATAGATCTCTTATTGGATTTATCCATTGGGTGCTTTGCTCTTATATTTTCAGTTATTTATTTTATATTTATTTTCTAAATGTTTGTTGCAAGTATGTAAAAATGAAGTTATTTTTATATTGATTTTTGTATTAATTTTTAACCATTGTTAAAAGTTTTTTTTAAAAAAAAGAATGAATGCATGATGAATATTAATTTCCCTCATTTATTGAGACAATTATATGGTTAATCTGTTAAAGTGGTGAAGCAAGTGAACTGATATTCTGTTGTAAATCAACTTCGCATGGTTGGGATACACCAATTTGGTCCTGAGGCCTTTCTGTAACTGCAGGATTCATTTGGTTAATATTTGGTTTAATATTTTTGTGTGTAAGTTAATGAGTGAGTTAGCCTATCATTTTTTTCCCAATCTGTCCTAGGGTATTGACATCAAGTTAGAGAGTTAAATAATATTTTTAGTTTTATATTCTTTGGAAGAATTTACACCATATTGCTAATATTCGCTCCTTCAATGTTTGGCTAGAATTCAGTGTTGAAGCCATATTTGTTTGGTGTTTTCATTTTAGAAAGAGTTTTGCAAGATGATTCAATTTCTTTAACTCTCCCCCAAAATTTCAGGTTCTCCATTACTTTTTCAATTCGTTTTAAGAAATATTGTCTAAATAACTTGTCATTTTATGCAAATTATCATTTATTGGAATAAAGTTGTTTCTAACATCTTATCTTTTCAATATCTGCAACAAGATAGCTATATCTCCCTTTTTCATTCCTAAAGTTGACTAGTTGTGTTTTTGCTCTTGTTTATCAGTCTTGTCAGAGGTTGATCAATTTTAATAATCTTAACAAAGAATCATAATTTAGCTATTTTGATTCTTTCTCTTACATATCTTTATTTAAAAAAATAATTTATACTGTTTTCTGTTTTTACTTTACTTGTTTTTAGATGGTTGCTTAGCATTCATTCTGAACTTTTGTTCTTTTCTAACATTATAGAATTGAGACTTCAGTACTCATTTAGTTTTGTCTAATAAGTTTTGATGTAGTACTTCCATTATCATTACCATTTAGATATATTTATTTTTATGACTTTATCTTTTATCCTTAGACTATTTATAGATCTTTTTGTTCCAAGCAGATTGCTTTTTCTAGATATCTTTTTGTTTTGATATTCAGCAAAATTTCATTAGAGACAGAGAACATGACCTGCATGTCTCGGTTCCTTGAATGTTGCTGAGACTACTTTTGTATAAGAATATGGCCAATTTCACAATAAGTTTTGCATCTATTCCAAAGCTTTTATAATTTGTAGTAGATGGGTGTAGTGTTCTAGATATTTCATCAATTAACTTTTGTTAATTATATTTTTCAAATCATTAATGTTACATTTTTACCAGCTGTTCTTTTAGTTCTGAGAGGACTATATTAAACATCATCATTATTATTATATATTTTTTCTGTTTTTCTCTCAACGTTTAATTACCATATTTTGAGGCTACTTTACCACCTTTCTTTTTCTTAAATTTTGATTAGTTTGTATTATTGTTGTAATTTTTAAAAATCATTTTACTTATAAATTTTCTGAATCATTATGTTTCAAATGTCATTTTTATAAACAGCTCTGGGCTTCTTGTTTTTTGTTTATTTCACCTTGGGAGCCTAGAGTATTTTAAATCAGACCATCAAACCTCAGAGGGAAGATAGGGGAGAGTGGGGGTAAAAGAGAAATCAAACAAAGGACTTGTATGCACACATATAAATAAGCCTAACCAATAGACACATACACCAGGGATGGGGGGGGGGGGTGAGGGCATGAGTGGGGGTGGAGTGGGGGAGGGGGTTGGGGATAAGAACACATAAATAATTCCTTAACTAATAAAGAAAAAATTAAAAAAGAAAAGACAACAATCCAAAATCTATGGAACACAGTGAAAGCAATCCTGAGTAAGAATTTTATAGCACTACAAGCCAACCACAAAAAAATTTTAAAAAATTAAAAAATGTAGTAAGTTATCTAACCCTATGATTTAAAGAATTAAAAAGAGAGCAATAAAAAAGCCCAGAGTAAGTATAAGGACAAAATAATAAAGATCAGAGTGGAATAAATGGCATAGAGACAAAAAATAAATAAAAATACAAAAGATCAATAAAACCAAGAGATGGTTCTTTGGAAGGATCAACAAGATGGATGAACCTCTAGCAGATTCACCAAGAAACAAATAAAGAGAACCCAAATAAATAAAACCAGAAATTAAAGAAGTGAAGTCACAACTGGCCCTACAGAAATACAACGGATCATAAAAAAATACTATGAATAACTCTATTCCATAAAAAACTGGACTACCTTGATAAAATGGACATATTTCTAGAAAAACATAATCTTCCAAAACTTAATCAGGAAGAATCAGAAAACCTGAACAGGCCAATAACTACTGATGAAGTTAAGCAGCAATAAAAAATAAAAAATAAAATAAAACCCTCCCAGCAAACAAAAGTGCTGGGCTTGATGGCTTCACAGTGGAGTGTAAGCAAACATTCAAAGAAGAACTAACTAACGTCCATCCTCCTCAAACTAATGCAAAAAATTCAAGAGGAAGGAACCTTCCCAGCTCTTTTTACAAAGCCAGCATTACCTTAATTCCAAAACCAGATATAGACACTAAAAAGAACAGAAATCACAGGCCAATATTCTTGATGAACACAGGAGCTAAAATCCTGAACAAAACACTAGCAACTCACATCCAGAAATTTATTTAAAAGATCATGCACCAGTATCAAAAGGGATTTAATTCAGGAATTCAAGGCTGGTACAATATTCACAAATCAATAAATGTGGTACATTACATAAACAAATTGAAAGATAAAACCCACATGATCATATCAATAGATTCTGAAAAAACATTCAACAAAATCCAGCATCATTTTTTGATAAAAACTCTCAGGAAAGAGGGAATAGAGGGATCATACCTCAACATAATAAAGGCCATATATGACAAACCTGCAGCCAACATCATACTCAATGGGCAAAAACAAAAAACATTTACCCTAAGAACAGGAATAAGAGAGGGATGCTCACTTTCACCACACCTGTTCAACATAGTATTGGAAGTTCTAGCCATAGTAATCAGATAAGAAGAAGATATATAAGGCATCCAAATTGGAAAGGAGGAAGTAAAATTGTACTTATTTGCTGATGATATGATATTGTACATAGAAAAACCTAAAGACTCCATGAAAAAGTTACTAGATTTAATAAATGAATTTGGCAACCTAGCAGGATACAAAATTAACACCCCGAAATCTATGGCTTTTTTATATACCATTAATGAACTCTTAGAAAGAGAAACTAAAAAAATTATCATTACAACAACAACAAATATTAAGGAATTTGAGAATAAACCTAACCAAGCAAGGTAAAAAACCTATACTCAGAAAATTGCAGGACATTGAAAAAATAGAGGAAGCTATACACAACTAGAAGAATATGCCGTGTTCATGAATTGGTAGAATCAACATCATTAAAATGTCCATACTACCAAAATCAATCTATAGATTCAACTCTGTCAATATTAAAATTCTAACATCCTGTTTCACAGATCTACAACAAACACTCCAAAAATTTACATGGAATCAAAGAAGACCTCAAATAGCCACAGCAATCTTGAGAAAGAAGAACAAAGTTGGAGGGCTCATAATATCAGATATCAAGCTATACAACAAAGCCACTCTGCTCAAAACAGCATGGTACTGGCATGAGAACAGGAATATAGTTCAATGGAATAGAACAGAGAACCCAGAAATCAACCAAAGCCATTACACTCAATTAATATTTCACAAAGGAGGCAAGAGCATTCATTAAAGCAGAGACAGTCTCTTCTATAAATGGTGTTGGGAAAATTGTACAGATACATGCAAAAACTAAAACTAGACCACCAACTTACATCATAAAAAAACAAACAAACAAACCTCAAAATAGACAAAAGACTTAAATGTAAGACGTGAAACCATAAAGTCATAGAAGAAGCCATAGGCACCAAAATCTCAGACATTTCTCGTAACAATGTTTACTGATATATCTCCTAGGACAATGGAAACTAAGGAGAAAAAAAATGACTACATCTGTGTTTCCCAAAGTGTGGTACATGTACCCCCAGGAGTATGGGAAGAGTTTGGTGGGGGTACATAGATCTAAAGCACCAAACAGACTGTCAAACCTACGCGTTGCACCGGAGTTTGGTGGGGATATGCATTGCACCGTGCTTAGCTGCACCTAATTCTATGTTCTCATGAGTCAAGTCAATTTCATCCTTCTCATTGATCCAAATAAATGTTATTTATACTACAACTTTTATTTATATTTTATTATGAATAATTTTATGTTTCATTTATTATTATTTTGTGTATGCACCAAAAAAATACGTATATTTTGATTGTTATTAAAATACATCCATTTTTTTGACGAGGGGTACTCAGTGTTACAAAAATTATAGAAGGGGTACACATATGTCAAAAGTTTGGGAAACACTGGACTACATGAAAATAAAAAGCTTCTGTACAGAAAAAAAAAATCAACAAAGTAACCAGAAAGCCCACTACATGGGAGAACATATCTGCCAATGATGATAATGGGTTAATCTCCAAAATATATAGGGGACTCATACAACTTAACAAAAGGAAGACAAACAATACAATTAAAAAATGGGCAAAGGACCTAAATAGACACTTCTCCAAAGTGGACATACTGATGGCCAAGAGACATAGGAAAAAATACTCAAAATCACTAATCATCCTAGAGATGCAAATCAAAATGACAATGAGATATGACCTTACACATGTCAGAATAGCTATCATCAATAAATCAATAAGCTGTAAGTGTTGGCAAGGTTGTGGAATAAAGGAAACCCTAGTGCACTGCTGGTGGGAATGCAGACTGGTGTAGCCACTGTGGAAAACAGTATGGAGTTTCCTCAAAAAATTAAAAATGGAACTCTCATTTGATCCCACTTCTAGGAACATATCCTATGAAACCTGACACATTCATCAGAAATAATATATGCACCCCTATGCTCACAGCACCACAATTTACAATACCTAAGGTTTAGAAACAGCCTAAGTGCCCATGAGCAGATGAGTGTATAAAAAAAATACTGTACATTTACACAATGAAATACTATGGGGCAATAAAAAAGAAAGAATTCTTATCATTTGCAACAGGATGGATGGACCTGGGGAATATTATGCTGAGCCAAATAAGCCAGTCAGAGAAAGATAAGTATCACATGATCTCACTCATATGTGGAATCTAATGAACAACATAGATCTAAAGCACCAGACTGTCAAACCTCAGAGGGAAAGCAGGGGAGGGTGGACAGGTGAGAAGAGATCAACCAATCTATGCATAACCCATGGACACAAACAATGGGGGTTGAAGGCCTGGGGTTGGGGCGGGGGCAGCTTGGGAGAGGCCTTACACATCTCCTGCTGTTTGTTTCTTAGCTGCCATTTTAAATTTATGCTGTCTCCTCTACCTGGAATTCCCTCTATTCCTGCCCACCCCTACCTCTATCTTTACAAGATTGTTTTTACAAGATCAGCTCACTTATCACTTCCCTAAGACTTTCCCTGATATGCTCCCTACCCTCCAAGAGTTCCTCCTTTGTCTCCATAATAACTGCACACAGCTATCATTGCTTTTATCGCTATATTAAAAAATTTCTGTTTATGTAATTCCTTCCCAACAGACTATACAATTGAGGACAAGAACTGTGCCTATTTTTTTTTTAATTTATTAAGGTATTATATGTGTACATAGCTTACCATTGCCTCCCCGCTCCACCTCCCATTCATGCCCTCCCTCCCCAGAGTTCTGTGTTCGTTGGTTGTACTTATATGCATGCATACCAACCAGTCCTTCGGTTGATCTCTTATCTCCCCCAGGTCTCCTTCCCCTCCCCGCTGTCATTTGGCAGTCTGCTTGTTTTATGGTGACTATCTCAGGACCACACGAATAGAATCCGCTCCTCCTCTGGTTCACCCTCCCCACCCCCGGGTCCCACTGCTACCCCGGGGCACACGGCTCACTGGGGCACACGGCTCATGTGCCTCTTTTTATTCATATCACTGGCACCCACACAAAGAAAACATGGAATTTACATATATATGTACCTATTACACACATATACAGGGATGGGCAAAAGTAGGTTTATAGATGTGAGTACATGAAACAAATGGTTAATAAAACTACTTTAATAATTATAATCTGCATGTGTTTTTTTCAATACTAACAACTATAAACCTACTTTTGCCCACCCCTGTATAATATAAATTATACATTTATATGTATAAATGTATATTTATATTACATATGTATATTTGTATATATATATATATATATATATATATATATATATATATACTATGTAAAGCTAGTCTTTTTTGCCATTTCCATAAAACAGAAATCTTCAGCTTTATAATTTATTAAAATCATTGCCTTCTAAGATTCAGAAAATATTTGGAAAACTTTTTTGAGCCATGAAGTTAATTCTTGTGAGGAAAGCCAGGTTGAGAGCAGTGCCAATCCCACATTTTCTAGGACTTGATTGAAAGACTAAATAAAGATATACGTATAAAGCCAGTTGTGATTATTGGGCCACGTATGTATTCATGTCAAAGTATCCAGTTTGCTTCCATATTTCAATGTATCTCCTTTGGTACTTTTCTTCTGAAAAACAGGCCGTGTTCCTGGGCACATTTTAATACCCCGGTTAGTCATGGATGTGGTGATTCATCAGATTGGCTGGAAAAGTGAAAGCAGCCTTGCCCTTCCTAAGCGCTGGCTGCTGGCAGCTCTCGTTCCTCCCCTCTGAATCAGACGTGTATTTGTTTGAGTAATCAAGAAAGAACTGTCTGTCTTGTGACCTTAGAGGCTGGTGAAATGGAGCAACTGAGTGCTTTTGGCATAGGAAAGTTAGCAGAACAATGCAAATCTGTAAACCAGAGACTGCTCTGCTTGGCCACTTGCTCTGGGCAGAGTTGAATGCCACACAGTCCTCTGATTTCCGGCAGGATTCTTCACCTTCTACGGATGACGATGTTAATAGAAGCAATGTGGATTTCAAGTTTTATAAAAACAGTTCTTGAACTCTCCACATTTGATCGAATTCTCTATCATCTATTAAGACTTGCCGTTTTCCCAAAATGAGGATCCTAAATCCTGCTGTGATAAGAGCCAGTAAGTGACAATTTTACATGATGGGCGCCATTGGGGGGGAAAGCACATCAAATGTCCCTGCTGGGGAATGAATGAATCAACCTAATGCAAATTAGACAAGGCCATGGGACCACACAAAGGGCGCGTTGGAACCATTTCAAAGATGAGTGAGAGGAGTGAGAGGGAGCTTACGAATTTTGAATGAAATGACAGGTCCGATGACAATGAAGCTAAAAGAGTCCGGTGAAAGCAAAGAATTCACTTCTTCTAGTGAATTCATCTTATTTGTCTGTTAATCAATGGGTGTTTAAAAGCTATCAGCTGGAGGGAGTCCAAATATCAGATTTTAAGAAAACCTATTAGACTAGTCACAAGAGAGCGTCTCTGTCTTTCTCTCTTTCATTAGGCGTATGTGGGTGATCATTAGAAGGCCGGATAGAGGCACAGACTATAAAGCAGTGGAACATCTCAGCGGACTCCGTTCTGCCTTTTGTTTGACATTCTTGAAATGTATGCCCCATCCCTTGATATCTTTAACTAACCTACAATGATCTTTTGCTTGCCTGGGGAAACTTATTTCATTATCAGAGTTGTGCTTATTGCACATCTTTTTGAATCATGTTCTCAAGTCATCCTATTTCAGATGTAATATGGTGAAAGTTATGTGAGCTGTTCAGATGTAATAGCTTGGAAGTAAAATCACTAGTAAAATCAGCTCAGAAAAAAATGTACTCTGTAAATATGAAAATATGAGCATTGTTAAAGACCATGTTTTAAAAATACCAATTATTTTTACTTGGAAAGCAGGTACAATAGAACAAAGATATATATATATTTAAGGGGATAGTAGAAGGGCCTCAGTTTGAGAAATTTGAGAAGACAAAAGTTTTAAATAATTATGTACAAGCCCTGGCCTGTGTGGCTGAGTTGGTTGGGCATCATCCCATGTACTGAAGGGTTGCTGGTTCAATAGCTGTCAGGACACATGACCGGATGTGGGCTCGATATCTGGTAGGAAGTGCACAAGAGGCTTTCTTCCAGGGATGTTTCACTCTTATATTGAAGTTTCTCTAAAAAATCAGTAAGAATATTTTTTTAAATAATTCGGTCAAGAGTATTACCTCAGGAGTTACTTAAAAGACAATTCTTGCCCTAACTGGTTTGGTTCAGTGGATAGAGTGTCGGCCTGCAGACTGAGGGGTCCTGGGTTCGATTCTGGTCAAGAGCATGTGCCTTGATTCTGGTCAAGATACTGGGGATGTGCAGGAGGCAGCTGATTGATGTTTCTCCCTCATCGATGTTTCTAACTCTCTATCACTCTTCCTTCCTCTCTGTAAAAAAAAAAAAAAAATCAACAGAATGTGTTTTTAAAAAGAAAAAGAAAAAAGAAAATTCTTTGTATAAAATGAAAAACAAAGGCCAATTTGAAGAGAATAAGAGTTAAGTTATAAAAAAGATGAGCATAAATGTTTCTTTTCATAACCCAACATCTCCTTTCTCATGCCCTGTGTTCCATGGGAGAAACTTCCATGAACATGTCAGTTCCAGGCGTGGCCACCCTCCCTAAGGGATGAGAAACGTAGGGCACGCTCTGGCCCTGTGGGGATGACTGGGAGAAGAACAACAATCTGGAATTTCTCCCATGGATCACTGGGTTCACGGCTCTCATGCAGGAACCAGGTAGTGGTGGCTAATATGGAAACAGATAGAAAGCCAAGTTCTTTTTTATCTTTCTATTTTTTAATTAAATAATTTATTTTTAAATTGTTGACACTATGACAGATGTCCCCTATTCCACCACCACCCTCACTCCAGGCTTCACCACATTGTTGTCTGTGTCTATGGCCTATGCATCTATGCATCTATGTTCTTTGAATAACCTCTTCCAATCCCCCAACCCCCAATCCCTAACCCTCTTCTTCTCTGAGATCCGTTCCATGTATAAATGCCTTTGGTCCTATTTTGTTTGTCAGATTATTTTGTTCTTTAGACTCCACAAATAAGTGAGATCATATGGTATTTGTCTTTCTCTAAATGTCTTATAAAACTATGTTCTTAAATCCACCTTCTATGGGGCCACTGGTCTGACTGTGCCTCTATCTCTCAATTGGTTCCGAATTTAGGTGAGAAAGAAAAGAGATGTTTTTAGATCTGGATAAAGCTCCAATAGTTGATCTTTAAAAAAAATTATGTGAGATGCAAGAGGTGTATATAAGTATTTTGTTCAGAATTTTTTTTCTAAGAAGCAAAACTGGATAAAGAATATAAGCTAAATTCCATGATTTTTGTTCATGCTAATGTAGGATATCAAAATAGCAGATGTATAAAAGAGAACCACTTAAATGAGATTAATTGGCCAGAGAAGAAATAGAGCATAAAACAAACAAACAAACAAACAAACAAAAAACAACCAACCAAACAAACAAACAAAAAACCTGAAAGGAGAAAAGAATTATGAATTTTGCTCCTTACTCTGTCTTTTAAAAAAAGAAAAAGTATTTGAAAAAGTTTGAGTGAGAAGCATGGCCATAGGCACTATGAGACCATGCAATGAAGTCGTTGATTCTAGGATTTAATTAAAGATCAGTCATAATAGGGCACATGAAATGCCAAGCGTCTGTGCGTGAAAAGCTGCCTACTGGACAGAGGCAAGAGTGTTCTCTACTGGAGGGAGAGAGCTACCCTTCAACAAAGGAAGAGGAAGAACTAAAAGGGTACTTACAATAAAGCTAGAGACTTGGAGGGGAGGTGGGACAAACTGATGGGAATGGAAAGTGAATTGACCAAAAATAGGCAGAGCAACTGAAATATAGATCTCTAAGGGCAGACACTGTTTACTTGGACTGGAAAAGAAAATTACATTCATGAACCCCTTTATTGTAAACTGAGCACATCTTATTGAAAACCCTACTTTCATTGTAAAGAACATAGTGAGGACTTCAGATTAACAAAGTCTTTAATTAAATAACAATTAACTAAATTTCAGTCCTCCCAAAGCTTTCCTCCATCCCTTCAATTCCCACTGAGAGCCTTCCATGGCCCCTCAGGCTTAGAAGGCTGGCCTGGTGTTTAAAAACTTGAGCTAGAACAAGAGAGTCCTGTGTTTGAAAACATCTCTGTAGTTCGCTGTCTGCATAGTCTTGGACAATGTTATTTAATCTCTGCTAGATTTGGTTTCCTCATCAATAAAATCTGGCAAATGATAGTAGATATTCCATTAGGTTGTTGTGCACACTAAACAAAATAATATGCACAGACACTTGGCACAGTGCCGGGCACACTGGGAGAGCACGGAAGGTGTTGTGATTACCGGACTGGCCATTATTCTCCAGCTCATTGCCGGGCACAGTGCACTCAGCTCTTTGTCTGCATGTCTGTCTGCATGTCTGTCTGCATATCTGTTTGCACGCACACTGTGAGCTGAAAGGTGAATTCCCAGTGCCTGGTACATTATGAGACCCCATAAATGTTTGTTGAGTAAATTAAAAGAGTGTACTTACTCCATTCTCTACTATAAATGGTGTTGCTGTCTGTTGTTGTATTTTACAATGGGCATGCTAGGCAAGAATCTGCCAAAGTGAAACTCTATCAATTCGTTCAAAAAAAATCTAAAACTAGAGGTTCTCTAGTTTGATAACACTCTCCAGTCAACATTTCTCTAAGTTAAACATATACCTCCACTTTATGCCTTCCTTCTCTATAAAAGAACCTCTCGTGCATTTGGATATTTACATTAGCTCTCTTTATCACTCTCCTTGGTAAGATAAACATATTTCTTAACTTTTAAAATAGTCTTTTCTTTTCAAACCCTTTACTAATTGTAATTCTGTAAGACACTGGCCATAGAACAGTAAAGCGGTGGGTAGTGTGGTGAAGCGTCAAGGGGGCACCTTTAACACCTGAAGAAGTGACACTCATTTTAAAATGGAGAGCGACATTTGGAAGCAGTGGTCTTCAAAATATTGTTATACTGGTAAATAAAGTCTCGGTAGTTTTAACCACTTGTGCTAGTTAATCTTTCTTGCATTTATAAAGTATAATTCTAAGGGGTTGAAACATTGAGTGGATATATCAAGAATCTTAAATATTTTGTTCTTGGCACATTAGCTACATTTCTCAAGATCTGGCCCAAAATGTAAATTTATACAGCCACAGTGGAAAACAGTATGGAGGGTCCTCAAAATATTAACTGTAGAACTAATCTATCATTCAGCAAACCCACTTGTGAGTATAGACAGGGTGGGGCAAAAGTAGGTGTACAGTTGTTCATATGGAAATAATATAATAATTACTAAATAACAACACCAAAATAAACTCTGTGTTTCACATAGTCACAACTGTAAATCTATTTTGCTCACCCTGTATAGAAAGGAAAGGGAAACAGGATCTAAAAAAGTACTAAGGCCCAGCCAGCGTGGCTCAGGGGTTGATCATCGACCTACGAACTAGGAGATCACAGTCTGCTTCCTGGTCAGGGTGCATGCCTGGGTTGCAGGCTTGATCCCCAGTGTGGGGCATGCATGCAGCTGATCAGTGATTCTCTCTCATCATTTATGTTTCTATCTCTCTCTCCCTCTCCCTTCCTCTCTGAGATCAATAAAAACATTTAAAAAATAAAAGAGCCTAGACCAGTTTGGCTCAGGGGATAGAGTGTAGGCCTGCGGACTGAAGGGTCCCAGGTTTGATTCCAGTCAAGGGCATGTACCTTGATTCTGGTCAAGGGCATGTGCCTTGATTGCGGGCACATCCCCAATAGGAGATGTGCAGAAGGCAGCTGATTTATGTTTCTCTCTCATTGATGTTTCTAACTCTCTATCGCTCTCCCTTCCTCTCTGTAAAAAAATCAATAAAATATATTGAAATAAAATAAGTACTTACATTTTCATGTTCACTGCAGCATGAACATGAAATTATTATTATTAATCACAATAACCAAGATATGGAAAAAATAAACCATGTGCTTGCTAATGAATGGGTGGATAAAGAAAATGTGGTGTATATACATGGAATATTCTTCAGTCATGAGACAGGAGGAAATCGTGCCACATGTGACATCAGTGAACTTGAGGACATTATGCCAAGTGAACTAAGTCAGGTAGAGGACAAACATCCTGTAATATCACCCAACACAGCCAGACCCAGAGAAATGGAGTAGTAGTGGTTACTCTTTTAAAGATTATTTTTGACATTTGAAAATGTTTAGGATACAAAGTAAAATTTAAAAGCAGCTTATAAAACAATATATTTAAAATAAAAATTTTGTTTAAAAGAACATTTTAAAAATAAATATATTATGGTAGACATTTGTTACAGATGTGGCCACCAATGGTATAAGACTTGAAATTAGGGCTGAATATTATGAGCTGTCCTTACATTTGGTAAAATCGGCAGGGTCTGCAATGGCATCACTGCAGGTTCCTCTCCTCGTTCTGCTCCCTGGATAAGGTCCGCTAGCCAGACTCACGAAGGTTAGTGATCCTCAGTCTCACAAGGAGCAGGCATGGTTCCTGCTTACTCCTGAGCAGCAGGCTTCCGTTCTTAGCTAGCTCATGAAATTATTTAAACAAGCCAACCGCATCTCCTGCTGGATGGAAGGCTCTTTCCACGCTCTTGATCTCACCAAGTGTCCCCCTCCCCCAGGCTGTGGGCGTATGTGATGAATAGACTGTCAGTCTCACCTGTTCAGTGCCAGGTAGCATGTGTTCAGCCAGTCCCACATCTACAGAGCAGAAATCCTTCCCCACTGCAGGGTGAATAGGAGGTAATAAGAACACCACCCAGCAATAGTTGGTGAAAATCTCAAGAAAAGGTAAAGTCTGAAGCAATTTTCCCAGCCTTCCTCATAGCTAGGACACTTATATATGATAAGGTTTCTACTCATTGCTCAGCTGAGTGAAACTTTGACCCAGAATGGGAGTGGTTGGGCACTCAAGGCAGTGTTCTCTCAGTGAGTGTGGCAGTGGTGGTGTCAGATAGTGTGTTTACAGCAGAGGTGAAGTTTTCTTATTTACTTCCAAACATCATCCTGGGAAGCTGCAGTGTTGTGATCAAGACGCAGTAGGAGTGGTGGGATGAGACAGGGTTCCAGATTGGGTGTCTTGTAACACTAAGTCTCTGACGTCACAGATTCTGTGAAGACCCAATATCGTTGTTATATACTTCTTCACTATTTTTTTAAAAATTTTAAATTAAATTTATTGGGGTGAGTGACATTGTTGGTAAGATTATAAAGGTTTCACGTGTATAATTCTATGATGCATCATCTGTAAAACGCATTGTGTGTTTACCAACCAAAGTCAAATTTCCTTCTGTTGCCATCTATTTGACCCCACTCCACTCTTTTTCCTCTGTTCCACCGTATTAATTTTTTGTTTCTCTTGTTTGTTCATTTATTGCTTTCAGTTTATGTTCCACATATAAGTGAAATCACATGGTTCTTGACTTTTTCTATATGACTTATTCCAATTAGCATGATATTCTCAAGATTCGTCATTTTATTACAAAAAATTTTCTATTTTCTTGTGGCTGAGTAGTATTTCCTTGTATATATGTACCACATCTTTTTTATCCAATCATCTATCAAAGGACACTTCTTTTGCCTTTGAGGTCAAATTCATAAAGTCTTTCCTAAGAGTAAGGTCCATATAGTTAGGACCTATGTTTTCTTCTATGAAATTGTTTCAGATCTTATATTTATGTGTTTGATCCATTTTGCATTAACTTTTGTGTGTGGTGACAGATAACAGTCTAATTTTATTCTTTTGCATGTGGCTCTCCAATTTTCCTAACACCATTTCTGCTATTTACAGCATAGTACTCTGACCAAAATAATAAATGGTATCAGAAAAAGATACAGGCACCCTAGCCAGTTCTGCCCAGTGGTTGGAACATTGGCCCATGGACTGAAGGGTCCCTGATTCAATTCTGGTTAAGGGCATGTACCTTGATTGCAGGTTCCTCGGCCCTGGCTGGGGTGAGTACAGGAGGCAACCGATAGATGTGTGTCTCTCACATTGATGTTTCTCTCTGTCTCTCTCTCTCCTTTCCACTGTCACTAAAAATAAATGGGAAAGACATCCTCAGCTGAGGATTGGAAGGAAGGAAGGAAAGAAGGGAGGGAGGAAGGGAGAGAGAGAGAAAGAGAGAGAGAGAGAGAGAGAGAGAGAGAGAGAGAGAGAGAGAGAAAGAAGAAGAAGAAGAAGAAGAAGAAGAAGAAGAAGGAGAAGGAGAAGGAGAAGGAGAAGGAGAAGGAGAAGGAGAAGGAGAAGGAGAAGGAGAAGGAGAAGGAGAAGGAGAAGGAGAAGGAGAAGGAGAAGGAGAAGGAGAAGGAGAAGGAGAAGGAGAAGGAGAAGGAGAAGGAGAAGGAGAAGGAGAAGGAGAAGGAGAGGAAGAGGAAGAGGAAGAAGAAGAAGAAGAAGAAGAAGAAGAAGAAGAAGAAGAAGAAGAAGAAGAAGAAGAAGAAAAGGAAGGAAGGAAGGAAGGAAGGAAGGAAGGAAGGAAGGAAGGAAGGAAGGAAGGAAGAGAGGGAGAAAGAAAAAAAGATACAGGCATTCAGATCCTAAAGAAAATGGAAACCTGTGATCACATGGCCTGCTTACGTCTGAGGAAACAGAATAAAATTGTTAGCAAATAATGGGATTCTGCCATCTATGGCAAACAGTGGCAAAATAGTTAATTGATTTTTCACCTATGATTACGTGGAATCGTAACCTTTAGGAACAACCATTGATCGGGAACAGTGGGATATACATGAGAAATACAAGGATTGTGGGTTAGGCTGGTTACTTGTAAGTGCACTGGACAACTTGTAGAAATTAAACAGCATGCCCAACATCCAAAATCCTTGTCTTGATGCATTCAAGAGTAGATTATTTCCTTGGTCATACAAAACGATCTTTTAAAATGTTTGGTGTGGAAAGTTGTCATTGAAAATAACATTCAAATGTTTATCCTGAGACTTATCAAAGTACAGATGTATTTTAACTTGTGGTCTGTTCTCCTGTGAGAGTTAGGGCACTTCTTGGGTAAGATGGAGAACTCTGTATTTATATAGAGCTAAATGAGAAGAATCAGATTATGAGCGTATATAAACTCCCAGGTTCCGCAGACTCTCCTCTGCCAGCAGAAACCCATTTTTCTTCTTTCTGTCAGGCGCGTTCCCGGCCTGCGTGGAAACCTGAAACACTCTTGCCTAAGACAGGGGCCTTGCAAAAGGAACCTGCTTTTCTTCAAGTCGGCCTGCGCAGCCTCTCACTGACATCAGTATAACCGGAGTCATATATCAGTGTGTTCTAGGGGGCAACTTCCAAATAAAACAGGGATTAGAAAGTTTATGTACCAGATCATTACAAATACTTTATTAGACTTCTGGTCAAGAGGGCAGACTAGTAAAACCACACCAGTTTTCCAACTAAACTAGAGAGCCATGTGGAGACGAGCTGAAGAGACCTCCTGTAACTATGGCTATAAAACAGTCACTTGAAGATGAGCGGGAGGGGCGGAGACTGAAATGGGTCAGGCAGGTCCCACACCCACATGGGCGGTTAAGAACCTAGAGGGATATCTCAGCGGTAGAGGTCCCAGCCCACACTGGGCTGCCCAACCCTGAGCGTCAGTGCCAGGAAGAGGAGTTTCCATAATACCCGCTGTGAAAATCAGCAGTGATTTCAATCCAGGGAGAGAGAGGGCTGCTGTAAACACAAGTTTCTTCACCGGCCTGAGCACAGACTCACTCCCTCACTCACAAGCACTTTTCCTCGGCTCCAGGGAAGGGACAGTGGCTTGCGATGCACCAGGAACATGCAGAGAGGAACTCAATTGAGTGGCTTCAGGATGCGGCCTGGTGCAGCAGCTCTCTCAAGACATAAGTGCCTGCAGGCACCACTGTTCCTCTGCTGAGCTCTGACCCCACCTTCCAGGCAGGCACAGGCAGGCCTCAAATCTGAGTCTCCACTCACCTGGCTAACGTGCTCTCCTCACATGGTGATTCCATGGAACCCTGACCCCGCTGACTCAACCGCGAGCCCAAACCTTTGTCAGCAGCTGTTCTGCAAAAGTGGCCAGCCTCAGCGGCACTGAGGACTTTCCTAAAATCTCTCCAAGGTCCACAAACCCCCAACAGGCACTGTTGTTGGCCTTGGCATGTGCTGTGCCACTTGCTAAGCAGCCCCAAGTCCAACTGTAGGTCAGGCAGCCTTGGTTTGTAACAAAGCATCTCCCAGAAGCCTCCAGGCTCAGAGCAGGCAGCGACCAACTTCAGGTCACTTTGTAGCTCCAGCGGGCGGCCCTGGGCTAAGCACAGGCCGTGGCTGACCGTAAGGCCTTTACTGGATCCCCTGAAAGGAGGCCCCAGATGCAACAGAGCGGATAGCTGGCTTCAGACTATTCCAGAGTGCCAGTGTTACCTCCACAGAACCATATCCAAAGAGTAAACACAGTGGGCATCAGAGTCCTGACAAAGAGTCCAGCTCTGTTGAGCCAGACCCTGCACAACAGCTCATCTGCTGTGGTCGTGTTGTCTTATTTTTTATTTCAGAGAGAAGGGAGAGGGAAAGAAAGAGATAGAAACATCAAAGGTGAGAGAGAATCATTGATCGACTGCCTCATGCACACCCCACACTGGGGATCAAGCCCACAACCTGGGGATGTGGCCTTGCCTGGAATCAACCCAGGACCCTTCAGTCCACAGGCTGATGCTCTATCCACTGAGCCAAACTAGCCAGGGCCATATCCAGTCTTCATATCCAATGATATAGAGGTCAGTCCTCCCACTGTCATACCATCAGCGATCCAGTCTCAACTACAACAGGAGGGCAAATACAGCCCACACCAGGCACACCCTTAAGTGCCTGTTTTAGGTGACAGGGGGAATTGCACCGCTGGGCCCTGCAGGACACCTACTGCATAAGGTAATTCTGCCAAGACCGGGAGACATAGCAGATCTATGTCACAAATAAAAATAAACACAGGAAAGCAGCAAAAATGTGAAAACAAAGAAACATATTCCAAATCAAAGAATAGGACAAAACTTCTAAAAAAAAAGAGCTAAGTTAAATGGAGGCAAGCAATTTACCAGATCAGAGTTCAAAATACTGGCTATAAAGATGCTCAATGATCTAAGGCAGTGTTTCCCAAAGTGTGGTAAGCATACCCCCAGGGGTATGGGAAGAGTTTGGTGGGGGTACGTGTTGCACCAGAGTTTGGTGGGGATATGCACTGCCCCGTGCTTAGCTGCACCTAATTCTAGGTTCTCATGAGTCAAGTCAAGACAGTCTTGTGAGGCGTGAGATGGTCCGGTGTGGAAATAAATGTTATTTATAATATAACTTTTATTTATGTTTTATTATGAGTAATTTTATTTTTTGTTTATTATAATTTTGTGTATGTACCAAAAAAATAAAAAATAAATATATTTTGATTGTTATTAAAATACATCCATTTTTTTTGACAAGGGGTACTCAGTGTTACGAAAATTATAGAAGGGGTATATGTATGTCAAAAGTTTGGGAAACACTGATCTAAGGGAAAAAATAGATTAACTCAGTGTGAACTTATCTCAAGAGGTAGAAACCATAACAAATTCAGAAATAAAGAATATAATGACTGAATTAAAGAACACATGAGAGCAATCAACAAGATAAGAGGAAGCAGAAGATCTAATCAAGCAACCAATATTTGCATCATAGGGTTATCAGAAGAAGACAAAAACTAAAAATGTATTTGAAAAAATAAAGATGGAAATCTCCTATAATCTGGTGAAGGAAATAGACATGCAAACCAAGAAAGTGCAAAGAGTGTCAAATAAGATGAGCCCAAAGAATCTCACACTAAAAAGCACCATGATTAAAATGCCAAAATTAAAGACAAAAAGATAATCTTAAAAGCAGCAAGAGAAAAGCAGTTAGTTACTTTCAAGGGAGTAAGACTTCCAGGAGATTTCTTAACAGAAACTTTGCAGGCCAGAAGAGACTGGCACAAAATATTAAGGATCAAAAGCAAAAACCGACAACCAAGATTACTCTAAGAAGTAAATCTGTCGTTTAGAATCCAAGGAAAGATTAAGAGTTTTCCAGAGAAGAAAAGCTAAAGAAGTTCATCACCACCAAACCAGAACTACAAGAAATATTAAATGGGCTTCTTTAAGAAAAAGAAGTTTTAAAAACTAAAAAAGTAAATAATAAAATGACAATACTAACATACACCTATCAATAATTACTTTAAATGTAAGTGAATTAAATACCCTAATCAAAAGACATAACATTAGTGAATGGATACAAAAACAAGACTCATACATATGCTACCTACAAGAGACCGATTTCAAATTGAAAGACACCTACAGACTAAAAGTAAATAAATGGAAAAAGTTATTTCAGGTAGGTAAAAAAAAATAAAAACTCTGTAGTAGCAATACTTATAACAGACACCATGGACTTTTAAAATTTTTTATATTTATTGTTAAAAGTATTACAAATGTCCACTTTGTTTGTTTTTCCCATTGACCCCCTCCACCTCATACCCACCCCTCCCAGGCCTTCACCACACTGTGGTCTTTGTCCATGAGCTGTGCACATGTGCATCAAGTTCCCTGGTTAATCACTCCCGGCCTTCCCCCTGGAATTTGTCAGTCTGTTCCATGCTTCTCTATCTCCAGATCTACTGTGCTCATCGCTTTATTTTGTTCCACATGTGAGTGAGATCATATGATACTTAACTTTCTCTGACAGGCTTGGTTCACTTAGCATGATACTCTCCAGGTCTTATCATTTGCAACAATATGTATGGACTTAGAGTGTATCATGCTAAGTGAAATGAGTCAGACCGAGAAAACAAATACCTTCAATTTCACTTATATGTGGAATCTAAAAAACCAAAATAAATGAACAAACAAAACAAACGCATGCATACAGAAAACAAACTGATGACTGCGTTGGGGGCTGGGTGAAGAAGTGAAGGGTTTAAGAAGTACAAATGGGTGGTTATAAAATAGTCATGGGAATGTAAAGTACAGCATGGAATATATAGCCAACAACTATGTATGGTGCCTGACTTACTGGAGGGATTACTCTCCAAGTTATAAAAATGTGTAACCACTATACTGTACACTGAAATCAACATAATATTGAATGTCAACTGTAATTGAAAAAAATTTAAGAAAGACTTTAGTAATTTTTGTTGGCAAAACTTTGAGGGGTTAGATGTGGGAATGAATTCCGAAGGAGCTAGGCTGGGAGGGTGGTAGTTCATGTGTGCTCATTTTCCAAAGATCTATTGTGCTGTCACAATATCACCTAGCCCCTTTTATTTGTATTTAGTCTTTATACATTTTTAAACATCAATAAATCTGCATGTTCAATCAAATCAGAATATGAGCTACCCCAACTAACACTTTGTCTTGCTTTCTGCAAGTTGCTCTTCACTGACTTTTGTGTGTACACAAAAGTCATTTATAATAAGCATTCATTATCTTTATTTTCTGTTTTATGTGGCATTTTAAATAATGAAAACAAAGCAGTTCTTTCTATGACTTGATCATAAAGGGGCTCCAAAAGGGCCCTAGATGTATATGCAGCCTCTGACTCTTGCCCTGGTCTTTCTCCCTCATGGGAGTCTGATGCATTGATCGCTGACGTCACTGTTACATCCCAACTTTTTACCACCTGGCCCCAGTACACAAAAGCCTTCTCAGTTGCCTCTAGTTAAAAAATTAAGATTGACTGATATTTTCAAAGTACGGTAAATTCTAATAAATAGGAATAAAAAATCTTTAAAAAAAATTAAGCCTGCATTGAAATAGTTTGGTTTCCAGTAGAGATCTCATCCTGCCATAACTCCCCTATTCTCACTCCATTACTCCTATTTTCCTACTATTTTATACAGGGAGGGGTAGGTAGGAGCTAACTTTAGTATTTAGTCCATAGCTCACAAAATATCCACAGCATCATGATGGAACTAGAGGGGAGATGAATATTTCTGAGGAATCCTAACTTGGAATCAAATGTAGTACCTAATGAGATTTGTATTGTCTCATTTACCATAAAGTAAGAGTGCTTTATTTACATGATAAATAGTAGCATGATGTTGGGTGAGAAAATAGCATTTTGGAAGTTTAAATAAAGAGGGATAAGTGTTGACTTTGGACAGCTATGGATAGTTCATAGACATGCTTCATATTTGTGGCTGAACTATATATTTTTAATAGACTTGTATATATTAAGAAGCCATAACTATATTTCCCAATTCCTTTTGCATCTAGGATTTTGGCATATGATTCAATCAGATGCATCCATACAAGTAACTAGGTGAATTAACAGCATCACTTTAAGGCAAAAACTATAGATATGAATCTTTTATTCCCTCATGAAATACACTGGCTCTGATTTGAGAGTGTGGTCTCAACCTGAGATCTTTATAAACCAAAGATAGGTGCGGTGCTAGCTAGGAGAGAAGGAAGCTAAATTTTATCAATTTCTGAAGCTGCACCAACTCGTGAAAACATTTATATAGACACGAATTGTGTTTTATCTATCTCCCCTACAGCACTCACTGTTTTACAGGTACTAGAGGTTCAGTGAGGATTGTATATATTATTATTAGTTTAAAATCACTCAAGTATTTATTGGGAGGTACTCCACGTCAATGCTAATTTAACAGGATATATGCTCCACCAATATGTGCTCAGGGATTTAGCAGCCTTTGTGGTTTTAATTCCATCATGGCGGGGTCAAGGGAGGGAATGTAAGGGGAAAGGAAACATCCCACCCTGGAGCTGGGAAATGTTTTGAACCTGACATCACAATTAACATGAGGGGAAAATGAAAATTCCCTAAAGCGTGAATTCAAAATTCCACAGCTCCTGCCAGGCAGGGCCGGGCCTGGGTCCAGCTGAGTCGTCGTGCTGAAGCCAAACTCTAAGATCGATCGAAGCGATAGGAGCAGCAAAGGCACCAAACACGCTGGTTAGAGAAAGTGGAGGCTTCTTATTTTTTAGTACTCACCTGAGGATATGTTTATTGATATTTAGATTGAGAGGAATAGAGAGAAAAAAATTGATGTGAGCAAGAAACATCAATTGGTTGCTTCTCTGATGTGCCCCAACCAGGGTTCGAGCCTGCAACCTAGATATGTGCCCTGACTGGAACTGAACCTGAACCTACCACCTTTGGGTGTACAGGACGATGCTCCAACCCACTGAGCAACCCTGCCAGGGCAAAAGGAGGCTTTCTTAAGGAAAACTGTGAGGTGCCTGAGAAGTCACATTCATGATCAGAATGACATTTGGCACTTCGATAAATGGAAATCTCACGTGACTCAGTGCAGTAAAAGATCACAAGTTATTCAAAAGCCTTTGTCCTTCCCAGTAAGCCACTAACCAAGATCTCCCAATGGACACTCAGAAAATTAGATACTTTTCCATCTAAATTAAGTTTTGTGCTTGAAATAAATATATGTGAATATCAGACTTAAAATATATATTCTCACCTCTAATATTTTTGTGAAGAACAATTTTGTTCTTGTCAGCATAGATGGAAGGAAAGGGTGGCGTCTGAGATAATGTGAAGGGGACTATTATTTGAATTTAAGTTAAAGTAAACAATGTGGGCACTGAGAACGAGTGACTTCAGGATTTCCTCGCTTCCCTTGCTCACACTTTCATGTATTTTAAATGAGTTTAGTTAGTAAAAGACTCTAAAAAGAAATCTACCTTCGCCATATATTTAGACTTTTCCACAGATCCAAGGGTGGTATTTGCCTCCTAGTTGGTATGAATTGGAAGACAAGGTTTCTGTTCAATGGTATATTTATTGGATTCAAGAAATTTGGTTAAAAACACCACTATCTCTACTTGGCCCATGCAATCTCTTTAGTATAGCTATGACTCAGTTATTTGGCAAGAGCGTTGGAAAAAGTAACCTATTGCTATCCATCGCTCCTCACCTATCAAAGGATGCTTCTTAGATGCTCAGTAATGGGTGAGAGTGTGGGTCAATTGCTTAAATGGTGAGTGCACTGTGTGATCATCAGCTCTATTTTCAGACTTTTCTAGAAAGGTTTAAACAATTTTGCTCCATTAGTTGTTTAAGGTGAGACCCAAGCAAGGTAGTCTATTTACCTAGTCCCAGTCGGGGCCTTGCTGTCATGTGTTCAGCAATACCAGAGTCATTTTTGCAGTTGAATTTCATTATCCTGAAATTCTTTCTCACTGACTGCTCCAATTGCCCCATCACCACTGTCCTTCATCTGGCCCGTGACTGCTAACATGACACCTGGCAACCTGGGGGGGGGGGGTTGTGATTCAGGTCTGAATCATTTAGCAAATATTTGTGAGCAGCTGTTAGAAGCCATAAGCATGCAGGCTGCTGTGCTCGTTGCTAAGCATGCAGAGTTAAGTAACACCCACTTCTCGAGCTACCGACAGTCCAGTGCTGTGTATCTACTCCTTTCTCTTGACAAATTCCCCTGATACCTAGAGGGTTTAAAATAGCAATGGAATGAAGTGAACAAAGAAAAAGCGGAAGACACCCTAAAAACCACATTTCTGAGTTGGTCTCAAAGACTTAAAAAAAAGACAACATTTTACATTAAATTAGATTTGGGCCAATAGAACTTGTTGAATTTTCAGTTCTACCCGAAACCTGAGCTGGGTTTTATCACTTGGTGCAGAATTCCCACCTGACCCTACGTGATGTTACACTTTCATTCTCTGTGGCTGTTGCCCTAGTTTTGGCATAAAACAACACCATTTTCTTTTGCCTCCAAGTATTTCTCCTTTAAGTTTTGTATTATATTTAAATTACCTTGTGATATTTTCTCTCTCTTCGCAGTACTTTCCCCACCACCCATATCTCTTGCTCTTCTGATTTATCCTCACAGGTTGTCTTCCTACCGCTCCCTCCATAAGGTTTGGCTTTTCAAAGCCATACCGTTTCAAAGCTATAATGCTAAAAACACCAATTATTTCTTCTTAGTTCATATACTTTTTTTACACACAAAAAAAATCTCCCGCCGAAACCGGTTTGGCTCAGTGGTAGAGCATCCGTCTGCGGACTGAAAGGTCCCGGGTTCAATTCCGGTCAAGGGCATTTACTTTGGATGCAGGCACATCCCCGGTAGGGGGTGTGCAAGAGGCAGCTGGTCGATGTTTCTCTCTCATTGATGTTTCTAGCTCTCTATCTCTCTCCCTTTCCCTCTGCAAAATATCAATAAAATATATATTTTTAAAAATCTCCCAATTACAAATCCCCAAAGACTGCAGCTTCATTATGACATGGATCATGACAATAGCTGATTATACCGGGAATGGAATAGGGCCTCAAACTGGGCCAATCAGAGTGCGCGATGTTAAGAGTTCAGCACTGAGCCCCATCTGTGTCAGGTAACAGTGAAGCACTCACAGCAAGGTCATAGAGAGCTCAAAACGGAAACAAAGCCATAGGGAGCCAAAAGCACACATGAAAACTAAGACAGTGAGGGAAGCCAGGGAGCTGTGCTGAGGGCCGTGACGAGGAATCTTTAGACAAGGGGAGCTGTCACGTGAAATGTAAGAAAAAAAGAACATTTTTGAGTAAGAATTCTATGGTGTTAGTTGTCAGATTTTCCTTGACCCTCAGAGATCATTTGTTCCTTTTGTGCTTGGAGTGCTTAGGGTTAAAATAAAACAAGCCATGAAAATTTAAGTATAGGTTTTTATTTGTATTTTGAATACTAAAATTAATACATACCGGTATTTCATAAAATTAACTTGGATAATTTCTCCAATGAATGAAAATTCTGATGCTAGAAAATAATAAAATTATTCCAGCCCTAGCTGGTTTAGCTCAGTGGATAGAGCATCAGCCTGCAGACTGATGGGTCCTGGCTTCCATTCTGGTCAAGGGTACATGCCCAGGTTGTGGGCTCAGTTCTCAGCATGGGGTGTGCAGAAAGCAGCCCATCAATGATTCTCTCTCATCATTGATGTTTTTATCTTTCTCTCCCTCTCCCATTCTCTCTGAAAATTTAAAAAGAGTTTTATTCCAGCTGGCTCTATTTATTTACTAACGTATAAACTGCCTAAGTTGCTCAATGTCTCTAAGCCTCCATCTTCTCATCTGCAGAGTAGGGATAAAGATGTTGTCTGTATAATAAGACTAGAGGCCCGATGCACGAAATTTGTTCAAGAGTAGGTCCTCCTTCCCCTGGCTGCCAGCACTGACTTCCCTCTGACACCCAGGACTCAGGCTTCCTCCAGAAGGTCATCTGGAAGGACTTCTGGTCTAATTAGCATATTATGCTTTTATTATTGTAGATTTTTGTGAGGATTCAATTAAATAACATGTAAATAAGGTAATATATGTAAAGAGTGTATCAGTGCCTGGATCTCGGTTAGGCACATTAGAAATGCTGGTTATATTGACAGTGGCATGATCAACATTGGTATTATCAACATCATTTTTATAATCAAGTCTACTTCTGCCACGATTTTTTCACATCTTTCCTGTTTCCTGACAAACCCTCTCCCCAGCCCCCGGCCCGCTGATGATGGGCTCCTGTGGTAGCTCTCCACAGAGCTCTTCCTCCCACATTACCTTCCTTCGTTATTTCACCTTCCTTAGCTCTCTACCCAACTACTAGTACACTCCATGCACAGTACCTTGTTTGAGAACTCAGAGTCCTGGCTGGGAGAAAACCAATTACAGCAATCACATTAAAGCTGTAATGTCTAAACTGCTCAGAAGGCCTGGCCTCTGAAAAATAATACTTGTTGTCTGCCCTGGCCAGTGTGGCCCCATCCTGTTCATGGTCGGGACACATACACAGGTTGTGGGTTCGATCCCAGGTTGGGGCTCATGTGGGAGGCAGCTGATCCTTGTTTCTCACATCAATGTTTCTCTCTCTCTCTTTTCTGATGGGTACTTTTTTGGGGAAAATCCTTTATCTCATATTTTGCTATAGATATGAGCAATACAGATGTACAGAAAAAATTTGTCTTCTTTAAAAAGAGAATGTAGATTTCTTTTAAACACCATGGAACATTTACAAAAATACCAAAATTACTATAAATGCAACAAAGAAAGCTTAACAAATCCGAAAGGTAGACATTAAGAAACTCCTCAAGGCCACAGCCTCATCTCTGAAAGCTAAAACATAAATAAAAGGCAAGGGATGCTCTTTTTATTGACATGTTTTTTGAAGTTAAAGATCATAAACCTTTATATGCTATATTACACAGCTTTGAAATACATTTTCTAATTTGTTAAAAATAGGGAAAATGTTCTAAAGAAAAACCATGCAGACTTTTACACAAATATCCTTGGTAGATTAAGCAAGTTCAAGTTAAATGGGTATAACTTTTCGTAAATAAGTTGGACTTAGTAGAGCAATTTTATTATTTTCCCATAGTACCTCAATTTAATGTTTTCCCCACTCTTGAATGGCATCTCAGATGGTTCACTCAGCCACAGGGATACTCACAATCAATAGTTAACATGCCCAGTTTAACACAGTGATCAGAACTCCAGGCTTCATTTAACTTTCCTCAGAGAGGGGGCAATTAACCCCACAGGGCCTCTCTCTGTGAGTCTCTGCATCTCCAGGCAATGCTCCTGAGAAGGGCCCCTTTAACACTGCCTGCATCTACTCTCCCCAGGGAACTACTGGACTCTTGTCAGGAACATCCTTGCCCTACTCCTCGGAAAGTATAGTTTGTGCCCAATGTTCCCATTTTCTGTTTCTGAAGAAAAGAGAAGCAACTCCAACCACAGAAATCGCTAAGGAAGCCTCCGACACCATTTCATCCAAAGGACCTACTAACAAATATTCCAACATGACCCTCTCACAGCTCTTCTCACCTGACCCGGAGGGACGGGGTAGAGGATTGTGGGGACACACGGTGATCTAACACCTTCTCTAGCATCTTTATCCATCCAAGCGGGGGTTATTTGGCTTGATATAAAGGGCACACAAGTGCATCTTCTCAACAAGCTTTTCACCTTCATTCTTTAGCCACTGAAGGTGTGTGATCACCAGGGAGCCACCCATCCTGTGTGAGGCCTGAAGTTGACACAGCTTTGGGGGTGTTAACGAACAGAACACGAAAGAACAAATGTAAAATTAGGAATGAATGTGAACAGTTACTAAGAGGATGAAGATAAATCAGAATTAATTAAAATTTTTTAAAAGCTTACAAGTTCCCTAAATCTCACAAAATTAAATGATAACAATATTTTTAAAAAATTAACTGATTGACATACCTCTAAAATACCTTTTCCCCTATGTTTTTGGTTGCATATTATTTGATATCTTCTTCATATGCCAATGATTTAGAAATACCATTTTTAATAGATATATTATAAAGGCATTTCAATTTTTGCTCTTGCTTGGTTAATTAAAATTTGTTTTTTACTATTAGTTTAAATGTTTCTTCCGCCTTTACCTTCTTTACTGTATCTGCCATGTAAGTTTTTGAAATTCTTGTAAAATTTTGGGGAGCCACTAGAAAGTTTCTTTTATATATGAGCTGTAGGAATCAGGGTGCTCCCAAGTTTCTGGTGAGCATCTCCTTTTCATGGGCATTATTCATTGTCAGGGTGGAGTCTGTACAAGTTAATTTGCTGTTAATCCACTGTGATCTGCTGATACTGAAAAACGTGGTTTTATAACGTATTGACATATATCCTCTAGGTCAGCAATCTTCAACCCTTTCTATCATATGGCACAAATAAACTAATTACTAAAATTCTGCAGCACACCAAGAAAATATACTTTTGCTTATTGCACACAAATAAATAGGTGTAATTTTGATTCATTCACACTGGATGGCCATTGTTGGGTTGGCTGATGTCATTATTTTTTAATTTGACAATATAAGGGAAAATAGGTCAGTGCCCCTGACTACATAATGGGTATTGCATGTTTTAAAAATTTTGTGGCACCCTGGTTAAAAATCGCTGACCTAGTTCATCCAATCTCTTGATTTGGAACATGAGGACTCAGCACCTAATCTATTGTTCTTAGCCTTTAGGACTTGGATTGAGATAGACTTTAAATGGTATTACATAGTAATATATGAGATCTGTATGTGAGGATTATGTTAGTTTAAAAAACTAAATCAATCTCTCTATTCTATAGACAGAAAATATATACCCTACTTTTCAAGCCATGCAACTTTTAAGATGTCATTGTAAGGATCAGTCTTTGAAAAGACAGTAAACCTAGAAATTCATTATATAGGGATATTAGAAAAACTCAACTGTTTTAGTGGGGTTTGAAGAAAGTAGCAAAAGATTACAGAAAACAATTTTTAAGAATCATATAATTGTATAATGGTTATTCTGTTTTTTTGTTCTAACCTTTCTAGTTATACTTTGATGTGAATGATAAGTGATGATTTCCTTAAATTTACTTCTACACTGTTCTCAGTTTCTGTTACATAACAGATTATTAGATGGTAGTAAGTTTCATAGCTCATCTCATAGAAATCTGCTCATTTTACAGAAAGAAAGAAAAATAATTAGACATAAAAGGTGACTTGTACCGGATGCAAACTGGAGTCTGGATTCTGACCTCCTGGTTGGTTGACTTCCACCCCCTATGCCATACCAACCACTGGCATTCTGTTTGCACACAACCAGGTCTTCCATTTGCCACCAGTACTCAAGGTTTTGTTTTTGCTTTCCTTCTTAAATTAGTTTCTTCATCTGTTGATTCCTCAGATCTGGAGTCCTAAATCCCACCCCTTGAGGAGCCAAGTACATTGAATAAAATGATGGCCATGAACTGATTGGCTAAACCTACTCTTACCCAAAGTCCAAAGATGAATGGCTTTGTTGGGTTTTAGTCCTACTGTTTTACAGGAGATCAGTACCACCTCAGCTATTTCCAAACAAATCTAACGTTTCAATCCAGGGAATGACTGGGTCTTCTGGGCATGTTTCTGTGGGCACCGCTTGTTCTTTTCAAGGACCTCTCCATGAGTTGCTGGAATGTGAAGACTGCTTTCCTCTGAAGAAACCACTGGCCTACATACTTCTATTTAAAAAAATGTTACAAGGGGCATTGCTGTAACAAGCAAACAACTGTTTTCTAGTTTTCTTTCTGCCTGTTCTTTATCCATATGCCCGAAGACAGTGATGCAGCATTGTGAGTCAGTTAAATAAGTTGAATAAATTGACAAATCAGTATAATTGCAGAACAGGTATTAAATCACAAATCCAATGCTTCCATAATGGACTCCTTTCTATTACATGACTTTCTTCAAAAATATCCGTTTTCCCCTAACCATGTGCGCTTTTAAATTTCTAACAATTTTGCCTTTTCTTTTTTTTCTTTTCTTTTTAAAAAAATATATTTTATTGATTTTTTGCAGAGAGGAAAGGAGAGGGATAGAGTTAGAAACATCGGTGAGAGATAAACATCGATTAGTTGCCTCCTGCACACCCCCTACTGGGAATGTGCCCGCAACTAAGGTACATGCCCTTAATTGAACCTGGGACCTTTCAGTCCACAGGCTGATGCTCTATCCACTGAGCCAAACCGGGTACGGAGATCTTGCCTTTTCTTAAACCAGGTCACGCAATTTCTGTTCTTCCTCCCCTTCTTCTCTCTCCCCACTGCTAGATTTTTTGTTTGTTTGTCTAACAATTTATATGAAGTGCAATTTTAATCAGTAAATCATAATGATACTAGATTGCTATCAGTTTATAATCCACAAGACATTGAAGATACTAATGAGTGGATGCATATACCATGATCATGGATAAGGACAATTAACATCATTAATTGCAATCATGTTCAAGCAATATACAGATTTAATGTATCAAATTCAATTAAAATATCAAACACATATTTCACAGAATTAGAAATAACAATCCTAAAATTTGTATGGAAACACAAATCTCTCTTTATCTCTCTCTCTCTTTCTCTCCTTCTCTCCCTTCCTCTCTCTCTAAAATCAATAAGCATATCTTCTGGTGAGGATTTTTTAAAATGTTACCTTTACAACAGCATGGATAGACCTGGAGGGTACTACACTAAGTGAAATAAGTCAGTTGGAGAAAACAAATATCATATGATTTCACTTAAATAAGAAATCTAAAGAAAATAATAAACAAACAATAGAAATAGACTCATAGATACTGAGAGAACAGACTGATGGTTACCAGTGAGGAGGGGGCTTGGGGGACTGGATGAAAAACATGAATGAATTAAAAAATACAGAATAGTCACAGTGGTGTAAATTATAGCATAGGGAATATAGTCAATAATCAGCCGTGGGCAAACTATGGCCCGCGGGCCGGATCTGGCCTGTTCAGCTGTTCTATACGGCCCGCAGAGCAGAAAGAGTGGAAGGTCCTCTTGCTCTCCCCTCCACTCCTTCACCAGGAGCCCAAGATGAGAGTGCCAGCATGGTCAGGTTTCTTTTGTTCGAGCCCTCCGGTTGAGTTTAAGAACCCATTGTGGCCCTCGAGTCAAAAAGTTTTCCCACCCCTGGTAACCACTATACTGTGCATATCTATCCTACCTAATAAAATAGAAACATGCAAATTGATGGCACCTTCACTATACCCACAAGCCATGCCCACCAGCCAATCAGGGTGAGTATGCAAATTTACCCAACCAAGAAGGTGGTTAATTTGCATGTCCAGGTCAGAGTGAAGACTGAAGACAGCGTAGAAAGAAGCCAAGTGCTGCAGATGGGCACAAAGCTGTGGAGAAGCAAGCAAGCCAGGCAGGGAAGAAGAGAGGGAAGCAGGCAGGGCATGGAAAAGGGAGGGAAGCAGGCTGGTCAACGACCACAGCAGAAGGCCCTATTGTAGGAATCTTTCTGCAATGGGCCTCTAATTATATATATATATATATATATATATATATATATATATATAGAGAGAGAGAGAGAGAGAGAGAGAGAGAGAGAGAGTCAGAGTCCATATCATCCAAAATGACTGAAGGCTTGACTGAACACTGGAAGTCAGTCCTGTATGCAGTGATGGCTGCTGCACTGCGGGCACCTCAGTGACCCAGCATTGACTGCCGAGGAGGCTGAGATCAAGCCTGGAGAGAAAAGCAGGATTTGACCGCAGCCCCCTTGGCAGTCAGTGCTGGGTCGGCATGGCTGAAGTCAGTCTTGCAGTCAGTGAACATAGGGTCAATTAATACCTCTTTGAGAGGAGTTGAGAATATAAAATACAGTGTAGGGAAATTTCTTATATTATTTCACATAAAACTCTTTTCAACTAAGATATTTTCCTTTATTTAAAATGTATCTTTATTGTTTTTTTTTTCTTTATTAAGGTATTATCTGTGTACATAGTTTACCATTGCCCCCCCCCCCACCTCCCATTCATGCCCTCCCTCCCCAGAGTTCTGTGTTCATTGGTTGTACTTATGTTCATGCATACCAGTCCCTCGGTTGTTCTCCTATCTCCCCCCAGGTCTCCTTGCCCTCTCCGCTGTCATATGACAATCTGCTTGTTTTATAGTGACCATCTTAGGATCCCATGAATACAATCTGCTCCTCATTTAGCAGTCTGCTTGTTTTATGGTGACTATCTCAGGACCATATGAATAGAGTCCGCTCCTCCTCTGGTTTACACTGCCCCTTCCCCTGGGTCCCACTGCTTCCCCTGGGACACACGGCTCGCCCGGGGCACACTGCACCTTGGGACACTCAGCTCACCCGGGGAACTCGGCCCCCTGGGACACTCGGCTCACCCGGGGCACTCGGCCCCCTGGGACTCTCGGCTCACCCGGGGCACTCGGCCCCCTGGGACACTCGGCTCACCCGGGGCACTCGGCCCCCTGGGACACTCGGCTCACACCACTCGGCTCACACGGGGCACTCGGCCCCCTGGGACACACGGCTCACCCGGGATCCCCTTCCCCTTTGGGGGGGTACGGCTCACCCGGGGCACACGGCCCCCTGGGACACTCGGCTCACCCGGGGCACTCGGCCCCATGGGACACTCGGCTCACCCGGGGCACTCGGCCCCCTGGGACACACGGCTCACCCGGGATCCCCTTCCCCTTTGGGGGGGTACGGCTCACCCGGGGCACACGGCCCCCTGGGACACTCGGCTCACCCGGGGCACATGGCCCCTCTAGGGTGTTGGGGTTGCATATTGGAGGTGCCGCGCTAGCTCCTTGCTAGCATGACTGGCAGGCTGGGACAGCTGCAGTTGGGCTGAGATGGTTGCAGGCAGGGGGACCACCTTCAAAGGTGTCTCGTTCGGTGTGGGAGCGGAGCAGCTGCAGACATAGAGGCTAAGTTCTGAGGTCGCCCATTCCCTGAGCCCAAGGCGTGGTGAGCTCTGTTCTTGGTGGATTTCCTTTATTCTCGGCGGCAGTGGCGGGTGGCAGTGCCAGGTGCAACATTGACGGTCGCTCCTGTGGTTCAATTACCACTGTAGTTTTAAAGTTCACATGGCGGTGGTGGCGAGAGCTTCGGCTTGGCCATGTGGCATCGGAGGATGGGCTCGCCTGGGTGGCTAATGGAAGGCGCCGTGCCATTTCCTCACCAACGCGCTCCATCTCCCTCCCAGCATGGTGGGTGTGCTGGGAAGATTGTGGGCAGGCTGTGATGGCTGCATGGGGAAAGTCCGCCCTCAATGGTGTCCTCTTTGTTGCGGATGTGGAGCTGCTGTGGATGCAGAGGCTAATTTCTGAAGCCACACTCTCTATGAGCCCGGTGCGTAGTGAGCTCTGATTTTGGTGGATTCCCATTCTTGAGGGTGGCATTGGGTGCGGCAGCGATGGTAGCTCCTGTGGCTCAATTTCCCCTGTAGTTTTAAAATCCACATGGTGGTAGTGTCTGATGCTTTGGCCTGGCCACGTGGCAGCGGAGAGAGGATTCTCCGGGTCTGCCAATGGAAGGCGCAGTGCCAGCACAGCGCGCGCGAAGGCCTGGCAGAGCAGGCCGAGGGCGGTGGTGGAGAGTCCCCACAATGTCTTAGTCTTTCAGACTTAGTGGAACGCTTCCCCTGAGCCAGGGCAAGCAGCACCACCACAGATATTGGCCAGCTCAGTGCTGCCCCTCTACAGGTGACAGTAGGGGCATCCTCACCTCGGTAGGCCTTTGCTCTTGGAGGTCTTAATCAGTGGAAGGCAGCACGGTACAAAATGTATCTTTATTGTTGAAAGTATTACAGGTATAATAGTCCCTTTGTTTTAGTTTTGTTTTTCCCCCCATTGATCTCCTCTACCCTGCACCTGCCCCTTCCAGGCCTTCACCAGACTATTGTCTGTGTCCATGGGCTATTCCTATCTAATACATAAAAATCTAGAAAGATTTATAGAAAATAAAATAAAAGATATGCCAGGTAAATATTGAACAGAGGGGCTGAAGTTGCTCATGAATACTGGATACAAGCTTGAAGCCAGAACACAAATCATGAGATAGTTAGTCATTGTAACATAACAAAAGGTTCCTTTCACTAAAGAGATAAGATGGTTCCAAATATTTATACACATAATAGGACAGTGTGGGGGTTCAGAACGAGCCTCACCAGGATGTGTCTCACTGGTATGCAGATTTTTGAGCTAAGGGCAATTTTAGCCTCAGGCACAAGTGAAAATTCTGCCCCTCCCTTTAACTACCTAAAAAAAAATTGAATTAGAAGCCTGCCCATAATAACACATTATCCTATATAATACTACCTTATAAAAGAGTAATATGCAAATTAACCATCACTCCACTCAAGCCACACCCACCAGCCAATCAGATCGAGTATGCAAATTGATCCCAACCAAGATTTTTCTGCAGCCACAGAGGACAATTAATGGGATTGAGTTTCCCCAGCAATGGAAGCCAAGCTTTTCATACACCTTGACCAGCCCAGGCCTCCACTCAGGGGTACAAAGTTTCAATTATAGAAGATAAATCCCAAGAAAAATTGCAGCAGTCATGGAGCTGGAGAGAGCAGGCTAGGGTTCCCCCAGGCAATGGAGGAAGCTAAGCTTTCTACCTGCCCTGGCCGGCCTAGGCCTCCACTCAAGTATACAAAGTTTCAATTATAGAAGGTAAACAAATCCAAACAGAAATGGCAGCAGCCATGGAGCAAGCAGGAGGCTTGGCTTTGCTCCAGGCTATAAAGTTTCAATTTAGAAGGTAAATAAATTCCAGATACCAGGGCCTCTGCTTGGGTCACCAGGGGCATGGCCAGCCTGCAAACCACCACAGGCCCCTCACCCAGGCCACCACACACCCCAAGGGAACCCCCATCCTGATCCAGGACACCCTTCAGGGCAAACCAGCTGGCCCCACCCATGCACCAGGCCTCTATCCTATCTAATAAGAGTAATATGCAGATTGACCATCACTCCAACACACAAGATGGCTTCCCCCATGTGAAGCATTGCTGCCATCATCTGCCACCTCTTCAGGAGCTTTTGTATTATACTGAAGGAATGCTTGAGTGAAAATCAAAATAAAAGTTGGATATACTTTTTGATGGGTGGTTTTCCTGCTACAGATTCACCATGAACCTATACTTTTCCTACCAAAACTATGGATTTTTTAAATAGAAAATAATTTGTGTTTCTACCACAAATTGTCAGTAACCCTAGTGAGAAGAAACTACATCCCAATTAGAGGGTGAGTTAAATGCAGAGGGGCTCAGAGGATGTGCTGCCATATCGAATCTGCTTCTTCCTGGGGCAATGAGCAAGGCCCCAGTGGCAGAGCCTCCTCAGAGGGCAGCCAGCGGCGGCTGTGGTCCACACAGCAGGGCGCCCACTCCTGCCACTCTGCACAGACAGGACGCGGCAGCCAGTGACTCCTGTTCACTTCAGCAACCAGCTCCCCACTTCCCGCTGCCTATTGTGGACAGGGGCCCTGCTCTACAAATCACCACAGATTTGGTGGCTTAAAAACCATGGGAATGGATTCTCTTGCAGTTCTGGAGGCCAAAGGACTGAAATCAAGGTGTCAGGACATTGATGACACCTGGATATATTTCCCAGATATCCAGGCATTAGGAATTGGTGATCAGAAAATAACCCAAACTAGCAAACATTGTAAATGCCTATTGTAAATATCTAATAGCATGGTTATATCTGCTCAATGGAATAAAATGGCAATGCATGTAAGAGGAAACAACCTAATAGCATAACATATATATATATATATATATATATATATATATATATATATATATGCCTAAGCAACCTTTACAACTGATCTACTAGAACAGCCAGATGACTGGCTAGTAGCTATGATGCGCACTGGCCTAAACCTTGCTGCTGGGCCCTGACAGCCCTGAATCTGTTTCACTCGCACCTCGGACCCAGACAAGTGGGAGGAGGGAGCCCAGTTCCTCACAGAATCGGCCATTGTTTAGCTTGCTGCTGAGGCCAACCACCTGCAGTCCCTCCCCCAAGCAGGCCAGCCCTCCTGATCGGTCCCAATCACTGGCCAGCCTGAGGGACCCATCCGTGCATGAATTCATGCACTGGGTCTCTAGTAATAACATAAAAGTCAAGATAAGGCTAAGTGGGGGGGGAAAGCATGCCACAAAAAAACATACACTGTATAATTCTATTTACGTAAAGTACAGATTTATGGTGTTGGATGGCAGGAGAGTGGTGGCCCTTAGGAGGCTATAGACTAGAAGAGGGTTCTGAGTTACTGGTGATGTTTTCTATCTTGATTGAGGGCTGATGGCCCACCTATGACGTGAAAATGCATTGCAGTGTTCATTAATGATACTAAACTTTTCTATATGTGTATTTTCTTCAGCCCAATTTAACAAAGCATAATTGGCCATTGGTGTCCCTCCCTACTGGTCAGGGGGTGGTGATAAAAGTTCCAGCACTCTAATCACATGGCTGGTTCCTCTGGCAAACTTGGGTATGGTTGAAAGGGCCTTATTCTGAATAACCAAAGACACCTCTATCTCTCTCATCACTTAGGAAATCCCAAGGTTGTAGAAGCTCTGTGCCACAAACACTCAGTGTAGGGAGTCACTTACACTCCTGTTAACCACCCAGTTCAAATGTTGCCTTTCTCCCTAAAGTCAGCTCTGTTCTCCTTATCTCTACTCCCTCCCTGCACCCTTCCGCTGAAGGCTTACCACGTGTAGGATAATTACTGTTTGCCTGTTTCCTCTCTCCCCCCACAGTGAGCTCCTTGAGGCCCCAAGCTCCTGATACACCCCATAAACATCACAACTTTGGGAAACTTTAAGTGATTGTTGAATAAGAGAAAGAACACATGACATTTTTTATATGCTGAGGAGACCATCATCTGGTAAAATTGCTGACATCAGCTGTGCCTACTGACCATATCAGATTACAGACACTGAAGGGACTTTTGCATCACGTCTTAATGGCAAGTATTCAAAATAGATTATTTTCCATCACCTTTTCTCACATCACTGACCTATATTTGGAACCATATTTTACAGGGTATGTGAGATAAGTAACTTGATTAGTTTCTTTGAATATTAATCAAAGTTAGTGTCTTAATTTGTTTTGCCAGATAAGTGCCTATGATTGATAAGAAAGCTTATTTTCTTCCACTTATCCTATCTAATAAAAGAGTAATATGCAATTAAGCATCACTCTGCTACACCCACCAGCCACACCCACCAGCCACACCCACCAGCCAATCAGAGCAAGTATGCAAATTAACCCCAGCCAAGATGGCTACAGCCACACAGAGCAGGAGGGAGGCTTGGGTTTCCCTGGCAATGGAGGAAGCCAAGCTTTCCACACATCCTGGCCAGCCAAGGCCTTCATTCAAGGGTGCAAAGTTTCAATTATAGAAGGTAAAAAAATTTGCAAAAGAATTGGTGGCAGCCACAAAGCTGGAAGAGTAGGAGTCTAGGGTTTCCCTGGGTGATGGAGGAAGCCAAGCTTCTGCAGCCCTGGCCAGCTCAGGCCTTCACTCCAGGCTACAAAGTTTTAACTGTAGAAGATACATAAATTCCAACAGAAATGGCTGCCACCACAGAGCAAGAAGGAGGCGTGGCTCAGCTCTAGGCTATAAAGTTTCAATTGTAGAAGGTAAATAAATTCCAGATACTGGGGCTTGGCCGGTCTGGAAAAAACCACAGGCTCCTCCTCCAGGCCACCCCACACCCCAAGGGAACCCTCACTCTGATCCGGGACACCCTTCAGGGCAAACCAGCTGGCCCCCACCCATGCACCAGGCCTCTATCCTATCTAATAAAAGAGTAATATGCAAATTGACCACCACTCCAACACATGTGGTCAAAGATCCTGCCCCCATGTGGACACAAGATGGCCAGCAGGGGAGGGCAATTGGGAGGGACCAGGCCTGCAAGGGAAGGCTGTTGGGGGCGATCAACCCTGCAGGGTAGGGCAGTCAGGGGTGCCCAGGGCGGCAGAGAAGGAAAGTTGGGGGCAAACAGGCTGGCAGGGGAGCAGTTGGGAGCCAGCAGTCCTGGATTGTGAGAGGGTGCAGGCTGGGCTGAGGGAAAATCCCCCCCAACCTCCATGCATGGATTCCGTGCACCAGGCCTCTAGTTGTAAATAAATGAAGAAACATGGTAGGAAACAGTTTTTTTCACAACTGTTCTGAATTTTTTTAAATCCTGACCAATGATATATATTTAATTTGAAAGAGGGGGTAGGGGTAGGGGAAGAGAGAGAGAGAGAGTCTCTTGCCTACTGTATGCGCCCTGAGCAGGGATCAAACACAAGCCTAGGTCTATTCCCTGACCAGAATCAAACCCACCACCTTTTGCTGCATGCCACGACGCTCCAACCAACCGAGCCACTCAGCCAGGGCTGTTCTGACTTTTACAAACACACCTATCTTAAATATTCTTCAGCCCTCTTCTTGCCTTTAAGGATGTGGTCCATCCGACTTTACAGAACCGATAAAACGTCTTTATCTATTGCAGCTGTGTACTCTCAGCCGCACATATCCCCGCCTCAGCTCACCTAAGGAGGGGCTGCTTTATGTCCAAACAGAAGCTGGGTCACCTGAAGGGCCACGAGGCAGCCTCTTCCCGAGGCACCGAGTCTGACCTGACCGGGGAGGCTGACCGCGCACCTGCTCCCGCGGCCTCGGAGGCCGGTGAAGGGAGCCGTTTCTCCGCATGGCCCCCAGCAGGAGGGACCCTCACTTTCCTGCTGCCCTCCAGCTTCTCGAGAACGTGCCTGAAGTCAGAGGTTGAACTGAACTCTAGATTTCTGTCTTCTGTTTCAAGGACATTCCATACCGATGACGGCACAAGTGTAGGTTGTGCCACTCGGCCTCCCCGCACACTGTGACTCACACGGAAACCCCTTTCATCGGCTGCCAGCAAGCCCGGAGCCTGGAGAGCGGGTCCGGGAGCGCCTGCGGGGCGTGCATCCCGCGTGGACAGGGGCGCCCGCTTACCCCCGAGGCAAGGTGGAGCTGCTGGTGCTGAAAGGAGGCAGGAGACTGTCAGCACTTAGCAAATGAGGGCCAATCCTTAGTAAATGAGGGGAAAGTAAAGAAGGCGATAATTCTCTCTCTCTCTCTCTCTCTCTCTCTCTCTCTCTCTCTCTCTCTCTCTCTCTCTCTCTGTCTCTCTCTCTCTCGACTGTATTTTCAAAGCTGAGGCATTAAGTGTGCATTTTCCAAAGCCCCTCACTCTTTATGTAACGGGCCGGCCTCGGTGTTATACTGAGCTCTTTCCGCAGCGCCACACCATCCATCCCTAAGACCGCTAAACTGGCAATGCCGAGGAATGCGCGCCTTTGCATCAGCGTCACCATATAAGGCAGCTTTGAATTCCTCCTGTTAACCTTTTATTCCTCTTTTCAAGTTTCCCAGGCATTGCCAAATATCTTGAACTTTGTGGGATGATTATAAACAGTTGTAAACATACACCTCTGATCCCACTTTGAAACCTGCCAGAGAATGCCAAAATCATAGCAACGATGCCCGCTTCAAATCAGAGCCCTGGGATGCAGGGTGTGGCTGTCACCGGGCAATTGACAAATGGGCATCGAGACGGCTTCGCTGGTTTTCAGGATTACACAACCCAGAAACAATGCTTGGCCCCCTCAAGGCTGGCCTGTGTGTCTGAGTGGTTTGCAAATGCCTCGTATATTTAGAAAGCTGCCCCTTTAAAATCTCCAAAACGTTTGTTAGAAGCACTTCATAATGTGAGTATGTTTCCTTTGGCGTCTCAGCTGGGCAGTGCTTATTTTCAGCAAAATATGAAAGGTCTGGTTGGGGAACAGAGCGGGGTTTGTGGTTAACAGACTGTGCGGAGCTGCTGGGGGCCAGGCCGGAGTCAGTGTGATGGGGAGCAGCCCCCCCAACAGGGAGTCAGTGTGATGGGGAGCAGCCCCCCAACAGGAGTCAGTGCGATGGGGAGCAGCCCCCCAACGGGAGTCAGTGTGATGGTCGCGGACCCAGTGCTGCTGGGAGAGGCACAGGTGCATGGAGCAGCTCTGGGAGACCACACCAGCCAAGGAACACCACTTCCCTGTGGACCGGACACGGCCTATATGGAAGGGAAGGGACACGTACGTGCACAGTGTGGCAGTATGGTGAAATAAATACGAATTCAGACCTTCGGGTCTACTATCAGAGTTCAGGTTATGACTTTTATGCGCCCTCCCTTAGTGGCTTCGATCAGATTGCATAACTGTCCTCAGTTTCCTTATCTATAAAATGATATAATTAAAGTATTTACCTTCAGCCCTAGCTGGTTTGGATCTGTGGATGGAGCACTGGTCTGCGCACAGAAGGGTTCCAGGTTCCCTTCCTGTCAGGGGCACGTGCCCGGGCTGTGGGCTGGATCCCCAGTGGGGGGCGTGCAGGAGGCAGCTGACAGATGAGTCTCTCTCATTGATGTTTCTGTCCCTCCCTTACTCTCTGAAATCAATGAAAATATATATTTTTAAAAATATTTACCTTCAGTGTTGCTAAGAGGATTGACTGTATATGTATAGAGCATTTAGAACACTGACTAGCTCAGCTCTTCACAAAAGGACATTAGGGCAATTTTCAACAGAAAAGAGTAACTAAGAATGAATTTTGTTTTAGAAAAATGTTCCAGCCAAAATCGTCTCCCACATGACCATGCTTGCCCTAACACACACACATACAAGAAAGGTCATTGTAAAGCTATTGACTCTTCCTTTGGCAAAATCCATATTAAGTATCCTGATAAAGAAATGTTCTATGATTATCCCCCAAAGGTCTTTTGGCTGGAGATAAGTAATGGAAATTCCCATGTTCATTTTATAAGTTAAAAAAGCAAGCATTATTCTCAGCCTTGATGGGAATGTGGGACCCTCCCAGGGGAGGCACCCTGGCCGCAGGGCCTCTCCTGCCTGCTCGCTCGCTCGCTCTCATGCTGCCACAGGAGTGGGCAGAGAGGACCTTAGCCAATATTCCCTGGTGAGCGTGATTTCACAACAGTGCCTTACAGTTAGCTCGCAGATTTTGCAAAACTCTCCAGGGCGCTTCTTGGGATTGGAAAACACTGGGTACAGTGCTATTTGGCGGACGACCAATTCCGAATGAAAGTATTGTAAGCCCCTGTGGTCCTCTGTGTCCTCCGGCTGCTCGCTTCCCCCTTCCCCAGCCCCCATTTCCAGCCCTCTAGCAGAACTTCATTTGGAACAGGGTAAGAACATGTGTGCGGATAAAAGTCATGTACTATAAGCTTGTCAATCAGGGCTGCCCAAGCTCTCAAGTGCTCCCTTGCTACTCACTTCTACAGATGCTCTTAAGTACTTTTAAGGGTATGATCCCTAAGTTACCGTATTTGCCGGCATATAAGACAATTTTTTGGCCCTGAAAAATATGCCTCCAAGTGGGGGGTAGCCTTATACGGCGAGTATATAACAAACTCTGTATTTTGAGTGGAAATGTTAGGGGGTCGTCTTATACGCCGGCAAATACATATTTTTCAGGGCCAAAAAATCGTCTTATACGCCGGCAAATACAGTATATAACTTACAATTCAAAAGAAGTAATTCATTTATCAATTTCAATTTAAAAATATATATATTTTATTGATTTTTTTATAGAGATGAAGGTAGAGGGATAGAGAGTTAGAAACATTGATGAGAGAGAAACATCGACCAGCTGCCTGCTGCACACCCCCTACCGGGGATGTGCCTGTAACCAAGGTACATGCCCTTGACCGGAATCGAACCCGGGACCCCCAGTCCACAGACCGACGCTCTACCACTGAACCAAACCAGTTTCAGCAATCAATTTCAATTTTTTTCTCAAGAAAAAGGGTAAATCACTGATTAGAAACAGGATCACAAGCCCTTTTTTTTTTTTTTTGTAAATTATATGTCTTGACAAACTTCTGGACTAATCTCAAGATTCTATCTCTTTTATTTGATTTTCTTCATTTAAATACCTGTCTCCTTTATGAGATATGAGATTGTGAACTTCTTGAGGGCAAGGCCTATGATGTATAAAGTTCTATACCCACAGTACTTAGGAGCTTGTGGGGGATGGGTAAATCCTCCCTGAAGTTTCCTTATATTTCATAGACGTTGGAGAATAACATGGCCCTGTAATCTGAGTACTTTCCCCTTCGATCTTTAGCAGCATTAAAGGTGTTTCTCACCTTGGCAACTGGAGTGCTGAGAATTCTATTTGTCGAGTAAAATAATTCAAAAATTGAAGACTCTCCATGGGAATGCGAGCCTCCTGCTTGCTCCCAGATCATGGACCTATCGCCTGGAATGCACTGTGATGAAATAGTACTCACCAGGTTTTCTGAGTCTAGATTGTTATGTGTTTCTGATGTTTATAAACTCCACAGAACAACACTTAGTTGCATGCAGAATAAATTCACAAATTGCACACAATTTTCCTGTATGTATCGAATAATTCTGTTCAACAGAGGTTGCAGATACCATGGCTGCATAGCAAATTACTTCAAACTTTTGTGGAAGAGAGCAACTCTTCCTGTGAGTTTATGGAATCTATGGCTCAGGAATTTGGACAGGACTGAGTGGTTTCAACTTGCCTCTGCTGATGTCCGGGCCTCCATTTGAAAGAAGTGAGGCAGGGGAGTGGGATCATTTGAAGAATCATTTAGTCACCTGTGGACATTGATGCCGGCATTGAGCTTGGAGGCTCCGTTCCTCTTCGTGTGGACCTCTCCACATGGACGCTCCCAGGGAGCTGGCCGGGCTTCCCCACAGGGCGGTAATGGGTTTCATCCCTGAGCCTGAGAGCCTGAGGAAGTCCTGCCACTTGGTATGACCTAGGCTAGAAGGCGGGCACGCCACTTTCAATTCATCCGGGGAGTCACAAGGTCCCCCTCAGGTTCACGGAGAGAGAAGACAGACTCCGGGTAATGCGTGACGAGGCTCTGGAACAGCATGTGGGACCAGAAATATTACTATGACTACTTTGAAAATGCAATCTGCCACTTGGAATGTACATTCCCATTTTATAGATGAGAAATTAAGACAGAGAAGTTTTGTGGTTGTTCAGAGCATTCAATGTCTAGTGACTTTATTTCTTCAGAAAAAAATGTAAATGTATGGAACTTGGCTTAATTTCACCTGGAGAAAAGTAGAGTAACATGAAAAACATTTCAAAACTATCATTGACATATAGTCACATTTGATAAGAAGAACAGGACCCTTTTTGTAAGTTAATATAAGATGTTAAGATAACTTTTATCCACCAACTTCTTCATCTTCATCTCCAACCAGAAGTTTGCTTGTGTGTGTGTGTGTGTGTGTGTGTGTGTGTGTGTGTGTGTGTGGTTGTTTTCTTTGGATCCAGATTTCAGGTTCCAAACCATAACTCTCCACTTGACTCAAGTTCAACAAATTCCAAAGCAAACTCACCATTTTTTTTTTCTCAAGAGAAAACAATTACCTGTGATTTGAAAATGGGTCAGATAAGAATGAAATGATGAGGGGAGCGAGCCAAACATCGTCCAGAACCAGTCCCCTCAAGCGCGTCCTCATGTCTCTTGCACTGACTCCACACCTCCCCTGGCTAGGGAAGAGGCCCCCTGCCTGAGGAAGGTGTCCCCGAATGATGCCCATTCCATCGCTCCAGCCAACAGAACTAAACAGCTGCCTGGCAAAATCTTATCTTCCAGCTCAAGACTGAATTCTAAATAATTATGCATCACAGTGCTCCCTGTCATTTGCCAATTCAATAGTCATTTCCTTTCTTCCTAGATCAGAAAATTATTGTTCTGGGTAGCTCTGTGCCTAGCCCTCAGAAGAGGAATTATGATTGGGTACGTCAACCGTAGCCAGTGTTTTCCTCTTCCTCTGAGCATGTGATCTTGTTCTAGCCCGTGAGATGGAACACTAGCTAAGTCTGTTGGGGGCTCCAGAAAAAGATTTTCCTTCTTTTTTTAATTTTTATAAATTTTATTGATTTTTTACAGAGAGGAAGAGAGAGGGATAGAGAGTTAGAAACATTGATGACAGCAAATCATCGACCAGCTGCCTCCTGCACACCCCCTACTGGGGATGTGCCCACAACCAAGGTAGATGCCCTTGACCGGAATCGAACACGGGACCCTTCGGTCCGCAGGCCGACTCTCTATCCACTGAGCCAAACCAGTTCCGGCGAAAGATTTTCCTTCTTGCTAAGAAAGCAAAATACTCCTTTTCCCTCTCTCTGCTTTATTCTTTGGTGCTATTATGTGAGGGAGTGGTGCTTGAATAAAAAGACAATCCTGAGAATGGAACACATATAGGATGCATAGCAGAGAGATTAAAAGAAAGCTTCTGAGAAGCCAAATTTGTGGTAGGCAATGCTTGTCTTTAAAGGGCTCTTAGTTTTTAGTTACTTATTGCCAAAAGCAATCCTAACTGATGACTCATCCCTCTGTAGCAAACTGTCAGAACTAACTTTGGTATGCCACTCGGCCTGTTTTAGTTAGGCATCTATATTTTTTGGCCTCATTTGGGAACCTGATATCCATTCTGCTTTGTAAATCCCCTAATCAGGCCCTATCCTTCCTATACTCCCTAATATTACCTCAGAGGGAGTCCACCTTCTGTGGACTGCAAGCTCACTTGTACTCTCAACCTCTTCATCTCTGCTGCAGCTGATGATCAGTTATCCAGCGAGGTCTCTGTTTCTTTTATAGTTATTTTTTCTCCATATGGGTATTTCCCAGTGCTTATGAGGTAGGCATCTTACTTATTCTCCATTTTTATTTCCACTAATTTCTTTTTTTCTTCTTCTTCCTAGTAATCAAAGCTCTTTGAAGTAAATGACCTCAGACTTAACCACTCATTTCCACCCTTACTTGACATCTATCACATTCCAGGACACACTGAGTTTTTGATAACTTTAGCCTCTAGATCACTCTTCTCCCCTCTGTATTCCTTGTTGTTACTCTTGGTGACTTCAACATACTCACAGATGTCCATCCACATCTGGGCTGCTATTCCCCAAATTCCTCAAATCTAATAACCTTGTCTTCTATCCCACTCAGCTGTAACTCTGAGGAGAGGGAGAATCAATGGGACTTGGCCAGGTCTCTGGACTCCTAAGCATAGCCCTCCATTTTGAACTATACCAAAATGCTTCACAATCACTATTTCTGGTAATATCAACTCAAATGTCTCTCTCTCTGCATTTGATAATAGCTGACTCTAGTGAAGATAACTGGGTATAAAGATTTTATCTTATTTTTTGTGGGGTTTTTTTTTTTTTTTTTGGTGTGTGTGTGTGGATGTGTATTATTGTCTGAAGGTCAAGATATCCTGGAGAAGCCCGGCCAGCATGGCTCAGTGTTGATCTATGAGCCAGGAGGTCATGGTTTGATTTCTGATCAAGGCACATGCCAGGTTGTGGGCTCGATCCCAAGTGTGGGGCATGCAGGAGGCAGCCAATCAATGATTCTCTCTCATCATTGATGTTTCTATCTATCTTTCCCTCTCCTTCCCCTCTGAAATCAATAAAAATATAGATTTTTAAAAGAGATATCCTCAGGAAAATTATTATTGAATAAAAATCAATAGTAGCCTTTAAAAATGTGAGCATGAAATGCAATTCAAAACAGGCATGAAAGTTAATACCTTGTTTTGAGTATTTCAAAATACATTATCAGATCAAATAGAAGCTACAATGGCATGCTGTTTCCCACGAAGAGGAAAAAAAAATTAATTAGCTAAGCTAAATATAACTTTGCTAATGGTTCATATATGAAAACTGCACCCATGTACTAACACAATGATTCCTTTTCACGTATGAAAGTATTCAGTATAATCGTGAAAGTTGACATTGAACACTTAAACCAGGAGAGGTCAGAGAGAGGCAGAGAGAAGCTAGTAGGAATTTTTGGTAAAGTGCTACTAGAGACAGCACAGGAGTCATAAGCTTTCTGAGGAAGTCAATGAACTCATAGAAGACAAGTTCAGATCTGCTAGGGCAGATCTTGAGACAAAGGCTTAATACAGATCTTGGGTGGTGGTGTCTACTCCGTAACCATGGTGAAGTTGGGTGAGCTTAAACACAATGTTGGAAATTCCTTAAGAGTGAGTCAATAATACATCGTTTGCCTTTGATGAAATTGGGCTGAAATATTTCAAAGTCAGATTTTGAAATCTATGCTTAAAGACTTCAGAGTCAGAGAAGTTTCGCCTATCCTTGATTAAAGAAGAACAAATCTTAGCTCCCCATTTCCAATTTTTTTTTAAAGATACCTTACAACAAACATGAAGGCCAGTGAGTCTCTTGAGCAACTAGTATTTCTTAATGGAATTAAATAACCCAATCCAATGATTTCTCAAAACTATAACTGCAATCCAAGTGTTACAAGAAAGATTTCTTCTGCTTAGAGATGAATAGGATATCTGCACATTCTGTGAATGAGTTCATGATTTATTATTCTAATGATCTGTTCCAATAAGACAGTAAATGTATTACCTTAATATACAACTGTTAATGTGTCAAAATCTTTTTTTTTAACTTCCTGGGTCTAAGGAAAGAAATTTCTCTCCTCTTTTTTTCTCACGTAACCCCTCTGTTCTCAAGTACCCACTGCTGATTAGGGGACAAGAGAATCAGAATGCATCATTATGTCTTCTCTAAGAGCAAAGATAGTGGCTTCTGCCCAAGGGAAAACCACAGCTCTTTTTTTACTCTCTAAGTACCTTTATCATGGTTCATATTTTGCTATTTTCTCCCTTCCAGTCTAATCCCTTTCAGGGTGAGGGTCTCTCTACTGCTAACTGCACAAATGTGGTTGTTAAATGCCTGCTAAATTGAGTGCAAAAAGGATAAGCTGTATCTTAGAACTTACGTGGCATTTAGATTATAGAAACTTTAATTTATTGACCAATAGAAAATAAGTAGAACAAAAAATTATTCATTATCTACTTTGAAAAAAAACCCATGAATCTAGATAAAAACTTTTATTACTTCCCTATCTTTTCCTCACTGCAAGAGGATTTAACTAATCTATTAACTATTTTATTCTCTTATGAAGTGTTCATAGGACTGTGTATTTGAAACAATTCCTTTTTACCTGGTTAACACTTTAAAGTGGCAGGAAATTTTAAAACCTCTCATATAGAGAGTTCATTCTCTTCTGAAGCCAAACTAAACATAAATCAGGACAAAGAATCAAATCTAGTGATTCTGTATCTCCCAGGCAAAGTAGTTTATTGCTCTAGGAAATTCTTAATATGCATGCAGTTACCATCTCTTGTAGTGAATTGTGCCTTTGGTCACATTTCTTGGGCCTTTACATCCCACAACCTGTCTGTTTCTACCTCAGACCCAGAAGAGTGGAGGCCAGGCAGGCAGATACATGGAGAGTGGCCACGTTAGTGTGCAGGAAAATTGTTTCAGTTTATTCTCATTTAGCCATGTCTTGGGAGAGAGAGGGAGTGAATTTAAGGAGAAGCAATATCAATCAAACAGAAATTGAAAAAAAAATAAAATTATTCTGGGTTTTTGCCAGGGTAAACTGCTATTTCCACTATACAGAAATACTTCACACCGAGGGAAGAAGCATTCATGATTTGCTAATCTGAAGAAGAATGATTCTACTACTATTCCACATTTGTTTCCTTTTCACAATAGGTGGCCATGAAAAAATTCTTAGAAAACCAAGTAGAGTTGCAATTTGAGTATCGGAGTAATCCTTGTTAGACTTTCCTCAAGAGAAGAGAGTTCTTCCTTTTTCTTAAAGAAAAAAACTCCCACATGACTTGAAAACTAACAACTTAAATGCCTTGATTTATTTTAACGTTTCATAAAACTTATCCCTTTATTATAATGAAAAGTCTAGTTTCTGTTTTGTCAGAAGCAGTCTTTGGGTCATTTTTAATCCTTGGAGACAGCTCCCCCTGCTGTAATTATTGCTTAATTGCAGAAGGATATTTTTATTTGTTTGTTTATTTTTATTTATTTTTTAAAATACATTTTATTGATTTTTTACAGAGAGGAAGGGAGAGGGATAGAGAGCTAGAAACATCGATGAGAGAGAAACATTGACCAGCTGCCTCCTGCATACCCCCTACCAGGGATGTGCCCGCAGCCAGCATACATGCCCTTGACCAGAATCGAACCTGGGACCTTTCAGTCCACAGACCGACGCGACGCTCTATCCACTGAGCCAAACCGGTTTTGGCCCATTTTATTCTGTTTGCTTTCCAATGAAAAAGAGCAAAGATGGCTGCACTCTAACAGGAGGCTAAGTGCCCTTGTTCCATAGACTGAATTTAAAGCTAAAATTCTGCACAGCCTGCTTGAAAAAACAAGGGAAGCATAGCTGTCTGGACTATATTTTGTCTAAGGAGCACTGAAGAAGCAAGTAAAGACTGGTAAATGAGGGGGCGATGCAGAAAGGGGGAGACCCCCCCCATGGTGCTCAACTGAGAGGCCCCACCGATAGTGGCTGCAAAGCTCCCTTCCTTTGGGAGAGTGGACTAGCACCCAGTGCGAGGACAGAGAAGGAAGGAGAGCCCGCGAAGGCCTGGGCAGAGGAGCCAGGGGAGCAGTCCGCTGGGAAGCAGGGTGTGCGCCTCCCAGGGAAAGAACAGGCCTGATGTCCGCAGGAGAGCAGGAGATGCACCAGGGTGTGTGACTCCAGCACAGAGAGCGGCCCGTGGGTGCAGCCAATGGTGACCTAACGGGACCCTCTGCCTTCCTGAAAGGCATGGCACAGAGCCCAGAGAGCATCTAAATCGTGTGGCAGGGAGAAGGGAAAGAGGGTCTTCCACCTCCAGAGGGAGGCTGAGCTGCAGCTGCAGCTGCCAGCAGGGCAAAGCAGGGATTAAAAAAATGTATGTATTTTTACTGATTTCAGAGATGGAGAGAAACATCAGCGATGAGAGAATCATCAATCCGTTGCCTCCGGCATGCCCCACACGTGTCACCACCAGGAATCAAACTGCGGCCTCCTGGTCCGTGGGTGGACACTGAACCAGGGAGCTACGTTGGTTGGGCAGAGAGCAGGGGTATCTGACGCACACTGAACAACGCTGGAGTCATGGGCAGAGCTGGGAATTTTGGCCTCGGCTTTACCGAGATCAGCTGTGTGGAGAACCTGCATGGGGCTGGCTTTGTAATCAATCCCTTTTCCTTTATGGGAGTGCAAGGACCAGGAGTCCTTGCAAAGCAGGCTTTCTGCTTGTTTCTTTATGGGTGTGTGTGTGTGTGTGTGTGTGTGTGTGTGTGTATGGCACCCCATGACATCCGCTGGGAAGTCGTATATTGGGGAGAAGGACCAGCAAGAGCCAGGCTTGCTGTCTGCATCATGGCGAGGCTGACCCAACGCCGAGGTCAGCCAGGGTGGCTGGGCAAGGCGGGTGAGTACATCGCCTCTCCCACAGGCCAGGAGCACCTCCCCAAGAGGAGGGGCAGGTTAGCTCTCCGAAACCCCAATGCTCCCCCTGGGCAGAGTTTGGTGGGGAAAGGGAGAACAGCTCGGAGGAGGACATTCCAAGAGTAAGATGCTCATGGCTATTGTTTGGGACCAGGAGGAAAAGCTGGACACCGCTCTGGGGCTGGAAGGCAGTGTGCTCACCGGGGACTCTGGATCAATCCCGCTGAGCCCAGGCCAGCGGAAACTGCCAGAAGGAAAAGGCAGCAGCTGACCCAGACAGCGCCTGCGCCGCCACTGCAGGGGGAGCTAAGGGCAGAGCACACGGCAGACTGGAGAGGTGGCCTCAAAGCCATTAACCTCCCCTCGGTGAGAGCCTGATGGCGAACCCTCTAAGGAGTGGGCCGGCCAGCCCTCCTTATGTAGCCTGCCTCACCCCAAGGACACTCGTCCAGACGCCGGAGAAAGACCAGGCAGCTACGGAGGGGGGCGGAGCGCTGACAGCCGGAGGCAGTCCTCAGCCTCCAACTGACCAGCTACAATGGACACCAAGAGCCAAACTTGACAGCCCTACGACTGCTGACACAGAGGCTCCTCTCAGGCCTGCAATCCGCATACAAAGCGGTGAGCACTGCTGAGACCAACTGCACTTGGCTTACTTAAAAAAAAAAAAAATGTGTGTGTTATGTATGTATATAAATTTTGTTTGTATTCTATTTCAAATATTTTCTGCTTTATTGCCTTGGTATTATTATAATTATTAAGTTTTTGCTTTTCTCTCATTTCATATTTCTTATTGGCTTCCTTTCTTACTTTTTCTTTTCCACCTTCTGCTTTGTATCTCTTACTTTTGCATAACATTTCTTTCTCTTGTCTTTTTTACTCTCTTCATTTTCCTACTCAACTCTTTTTTTGTTTTTTAAATTTTTTCCTGACCAGTAACCTCTTTATTTTTATCTATTTATTTACTTATTTATTTAACTATAAGCAATATCCTTTTCAGTCTTTATTGCCTTAGTATTTGTCTTCTCTTTTCTCTTTCCTAATTCTCTTTGGTTGATTTAATCATGGTTATAGGGATATTTTGTATGTCCTGTCATCACCTGTACAACAGTTCACACAGTGTGGTGTGGCTGAGCCCCACAGTTGGCCAGCCTGAGGACAGCTCTCTGACAAATAGAACAACAATCTAGAAACCACAACGTGAGAACCCAAGTAACACACAAAAGGGACACACAGACAGCTGAGCGGTACAGGGAAAACTCACCACTGGGGCCTGCGGACATTCACTACAAAAGCCCACCCCCTGAGCCTGGAGTCATAACAAACACATCCTGAAGCATGCCACCGACCCATGTACTTCAGAGGGAAGGGGCAGCGGTGGGAAGAGATTAACCAAAAACTTATATGTTTATATGTACAGCCAATGGTCAAACAATGGTGAGGGGAAGGTCTGGGGAGGGGGGCGGAGATGGTAGAGGGGGTTAACAGAGGGATAAATGGGGACATTTATAATATCTTTAATAAATTTTTAAAAAAAGAATATGAAGAATAAAGATACAATTATTAAAGTAAAAGAAATTTTATTTTGAATAATACACATATCATTAATTTTATTTTTCATAGTACATAGTATATGTGAGTATGCAAGGAAAAATAAACATTAGGGATACCTATGGAATGAAGTATGTGGGTGAAGAAGACTTCCGATATACGGCTTAGCATCACGGGACAGTATCCATTAGAAAACAATAAAAACCATGCAAAAATATACTCAAATCATGGTAAGTGCAGTCAGTACAAATTATAGTTTCTTGGGTATAAAAAGTATATATGTTCTTTGGATTGAAAAAATAATATATAAATATGTGGCATGGATTTTAAGTCCAAGCTGAACATCATCTAAAGTAAAAAGTGTGGATGCCACATGTGACAATAAAATCTTAAAGGCCACACATGGAGGTCGCCAGCTTACCAAGAGAATACTAAGAGGTAGGGGAAATTTTTTTATAAGAAATGCAATGAAGCTACCTCTGCCTAAATTAGAAAACAGTGAATGCATTGGCATTAAAATGATAACAGCGCCCCATACTATGTTGCATTTCCTCCTCTGTCAAAAGCATTCACTGTGAATCACTACAAAGCTAGTGAATATGATGAGGTAATAAATGTAGAGCTTTGGCATTAGGGAAAGTTTAGTATTTTTCATTTTACACTAGAGGGAAACAAGAATGTAGAACTAGAAATGCTCATCTCTCCATTCAGCACACTACCTTGTAAGTATTTCAGATATACTGTTTGGCACAAGGGGAATAGAGATGTAAAGATATAAACCCAACCTTCCAAATCACAGATTTTACATCTAGAAAGCTAAAGAAAGATAACATTCTTTACCGTTTTAAAATTAAATGCTCAAAGTAGGTTTTAAATGTTGAGATGATAAAAAAGATAAGAGAAAAACAGCAAAAAGAGATACTTAAAATCTTCTGGTTTCCTTTACAGTTTCTTTCCCCCCCTCCCCCCATTTATTTTTCTAAATTGCATTTTACAGTAGGAACGCAGACCACTTTGGACAGCTGTGGCTCAGTGCTGCTTGGAGCTCTCTTGTTAGTACATCATCTTCTTACACTCCACGGAGCAGAAGACCATGCCCTCCACCGGCATGAACTTCTGCCCGATGAGACACCTGCTGCAGCAGGAGCACAGGAAGCACTCCTGGGACGCGTGCCAGCTGAAGCTGTTATAGGTCACCCGCTGCACTTCGGGATCAATGGCATTGTGGCACCCCTGGCACACCTGTTAGTTAATGATACAGAAAAAGAAAAGATGAGGTTGACCTTTCAATTAACCTTTCTAGCCAACAACTGCTCGTGGGGCTTACATGCTGAGCACAGTGAGAAGTGACAGGTGAAAGCCCACGGGTGATGTGCTGCCTGCAAAATATCCCCGTGGCATCCACGGCCGAAAGTCTCGATGGCAAGTTCCAAAGCAGTGCATCTGGGACAAGGGCATTAGTAACTACAAAAGGGTTATGATTTTCCCACAACACCAAATTCTGGTGAAGTGCCAAATAAGGCCATCGGGCAGTTTCCTAACCAAACATACTTTTATCCCACAACCCAATAATCATGTTCTTTGGAATTTACATAACTTATGTCTACTCAGCACCTGCACCTGGATGCTGCCTTACTCATAGCTGCCAAGCCTTGGAAGCAATCAAGCTTTCCTTTTTTAGGTGAATGGTAAATGGTGGTATATCCAGACAATGAAATGTTATTCAGTGGTAAAAGGAAATGAGCTATCAAGTCAGAAAGAGACATGGAGGAAAATTAAATGCAAATTGTAAAGGGAAAGAAGCTCATATGAAAGGCTACACAGTGTATGATTCCAACTATGATATTCTAGCAAAGGCACAATTATGGATACAACAAAAAGATGAGTGGTTGTCAGGAGTGGAAGGTGTGGTAGGGAGGTGGGAAAGACTAAGAAATAAATAGAGCACAGAAAATACCCTTTATGACAGTATAATGATGTGTGCATATATTTACATATTTATATATAATTTTATATTTTTATATAAAATAAAACAATAGATAAATATGTAAATAGTATCCTACATAATAAAGAGATAATATGCAAATTGACCATCACACCCTCACAAGATGGCGTCTCACGAACAGGCCAGCAGGGGGGTTAGTGAGGGATAACCAAACGACTTAACAGCAGGCTGCGTGGGGCAACCAGGCTAGTGTGTGTGTGTGGGGGGGGTCATCAGGGGTGACCAAGATGGCAGGGGAGGGCAGTTGAGGACAACCAGACCAGCAAGGGGGGCAGTAAGAGGTGACCAGGCTGGTGGTTGGGGGGGGGCAGTTAGGGGAGACCAGGCCAGTGGGGGGATACACTTGGGGGCAACCAAGCTGGCAGAGGGGGAAGTTGGGAGCGATTAGGATGGTAGGGAGGGCAGTTGGGGGTGATCAGGCCGGCAGGGGGAGGGGAGGGCAGTTAGGAGTGACCAGTAGGAGCGACCAGGCTGGCAGGGAGGGGGCTGGTGGGGATGACCTGGCCAGCAGAAGGGGGCAGTTAGAGGCAATCAGGCCAGCACACAGGCAGTGAGGGAGATCAGGCAGCAGGGAGGGGCAGTGACCAGGCAGGCAGGCAGGTGAATGAGCCAGCGGTCCGGGATTGTGAGAGGGATGTCGACTGCTGGTTTAGGTCCACAGTGGGACATCCCCTGAGAGATCTCCGGATAGGAGAGGGTGCACGCTGGACTGAGAGGACGCCCCCCATGCACAGATTTCTTGCACCAGGCCTTGTCTATATATATAAAAGCCCAGTGACCAGAAAGGCAGAACAATCAGAATGACCGGTGGCTATGACATGCACTGTAGCAGCCAACCTGGGCCCTGATGGGCCTCCCCCTCCCGCTGGCCCTCAACATTCCGATTGGGGGCGGGGCCACCTGGCTTACTCCCTCTCATTGATGTTTCTCTCTCTCTGCCTCTCCCTTCTTCCTTTCTCTCTAAAAAAAAATAAAAATAAAAACATATTTTAAATAAATAATAGCACTGTACAGGCTCCAAACAGCAAAAACAAAGCTTTGGTGGATGGTCTAGTAACATGAACAGAAACCACAGATACTAAAACAAATCCAAAGAATATGAACAGCCCTCCAGAAATCTTAATTTAAATGTAATCTGACCTGCATGATCAGAATCAATCAATTAATCTCATTCTCATTAAGAAACTGTTTTTAAAATGGGGATTTGATTATCAAGTAGTGTTTAGGATGCACAGACAGAAATCTTGAGGAGAGCCACAGTGAACACACGTATTGCTTTTGCATAATCCGGATTTTAACACTGGAGGTAGGAATTACGTTTCGTATTTGAAAGTAGCACTTTCTAACACTCTCTTCTCTATTAAGGAGGCTTAAATAAAGGCATAAAGGGAAGGGACCACGCAGGTGCCCGCTGCCCCTCACCACAGCGTGGTTCTTCACGTAGCAGGGCTTGCACACGGGCTTGTCGCAGACCATCACGTATATCTCCCCGGCGAGGATGTTGTCACAGTCAAAGCAGCAGAAGTGTTTCAGGTGCCAATTTTGGTTTTCTGCCTGGGTGTACTCATTGCTAAATATCAGCTGGGAAGAGGATAAAAATAAGATGAATCGTGTATTTTTGCCACAAATAACAAAGCTAGGCTCTTTAGACAATAAGGGATTTAGATCTACAAGTGCATCAACTTACTTTCTTGTCTGAAAATAACCTAAAACCTGAACTTAGGTCACTAGTTTGGTCCAAATCAATTTTTCTACGTGTCTGGACAACCTTTCCTTAGTCAGCACAATCAACACAGCACACAGATGACTGAAAAGTTTTTCACTCAACCTCTCTGGACATCAATAAAGCAGCTGTCGCCTGGCTCATTGGCGTTGCTTTCCCACAAGGCCACGGTGGTCTAACAGGCTGGCGCCCGCGGCCCTGCGGGAGCCGAGGAGGGCAGGGCGCCATCGGGGGGCAAGACGAGCCTGCATGCAGCGGCCCCGGAACCTACCTCATCGCAGCCGGCACACCGGGGCTTCTCGCTGTCACAGTAATGCCTGCCGCAGTAGAGCTTCCCATTCTTCCAGAAGTAAATCATGTCGACCAGGAGCTCATGGCAGGTGCTGCAGACAAAACAGGCTGGGTGCCACAGCTTATCGTAGCCGGCCCTCTCTGCGTAGATGGCCGGCTCTCCTTCCTTCATGCTCAGCTTGCAGCAGTAGCAGGACTGAAACGGAACCCATCCCAAACAGTCTAGTCAGCACACAACTGGCATTGCTCACCATCAGCTTCAGTAAAAATGCAGAGACACCACTTTTAAGAGAAATAATTTGTACTGAAATTATAGTTTGTTCAGGTAGACGATAAGGTGAAACAATCGTTGACTTTCTCAAGGCTGTTCAGACCTAATTCTTGCACCTGTGTGTGAGTATTGTTTCCTGAATTAAAGCACTTATGGAAAAAGGCGAATAGTAATTTTCACCTAAATTTACTTCATTTTTCCATCACCATTTATCCATTCTATGCCCTCTTTCATCTCCCCCGTGCCTCCGCCCTGCAGGGGGCTGTTGGGAGTGAGAGAAATGAGCAAAAAAGGGCATTTTCACCTACATTTTGAGTGGGTCTCTAAAAAATTATTACCTTAGAGCTTATTAGAACTTTGTAAAAAGAATTTTTTTAAATAAAACTAAGTCTTATTTGTTGAGGTGCTAATAGAATGTATGAGAAATACATTACATTGTTTGGTTCTCGGATGGACCTAAAGAGCATTGCCCTAAGCAAAACAAACCCGTCAGAATCACATGATCCACCCATTTGTGAAATATAACAAACAACATAAAATGATGAGCAAAAATAGATCCAGAGACAAAGAAACATCGAACAGACTGTCAAACCTCAGAGGGAAGGCAGGGGAGGGGAGGAGGGTGCAAGCCGCCAGGGAGTCAACCGAACGACCTGTATGCATGCATAACTGATGGCCATGTGAGCATAGCCAATGGACACAGACAGTCCGGGGTGAGGGCATGGGCTGGAGGGAGGGAGCAGCCAGGGGAGGTCAATGGGGGAAAAGAAGACATATGTAATACTTTCAACAATAAATAATTTAAATTTAAAAATACATTTGTGCATCTATATCACAATTTTCTTCAAGCTGTAAAAAAGACTTGAATTTCCCTCTTTAGGAGAGATTTTAAAAACTGTGATTGAATATATATCCACATAAATTTAAGTTTTAATTTTAGGTGCAATGTAGCAAGCAAATCTTAATTAATCTAATCATATATTACTCTTATTTATGGGGATAAATAATTAACAACAAAATTATGTCTAGGAATAGATTCAATTAGTATGCTGTATTCCAGCTTGATACCAATGCTAACTACTGTATTTACCTAAAACTCACAATTATTCTTGAAAACAAATAGCCAGAAAACGTGGCTCTAGACCAGTGGTTCCCAATGTGGGGCACCCGGCCAACAGGGGGCAATTTGATTTTTAAGGGGGGCAGTTCGAGAATGAGGTATTAACAGTGAATTTTTTGCATTTCTTATGGTTCTAGGGACCTCACATAAAGTATATAAATATATATTATGACATATTTATGCATTTCACTGCTCTATTATATGTTCTGAAACTTTATTTGCTATTTTTTCATATCACTTCACATCATTATTTTAAAAAATATATATTTTATTGATTTTTTCACAGAGAGGAAGAGAGAGGGATAGAGAGCTTGAATCATCGATCAGCTGCCTCTTGCACAGCCACCACTGGGGATGTGCCCGCAACCAAGGTACATGCCCTTGACCGGAATCGAACCCGGGACCTTCCAGTCCGTAGGCCGACGCTCTATCCACTGAGCCAAACCGGTTTCGGCACATTATTATTTTTTTAAACAATTCCTTAGGGACTTCTACCTCAGTCCTTCTGTTCTTTTATGTTTCTCTGTCATGGATGCCATGCTCTTTGAAGCTTCTTTAGACCACGTGAATGGCCTTTCAGGCTTCCTCCATGTGAACAGGGGCTCACTTTTTGAATAGTAAGAATTATTTGTCACGAGGGTTGAGGGCATCAGGATTTCAGAGATGCTTAGGTGGGGCATGGCCCCAAAAGGCTGGGAACCACTGGTCTAGACACAGGTTTCAAACAGGATGATTCTTTAAAATCAGCATAAACTGAATTTTAATTCAATTTATTTCCCTCACCTGCTCCCTTTTGGAAACAGAGGCATGGTCTCCAAAAGGTTCGAAGAAAGGGAAAGAGCCCGTGAAACCCACCACCCGGACCGACGAGGTGCCCGCCGTACTCACATACTGAGTCCTGTGCTCCGCCGCCCGGTCCGCCATGGTCCCCACTGAGGCCACGGTGCTCCGGCCTCCGCCGGGGATGTACATTCTGTTGGAGTGCTGCGCGTCCATTTCACGGGGGAGTTTGACATCGCCTACTCCCAGAGCCTCGCTCTTGTATTTCTTCACAAACTGCTCCATCTCCTTCACCTCTTTGGGAGACAACTCATGGCACTTCGAAGGGTCCTGGTCGTGCGCAGGGAGCTGCTTGGCCAGCTGCTTCTTCCGGTACTGCGCGCCCTCGGAGCCCGCCACCGGCTGCTTCTCCTTGGGCAGCATCTGCATGTACTGCCTGGCCTGGACCACAGGGAGGGAGACCAGGGTGAGCTGGGGGACCACTTGGCCACTAGGACGGCAATATTACTTTACAGACACATCAGAAGCAAGTGAATTAACAAAGAAGTGGTTTTATCTATTACAAACAAATTATCTTCATAATATAAAAATCTTGAGATATTAGCATATTGAAAAGTGATATGCCGAATAGCTTTAATTCAATAAATATTAAATTTTTCTTTAAAAAAAAAAAGACTTTTTTGCCCTAGCTGGGTGGATACAGCATCTGCCTGTAGATGGAAGGGTCCCAGGTTTGATTCTGGTCAAGGGCACATGGCCAGGTTGCAGGCTCAGTCCCCAGTGAGGGCAGTGCAGGAGGCAGCCACTCTCTCTCATCATTGATGTTTCTATCTCTTTCTCCCTCTCTGCAATCAATATATATATTTTTTAAATTAATATTTTTTCTTCAATTTATAAAAAGATTTGGGTTACTAATGTTTACTTGTGCAAAATATACAAATGTAAAATTGTAAGAGAACACAGATTCTTAGGCAGCATTTATAAAATGGCCTTATGGATCAGCAGCATTTTCATTATAAAAAAAAAATTCATCATAAGATTCACTCTAATAATTTAACTCATGTTTTTATACGACTTCCACGTGTCTCAACTGGTTAAAACTGGAGCATTATACAAAACAAATTGTTTTGCCTTACATAGTAAAATATAGTGTTGAATATGTTGGGAGTTCTAAATAATGACAGAAATTTTATTCCTAAGATATTATTTATACCATCATAAGAGAAAATATTCTTAAGAGTAAGCTAGACGAGTCACTAAATTTGAAAAGTATGTTTTTTTTTTCTCATTTAAACTATTTTATCAGACCATTCCTTCCAAGAGGTTAACACAGTTGACAGAAAAATGCTGTGAGGTAGCTAACTCTATTTCCAAAAGACTACAATGAGAGTTGAAACTCAAAGTAAAGGGGCCCCAAGAAAACAACAGACCTGACGTTGATAACGTCACTAAAGAAACTGCCCTAAGTAAGTAGTCGGGGAATTTAACAGAGACTCTCAAACACCACCCCTCCTGCTACGTACCAAGGCCTGATTCTGAACAGGAGGGGCCCACTCATAGGTGACCGTTTTGATGGAGACATTCTTCTTGGCAGCAACTGGATTGGTGAGTATCATCACATTGCGTTTATACATGGGAATTCCATCTGACTTCAGCTTTGCAATCAGGGTGGAATACTTGGTGTCTTCAAAAAGTTTCCCCACTTTTCGGTCCTCTTCATTGCTCAGTAGGACATCATGTTCTTCTTCACCACACTTGCAGTTTCGACATATTTTTCTATGATTTTGGAGAAAAGTAGGCAATGACTAATTCTACAAAAATCAATTATAATTATGTACATACACTTATAATTAATAAAATACTTTTACATATATTCCATTTTATAGTACTCAAGGGAAAATCATTTGTTTTTTGTCGAGGAAATATCAAGTAGCTATGCATAAATTTAAATAAGGAAACATAAAAATGTACCTCCACTTTACAAAACCTTAAAAAAGTTAGTTTTTTTTATTTTAAAATACATGCTCCAGGGACCATTCTGAGAGTACCATCTCCTGGTATTCCTCATTCTCATAAACAAACAAACAAAACAGATAAATGAATATATAAATAAATCAATCCAGCAGAAAAGTATCACAGCAAGAAGTTTCTTTTCTTTTTTAAAAAAAATAATCACACTTCATAGCTATTAATCAAGTTTTTATTTAAAATGAGAAATAGAGAGATTGATATAACTTTTCTCATCAAGGACTATAACTCTAGATTTAGGTTTATCTTTTCTGACCAATTTCCTTTCCCATTGTCCATTTCTTTCCTCCTTTCTCTGCCTTCTTCTTTTATTTCTTCAAACACTTAGTGATCACCTACCATTATGTATATAAAGAGATAAATGAAAGTTTCTGCTCTTCTTACACTGCCAGCTCCCCCAATCTGGTCTAGTACATAATTACTCATTCATTCATGTAATGTACATGAGTGTCTATACACCAAGCACTGTACTGGAAAAGAGGACATAATGGTGAGGTGGCCATGAGATTATGCAGGGACTTGTAGGACACCGTTAGGAGTCTGGCCTTCATTGTAAGAACATTCAGGAGGCACTATAGGCTTTTAGGCAACAGAATTACATGATTGGGTCTATCATTTTAAAAAACTGTAATACCTGTAATGCCTGCCTTGTGGAGAGAAGATGAGGGATACACATAATTGGAAGTAGGGAGACCAATTAACATGTCAATGGTTTTAAAGAACAAATCAAAGAACAAATTTAAGATCTCCTTGAATGTAGAACTGACCACACATTGTGGTTGATTTGGCTGTAGTGATTGTGAAGGGAATGCCTGCTTATCAAAAAGGGATGAGGTCACCGAAACTGGTTTGGCTCAGTGGATAGTGTCGGCCTGCGGACTGAAGGGTCCCGGGTTCCATTCCGGTCAAGGGCATGTACCTTGGTTGCGGGCACATCCCCAGTAGGGGGTGTGCATGAGGCAGCTGATCAATGATTCTCTCTCATCGATGTTTCTAACTCTCAATCCCTCTCTCTTCCTCTCTGTAAAAACTCAATAAAATATATTTTTTAAAAAGGGGGAGGGTGAGGTCATGAAATGAATACAGGTTTCTGGAATAAGTAAGTTGGTAGAACAAATGTAATTCATTACAAACAGACAGATCTGAGGTATGGGGAGAAAAGGTTGATGAGAGGACTCTGCAACTGAATTACTATTAATTTTGAAATGTCTGAGACTGTGTAAAGATCTCAAGTACATTGTAGGATGTATAGATCTAGTGCTAAAACTGTGGCCTGTTAAAATATATAAACTCAAGAGCCAGGGAATGATGAATATGCATCATGAGTCGAATCCGGGGGAGGAGCGGAGGAAAAAGGTGAAGACTCAGGAAAGAACGTGGCAGAAGAGCAGATCTGGAAAACGTGACGGAGGACACTGGAAACAGAGACTGTGGTGCTACAAACAAACCAAAATGCAAGGCAATGACAGCAGGTAAACCAGGGGCATATGAGAGTTTTAAGAAACATTCTAATATCCTTACATTGTCAGGAAAATATTAAAGATATAAATTAACATTAGATGTTAAGTATGCATGTTAAAATATGCAAATAGACCAAATGGCGGAACAACTGAACAACATCGTTATGCCGTGCGCTGACTACCAGGGGGCACGCGCAGAGCGTGGCAGGCATGGGCAGCAAGCAGCAGAGTGCAGAGCACAGCGAGGTCAGCTGTGGCAGTGGTGGGGCAGGGGAGGAGGGACACCAGGCCAAGGTGGGGCACTGGTTGCTATCATCGGGCAAGCCTCTGGTAGTTACTGAGAATTCTCTGCTCCCAGCCCCACCTGCACCCGCTGCTGGTGCCTGGTGGACCGGTGCCTGGTGCCGGTCCTGATTGCTTGGCGCCATCAGAGGGTGCAAGCAGCGGCTTCTGGCCCCAATCACCCCTGAGGGCTTCCCCTCTTCCCCTGCTCTTGAGAGGTGATGGGGGAACAGCCACTGCTTGCACCTGCTGCTGTCACCAGCCCCAATCGCTCTGTCCCATCAGCGGGTGCGAGCAGGGCTGCTGGCAGACTGGAGTCCAGGGGCCATGGTGGGAGGGGCCGGGCCGGGGTGTGGAGGATGGGCCAACCCACCCCTGTGTCCACCACAGCCCACAGTTCCTTTCAATGTGCATGAATTCGTGCACTGGGCCCCTAGTGAAAATATAAAATGCAATTAGTCAAACAAAAGTCAACAAGAAAAAAGAAACAGGAGATTAGGACATGTAGGAAGCAATAATTAAAATGGTTGATATAATCCAAATATATCAAAAGTCACAATAAATGGACTCAATTCTACAATTAAAAGCCAATGGCTTTCATTGGATAATGCAACAAAATCCAACTATATGCTATTGTAAAAGACAGTTAAAACTTAAGGACAGAGAAAAGATGAATGTATAAAGATCCAAAAAGAGTACAGGCAAATACCAGCAAAATTAAGTTCGATACCTCTATTAATATCATACAAATTGGGCTTTAATGCTTTTTCCTTTTTAAGATTTTTAAATATTGATTTAGAGCAATAGGAAGGGAGAAAGAGACTGACATGAGAGTTGAGAGAGAAACATCAATTGGTTGCCTGCAGCATGCCCCCTGGAGCGTGTGGAGCCCACAACCCAGGCACCTGCCCTGACCCGGAATCAAACTGGCAACTTTCAGTGCATGGGACGGTGCCCAACCAACTGAGGGACAACAGCCAGGCTGTCATTTCCTTTAATGACTGTTAAATCACTACACAGTGACAAAAGCTTAAAAACACCTCTATGATGTAACCTTCTAAACTTAATAATAACCTAATAACCTACCTACAAAATATATGCGACAATAAAGAACTATAAGAAACAAATGGACAAACCCATCATTATAGGGAAACTAGCAAAATTAGAAATAAAGATTTGAGTCAGACAATTAATAAGCTTTATCTAGAAGATACATAAAAAATACCATGAACAGTGACTGGAGAATACACATTCTTTTTCCAGGCATTTGAAATACTGGGAAAAACTGCCGAAACCAGTTTGGCTCAGTGGTAGAGCGTCGGTCTACTGCCTCCAGTTTGCGACCCCAGTGCCCCAGAGGGACCAGTGCCCTGGGTGAGCCGTGTGTCCCAGGGGGCCGTGTGCCCCAGGTGAGCCGTGTGTCCCAAAGAGGCCAGGTGTCCCGGGTGAGCCATGTGTCCCAGGGGGCCGTGTGCCCCGGGTGGAGTGTCCCAGGGGGCCGTGTTCTCCAGGTGAGCCATGTGTCCCAGGGGGCTGTGTGCCCTGGGCGAGCCGTGTGTCCCAGGGGAAGCAGTGGGACCGGGGGGAGAGGCGGTGAGAACCAGAGGAGGAGCGGACTCTATTCATGTGGTCCTGAGATAGTCACCATAAAACAAGCAGACTGTCAAATGACAGCGGGGAGGGGAAGGAGACCTGGGGGGAGATAAGAGAATAACTGAAGGACTGGTATGCATGAATATAAGTATAACCAACGAACACAGAACTTTGGGGAGGGAGGGCATGAATGGGGGGGGGGGCAATGGTAAGATATGTACACATATAATACCTTAATTAAAAAAATAATAATTAATTGTGAAAAAAAAAAAAGGAAAAAAATAGGACATGGGTTAGGAACCATGTTTGCAAGTTCGTATAGTATCTTTCCTCAAATGAGTCCTAACTAAGTTTTGATGATATATGTACATTTAGAATACTTTGTGCTTATTACATTCGAGTTATAGTAATTGCTAGCAGTTATTTCAGGAGCATATACCGTATTTGCCGGTGTATAAGACTATTTTTTGGCCCTGAAAAATATGCCTCCAAGTGGGGGGTAGTCTTATACAGCAAGTATATAACAAACTCTGTATTTTTAGTGGAAATGTTAGGGGGTCGTCTTATACGCCCAGTCGTCTTATACGCCGGCAAATACGTATTTTTCAGGGTCCAAAAATCGTCTTATACGCCAGCAAATACGGTAAATCAATTCCCATACTCAAGTGCAATTGCCAAATATCGATGTCTTCTAAACTGTTCTGTAGAGTAATTCTCCCCAAACTCTCCATGGGATGGTAATTATATAGGACAGAAAAGGGGGTGAGGAGTGACAGAATTTAGTTTAAAACAGTCATTTTTATGACTTTTAAAAAATGCAAAGGAAGACTGGTAGACTGGGAAACTCTAAGGTGTTGGGAGAGGAGGATTATTTGTACTAAGAAGCTCATCATACAAAAAAAGTTTAGCACATTAACAAATGCACATACAGAGATTTAATATGCATGACAAATCAAAACTTCATACAATTTTACATTACAACTTCAGAGTTCTTTCATGAAATCTTAGTACCAAAATTTACCAAAAGCATTGCCTCAAACACACACACATAGATTTCCAGTTTCAAGCTGAAGGCATTCAAACTATCCCTCATCCTCTGAAAAGAGAAATATTTTTATATCCCTATTTGTAAAAATTATTTTCCCAAGGCAAGTAGTAGCAACTGGAGTGCTCTAGCGAGCTGCCAGCATTCACAGTGACTTAGAGGCATGGCCAGACACTGCTATAGCCCTAATTTAAAAGGGCTGGAAGATGTCCTTTTATAACAGCATTACCCATATATGGACTTAAGTGTGGGCCTGTTACAGAATTCAGCACAGGCATGAGTCCATTTATGGTGGGGAATTTTTAGTCTCAGGCAGCTCTACACCAATCAGACCCTCTCTCAACTCATCTATGGCTCCAATAATATGAAATAATTGGCTATATACTTTTTAAAATCTTGGGTTTATGTCTTACATTTCATAAATATTTATCTCTAAATATTACTTCAAAGCGTAATACTTAAATATTACTCAGTATGTGTCAGGCATCCTTACTCTTTCACTCTCCTCTAAGCTTGCAATCACTGCCGCGCTGACGAAGGGGAGAGCTGGCAGTTAAAGGACCCCATTGTCACTAAGATGTCGGTATCACGAAACTACCACACTTCAGAGAAGACAGCCTAGTGCGGTTTGATGTTCACTGGGCACGACAGGGTACGCCTGGGCTCTAGTTTCAGCTCTGCCATGTAGAAAGGTGGTGGTGATAAGGAAGGTTTTGGCAAGCTTTGGATCCAAACTCCTGCCATCTTTAAACCAAGTCATTGATAGGTTATTTGACTTTCCTAAGTCTTTGATTTCTAGACGCCTGGTGCATGAAAATTCAATCACTGGAGGGGGGAGGGGGGCTCAGCCCGGCCTGCCCCCTCTCACAGCCCTGGGGGCTGGGCAGCTGCCATCTGAGGCTTGCCTGTGCCTTGGCCGGCCCTGGGCAGCTGGGGGCCTGAAGGGACTGTGGGGACTCCAGAGGCAGGCGCATGGCATGGCAGGGGTGGGCCCAGCCTGGCTGCGCACTGCCATCTTGTGGCTGTGAGCTGCCATCTTGTGGCTGTGGCCACTGCCATCTTTGAGGATGGGGCAATCAATTAGCATATTCCCTTACTGGCTGTGGGTACTGCCATCTTCATGATGGCGTGAGGGTCATTTAGCATATTCCTTCTTTATTAGATAGGATGGGAAATCTATCACTTATCTCAAAGGTACAACCAGGCACATAAAACGTTGTGATGAGCAGAATTTTAAGATGTTCCTATCACCTTTACTTCAAGGTATTCCTTTCATGATCATGTAACTTTACATGGCAGAAGGGAAATCATCCAAATTTTCCTAATCTAATCACATGAACCCTTAACAAGCGATGAGTTTTCTCTGGCTGAGAACAGAAGAGGAAGGAGGAGAGAGATGAGGTGCAGAAAGGACTCTAAACATTCTGTCGGCTTCGAAGACGGAGGGGGCTCTGTGTGAATAGGAGCAGCCCCTGGCTGACAGTCAGCAAGAAAATGGGGACTTGGCTTATGACTTCAAGGAAATGAATGCTATCAACATCAGGAGTGAGTCTGGAAGCAGACTGTTTCCCCAGAGCCTCTAAGTAAGAGCCCAAGCTGGCCAAAACTCCACCCTTCCAGGCCCCAAGCAGAGGATCCAGTTACGCCTGCCAGACTTCTGACCTAACGCAGAAATGGATATTGAATCAATTAACAGGTATTGTTTTAACCTGTGCCTCCCACCAAAAACTCTTATGTTGAAGCCCTAGCCCCCAATGTGAATATATTTGGAGATAGAGCTTTCAGGAAATATAGTTATATGAGGCCATAAGAGTGGGGCTTTCGCAGAAACCGGTTTGGCTCAATGGATAGAGCGTGGGCCTGCAGACAGAAAGGTCCTGGGTTCGATTCTGGTCAAGGGCATGTACCTTGGTTGCAGGTTGCGGGCACATCCCCAGTAGGGTGTGTACAGGAGGCAGCTGATCAATGTTTCTATCTATCCCTCTCTCTTCCTCTCTGTAAAAAATCAATAAAATATATTTAAAAAAAAAGAAATACTTAAAAAAAGAGTGGATCTTTAACCTAATAGGACTGGTGGCCTTATAGCAGGAGCAAGAGAGAGATGGCAGAGGAAGAGAGGGAGGGAAGGAGGGAGAGAGAGAGGGAGAGGGAGAGGGAGAGCGAGAGCGAGAGCGAGCGAGAGAGAGAGAGAGAGAGAGAGAGAAAGAGAGAGATCTTTCCCTGTACACACACTGAGGAGGAAAGGCAATGAAAGACACAGCGAGATGGTGGCCATCTACAGGCCAGGACGAGGCCCCGCACTAAAAGCCAACCAGGCTGGCATCCTGATCTTGGACTGCTAGGCTCCAGAATTCTAAGGAAATACATTTCTGTTGTCTAAGTCACACAGCCTATTGTACTTTGTCACTGAAGCCTGACAGGCGAATACTGGGGGCGAGGAGGACCTGTCAGAGGTGTGCTTGAGCTGCAGCATGAAGAACAGGAGGCCTGTGCTTCCTGGTGGTGAGACCCGTGGCCTTCCCGGCACAAGCACAGGCATGCGGGCAGCAGCTTCACCCAGCTGTCTGGTACTTGGGAGGGGAGCGGGAGCGGGAGAGGCGGCTAGAAGAGCAAGCTGAGGCCACACTGAGGTTTAACATCAAAGACTTAACCTAAAGGATCAAGTTCAGTGGGATGGCACCAAAGGTTAAGTATTGGGAAGTAGAGAAGAGTGCCCATTTTCAAAGGACCACTCTGTGGCTGTAGCAGGACAGACTGATCGAAAGTGGAGAATAATTTAGCTCTGACGTTCACATTGTGCCTCATGAAGCCCATGGGTCCTAGAAGTCAAGGGTCACCATAAACAGGAGAAGGAGGCTAAGTGGGCAGGTTCCTGGGCCCCATCCCCACTTTAATCACAGCAGTCCCGTGGCCCTGGACTTGACCTGGAATCTTTGTTGTACTCAGGACAACCAGCCTACAGGATTTTACTTCAAAGACTACTGAAGAAAATGGGTCATCTGTAGGTCAAGGGCACTACCCTCAAAGCCTCCCAGTTGTGGTGAAAAAGTCGGGAAATTATCAAGAATTCTCAGAAAAAAATGTATCTGGACTCCTGCCAGGAAGAAGACAGATCTAGTGCCATGTGGATGGGGCCAGGCAGGATTGGGGGACAGACGAAAGCCCCAGTCCTCATGGCTCTTCACACAGTCTAAGACTACACCTAGACAAGCAAATGATTCTGTGTCAAAAAAAATTGTAACTTTCATGCCACAAAGATCTGCTCTTATCTAATATATTTTTACCTCAAAATATCAGATTATGACCTGAAATAGGACAATAATACAAAGTGAACAAAAATTACATTAAACTAACCTTCCGGCTTATAGAAAAGATGTTGTCATTTAGAAATGAGCTTTAAAAATCTCATAGCAATTTTTGGCAACTGTATAGCAGAACTAGAGTATTTTAAGATTGTAAAGTAAGAAAATTATGCCCAGCAGAGGGCAGTGTAGCTCTCCACAAAGCCCTATGAGCACCACAGAGAATGGTGAGCATATAAGAGGCTGAACTATTCTAATCCACTAAAACTATTGTGTGTGGGTATAAGGACTTTACTTTTCTAAAACATGTCAGACATATTGCCTAACAGCTATCCTTGAAAAGGAGGCACAAAGATGAGCTATTAAAGTCTTATAGTAATTAAAAAACTTCCTGGAAAAATGTAGCTCCCTACAAATAAAAAAATATGATCATTCCTGGGAGGGCTAAGGTTTGTGTTGTCCTCACTATTTAAAACAACAGCCTTTTTATTTCCTAAAACTTAAAAAGCTAGCTTTTTTTTTTCCTTTTAGAGAGAGAGGAAGAGAGAAAGAGAAGTATCGATCAGTTGCCTCCTGTACATACCCAACCTAGGTTTGTGTCCTGACTAGGAATAGATTCAACAACCTTTGAGTGAACAGGATGATGCTCCAACCAACTGAGCCACACTGGCCAGGCTAATAAACTGGCCTTTAAAAGTACCTAATAGCCCATCATTTATTTTTTACTTTTTACATTCTTTTTTAACTTACGCTGTACACAGCCTTTTACTATAGACAGTCTCCTATGGAAATAGGCAGTTCAGAAGCGGTTCTCAAGTAAGGTTCATTCTAACAGGCAGCTGACAGCCTAATGATGTATTCTGATTTTTTTCCTTCTAACAATAATGTGCAGCTTTGAACAGATTTAGAAACTACCATTATGGTCTTGACAACCACTGATAAACACCATTCATGTCCTTCATAACTACAGGTTTTAAATACAATTTTAGCTTTATATACACTATTACTTTTAAAACATGAAGGTAAGGTCTATACACAATTCATTTTTTTTACCTCCTAATATTTGTCCTCCATATATAGGCACTTGATTAAAATCAAGACACTGGCAATGAATTATCATTTTGTTGTTATTCTCATAAATTCAAGTGCTTCAAAGTTTCTCAGCAATAAATTCATCGCTGAAAATTTTGAAGAAATCCAGTTTTAAATTTCCTAACAGTCTGGACCAGAATGCCCAATTCATCATTCATACTTACTGTTTATTGCAAATATACAGACAAAGATGTGCAAAGTTACCAATGATTATAAAAAGACTAATCATTAAATTAATAAACAGTCCTGGGAGATTACCACAAACCATAAAGAGACACACTCAGTATTCTAGATTCACGAGAAATGTGAAGGACTGTAAACAAATCCAACAATTCTAAATATAGTTACTACGGCTCAATTAGCTCTAACTTCACAGGAAGACGGGCTAGCTTTATGTTTTATTTATTTCTTATAAAAGAAAGTAACAGATCTCCAACTTAGCAACCCAGCAAGAGAACTTATAAGAGATTTGCACTGTCTGAGAAAGCACTGCCAAACAGTAGAAATTCCTAATGTGGTTGTAGTTCGCAAAATATTATTACCTCCAGAAGTGCAGTTCAAATCCCTCACATTTTTCTTTGCATTTTAAACAGGGGGCTCCAAATCCTTGCTCATGACCTAAGCCCATCTGTTAAAAAGAAAACAACGTAGATTTATTATTACATATTTTAGAAATCTAAAAAATTCAATAAATTGCATTTTAATTCCACTTACCACTCCTGTTTATAAAACTTTCAAACAAATATTTTATGAGTATTATACTGTTTAGTCAATGATGACACTCAAGTACGTATATGGTGACTCCAAGTACATACATAACATACTTGTATTCTTATTGCTTTTTTCATGAAAAGAAAAGCATCAGAATGAAACTATATAGAAAACTACAAATATTGCAATTTGCAAAAAGTCATGAATTGATGTCTTTGGCCACTACATACCCTGTGTACAATATGTACAGGGAGCTGAGAAAGTATGCCGGGTCCCAAATGACCCGTTTATTTATTAACAGTACAAGTATTACTTACATTATGATAAATATAATAATAGCAGCAAACATATATTGAATGCCATGGAATTGAGATAAATATGTATACACTCATAAAATGCTTATAAAGTAGAGAACATTTACAATTTTAGAGATGAACAACTGAAATTCAGAGAGTTCTGGAGCTTGTTTAAGACAAAGTGTTGATAAGTCCAGGTCTGGCTAACTCGGAGGCATGTGCTTGTACTCCAGGGTGTGAGTAGGGGGATTACGATTGCCCTTATTGTAGCAAAAGGTTATTTTTCTTTACCATATTAAATAATAATTCTCAGAAACATCCTGGCACATGACCTGAGTGCTGAGTGAGGAGGGTGGGGATGAGGGAAGGACACAAGAAGGCAATGGAAGCTCTTTTACCCAATTAGTGATAGTGTGGTAAAAAAGATCATCTAACTTTGTATCAGCACATTGGCCAAAAATAAAGAAAAAAGAAAAAAAAAGCTTATCTTGTGTTTTAAATATCACATTAGTGATTACTGAAAAAATCATTATCTGCTACTGCCTGGAGAAATATTTCAAGACAGATAAGTAACAGATTTTTTCCAATGGCATCTTTTTTTGTAATGTTATCCAATTGTGTTTGTCACCAAGTATTAAAAATCACATTATAACTTAGTTCTTGAAAGATCAGGCCGGCCACGCCCTGAAGTTTAATATATATATATTTTACATAAAGAGAACCCTTCCTTTTTCCTGCAGAAAAATACCACATCCTCCTACCATAACTAAGGGCATATTCAAAACCAGCTGGTCCACCCAGCTGCTGGGGAGAACCCAGGTTAGTTTAAGTAAGACCATCGCAAGCATGCTTTCCAGTGGTGAAAAATAGCTGTCCAACATTAACTAAACTTTGTCACCTTTGCCATGGCTACATTACCAATTTTCAAAAGAATAAATCTCCAAAAGTATATTTGTCTTCAACACTAGAATACACTATGTTTTCTTTTGAGGAATCAAATTGGTTCCTTATCATAGAGGATTACAGTTTGCAGTACAGAAATAAAAGGGGCTAAGCAAAAGCCAGAGATGACTAATTTGAATTTTCTGGCCTTTTATAATTGCACTAGAGGTTCAATGCATGAAATTTGTGCACCCTGCCTGCGCCCTCTTACAATGTGGGAGCCTTGGGGGATGTCCAGCTGACGGCATATGCCATTCCCCTACAGAGAGTGGGCCTAAGCTGTTAGTAGGATATCTCAGTGCTGTTGTGGAGTCAAGAGAGGCTCCGGCCACCGCCATTGCATTTGCCAGCCGTGAGCCTGGCTTCTGGCCATGCAGTGCTTCCCCTATGGGAGCGCAATGACCGCCAGGGCACAGCTCCTGCATTGAGCATCTGCCCCCTGGTGGTCAGAGAGTGTCATAACAACCAGTTGTTCTGCCGTTTGGTCAATTTGCATATTGGCCTTTTATTATATAGGATAATTAGAGCATTTTCTCCATCACAATACTCATAGTAAAATGAACAGCTAATCTACAAAGGTGTATTCTTTTTCAAGCCCTTTCTAGTTTTCCATTAAGGAAAGTTAACAATCCCGAATTCAACAGGTGTTTGGAATTGTTTCCTACTGTGTTCCATGCATCACCTGTTAAACTCTGATCTTAAATGAAAAATTAAGATTACATTATTAAGCTTAATCACATAACTCATCTTAAATCAACTACTTTTAAACTCTCTGATGTATAATTCACAGTAAGGAATATATGTCATCTCATGACACAGAACTTACATATACACATACAAGTTCACATGTGTGTAAGTATGTGCAAATCCTAAAACAAATAACCGAGACTAAGTGTGCTTCTGTCTCTAAGTGAAATGAGCACCTAAACAAATTCCTGCCTGTTTTTAAATTTGACCCCTGGTCAGAGCAGCACTGGGCTTAATAAAATACTACAAACATTCTGAAAAAATACCATTACATTTTTTATTTCTGAATGAAACTTGGAAGGTCAACTAATAATACCACTAATAAAATAGCAGACATTTTACACTAAGTAGCTCACTGTTGATCTACAAAATCAGCCTTGGAAAAGAACAAGTTGTTTCTTTCCTAACTGCTTTTTATCTTCTTAAAATAGTTATCAAATGTTTATTGAAATTATTAAAACTGGTAGTATTCCATGAATATCTGCTCTTTTAAAATGCCCCACTCATTTTTAGTGCTGACCAGCCTGGGCTTTCCCCCATATATGAGATCAGGAAGATAAAGCCAGAGGAGGGGACCCGCTCATGGTTAACCCAAACTGGATGTGGGGCGCGCGTCCAACAGGAGCCCTCAGGCTCTGAGATGCCCTGCTCTCTCCGGGTCCGGGTCCGAGGAAAAGGACTACAGGCCTGCAAAGCCGCCTGCAGCGGCCCTAAGGAAGAAGGCTTCTGAGAGCTTCAGAAGGGAAGATGTGAATCTGGCAGGAAGCAGGGAGTGATGCCTGAATTGTGATTTTTTAAAGCGGGAAGAATCTGGGTCAGCAGAGGCGGAGGAAGTTCCGTCAGGGCAGGGGACAGCACGCGGGAGGGAAGGCCTGGGCAGCAGCGGGCACGGCAGGCAGAATGAAAGACGTTTTCCAACACAAGATGTGGCAGGGCTAGCCTGTGGTGGCAGAGTGGTGTGTCCTCCCTCTTCCTTTCCTTTGCCAAGGAAGAAATAAATAAATGTCCTCAAGTAGTGGGTGCCACGTCTTGGGCTACAGGTGAAAAGGGCATTCCCGGACAGGACGAGACTAAGGGATCAGGCAGCGGGGCGAGTGTGAGGACAGAGCCCTCTCCCCTGCTGCCGGACCTCAGGGGCGCTCAGGGGAGGAGAGCTGCGTGAGAAAGGCCTGACTGGGGAAATGGCTCTATCGCCTGCCCTGGAGAGCTCAGAAAGCACTGCCAGAGTGCTTCCTCCCTGTTCGCCGGCCTCCTCTCCATGTAGGCTCTTCCAGTATAGCTGTGACCACCCAGAAAAGTATTACCTCCCTACAATTCACTTTCTCCAAATGCTCAGACTCTGAAAATACCCCAGAGAGAGAACAAGGGCATGAAAGAGAGTGGAATGAGGTCGTGGCAATATGATACAGTCTCTCCTACGAGAACCCAAAGGAAATAGTTCTAATTTAAAATAAACACCCCAACAAAAAACACACCTAGTTTCCAAAACCCGTTAGTAGCTAAAGCAACCAGAGAGAGTTTCAGACTGGAAACGCACTTATTTTCTGTTGGGAGTTTCGTGTAGAGAAATTATTTTATAGATATAAACTTGTAGCTATGAAACTTAACTCTAACTCACACCAGCACTGAAGATCTCTAACTAATGCCACATTCCTGGGTGGGAGTTTCTTCCATATCCTATCCTCTGTATCAACCTGTGAGGATAAAAACCCACAGTGCCACTCAAGCAACAAAAACACGTGGTTCGAAGCTAGTGTTTTCTCTGTTTAGTAGAATGAATTATAACCTGCATGCTATTGTGTTCTCTAATCCTGTTAAACCCAATGTATATAACATTGTACCAGAGAAGACATATATCTACTAGAGTGAGGCAAATTTCTTCTGCTCTGTATTTGGGCATCCGTATTCTCCCCATCACAAATCAAACACTACCAGATGAAGGAAATGTACTGGTACTAACTCCACTCTATAAAAAAATGTGCTTCAGAGCCAGAGCTGCCCAGGCACAGTTTCTCAAGGCTGAATCCATACCTTTTGGGGCGAGGTTCACAGGAGCTGGGATCCCCTAACTCTTCCTCGTCTCAGTTCAAGATCTGAACCTCACCTACCCCAAGCGTTCAGCTCACTTCTCTCCCTCCTACATAATGTGTTCAGGATTCCCTCAGTCCAAGACCCAGAATTCTTCTCACTATACCTCCTCCCTTCTCTTTACCCTCAACAAACACCACACCCTCGGGCAGGGTCCTTCTCCTTTCCTCAAGAGCCACAGCTGTTCCTCTGGGACACCCAGATCACGTAGGTTAGTTTCTCCCAGGTGTCGGGGTTGAGAATTTCCGGTGAGGGGTGAACAGGAAGGTGTGTGGGAGGGGGTGTTGAGAGCCCAGAAAGCGCCTCAGGTAAGGCTCCCGGACTGTTAAGTGAAATGACCAAGAATTACATGGCAATATGTCAATTACGTCTCAGTTTTAAAATTTACATGGTTATAGATAGTAGAGAACTAAAGAAACAGAGAACTATAGGAATGTAGAAGGATCACCAGAGGAGAGTCAGAAAAACTGGGATCTGGTCACAAGGTGCCACTGTCAGGTTTCAGTGACTTTATTTATTTATTTATTTTTATTTTATTGATTTTTTACAGAGAGGAAGAGAGAGGGACAGAGTTAGAAACATCGATGAGAGAGAATCATCGACCAGCTGCCTCTTGCACACCCCCTACTGGGGATATGCCCGTAACCAAAGTACATGCCCTTGACCGGAATCCAACCTGGGACCTTTCAGTCCGCAGTCTGATGCTCTATCCACTGAGCCGAACCAGTTTCGGCAAGTTTCAGTGATTTTAGACATCTTCCCCTCCAGGCTTAATCTATGACTAATCAACTAGATGAACTTGAAGAGACATCTTAATTCTATAATTACAACTGAAAATTATGTTTCATATTAACTTTATCTTAGCTTTTTATTCAATATGGTCATCTGCTCAATGTTTTAAACACTAAATAGAAAATAATTATTTGCGAAAGTGAATATATTATTGGCTCAGAATTGTCTGAACTTAGTTTGGAAGAATAGTTCATAAAGTACACATGGGAAAGAAAAAAACTTTAAGTTCTGTGGGGTAAGACTCAGTCCTGTTGCATGTGATTATTTCCACAGCAAATATGACAGGATACCCCCTGCAGAAGTGACACTTGGTGACAAGTCCCAAAGCTGAATATTTCACTTAAGTTCAGTAACACATTCTGGATGGCATGGATACAAGGAGACATAACAGATTAAGATTTCTTCTCCAGTACAAGCAGATCTTTTTGATTGACTATATTTATAAAAACTATAGTCAGATTTTGAGAATACCTACCAAGTTCCTTTGAAAATATAAAACAACCATATTGTTTATCCTGAAATACAAGTCATAGAAAATAAGTTTTTAAATATCTTTAACAATAGGCTCCAGATACCAGACTTATATCCCTGTGAACCATGCCTCCAAATACCCTCTTATCCTCTGCTTATTTTAGAATAAAAAATGGGAATGGAATACATTTCTCCATATTCATAATTTCAGGTGACCCTTCTTGACCCCCCCCCCAAATGTATTGCATATCAGATGGAGGGGGGGAAAAAGAAGGGTAGGGAACATATAGTGTTTCAAACATAGTTTGAGTGATTTGGAGACCATTTGGATCTGGAAGATATTATGAAGTATTTAGGGTGAGATCATCTGATCATGCTGTTTTCATAACCAAATTTTCTTCTGGAGCAAGGAAATATGTCATCACTAAGAGGGGTAGTGTTACTAAGATTTCTTTAATAATCTTAAAATGAAGCTGACCAAAGTAGATTATATGAAATGGACATATATATTCCCCCTTCCTTTGACTGTATATATTTATATGTACATTATCTATTTATCTAACTATCTTACATGCATACTAGAGGCCCGATGCACAAAACTCGTGCAAGAGTAGGCCTTCCTTCCTCCAGCTGCCGGGCTTCCCTTGCAGCCCCGGTTTTATCCAGTCTAATTAGCATATTATGCTTTTATTATTACAGATTCTGTGTAACCCAGCACTTGAATATTGCCACCATTTATGCCAGACCAAAGTGCTGCAGTATTATTTCTTTAGGTGTAACCTGTTGTAACAGATGGGTGAGGGCAAGGGGAGGGTGACTGTACAATCATGTGACTTATTGGCACTAATTCCCTAAATATCTAATCAGAGCACATGCAAGAAAATAGTGCAGTAAACCCTTGATTTTGTGGACCTCAGATTAAATGGGCAAAATTTTTGGTCCACGTGTCATGTGAAAATTAACACCTTGTTGTTGAAACCCTTTTGGCTCAGTGGGTAGAGCGTTGGTCTGCGGACTGAAAGGTCCCAGGTTTGATTCAGGTCAAGGGCATGTACATTGGTTGTGGTAGGGGGTGTGCAGGAGGCAGCTGGTCGATGTTCCTAGTGCTCTATCCCTCTCCCTTCCTCTCTGTAAAAACTCAATAAAATATATATATATATTAAAAAAATTATTTTTAAAAATTAACACCCTGTTACAAGATTTGCTTATAATGAAATTACCTGGCTATTTTTTGTTATTAATTCAGTTATTTTTAACAAATTTTAGCAAATAGGTCCCATGTTGGAAAAAACACTAGTAATTTCATCAACATAAATATTACACATATACAACTATAGTCTACATATCTACATTCATGGGTTTCTGCTTATGAACAATGTTTGACAGACGATTAGCATGTGATTACAACACATGATTACATGGAATCACCCGCAGTACCTGGCTCTGTTGTCACTTGGGTGACTTTCTGTAGCAGTTTTAACACCTACCAGCCCTTGTTCCCACGTGCACTAAGCCACACCCCAGCCATGCTCATTTGTCTGGTGACTGGTGAATGCACCCATTTACTAGACCTATTCAGTATAAATTTAAAATTATAGTAATACATATAGAAAACTTTTCTGTGAAATTAAACTTTTCATACAGACTTAATTTTAACTAGACAAATGTGTCTACTTAGAGACAGGTAAACTAACTTGTCAATTTTTTAACATAATGTATTTGGAACACCTAATTTATTATATAATGGACTTTTGACTTCCCTCTGAGATTCTACTGTCTATTCCAAATTTTAATTATGCAAATGTGTTTATATAAGTAAAAATAAGTAAACTAATTTGTGAATTTTTTAACATATGCATTTGGAAAACCTGTTTTATTATATTACTAGTGGCCTGGTGCACAGATTTGTGCACACAGAAAGGAAATTAATTAGAAGCAATATTTTAATATCACTATTCGCCCTTTCTCTATCATAGAAGTGTCAACCAAATTCACAATTGACAATGACAGATTGAAACACACATATATAATTGGCACCAGCGAGAGCTTTATATGTATCATGCATGCACAAGTCAATGTTTATTTTTAAATTGCCAGTATGCATCATATATACCAGGTGGTTGGTCAGTCAGATGGTTGGACACATGGACAGTTGGTCACTTAGTCTTTTACATATATATTTATTAGAGGCTCAGTGAACAAATTCATGCATGGGTAGGGTCTGGCCAGCTTGCCCTGATGGGGGCCCATCGAGCCAGGCCAGTGGAGGGAAGGACCTGTGGGCGGTTGGCTGGCCAGCCCCACCCCTGATTGGGTTATTGGGGGCAGATCAGGGAGGGGCCAGGCTGGCCGGGTTGAGGTGGGGGGAGGGGTTGCGCGATAGGGCCTGGATCAGGCTAGTTGGCTGCCAGTGCTCATCATAGCCACCGGTCATTCTGGTCATTCTGCCTTTCCAGTCACTGGACTTTTACCTTTAGCAGACACACCCCCTCACCGGAATTAGTCCTTTATATGGAGGTTTTACTGTACAGATGAGTTTTCCACAGAGCAGAGAATGGAGGGAAAGGCTTGGGGCACTGGCTGAGATCCATTTGAGGAGGCTACACAGGGGAGGGAGTAGGAGGATCCACGGGGCTTGGGGAGTAAAACCCAGTGAAGAGAAGGCACAGAATACAAGGACTGGGGGAGGGGGTGTCCAACAGACAATCTCAGCACCCACTTTCCATCAGGAATGGCTTCCAGGGGCATTTAAAACAAAAACAAAATCTTCAAGCACAAATAGAGCGTCATGAGTAAATGGAGAAAAGGAGGGGAGAGATGCAGGAACTCTCTTGCCAGATGCCTTATTTACTCCCTTACCCTGCAAAAAATGAATTGTGTTTACTTGCGGTGCGTAAACACAAGAATCTTAACTCATTTTTTACTCTTTTGATTTTTCTTCTATTAGAAAAGTGGTTTGATTTCATATGTTTTTTGTTCTATATTTAGACTAGAGCCCAAGGACTTCTCAGCATGAAAGGTTCACAGAAGTCATTTTAGATTTGTCTAATGATTTAGGGGAAACAGACAACTTTTAAAACATGCCTATACCACTTTTTGACAACTAGGATCAAATTTTAGTTGCAAATTAATGTAATTTCCCTTTATCTTGATGGAACAGCCAGCAAATCAAAATTAGATTTGACTATATTAAAAAGAGGGGTCGTTCTGAAATGACCAGTGATATCAAGGAAGCCACAGTATCCTGACTCTTTATTCTTTCATGTGTACAGAGGGCTATGCGGGTAATTCAAAGTGGGAAAAGCCTTTCCACAGCTCACTTGCATCCCAGTAGTAGTGGAGTGTATGTTACGACTTCTTGCCTAAGAAAACCACCCTTAAACATAGTGACTTGTTATATAACTGTTTATTCTGAGCATGATATTCCACTCATGCTTCTGCATTTTAGCACCCTGGGCTGAGTTCAGCTGGACTCAATGCATCTGCAGGCACGCGGGGACAGATGGTCTAGGAGCCTCGGCTGAGATGTGTCATCTGTCCCATGGGGTCTGCCATCCCCCAGCAGGCCGAGCTGGGCTACTTCCAATGGCAGCAGCAGCATTCCAGGAAAGTAGTTTGAAGCAAAAAGGTCTCCTGAGGTCCAAGCTCAGAGTTCACCTAACACTACTTCCATCAGTCCATTGACAGCCCAAATTCACTAGGCAGGAAAATAGACTCTATTTCTTAATAGGAAGTGCTATAAAAAAATTGTGGCCATATTTGCAATTTACCACAAAAACTCTTTAGAAGGTTCTGTTTAGGAAAACATATCTGTTCGCTATACTAGACCAGAAAACCTGGTCATGTTAAATCACATGCCCCCTCTCTAGAGAACCTAATTAATATAGCTTTGTAGGTACTCAAACAAGTATGGAAAATGATTACTTATAAATGTTTACTTTTATCATAAAAATTGAAATCAAAGTAAATTTCAAATAATAAAAAGAAAAAAATTAAATCTAATAATTTATCTAAAATACTAACTTTAAATTTACATTTCTTTGTGCCCAACAAAGCACCAAGTATCAATAGTTTCCTGGAAAATATGCCATAAAATGCTTGATAATAGAGTCAGGTGCCAATTGAATGGTTTGAAGATTTACGAAGGATTTTCCTCCCCGAACAATGGATTTCTCAATAATGATTATACATCTGTTAACTGTCTATGTGCAGACACTATGCTTTGTGCTTTAAAATAGCGGTCACCAATTTTTCTCACCTCAGGGACCACTGGTTGGCGACTGCTGTTTTAAAATATTCATCTCCATTGTCCTTATGTCCTGGTAAGACAGGTGGCTGTCTTATCATTTTCCTTATCATTTTCCTTATCATTTTCAGATAAGGATCCTGAGGTTTAGATGGTTAAGTAACTTTGCCAAATTCACACAGGAAGTTCCAGGGCTAAGAACTGAACCCAGGATCCTAAGGCTGATAATCAGTCTTGCTGCAATGCCCTCCTGTGCTCCAACCTTTTGCTTAAGGTATCCAAAGATCTAAGGAAGATGAAAGATTCTGTGGAATCAATAGTCCCGACCCAAAAGGGGAGCCAAGCACAGCCTACATCAGCTAAACCTCAGTGTGACATCCCCTCCTCTACCTCAAGAGTTGACACAACGTATTAAAAAAGAATCAAAGGTAGGATAGAGGTATAGATCCTTAACTGTAGGCGTGGCTCCTATGCTAGCTCAGTGACACACTTCCTTAATTCAAACCCATGACCTGGAAAAGTGAGTACCGTATTTGCCGGCTTATAAGACGACTTTTTGGCCCTGAAAAATATGCCTCCAAGTGGGGGGTAGTCTTATACGGCGAGTATATAACAAACTCTGTATTTTGAGTGGAAATGTTAGGGGGTCGTCTTATACGCCCAGTCGTCTTATACGCCGGCAAATATGTATTTTTCAGGGCCAAAAAAATCGTCTTATACGCCGGCAAATACGGTAATTACTGCTGACCATGTACCTTGCTTTACTAGAAGAATCAAAACTGAAAAGGTAATAGTAGGGATAGCACGTTTACCGACCTGTCACAGCCATGTTCTTTAGGTTCATGTTATGTATTCCTCCTGAAATGCCCCTTTTCCCCCCAATGAAATTGAATTTTTCTTATGAATGTTGTTTCTGCCATAAAATACTCCCTATCCACATAATTACAGTTATTTACTTCTGCTTCTGAGACTTCATAACAGTGATCTATATTCCTATTATTGTAGCGCTACAAAAAGTGTGGCAGTCCATGAGACACATAAGCAAACTGAGAGTAAGCAATTAGCAAATAGTAAGCAATTTGGTGCACTTAATAATTTTTTTGATTGGCCTTGCCTTTGGTCTTTTTTTTAGTAATTCATTTTTATTAATGGTTTAGCACCACAGATATTTTGAGAAGTACCATATTATAGCATGTATTCATTTTACCTAGCACTGTAGTTAATTCACACACCTATCTTGCCCACTAGCTAGCTTGCCAACCTGCATTTTTTTAATCTGCCCAAGCTGATTCCACAGTAGTCTGGGGAATACGAGCTCAAAAGGTAATATTGATAGAAACTGAGTTGAGATTTTTCTGTAGTTTTACACTTAAACTGCCCTCTTAATGATCTCTATGAAACACAAAAGGTAACTTCTTTGTTTAGCCCCGACTGTTTTTTTATTGTAGGCCAATACCAGTAAAGGGAGGCAAAGTTTCTTTACCTTAACTTTGTGACTCATTCTATCATGGCTTTCATGATGCTACTCAGAGAAACAAAATACCCACATATCTGCATGATCATTTTTCAATGAGACATGATATCTTCAAAGAAACCAAGTCAAAGAAACCAGTGCACTTCACTATGAAGTGCACTGACCATCAGGAGGCAGATGCTCTGACCAGTAGGTTAGCTTGCTGCTGGAGACTGGCTGATCACGCTTTGGAGCACTCTTGCGGTCCCTCCCTGACTGGACAACCCCTTGTGTCCCTCCCTGGCCCCCGATTATGCACTGGTGGGGTCCCTTGGTCTGGCCTGCATCCTCTCGAAATCTTGTACCCCTACGGGGATATCGGAGATCTGCTTTCAGCTTAACGGCAGGACAATCGGTCACTATGATGCACACTGACCACCAGGGGGAAGATGCTCAACACAGGGGCTGACCCTGGTCATCACTGTGCTCCCACAGGGGGAGTGCTGCTCAGCCAGAAGCTGGGCTCACGGCTGGAGAGTGTAGCAGTGGTGGTGGGAGCCTCTCCCACTTCCATGGCAGCACTAAGGAGCACGCCTAAGCCAGCAGTTGGACATCCCCCAGGGCTTGTGGACTGTGAGAGGATACAGGCCGGTCTGAGGGACCCCCGAGTGCAAGAATTTCATGCACCAGGCCTCTAGTATACATAATAGTAGTCTTAATGTCATTTAGCAAATGAGATCCCAACAATTTTTATTGCTGGCTTCTCAAACAGCTCTTCCCTTTAAGCTTTGCTCAAACCTGAGCAGCCCCCAATTCTCTTTTTGCTTGTTTAACATATTTTACTAGAAATTCATGCAAGGAGGGCTGATGTCTCTCAACCCAGTCTTCAACCTCTCCAATCTGGGTCATCCCTATCACAATCCAGGACTGCTGGCTCCCAACTGCTCACCTATCTGCCTTCCTGATTGCCCCTAACCACTTCTGCCTGCCAGCCTGATTACCCACTAACCACTCCACTGCCAGCTCGATTGATGCCTAACTGCCCTTCCCTGCCAGCCTGGTTACCCCTAACTGCCCTCCCATGCAGGGTTGATCGCCTCCAACTGCTCTCCCTTGCAGGCCTGGTGCCTCCAAACAGCCCTCCCCTGCTGGCCATCTTGTGTCCACATAAGGACAGGATCTTTGACCACATGGGAGCAGCCATCTTGTGTGTTGGAGTGATGGTCAATCTGCATATTACTCTTTTATTAGATAGGATAGAGGCCTGGTGCACAGGTGGGGGCCAGCTGGTTTGCCTTGAAGGGTGTCCTGAATCAGGGTGGGGGTTCCCTTGGGGCATGGGGCGGCCTGTGATGGTTTGCAGGCCAGCCATGCCTGCTGATGATCCAAGCAGAGTCCCTGATATCTGGATTTATTTACCTTCTACAATTGAAACTTTGTAGCCTGGAGCTGAGCCAAGCCCCCTGCTCACTCAGTGGCTGGCAGCCATTTCTGTTGGGGTTCATGTATCTTCTACAATTGAAAGTTTGTAGCCAGGAGTGGAGGCCTGGGCAGGCCAGGGCGTGCAGAAAGCTTTGCTTCTACCATTGCTGAGGGCAACCCTAGCCTCCCACTCTTTCCAGCTCTGAGGCTGCTGCTATTTTTGTTCGGACTTTTTTACCTTCTATAATTGAAACTTTGTAGCCTTGAGTAGAGGCTTAGGCTGGCAAGGGTTGCCTGGGAAACACAGGCCTCCCTCTCTGTGGCCGTAGCCATCTTGGTAGGGTTTATTTGCATACTCACTCTGATTGGCTGGTGGGTGTAGCAGAGTGATGGTTAATTTGCATATTACTCTTTTATTAGGTAGGATTGATTTCAGAGAGGGAAGGAGAGGAAGAGAGAGATAGAAACATCAACTATGAGATATTTCCTGTACACCCCCTGCTGGGGATAGAGCCTGCAATTTAGGTATGTGCCCTTGAGTGTAATAGAACCTGAGACCCTTTAATCCACAGGATGACACTCTATCAACTGAGCAAAACCAGCTAGGGTACCCTTCAATTCTTAGCAAACTACCTAAGGATCAGAAAAATTAGTACCTTAAAATATGCTCTTGTCCTTTTTTAATATTCTATATAATAAAGAGGTAATATGCAAATTGACCATCACATCCTTGTACAAGATGGCTGCCCCATGTGGTCAAAGATGGTCACCATAAGATGGCCGGCAGGGGAGGGCAGTTGTGGGTGATCAGGCCAGCAGGAGAAGGCAATTGGGGATGGCAGTTGGGGGTGACCAGACCTGCAGGGGAGGGCAGTTAGGGGCAACCAGGCCATCAGGGGAGGTAGAGCATTTGGGGGTGGGAGGACCAGGCCTATAGGGGAGGGCAGTTTGGGGTGATCAGGCTGGCAGAGGAGCAGTTAAGTGTCGAACAGGTTGGAGGGGAGTAGTTAGGGGGTGATCAGGCTGGCAGGTAGAGTGGTTACAGGCAATCAGGCAGGCAGGCAGGTGAGCAGTTGGGAGCCAGCAGTCCCGGATTGTGAGAGGCAGTAGGACATCCCCCGAGGGGTTCCAGATTGGAAAGGGTGCAGTCTGGGCACCAGGCCTCTAGTATCTAAAATAAAAGTAGTAATACCTGGATTCAACCAATTTTTATAGATATATACTGAGTGTGACAGAAACATGAACTACTTCCACAGCACTGCTTCCAACAGTAGCTAGTGAGTTTCTTGTAGATTTTTCCTCTATCATTTTCTGCTCTTTTCTAATATTTTTGACAATGCATATAGTAATTACACAGGTTGGTTAAGAAAGAGGAAAACAATCGAAAAGTCATTAAAGGGTCACAGTCTGAACTTGCATTAGAAAATTATAGTTATACCTACCCCTCTCTCTTTAATTCCCCATTATATACCGTAGTAGACGGAGTTGGGTAGATTGATTGCTTTGGAAAAAAACAAGTAAAACTACTCTAAATCTGACTGGAGCTGGAGAGCTGACAAGCAAAGTATCTAAATGTAATTCTCTATTTATAACACTTAAGAGTTTTTTTTTTTTTAACTCTTTATTGTTGAGAGTATTACAGGTATACCGTCTCTCCCCCCATAACCCCCCTCCATCCAGTTTCTGCCCCACCCCAGGACTTCACCACCCTATTGCCTGTGTCCATAGGTAATGCATATATGCATATACTAGTAAGTTCTTTGATCAATATCTTCCCAGCCCCCCACTCCTTCCTTCTAAGATTCATCACTCTGTTCCATGTTTCCATGCCTATGGTTCTATTTTATTCAACAGCTTATTTTGTTCATTAGATTCCTTGTTTGTTTTTTATTTCAGATACAATTATTGATAGATATGTTCATATATTTTATCTTTTTTTTTCTTTACCTTCTTATTAACAGCTTTTCTCTTGATGCTTTTAAGATTCTTTATCTTTCACCTTTGGCATTTATATATGACTAGAGGCCTGGTGCATGAATTGGTGCATCAACAGGGTCCCTGGGCCTGGCCTGTGGGATCCAGCCAAAACCAGCTGACACCCCCCGAGGGTTCCCAGATTGTGAGAGGGTGCAGGCCAGGCCATGGGACCTCAAGGGTGCACAATCAGGACTGAGGAGGGATGCAGGAGGTTGGCCAGCCAAGGAGACAGAGGCTCTGCTTACCCAAAGTCAGGTATAATGAAGAGACTGAGACATGAGGAAGGAATATAGAAGTATAAGCCAGAAGATAGTGCAGATGTAAAAGTCAAATTCTACTCTAAAATATTAAAACAAAAACTCTTGCATAACCAAACTAGCTCCCACATCCTAGCAACAACTCAATTACTTCAAACAAAACAGAACATAGTAAAATCTAATTGTGAAAACCCCTTGTCTTAGTGATGGTGGGTTTTACCTGGTAATTAACCCAAATGTGTGCAAATGATAAATGGAAACCAACTTCTCCTTTTATAAATCAAGAACCCTAAAAAAAAGGAGCATTCACTCCATTTGTTGTGGACTAAAGACAACCCTCTTTAATTCCTATACAAAATGTTACTGGAAAAAAATAACATCTTTCATCTACCTGGGGGAAATTCCTTATGAAAACAACCATATAAGGGTTTTAGAAGGGGAAAATGCCACATATCTAAAAACAGAAGTCAAATTTAGTTTTATTTAAATAGTTGGTTGTGCCTTTGCTCCAACTTCTGACCTGTCTTTTTAAAAGTTACAGGCAAACTATTACTGTTCTTGTATACTCAAGTAAAAAAGGAGACCTGAACACCATCTAGGTACCAAAATAGGGTGAGAGGGCTTTGCCAGTAGATCAGAGATCATCTTGTAATGAGTCCTTCTTCTGATGTGTTAGAAAACAATTTATAAAGGAAATGAAGGGCTTTTTATTTTGTTTGTTTGTTTTTAGATTATGACTAAGACTATAAAGTCTGTTCCTGGAATGTCTAACCTTTGGACTGGGAAACTTTTTGTGAAACCCACAGAACAATTCTTTCAAGAGTCCTACAAAGCCACAGAGACTGTATAGTATGCAGTCTGATCGGATACGTTTGGGATCTTTTAATAGTTTCCAATTGACTGATTGAGGACAAGGTAGCGAATCAAGGACTTGTTATTGTCATGAGATTACCTATAAAAGTTTTACATTTATGGTATCTTTTTAATTGGGGAAGGAAAGGAGGAAAATTAGAGAGAAGGGTAACATTTCTTGGTTGAAAAGATAACCTTTTAAAGTAAAGGGGCGAAGAAGGAAAATAATTACACCATATATGAAGGGCATTATTCATCAAAACCCACATTTTAAAACTAGGAAAATAGTTTATAAATAATGTCAGCCTTTTTCCCTTGCAAGCACAACGTTAATTCTTAACTTTCAACTTTCTCCCTTGGAAATATTTCTTCTTTGTCTCAAGTACTTTTTTTTTTCTTTTTAAAAATTAATTTTATTGGGATGACATTGGTTAATAAAATTGTGTAGCTTTCAAGTGTATATTTGTATACATCATCTGTATTCTGTATTGTGTGCCCACTACTCAAAGTCAAATCTTCTTTCATCACCATAAATATCTTCTAAATCACTTTTGATGTTGTCTTTTTTAAAGTAGTCTTTATTTTTCAGAGTAGTGTTAGGTTCACAGCAAAGCTGAGCAGAAAGCACAGAGTTCCCATATATCTGTCTCACACACACCTTCCCCCAGTACAATATCCCACACCACAGTGGTGGATTTGTCACAAACGATGAACCTACACGGACACATCATTATCCCCCAAAGTCCACAGTTTTTATCCGTGTTCATTGTTGGTGTTTTTCATTCTATGGGTCTTGACAAATATACAATGACATGTATCCAGCATTACAGTATCATACAAAATAACTTCACTGACCTAATAAAAAAAAAACCTCTTTCACCTATTCAGCCCTCCCTCATCAAAGAATATGGATTTTTTAAAGTAGTTATGGATCAATATTTTATAAGCATTAAAGACCCCTCCAAACTTTAGACAACTGCTCAATTAGGTAACTGTTACCCATTTAAAAAACTATGTTCCTCAACAGAAGCAGCAACCAAAAAGCTTTCTTGGTGACAAGCAATATCAACAACAACCAAACATCAGTGTCATTTAAATGCAAATAAAAGAACTAAGAAACCAAGTGGGAAAAGACTGGAAGGCAATCGCACTACTGGTAAAATTTACATTTTCTTTTCCCGGCCTTCGGTTGCCTTGCAATGCTGGTTCCCAGAAGGTACGCACTGTCTTCCCACTGCGAGTTTTTTTTCCCAACGGCTTCCTAACCTAGTATTTGAATTTTCCCATCTTTTCGAAAATCCAATTTGGGGCATGAACAGAATTCATGCTCAGGTCGGAAGATGAAGTAACAGCCACAGTGGACAGCCACCGCAGGCAGGAGAAGACCACTGGGTCCCCTTCTCTCTGCAAAACTTCCTTCCCCATCCGATCAGGGGCGGTCGGCTTAGCTTTACGGCACCGTAAACATGAGCACCTCCCTGGAACCGACCTCACACACGGAACGGGGCCGGGGTGTGACCTCAGCTTTCCCTTATGAGTCACCCACAGCCCGACCCCATCCCTTTCCCTCTCCCGGGGGGAGGCGGCCGCGAGGCCCCGCAGAGGAGGGGCGGCTCGGGTGGCGCCTCGGGTGGCGCCGGGTCTGGTCTCCGGGCGGAGAGCGGGGACCTCCCCTTCGGGGCTCGCCGCCGCCGGAGGGCGTTGTCCCTTCCAGAGAGAACTTCGGAGTACAGAAATGAATGACCACACACACACACACACACACTCACACTCACACACTCACACACACACAGACTCACACCCCCCCAATACTCGCTCTCCGGGGGTCCCCCCTGGGCGGGAAGCCGGTGCCCCCCATCAGCACTCACTCGGGCGGGGCGGTCTGGCGGTCACCGGCACCCCAATATCGAAGCCACAGGGCCACCTGAAGGTGACTCCCCGAGGCCAGAAGCAGGGTGTCGGGGTCCCCCCCGCTCCCCATTTCTCGGGGGGGGGGGGGGCGGCGCAACTGAAACCGCTCCGGGAAGTTTCAGACACCGCCAGCCGCGGCCGCCGCGCCGTTAGACGGGGGCCCCGCCATCTCGGGGAGGTGGGATGGGGGGCGCCGGGCACCCCTCTGCCCGGGGCCGGCACCTGAGCCCCCGGCCCGGTCCCCGGCCCCCGGCCCATCCCGCCGCGGCCAGGTGTGGCGGCCGCGCCCCGGCCCCACCTTCTTCACTTTGGTCTCCAGGTCCATGTCGGGGGTCGGGGGCTCCCGCTCCCGCCGGCCTCTCCCAGGTTCGCCGGCCGCCGGCTCCGGGGTCGGGTGGCCGCGGGGAGCCCGGCGCCTCGGAGCCGCCACCCGCCGCCGCCGCCGTCCAACTTCCGCGGCGCAGCCTCCAGCGGGCCGGGAACAAAGAGGCCCGGGCAGCCAATGGCGGCGGGCCGGCGCCGGCCGCGGCCAATCAGCGAGCGCCGCCCGCACCTTGAGCGGCGGAATGCGGGCGTCAAGGTGAGGGGGCGGGACCTCGGCCGCGGGGGCGGGACCACGGCCGGCCGGACCCCGGGGGCGGCGGGGGCCGGTCACCCGAGGGCCGCTCCTCCGTCCGGGCCGGGCCGGGGCCGGTGCACGGGAGCCGGAGCCGGGCCGCCCCGCAGCGTGCACGGGTCTGCCTTCCTCCTGTGTGCTCTGGGAGCTTATCCCACCGCGGGTCACAGACTGGGCAGGTTTGCGCTCAGGGCCGGGGAGCGGAGGCTCTGCGGAGGGTGCGCTTGGCACCCAGGTCTCATGTTGAATTGGGAAGGCAGCCTTTTCGCAAATGCGTTCTCCTCAGTGCCAGCTCTGACAAAGGGCCTGGGCTAGGAAGGAACACCTGAAACCTACATAATTTTATTAACCAATGTCACTCGGTACATTCAATAAATGAGTAAACATAGAGACTTGGGGTTTGATTGTATAGTGGAGTGAGAGAGACTTGGGGTTCTAAGTGGGAACCCTGAGAGCATGGTTAAAAACAAAGGGGGGGGCATCATCTTAGTCTCAGCATCAGTGAAGATTGTTATGTATGTTTTCTGAGCATTTGATTGTTCCAAAGTGGAAATGGTGTGAGGATGGAGTGGGAATGGAGTGAGAATGGAGAGGGAATGGTGTGGGGATGGTGTGGGAATGGTGTGAGACAGAATGGAGTGGGGATGGTGAGACAGAATGGTGTGGGATGCTGTGAGATAGAATGGTGTGAGACAGAATGGTGTGGGGATGGTGTGGGGATGATGTGAGACAGAATGGTGTGAGGATGGTGCGAGTATGGTGTGGGAATGGAGTGAGAATGGAGTGGGAATGGTGTGGGGATGGTGTGGGGATGGTGTGGGGATGGTGTGAGACAGAATGGAGTGGGAATGGTGTGGGGATGGTGTGAGACAGAATGATGTGGGGATGGTGTGAGACAGAATGGTGTGGGGATGGTGTGAGACAGAATGGTGTGGGGATGGTGAGACAGGCGGTGTCTTTCATTTGGAAGTGAGGCCTCCTGACCCAGCTGTGGGGTGTGTGTGAGGCTGCTCAGGTGACTCCTGCTTGGGGAAGCGGTGTCACAGCTCTAGCAAGCCGGCTGGAGCACCAGCACAGATCCAGTTCATGGCCTCATTCAGGGACAATTGAAGAACACACCCTCAGGTTGGAGGATCTGGAAGGGATCCTAGAGGTTGTTGAGTCTGGCTTTCTAATTTTACAGGAAGCTGCGATACCAGAGATGCAAAGACCTGCTCAGTTGCTGAGTCTCTTAAATACTTAGTGCTCATAAGTATTTAAGCAATGTAACCAGCATGTTTGATAATGTAAACAGCGTTTTCACTAAGTAAAAGGGAAAAGTCCAGGTTTTGTTTGATGTTATAAATATATATATATATGGTGGACAGCAGATGACTTCCTAATCTGCAACTTTTTTTTTTAATGAAAAAGTCTCTAATGGGAGAATGGGAGGATCTATGTAATACTTTCAACAAAAAAGGTTCACAAAATAAAATGAGAATCTCACCCAGCTGGGTGGCTCAGTTGGCTGAGCTTCCTCCCATGCACCAAAAAGATTACAGGTTCGATTCCCTATCAAAGCACACTCCTGGGCTGTGAGCTCCATGCCTGGTCAGGGCACATGTGGAAGACAGCTGATGCTTCTCTCTTTATCTCTGTCCCTTCTTCTCTCTCTCTAAGACCAATGAAAATATCCTCCGGTGAAGATTAAATAGATAATAAAAGAAAGAAAAGAAACGAAAACAATCCCAAATAAAGTAGATGTTTGGGTCCAGATGTCTTTCCCCTTTGCCTCCAAAAATTTGGTAACTGAAAACATTCAAAATTTATTTTAAGCCAACACTTCAATCCTTTGCCTGCGTAGCTGTTTGTTAGCATTATTCAATACAACATTGATTTATAATGTTTCCTTATCCTATTAATAAACTAAAAGTGGAATGACCAAAATGGATTATTGCTCAGTTGAAGTAAATCTTCCCCATCCTGTTTTCCCAGAGCATCCTAAAACTTTGGTCCCCTACAATGTTTATCCAGTGCAAAATCCATTGACATGAGTTTATGACAAGGCAATTCAGTCTCTTTCAGGGAGATTAACAGATGGAAAATATCCAGTAAAACAGTTTAAATAAGGCATCAAAAAATGTAATAAAAAATTGGTTTAGTTGGTGGGATTTCAGAGATGACACTAAGGAATCTATAACCTTTAAAAATTGATTTTAACTATTACATTCTGCCCTTCCTCTCCTCCCTGCCCACCCTCAGCATCATTTTGTATGTGTATCATTGGCAAGGATGGAAGTTGAAATTCAGTGATTTCTATCTGGACTCATTACTTACAAATTATACCGGGGCGGGGGGGGGGGGGGGGGGGAAGTGAGGTGAATAAGCGCAAAGTTAGGAGGCTTAGATTGTGAGTCCCTATTCAGCTATTAAAGTGTAAGCTAGACATTAATGTGCTAGAACTGCCCTACTTGGTGACTAGATGTGTTGATGATAGAAGAATGAATAGCAGATGGTACACATGTTTCTGGCTTGATCACCTTTACAGAAAATTCAGGGAAAAAAGAAAATATAGAATGAAGGGCAGGATTTTGTTTATTTTTGCTTTATTTGGGGGATGGTGGAGCTAAAGAGCACTGTTTTAAATATATTGGATTTTAGGTTGGGATATTGAAGTGAAGTAGCTAAATACAAGATGAGAAAGAAGGAAGGAAGGAAGAAAGGAAGGAAGGAAGGAAGGAAGGAAGGAAGGAAGGAAGGAAGAAGGGAGAAAGAAAGAAAGAAAGAAAGAAAGAAAGAAAGAAAGAAAGAAAGAAAGAAAGAGAGAGAGAGAGAGAGAGAGAGAAGAAGAAGAAGGAAGGAAGGAAGGGAGGGAGGGAGGGAGGGAGGGAGGGAGGGAGAGAGAGAGAGAGAGAGAGAGAGAGAGAGAGAAAGAAAGAAAGAAAGAAAAGGAAAAAAGAAAGAAAGAAAGGAACTCAGGACAAAGGACCCGGTGCACCCTTTCCCACCAAAGAGCATGCCAGTGCCATTGCCCACTGGCACGTACCCCCCAACCTCTAAGGGACCCATGAAACTTCCAAGGGAACAGTGGGCAGCAGCTAACCCTGAACCTGTCTTTCTCCTGCCCCCTTTCCTCTGGCTTCTCCATGAGCCAGAGCAGCCCAGCCTACACTTTCCTGTTGCCTCTTTATGCCCTTCCTTGTGTCACTGTTCCAAGTATATTTTTGCTGCCACCACGGGCCCAGTACCCTTTGGCTCCATGCTGTGTCGCCCTTCCCTTTGGATATGCCCATCCTTCATCTCCTTTTCCTTAAATAAATTTGATTTTCTTTAACCACCATCTGAGATGGATATTTAGCCTGCCCATGTATCACCACCTGTAACCTTTCACTAGCTATAACCCACCTGAAATAGGATAATGGCCAAAATGAGTAACAGCAATGGATACATAGAGCTGGAAGAAGTAATAGTGGTATTAAAGAGATAGAAAATATTAGAATTGCTTGATTGGTTTAAGGGGAGGGAAGACAATAAGTCTACAATGAATTTTTTTTTTTTTTGGCATCTATGCTGGGTGACTGAATATGGTGGATGCATCTCACTCCTTAATGTAAGAAACAGAAAAGAAGGAAGACTGAGAAAGATTAATGGGTTTAGTGTTGTATGCATTGATTTTGGAAGGACAATTGGATATGAGTTTGGTGGTCAAAAAGAAAGACCTGGGCTAGAGATACAGATGATTGATTATAAATACACAGGCATATACAGACACACAAATACTTATGTGCACATAAACACAGGCACAGTAAACATACTAAAAAACACTGGGCAAAGGAAACACCAATAGGAAAGTTTGTTAAAAAATTGAAAAGAAATGAAGAAATATAAAGTATTATAGATAAAGAAACAAACATTGAAAATAGGATAAGTCTCATGCATGAAGTTAGCGGAGTCAGAGACTAGACCAGGGTCCTAACCGGGATCTGACAGGATGGCTAGGCTGCCAGGCAGGATTACCGAGGAGACCAGAGTGTTTGCAGGCAGAACGTACTGCCAGCATGAAAGCAGAATCAGGAGAGCAATGCCTGTTATTTCCATGTGGCCCCAGGAATCCCCTTTGAGGGAGGGCCTTTTAAACTTGAACTATTCCTTCTAGAAGAATACCGGATGGCAGAACCTAAAGTACATTTCATGACCAAAATTTCCCACCCTAATGTAGACCAGTTGGGAAGAATATGTTTAGATATTCTGAAAGATAAGTGGTCCCCAGCACTGCAGATTCAGACAGTTCTGCTCTTGATCCCAGCTGTGCTCAGTGCTCCCAGCTAGACAATCAATTAGCAAATGATGTAGGGGAGAGTGGAAGACCAATGAAGCCCAGGCAATAGAAACAAGGAGACATGGACTAGGCTATGTGCCATGGAGACTACTAGAATTTCAATTGACCTGATCATAAAGTGTGCGTCACTCCTCCTTTCTGCCAAGACTCCCTCCTTTGTTGTTTGCATTTAATGAACACAGTCTTAGAAGCATTACAGAACAAAAGCCCACGCGTCTCCAGTCCTTTGGTGATTGAATGCACATTCTCAAACCTGTGTCTTGTCCTAATTCACTGTTATAAAGCATGGGCGGAGGCTAGACAAATCTGGAAATGTTTTCAAAGCAGTTGGGCCCTCGTTACTTTTATCCATTTCTCCCATCATGATTTAAGTTTAAGGCACTGTGAATGAAGGTAATTGTCAGGGAGAGCTGCCAGGGGGTATGGGTGTGTTTCTTTGTTTTATCATTTGTTTTGAAGGGGGAGGTAGTTTTATCGGCTCTTTTCCTTCCTCCTTTTTTGTAGTGATAAAAGCAGCTAGCCCTTTCTTTAGAATATGCTCCCTAGCTAAGCCTAACTTTATGTAGACACAGTAGGCGGACAAGCTTGATTGTTTGAACCAAGATGGGAACATAGAACAAACACCTGGCCCTCACTCATAATACTATGACTTTGCTGTCAAATGCAGAATCCTCCCTCCAGGGAAAAGCCTGTGACCATTTTGTATGGCTTGTCTGAAAGCTTCTGTAAATCTTATGTTTTAGTAAAATATTTCTGTTATGCTTGTTAACATAAAAAAAACCATTGAAACCTATAAAGAATTTTTGTGAGTTTATTTGCGCCAAACTGTCGACATGTGCCCTGAAGCAGAACCTCAATGAATTGAGATAATGCTCTGGAGAATGGAGGGCTACATCTGTATTTATACATTGCCATCAAAGGAAAGGGACGTAGGGGAGTTACATGAAATTCATTGGTGATAGATTAAGGAGGTGGGATAAAGCAAAGTGGGCAAACCTCTAGGATAAGGTAAAAAGTGACATCAGCAGATGAGTAGATTAAAAAACTGTGGTACATCTACTCAATGGGATACTATGCTGCAGTAAAAAAGAAAGAGTTCCTACCATTTGCAGCAACATGGATTGAGATGGAGTCCATTATGCTAAGTGAAATAAGCCAGACAGAGAAAGATAAACATCACATGATCTCACTCATTTATGGAATATAGTGAATGGCATAGACTGACGAACAAGAACACACCCAGAGACTGAGTAACATTGGTCAGAACCCCAAACCCCAGGGAAGGAGGGGATCGCTGGGAGTAAGGGGGAGAAATTAACCAAGAGACTTGTGGGCATACATGTGAGCCTCATCAATGGCCACAGATAACATGGGGGTGGGTTGTGAGTGGAGGGTAAGGGATAAGAACACATATGTAAAATAATAATAATATTAATAATATTGTTATGAGAGAGAGAGAGAGAGAGAGAGAGAGAGAGAGAGAGAGAGAGAGAGAAGAAAGTATGAGGTAATCGGAACCCCAAGAACACCTGAGAACGCCTTTACTGCCATGCTAGCAGGCATCAGCTGTACGGTAATATAACCTGGGGCTATCGGGTAAGTATTTCTGGACCTATGTTCCTAATCCTTCACGGGTGGGAGTCCTTACCCGGGCTGATCCTCCTGCCCAAAGTAGTCACTGGTGATACCAAACTCCTTGGTCATCCAGGAGGACCACAGGTGGGACAAGGAAGTGTAATTACATAGGGGTCACCACCCAGCTCCCCTTCTGTATGAGGCAAAATTAAACCACTGATCCTTTGTGTGTAAAATTAAACAGAGGTTTCTGGCTGGTGAGGACACCAAAGGAAGGGACCATCACTACTTTCTCCTGGGAGAGGTGTAGAAAATGAAACAAAGACCTTGCCTATACAAAAAGAAATTGACAGCCATTTTGAAATGGAATTTCCATGGCCTAGAGCAGTGTTTCCCAAACTTCTCTCATGATGAGAATCACCTGCTGGAGTTGTTAAAATACAGATTCCTGAATCCCAACTAAGAAGTGCTAAACTAGAATTTTTGGGAACATATAGGTAAAATTGTATACTTAACTAGTACACTATCAACATAGCACAATAAAACTTCTGCTTTGAAAAACAGACCAATCAGTGGCAAACACTACATCTTCCAGAATGGGGCATAGCAGAACTAACTTGATTGTCATGGAATTGGTTCCTTCATATTCCCTTTTAGATGCACTGGATTGTTACTTTTGAAAGGCTCTTCCTTATCCATTGCCCTTAAGTGAATGCCAAGAAAGGTATTGTTTGAGATTTTTCTCCTGGAGAATTGTGCTGCCATAAAAGCGTCTTTTGAAGGATTGGAATATTTGAGCCATTCCAATAAGGAAATAAATGGTAAGCCAGTTTTGCTAGGCTTGAGACGTAAGGTAACCATATGCCTGTCATTTTTATTTCAGTGGAACTTTAGTTCAGTATTTCTCAACCATGATACCAATGACATAACGAGACGGATAATTCTTTGTTGTAGGGCGCTGTTCTGCATATGGGAGGAAGTTCAACAGCATCCCCAGTCTTGACTTACTAGATGCCAGTAGCACCCTGGCCCAATTGGGACAACCAAAAGAGTCTGCAGGTTGTTTTCCGCACAAAAATTGTCCCCCGTTAGAATCATTGCATTAAATGATTCCGGAAATCTATAACGTATCGTTGTGAACAACCCCCCTCAAAACTTGGTGGCTTTAAGCCTCAGCAACCAAAACACATTTATTTTACCCATAAATCTTCAGTTGGAGCAGAAAGGCAAGGGTCCTTTGTCTCTGTTGCATGCAACATCAGCTGAGCTGGATGAACTGCAATAACGCCAGATGGCTTCACATGCATCACGCTGGGCTGACTGTTGGATGGGACCTCAGTGACGTTTGGGAGGCCTCTCTGAGCTGCATGGGTTTCTTTGCACATGGTGACTGGGCTGCAAAAGCAGGTGTTCTAAGACCGTGAACTGGAATTGGTGGCAGTTTAATGATCTGGCCATGACAGTCACGTAGAGTCACTGCTCTATTGTTTTAGACAATCACAAAGATCTGCTCAAGTTTAAGGGAAGGAGACAGACTCCCACCTTGGTGAGAGGATGCTAAAATCACGATTGAAGAAGAGTAGGTCTATAGGATGGGAGATATTGTTGTGTAAGGTCCCAAGACCCCCGGAGAGTCCGACGGAGGGGGCGACGACCCCATGTCAAACACCAAGACCGAAACTTGATGCAAAAAGCATGAGGTTTTAATAGTACAAGCGCAGGGGCTTCTCAGGCAGACAGCAACAGAGCTGTCTCCTGGAGCCCCGAGTAACTGCAGAATATGAGTTTATAAAGACCACACGCAGGTGGGGTTACACATGGAGGGGGAAGAAGGAAACAAGGAAATAAACACCACACGCAGGTGGGCTCGTTAATTACATGTTAATCTTGCAAGCCCCTTGGTCTCTCCTCTGGGCAAGTCCTCAGGGTAGGGAGTTTCTGGGGACTGACTTCATTCTTGCCTAATCTTCAACCATAAAGAACTGACCTCATCCCTGTCTAATCTTTAACCATAAAGGTCACATCCTGGAACAGGCAGTGGGGAAGGTCACTTCCTCCATCTTGGGGTCCTACAGTTGCAATCTTCTTTGGGGAAGAATAAAAATTTACATCACTTCCACATGAAATACAATTATTTCACCTTAAAGATCTTTGAATATACTTAATTCACAGTCTAGTATCTGTCACTTAAATCAAATGTGGATAATGCTCCTGGGGTGTAGCTAACTGGCTACAGCTCTCTGAGTATCATTCCTTTTGACCTGAAAATCTCTGTGATAAAGAAACATGATACCTGCCCCTCGCACTCACTCCACATGTAGTGGGAGAGTGCTAGCACATCTGCTATAGATGATCCTTTTGAAAACAGGTTAAATAGGAAGCACATAATAGCCACTGCTTTATAGCAATTCTGAAATCCAGCTAGGAGCATGTCACTTTCTTGATTAAGATTCATTTCAACGCCTTGGACTGCTTTCTGAAGCATTCTTCCTTTGCCACTAAAAGTACACCATGTTCTCAACCGGAGCATCCCGTGCAAAAGTTGGGAGTCCAAAAGCCCCTTTCCATTTTGTACTGACTCTGTGCCTTTCAGTCCCAGCTGTTATACTGATTTAAAAGTGTGGCCCTAGCCAGCTTGGCTCAGTGGATAGAGCGTCGGCCTGAGAACTGAAAGGTCCCAGGTTCTATTCCTGTCAAGGGCATATGCGTGGGTTGCGGGCTCAATCCCCAGTGGGGAGTGTGCAGGAGGCAGCCGATCAATGATTCTCTCTCATCATTGATGTTTCTATCTCTCTCTCTCCCTCTCCCTTCCTCTCTGAAATAAATAAAAATATATTTTAAAAAAATAAAAAATAAGAAGCCTGTGTGTTTCTCATGTATCAATGTATACTTCATTCCATTAAGCCAAAGCCACACCCACAAACTCTTTTATATTATTTTTTTCTCTATCTTGTGCTCCCAGTGTGAGATTTCCATGGGATAGCACATTTAGTACTCTTAGAAACTCTTTTAAATGCAGACTTACTCCTGAGATCCTTAAGGAGCTGTCTGTCTGCAAGGTTATATATGAGTCACTATGTTAGGTATTTCTGAAGTCTTAACAAAGGCTCTTACACACCATTCTGGATTTTATCATTACCCATAAATCACTTCTTAATTCTTCATTTAAAAAAAATTGCCAAATGGAAATGCTGGAAATAAGAAACAGCTTTACTTTGAATCCAGAAAACACTAGCCCTTTAGCTTCATCCGTCTCCTACAAGGCCTTTTGATTTTCAAATAGTAACCTCAAGACCCTTTGAGTTTCTCCTCACTTTTGCCAAAGCCAATGTCACATGTTTTAGATTTTTTTGGCAGCACTCTACTTCAAGAGTCCAAAAGCTGGTGTAGTGTGTGTTGCTTTGTACAGATGCACCCCAAAGTTATTTTCCTAAAATAGCCATTTTAGTAGTCTTAGATAGGCCAGGAACTTGGGCAGAACATAGTGGGAAAGTCTGGTTCCATGATGTCTGAGGTTTAGCTGGAGGTCTTTGAGGCTGGAGATGATACAGTGGGAGCCAAAATGAGATGGAAGAATTTCACACGCCTGGTTGATGCTGGCTGTTGACCAGGACTCTGCAAGGACATCTAATATATATGATCTCTCCATGTGTTATTTCTGCATTGGTTAGTTTGACTTTATTCACAGCAAAGTAGCTGGATTCCAAGAGTGAATATCTCAGAGAGCAAGGTGGGTGTGTATGGCCTCTTTCTGAGTGAGCCTTCTGAGCAGTAGATAGCTCAGCAAACTTCGGTTGTTCAAAACCTGAACATTCTAAGTAAAGACTGGCTCTGATTGGATCCTAGGAGATACCCCTCTAAACCCTTGGAATATTCTGCCTGATAAGAAAGTCATTGTATACCTGGAGACTTAGAGCACACCAAAAATGTGGCTTGTGGTAAGGACCGTGGGCCATGCTGTATCAGTTTGATTGCTTAAGGAGCTATAAGCAAAGTAACTAAGGCATTCAATACTTATGTGAATGACTACCAATAATAATACTAAGCAACAATGCTCAGGTGAGCTTTCCTATGGACAATACTTCATGGGTTTTGTCCCTCCAGCTGGGCTCAGTGCTGTGTTTAAACTCCGCTTAGAGAAGACTACTAGAAAACCATGCCCGGCCTCTCCAAGATTATGCCCTGTGTTCCTTTTTCCTTTGCTGATTTTAATTATAAAATTATTTAATTTATTGTTTCACTTTAATGAACCATCAGTATAGTGGATTTTCTGAATTCTGCAAATCCCACTGAATTATTAAAACTGAGTGCAGCCTTGGAGACCCAAGACATAGGAAAAGCTTGTTTCTTTAACTGGAAGACTTGAAACATGGTTGTGGGATAGAATTATCTGAAGATGCTTTCATGTGTCTCATCAATGGTGGCTGTTGACCAGTACCACCAGGAAGAGCATGGACAAATGGCCTCTGCATGTGTCCTTTCTGCATGGGCTACTTCGAACTTCTTCACACTTGGTAGCTGGGTTCTAAGAACAAATATCCCAATAGAGCAAGGTGGGATTGCATGGCAACTTTCTAGACTAGCCTCATAAGTCTCATGGCATCACTCCCCCCCCCCCCTGCTTTTTATTTTGGTCAAGGCAGGCACAGAATGTGGTATGGGAAATAGTTATGTGGCTATCTTTGGAAAATAAAATGTGCCATGTTCCTAAAGTAAAATCTTTGTATCTCTAGCTTATAGCCATAGATTTCATCCATTAGCAAAAATTTGGGGTCTCTATCTACCCCTCTTATCCTCAATTTAATTGCCTATTCTAGGCCACTGACTTAGAAAAACCAGATATAAAGCTCCACTCTGCTGCTGTGTTGATACCAGGTTACCGCATTTTGAAGTGAGGGTTAGAAAGGGAGTCAGGCATAGGACACAGAAGATAATTTAGTGAGTCACTGGAGATTAAACGACCTCCATTTCTCTGACTCCTAAAAGCACCACGCACACTGTACTGGGTATGGGACAAAGTGTTCAGTCTTTGAAATTCAGCAGGATTTCTGACCTTCCACTACATTGGGTTTCTGATGACAGGTGGAAAAGGCGTGTTTTGACAAAACTATTTATTGATCCCTATAGTCATTTTTTTCTTTTTGATGAAATAAAAATAAATAAAGCAGACAAACTAAGCAGATAAACTATTTATTGATCCCTATAGTCATTTTTTCTTACTGACTCCTTACAATCTTCAGTAAGTACAGACAGAGACAAGCAAGGATCCATGCTTGTCTCTGTCTTGTACTTACTGAAGATTGTAAGGAGTCAGTCACCAGTATGGCTTGTGGCCTAACAGAAAAGTAAACAGAAATTTAACCAACTCTCTTACTATTGTTTACAGAGCTTTGCTAACACTATGGCCTCCCTCCCCCAACAGAATCACGCCTTTTCTTTGCAGTATCCCACTGTTCTTAATGACTTGCCATTATCTAATTTCACACGACAAAAGCACAATTTGGACTTGTTTAAACCAATTGGGATGTACTAACTTTATTAGAATTCTCTCTCCTTCCTTCCCTCACTCCCATCTCTTCTCTCCCACTCTCCTTCTCCCTTTCTTATAGCATTTTGGATTCATTCTCTCAGACTAGCTTCTCCAAGTCACGAGGAACACAGCTTTAGATACTTCCAGGTCTCATCTTCCATAACCAAACAAAAGGTGGCTCTTGTTTACAAGTTCAAGTTTGAAAAACCCTTGGAGTGATCTCATTTCTATTCTCATTAAAATGAGGTGTCACAAGGTATTATTATCCACTTCTGTTCCTTATGATCTTAAGACAAATACTGGCACAAATGCTCATTTTTCTACTCTAGGAACAAAACTTTCTAAACATTATTTTGATTGGGAAAACTCCACACTATTGCACCAATAGTAAGATTTATTTTTAACCTAAGAGCAGAGCATTGAGGAATACCTTTTGGATTGCAGGATGTATTTAGAAATGATATAAAAAAGCAGATAGAAAAGATATAATCTGCCTCTTCCACAAGTCAATGTTCATTCATGGTAACAATGATGCTAACCAAGTATTTTCTTACCACTTCCCTAGACAAACAAGGAAATGTGATATAAAAGAATTATAAAATAAAAGTATGACACATTATAGCATAGAGCTTATTGAGGTAACTGGTGTGGAATCCTGGTGTGGAGAATTTTACATCATTTTGCAAATAAATACAGGGAGTAATGAGCGATATTTATGAAATTATTATCTATGTCAACAGGGTCCCTGGGTAGAATAATACGTTTTAACGATAAGCAATGAGGGCATTTTTAGTTTTACTCCGAAATAAAAACAGCTGTGGAAACATTCTGTGAATAAGAAACCATGAGCACTGCTGTAGACTGAATGTTTATGTCTGCTCCAGATGCCTGTACTGAAACCTAATCCACACCGTGATGATGTTACTAGGAGATGGGGCCTTTGGGAGATAATTAGGTCATGGGGGCAGACCCTTCCAGAATAGGATTAATGTACTTATAGAAGAGATCTCAGTCTCCAATCTTCTCCTCCCCCCTCCCCCCCGCTCCCCAGCTCTTTTTACTGAGAGACCACCGCAGAAAGACTGCTGACTCCGAACCAAGGAATAGGCTCTCACTAGAAGCTAGTTGTTGTTGAAGTCACCCAGTCTATGCGTCTTTTGTTGAAGCAGCCGAGCAGACTAAAACAAGACCTATGCAAAAGCTAAACAAATATAATCGTCTTACATTCTTTTAGCCACTGTAGCGAATTATTTGCTGAAGATCCTAATGATGACTTTTCGAGGAGACAGCCAGAGCAGTGTTTTAGTGCAGAAACAGACACAGTGGCTTGAGTGTGAAATACAGTGCTCAGTGCAGTTCTACAAGGCTCGAATCTCACAGACATTTTAACTCCACATTATTATAACACAACCTTTTGCCTTAATAATATTAAGTATTACTACTTATTAGTAAAAACCACAATTTTGATTCCTAGTAAAAGATTTCTTTAGCTAACATACTGTCACTTAATAACTTATTCCTTTAGAAATGTACACAAGATCTCACTTTTAAACTGATTTTCTTTGGGCAGAGCATTTCCTAAGAACTCAATATGTTATGACTAATGGGAATGTGCACTTTTAAGACCGCCTCTTAACTGTAATATAAATATGAGTTTCTGGCAAGCCTCAGTGTCATTTATTTTTTGTAGGTTGAATCAGCCCTAAAAAGGGATGGCCCAAGCGTATTGGTGACTATTTTGTGTACAGCTTCTGTAATAGCTGGGAAAGGAGGGAAATCAATTATAGTTCTGAAAGAGATATACATTTTGTTCATTTAAAGCCCAGGCTGTTAAGCTCTGGATAAAACTGTAGTCTGGAATGCATTCTGGAAGGCTTTTACCATAAGAGGATGTACTAACACCTCTAGATGCCTATCAGCTAAACAAATGGCTTAGTCAAAATAATGATGTTAGAGATGCCAAATATGGTCAAGCTACTCTTTTGGAATGTGTGAAGAGTAAATTGTGCAATAAAATTTCATCACATTTCATCTGTTTTTGATGGATCTCAGAAGCTAAATAAGTATTCATATGCACAGGAGAAATCCCAAGAGTATCAAAGGGGAATGGATTGACTTGTAAGCTTCTTGTTAAGGTTTAATTTCTCCATAAGCTTAAAAAAATAAAGACATAGGCACATTTAAAATGTGTATAGTTAATTTTATCCTGTTGCTTCTGCTTTTGGAAAATTCATAGGAAATAAACTATTTCATGTTACATTTCACTGCCTACAGCAGGCTACTAATTACATTCAATTTAATTTAAATCAATTCAATCTATATCCTACTGAGAGCTCATTCCTCTCCCAGTCAATTTGGTAGATAGCCCAAAGATGTAAGATTATCTTCTTTCTCTAAAGTTCTAGTCTGAAAAGGGTGAGTAAGTAATAGAAAGTAGCTTAATAGCAGCTCATTCATTCAATTAATAGAAGTTTTAAATGATAGGAAGATTGGGCTAAATATTTTTAAATAAAATATGTATTATCATTTTTATAACAGCTCTGTTCATAATTATGAAACACTGGAAATAATCAAAATGCTCATTGTCACTGGACAAGTTAAATAAGTTGTTTTTAGTCACACAATAGAATTTAACACATAAAATGAATGAACTATAGTTACCGGTATATGCATCAAAAATGATGAATATATAATGATATATTGGAGCATCTAGGTAGCTCCACTTAGGAAAAGATAGTTAGATCCAGTCTTAATACTATACACTAGTAAAAACCCAAAGATTTAAATAAAATAATTTAAGTACTGAAAGAAAGCATAAGAGAATTTCTTCATAAAATTGGGTTATGATAGCACATTCTAATTTTGATTAAAAATTCTGAGTTATTTTAAAACTTATGAATTAATTACATTAAACAACCTTCTCTGTGGCAAAATGATCATATGAAAAGTCAAAAGACAGATTATAAATCAGAGAGAAAAATTCTTACTTGTGTAATTCTAAGAATTAATATGCTAGGAATTACTTTTATAAAAGCATCAATCTAAGAGAAAAATGTGCAAAGGAAATGAATAGCTAGTTCACAGATTAAACAAATGACAATTAATTTTAATTTTTTTAGGAAACTCTACACTGTTTGCCACAGTAGCTGCAGCAGTCTGCATTTCCAGCAGCAGTGGACTAGGGTTCCCTTTTCTGAACACCCACACCAGCACTTTCTGTTAATTTATTGACAGTAGTCATTCTGACAGGTGTGAAATGATACCTCATTGTAGCTTTATTTTGTATTTCTCTGATGATTAGTGCCATTGAGATTTTTTCATATGTTTATTGGCTATCTTCATATCCTCTTTGGAGAAGTGGCTATTCAGGTTCTTTGCCCACTTTTTAATCCAATTGTGTGTCTTCCTGGTGTTGAGTTATATGAGTTGTTTATATATATTTTGGAAATTAACCTCTTATCAAATGTATCATTGGCAAATATGTTCTCCCATAGAGTAGGTTCCTTTTTCTTTTTGTTGATGTTTTTTGTTTGTTGCTTGTTTTTGCTGTGCAGAAACTTTTTAGTTTGATTAGTACCATTTGTTTATTTCCTTCTTTGTTTCTTTTGCCTCAAGAAATGTATCAGCGAAAATAATGCTACATGAGATGTTTGAGATTTTACTACTCATGTTTTCTCCTAGGATTTTTATGTTTTCATGACTTACATTTAAGTATTTTATCTATTTAGAGTTTATTCTTGTATCTGGTGTAAGTTGGTGTTTTAGTTTCATTTTTTTTGCATGTACCTGTCCAATTTTCAAAACACCAGTTATTGAAGAGACTGTCTTTACTTCAGTGCATGCTCTTGCCTCCTTTGTGAAATATTAATTGGCCATAATAGCATGAGTAGATTTCTGGGGTCTCTATTCTCTTCCATTGATGCATATGCCTATTGTTGTGCTAAGGACAGGCTGTTTTGATATCCGATATTGTGATCCCCCTACTTTGTTCTTCTTTCTCAAGACTGCTGAGTCTATTCAAGGTCTTTTTTGGTTTCATATACACTTAGGGAATATTTGTTTTAGAGCTGTGAAATATGCTGTTGCTATTTTAATGTGAAATTAGTTGAATCTATAGATGGTTTTGGGGTATTATGGACCTTTTAGTGATGTTAATTTTTCCAATCTATGAACACATTATATGCTTACACTTGTTTATATCTTTCTCTATTTCTTTTTTCAATGTCTTATAGTTTTCTGAGTGCAGGGCCTTTACCTCCTTGGTTAAGTTTATTCCTATGCATTTTATTCTTTTGTTTTGTTGTTGTTGCAATTGTAAATAGGACTGATTTTCTAGTTTCTCTTTCTGAGAGTTTGTTATTGGTATATGAAAATAACATCAATTTCTGGATGTTAATTTTCAACCATCTATTTTTCATAATTCATTTATTAATTCTAATAGTTTTTTGGTGACGACTTTAAGGTTTTCGACATATAATATCATATCATCTGCAAATAATGACAGTTTTACTTATTCCTTTCCAATTTGGATGCCTCTTGTTTTTTCTTCTTGTCTTATCCTTATGGCTAGGACATCCAAAACTATATGTGTGTGTGTGTGTGTGTGTGTGTGTGTGTGTGTGTGTGTGTAGTAGTAGTTTTGGATGAGAGAATATGCAAATTAGTCTGGGACACCATAATGGTTGGAAATGACTGGAGGAGGTTGCACCTGCAGCATCTGGAGCAGGGCTGCAGGGGCCTCCCCACCCCTGTGCTGGGGGAGGTCTGATTAGCTGCTGCAGCTGAGGCTGCTTCAAGGGTGGGAGAGGGAGGCAGGGCCGGACCAGCAGGCGGGGGGGCCAGAGAGCTAGGGAGGGCTGGACTGGTAGCAGCTGCAGGGGCTACTGCGCTATGGGCCCAGGTCAGGGCTCATGCAGGAGGCAACCAATCAATGTGTTCCTCTCACATTGATGTTTCTCTTTGTCTTTCCCTCTCTCTTCCATGCTCTCTAAAAATCAATGGGAAAATATCCCTAGGCAACTGGAGGGTGGGCAGCGCCTTGCAATTTCGAATCACGTGCTGGGCTTCTAGTATTGAATAAAAGTGGTGAAATCAGACATCCATATATTATTGTTCTTAAGGGAAGCATTTTTCATTTCAGCTCATTGAATATGATGTTGGCTACATGTTTGTCATATATGGCCTTTATCATGTTGCAGTCTGATCTCTCCATTTCCACTTTGCTGAGTTTTTATCATAAGTGGGTGCTAGATTTTGTCTAATACTTTTTTTGCATCTATTGATATGATTATGTGATTTTTTATCTTTCATTTGTTTATGGGATGTATCACATTTATTAATTTGTGAATATTTTACAAGACTGGCATCACAGAAATGAACACCACTTGGTCATGGTGTATGATCTCTTTAATGTATTGCTGGATCTGGTTTGCTAATATTTTGTTCAGGATTTTAGCATCTATGTTCATTAGAATATTGACCTATAATTTTCATCCTTTGTAGTGTCTTTATCTGCTTTTGGAATTAGGATAATGCTGGTCTTGTAAAAAGAGCTTGGAAGTCTTCCATGCTCTTGAATTTCTTGGAATAGTTTGATGAGGATTAAGTGTTTGTTCTTTGAATGCTTGGTAAAACTTTCCTGTGAAGTGATCTGGACCAGGACTTTTGTTTGCTGGGAGTTCTTTGATTACTGCACCAATTTCATTAGTTGTTATTCAGGTTTTCTGATACTTCCTGATCCAGTTTTGGAGGATTATATGTTTCTAGAAAATTTTCCATTTTGCCTAGGTTGTCCAGTTAGTTGGCATATAGTTGTTTAGAGTATTTTCTTACAATCATTGATTTCTCTAATGCCAATTTTCCTCTTTCTGATTTTACTTATTTGGGTCCTCTCTCTTTGTTTCTGGATAAATCTGACTAAAAATTCCTCAATCTTGTTTAACTTTTCAAAGAACCAGCTCCTGATTTCATTGACTGTTTATATTGTTATTTTATTCTCTATGCCATTTATTTCTGCTTTGATCTTTATTATTTTCTTCCTTCTATTTACTATGAGCTTTTCTTATTGTTCTATTTTTAGTTCTTTACATTGTATGGTTAAATTGCTTATTTGAGATTTTTCTTGTTTCTTGAGGTAGGCCTATAATGCTATGAATTTTTCTCTCAGAACTGCATTTCCATGTCCCATAAATTCTTGGTTGTTATATGCTCATTTTCATTTGTTTCCAGGAGGCTTTTATTTATCTGTTGATCTCATAGGTGATAAAGTAATTGTTTAATAATATGGTATTTAGCTTCCATGTTTTTTTTTAATGTTTTGACTATTTTTTATTGTAGTTCATTTCTAGTTTCAAGCTATTGTGATCTGAGCACATGATTTTGGTATGATTTCTATCCTCTTGAACTTGTTAAGACATTTTGTCCTAACATGTGGTCTATCTCTGAGACTGTTCCATGTGCACTTGAGTAGAATGTATATTTTGCTGATTTGGGATAAAATGTTCTGTAAACATCAATTCAATTAACCTGATGTAGTGTGTTGTTTAAGGTTGCTGTTTCCTTGTTGATATTTTTTGCCTGGAAGAGCTGTTCAGTGATGTCAGTGGGTGTTAAAGTCACCTAGTATAACTGTATTGCTGTTGATCTCTCCATTAAAGTCCTCCAAGACTTTTAAAAATATATTTATGTACTCATATTTTGGATGCATGTATTTTTTTAGGGTTGTATCATCTTCTTGGACTCATCCCATTAGTATTACCCATTCAACTGCTCTATATCCCTGATTAGAACATGTAATATATTTATACCCAAGATAACTTTTTATAGTACCTGTCAAATGGATATATTTATTTTTCTTTCTTTTATTTTTCCATAGATTGCATTTATCCACTCTTCTACCTCCACCCCTGTCCCTGCAATCACCACACTGCTGTCCATGTCCATGAGTTCTCTCTCTTTTTTTCTTTTTTGCTTAACCCCTCCACCCTCTGCATCCCCAAGCTAACTGCTTGCTCTCTATCTATGAGTTTGTCTCTATTTAGCTTGGTAATTCAGTTTGTTTATTAAATTACACATATGAGTGAAGTCATGTGGTACTTGTCTTTCTTTGTCTGGCTTATTTCACTTAGCATCATGTTCTCCAAGTCCATCCATGCTGGAAAAAAGGTAAAATTTATTTCCTTTTTATGGCAGAGTAAATGTAAATTTATTATTGTATAAATGTACCACAGCTTTTTTATCCACTCATCTAATAATGGACACTTGTGCTGCTTCCAAATCTTGGCTATTGTAGATAATATTGCAATGAACATAGGGGTACATATGTTCTCTTGAACTAGTGTTTCTGATTTCTTCTAATAAATTCTCAGAAGTGGAATAGCTGGGTCATAAAGCAGTTTCAACTTCATATTGCTTTCCTCAGTGCCTGCATCAATCTGCATTCCACCAACAGTGCACAAGGGTTCCCTTTTCTCCACATCCTGGCCAACAATTGTCTACTAATTTATTGATGGTAGCCATTCTGACACATGTGAGGTGATACCAAATTTTTATTTTAATTTGCATTTATCTCATGATTAAACATGTTGATCATCTTTTTATATGTCTGTCAGTCATCTGTATGTCCTCTTTGGAGAAGTGTCTATTTAGACTGAAATAAGTTAGCTTGAAATGCAGACAGACAGGGCAGGGTCCAGTGGGAAACATAGGCAGAGAAAGACATGACAGTTTGAACAGGACTAATCACAGAAACTAACCATGCTGAAATAATAAAATGGTTTTGGACACGGAGGGGGAGCATGGGAAACCAAGGGAAGGCCTGAAGCAAGGTGTACTGACGCATGGAACAGAGAAAGTTTAGGTCCATTGCTGGGCAAGAACAATGAGGGAATCAAGTAGATATACAGAAGGCTTATATACCCCTAGACTGACTAGCTTCTTGAGAAACTCATTATTTGGACACCTTCCCCATCAGGGAGTCTGAATCTGCTTATAATAACTTTTCCACAATTTTGCTTAAATCTTCTGGTCTGTTAAGCTCATTCTACAGCATCCGGAGACAGGGTCCTTAAAAAAGACCCTTCCAATTATCAAGATCATTGGCCATTTTTTTAATTGAATTATTTTGTTGGTGTTTATAATTTGATACAATAGACCAGGTATAGCCTTCAGGAACACATGATTTGGAATATGATTGATGTAGAAAACACATACACACTCTCATTCATATCCCTTAATGAATAATTGACGTAGGTAGGTATATTAGTTTTCTATTCCTGCTAAAATAAATTACCACAAATTGGTGGCTTAAATAACACACATGTATTATGTTACAATTCTGTGGGTCAGAAATTTTTCAATAATCTTATTGGCCTAAAAACAAGGTGTCAGCAGAATCTGATCTTTTGGGAAGGCCTAGAGAAGAATTTGTTTCTTTGCCTGTTGAGCTTCTAGAGGCTGCCAGAACTCCTTGGCTCATGACTTCCTGCCCCATCTCCAAAGCCAGTAACTTGGCATATCTCTGTCTCTGTTTCCATCATTACAGTTCTTTCTCTAACACAGACAGAGAAGTTTTTCTTAGAAAGATAATTAGATTGGACTCACCTGGATAAGGACAAGATTAATGATTATTAACCTTACTCAAATCTGAAAACTCCTTTTTTGTTTGTTTAATGTAACATACTCAAAGGTTCTGGGATTAAGGTGTGGATATTTTTGTTGGGACCTTCTTCTCCCTTTCATGGAGATAGGGATAATTACTGGATTCTAAAACCATTAAGTAAAAGGTTGATGGGGGACACAGATTATATGCAGGTCCCAAAGAGGGGGAGGATGTAACTTTGAAATAGAAACACGTTTGTCTCCTTTATAATCCAGGAATTACATTTACTATCACTAATAATGAGACTTCAACCATAAAATGCACAATGTTCTACACAGTTTATCACCTAGGAATTATTCTTATTAAAATGTGTAACTTGTCCTAGCCGGTTTTGCTCAGTGGATAGAGCAGTGGCCTGTGGACTGACAGGTCAAAGGCACATGCCCAGGTTTCAGGTCGAGCACCAGCAGGGGGAATGCAGGAGGCAGCCAATCAGTGATTCTCTCCTTCATTTGATGCTTCTCTTTCTCTCTCTCCCTCCCTTCCTCTCCGAAATCAATAAAAATATATATTAAATAAATAAATATGTGCAACTTGACTATAATTCAGCCATATAACTCCAGGGTATAAGAAATAGAGAGGATAGAGAATTAATTTAAAGAATGCCACAGGAAATGGGCAGACAAATGAAAGGTATGTAATATTCTACAAGACAACTTATCCCTTTGAGAAGTCTATTATCATGAAAGAAAAAGGAAGAGACGGTGGTAATTATTTAGATTAAGAGAGACATATGGACCAAAGACAATGCATTATCCTTAATTAATACTTGGTTTAGAAAAAAAAAACAGCTATAAAATATTTTTTGGAGACAAATGGCAACATAAATTTAGAATGAAAAATAGATGACACTAAGATGTTTTTTAAATATGATGACAGTATCTTTAATAGACAGGAAAATGCCCTTTTTTTCTGGAAATTCATGCTAAAATATTTTGGTTAAAGCATCATAATGTTTGTAATTTATTTTATAATGGTGCAGGAAGGAAAAAAAGACTTATATAGAAGAAACAAATATGCCAACATTTTAATTATATAAAACATATGTGAGCGCTATTGTGTTATTTCCACTAGTCTGCTATTAAAATTTACATTTTAGTAGAACTTTGAAAATCCAATATAAAAGTACATATACATATTGAAAGGTTATCTCCCCCTCCCAAACTGGTGGGCGGAGTTTGACACATGACCCCTTAGGGCTCCCCCCACTCCCAAACTGGTGGGTGGAGCTAACAACATGACTGGCACCTGCCAAGGGGCCATCTCTAAGACAGTGAGCTACAATTAACATGGGCCAAGGTGCCCTTGAGGCCCATCCCTTCCTGTTCCACCCTGGGCCCAACCCCCTCCCTTTCCGTCCTTTAAGAGGGACTCCAGGCCAGACACGTGCGCTCTTTGGAGGCCACCTCCATTAGCTCAGTGGGGTCCGATTTCCTGTCCCCTCTCCCCCTAATTCTGATCTCTCTACCTCGGTGATGGCTCCCGCCCATTACCGGGGAATAAACTTTCTTTAAAACTCCCTGTTATTCTGTTTCCTGTTTCCTTTCAAACCTAACACATATAACTTAACTTCATTATAACCTGTTTAAGATAATAAAATTGTCCTCACAGAATACTGTCTGCAGAAATAATTAGAAAAGGGGACGAAAGTTTAAGAAATAACAGCCACCTTTTCCTAGTCTATCTCATTCCAGGGAACAGATCTATCTATTCCTCCATTTTTATTTTAGAAGAAAGTGTTTCTAAAGTCATAATACCACAATGAAATTAAAAAGAACCAAAAAAACCCTCGATTCTTTTCCATCTGTTTATATTGAGCTTTAGTATATCCCAAACAGATAACCAGTCTCAGTTCTTGAAACAGGCAAGAGTATGACTCATTCAAGTAAAATGTGACAAAGTTGTCAACACAGGAGACTACCTGGGGGTCAGTAAGCCTCAGACCACAAGTCACTTGAAGGACCAGTCCAGAGCATCCAATGAGCCTTCCCTGTTTTTGAAGCACCTGGTCTTCTTGCTCGATGAATGGAACTGGGAGAAAAGCCTTTGTCACAGCAGCTAAAAGCCTTGTAAGGGTTCTCTCCCGGACAGACATTGCACAAGTTGTCGGAGACCCCTGGTGGCAACATAAAGGCAAAACAGCCCACCACGGAATTCCAGTCTTTCCATTAAGGAAACGATACAGTGGAACCTCCATTCTCTAACCTCATTCATTCCAGAAGGCTGTTTGAGAAGCAATTTGTTTGAAAGTGGAATCATTTCCCCCCCCATTATAAATATGTTAATTTAATTGATCCATTCCAGACCCCCAAATGATTCTCTGTTTTCACTTTTCTTATATACAGTACAGATCTAATGTGCTGTTTAAGCTATAAACTCCACCTTTCCTAAATTTATTAAACCACTCCCTACTTTTAGCATTTGGTCCAGGGATGTCTTTGAGGTCATTTATCACTCTCTCCTACTTGTTCTCCCCACTTGTTCATTTATTACTCTCTCCGAAATGGTTGTCACCAGCTAACTGCTTTTTGTTCACCCAAATCAACAACAGTTTTTCTATCTCTTCAATTACCTGAGATCTCTCCTTCTTTCACATCCTTAGCAACATTAACACTGTTTATGGCCTCTTTATGTTTTAAAGTTGTGCTAATCGTAGACTTCCCCAGCAACAAAAACCACCCTCTTCTTTGTTGTCTGAGAGACACTTTGTCAAAGCTGAGGTATCAGCATGAACAGGTTGATTCTGGCGATTCCTTCTTTTCCTTCATTTTGAGATTGTTTCTTTGTCTCCCCATTTTTGCTATTGCTTTGTAATTGTTCCTTTGTAATTTATGAGATCAAATTGCTTTGCCATCCAGATGTTTTGAATTGGTCTTATGTACTAGATGTTTTGTGGGACCCAGTGGTGGAATCTCTCAGGTCTTCTGAGCTGGGTGTTCTAGGGAGGCCCCCTACTTGAAATGTTTGTGTTCTTCTGATGAAGTTGGGTATTGAATACTATTGTCCCATTTATAGAAGGAGTCTCCTCTCATGGTGTCTGATTATGTGGCTCATTCTCCATCACATTGTGGTGCAAAATACAACACCATAGGACACAACACAGAAGGAGCAGAACATGAATGTACACCAGCACCCATGACCTCAATAAAAGTGACCAACAGAGAAAAGAGAATTAGAAAAGAGAAAAAGTGTAAGAATGACAGTGAGAGAAAGAGAGAAAAAAGAAAGAATATGGGTGAAAACACAACAACAACAACATAAATAAAAAAGCACAAACAAAAAAACACTCTAAAAAAAAAAGCAGGGGCATAATCTGCAGATGCAGAGCTTAAATATATAAAATAAGTGTATGGGATTGGATGAATAGGGGAAGAACCACAGCTTAGAATAGACGTGAGAGAAAATAAATGAGAAGACTAGAAGAAAAAAAAAATTTTTGAAAGGAGAGTATAGAAGAGAGCAGATAGGCCTGAATGTAGGAAGTGAAAACAATTTTAAAAATCAGAAGAAGAAAAGAGCAAGAGAAGAGAGAAAGAAAAAAAAAAGAGTAGTGAAGACAGAGGGAAAAAGTGAGGGGGAATGGAGTAGGAGGAGGGAAGACAAAGTTAGACATATTAGTAAATCAACGGAGACTAGAATGATAACTCATCAAAAAAGCAGATAAAGAATATCTATTTTTGAAAAGGGAATGAAGGAAGGAAAGAGGAAAACTATGACAGGGAAAGGAAAAAAAAAGGGGGAGAAAAAAGAGAAGTGAGGGGGGAAGGGAGCAAAAATATAAAAAAATAAGACTAAATAATTTTTTAAAATAATAAGTTTAAAATGATAAAAATTAAAAGATTAAAAAATAAAAATTAAAAAGTGAGGCTTAATTCACTTCAGCTGAGTTTTAATGCACCATGTGAACTAGTTTAGGGCTCCACTCTTCTGTCTGCTAATTCTGGGCTTCCTTATGTGATGGCCACTGTCAGGCCCTGTCTTTTGGCTTTTAGCTCCCTGCCTGAAGCTCCAAGCGATCTGCTTGTGTCTGTCCCCACAGGCCTTGGCTGCAAGCAGGTGGGGTTTTGCCTGTCTACCAGCTTCGTCAGTCTTAATCACGCAAGCATCTTTTTCCGACAGGGCTTTACATGGGGTGGTGCTGTTTCACTTTCAGAGAATAAGATGGGTGGTTTTTCCTACTCCTCTCCGAGTGGCCCAAAATATCACTCTGCTCTTGGCCGGACAGAGGTCCTTGTATGGAGCCCAGTGGGGCTGGCTGGCAACCTGGAGTTGTCATCAGCCTGGCTCCCAGAATAGCAGAGCGGACAGCCCCTCTTCCGCTGCAGTCCCTAGGGCTCCTGGGGGCTACTCAGTCCTGTAAGCTTGGCCCCTGCCTTTGTTTCTCTGTAAGGCCCAGACTGCAGGGTGTGGCAGGCTGCATCACCTGTCTTGAGGCTACCAGGAGGAGCTAGCTCTTCCGGGGAGAAATGGCCACTTAGGTTTGGAAGCTTAAGAATGTTCCAATGCAGGACTCCGGGCCGCATCTCCCTGCCCGGCTTCTCCCCGCTCCTGCAGCCTCTCCTCAGGCACCTCAAGTCTGCGCCTCTCCCTGTCTGATTATGTGGCTCATTCAAAGCCTCGGGTGAGTGTTTGCAATTAAACATTCCTATGTTCTGGGTCAGAGAATAAGAGCAAAGACAAGCCAGACCAAAACTACAACAAAACCGCGGATGCCTCTTCAAGGGGCAGCCTTGTGAGGCTGTGATCTTGGGTCCACATTCCCCAGCAGCCCCGTGGCGTTTCCCTTTCACTGTAGGATGTTACGCCTGTCACCACGGGGCGTGGCTTTGGTGCACTGCAGCTTCCTCCTCTCAGAAGCTGCAATGAGCTCCACCCTCTCGGGCCACTGTCTAGCCACCCTGTCAAACCCACATCCTCTTTCCTACTGGTCTCCAAGCATTCTCTGCCCTTCCTCGTTGTAGATTGTCTCTGCAGCTCTGACGAATTCGTTAATTCTGGGTGGAGGTTCTACGATTTAGTTGTATTTCCATACTGGGCCTGGGATGAGGTGCCCTGCACGTCTGCCTATTTGGCAGCCATTTTTTCCTCCCCTCTAAGCCCTTTTTCATATTAAGTTCTCAGTTCCTTGAAGTCTTCACTAAGTTTCTTGAGCATCGTTTTAACCTTTTCTTTAAAAAAAAACAAAAACAAAACAAAAAACAAACTTTATGTCTGGTAAATTGCTTGCCTCCATTTTATTTAACTTTTTTCTTTCTTTTTTTGTCCTGGAGATTTCTCCTATTCTTTTATTTTGGGCATGTTTCTTTGTCTCCTGATTTTGGCTGCCTGATTTTGTGTTTGCTTCTATGTACTGGATAGATCTGATATGTCTCTCTATCATGGTAGGTTTGTCTTATGTAGTAGGTGGGACTCAGTAGTTTGCACCTGAGCAGTGTAATCCAGAAAAGTCTCTTGAATATCTAATGTGAATCCTTCGGATGTAATTGAGTCTGGATTGCTATTGGCTCATTCGTCTATGGTGTCACACCTCAGGTTGGCTGACTGTGAGGATCTACCTGACAACAGTGTATAAGGTGTTGGCCACATGAAATGGAATTTGTCTCAGCATGGTCTGGTGCCTATCAAGATCTCTCTTTAGATATGCCACTTGTGAATCTAAGTGGTTCCTGTTCTGATGCTGTTTGAAGCTGTTTGTCCTTGAGGTCTCTTGGGAGGGACTTTCAAAAGGCCCAAGTCACCCAGTGTGTCACCAGGTATGGGAGAGTGAGGGCATGTGGTGTTCACCAGATTGACACAAGTTCAAACTTGTTGCCAGTGCTGAGTCTGAGGCAATTCAACAAAAGTACCATGGTATACCAAGTCTAGCAGCCCTCTCCCGCTGCCTCCCTGCATTGGGTGAGGTCTTAAGGAGTCATCAAAGGAAGGCTAGAAGAGTTTATCAGGCCCAAACATACTAAGATTTGGCCACATAAAGGGAAGGCTCTACACCAGTCAGGAGTGTGAGGGAAAAATGGCCCACCCATCATAGAACCACTTAACTCAGACTTTTTCAGATTCTGCTGGGCAGCCAAACTCAGCAGTATAGGGTTGTTGGGAGGGTGGAGCTTGTGGCTATCATAGGAGGAAGCAGTGCTTATCAGATGAAAGTCTGCTAGAAACACAGGTCCTCTCACAAAGGGCCAACACACAAAATCTTGTTTACAATCACTCGCCCTGCATTTCTGCAGAGCAAGAACAGAGTGCACTAGAGTCCTGTGAGGAGAGACGTGTTTGTGGCTCTGGGAGAGAGCTGAGGAGACAGCGGCTAGACCTAATCCCTGCTGATTTTCACAGGCAGATGCTATGTGGGCACCTCTTCCTGGCTCTTGTGCTCTTGGCTGGGGAGCCCAGCTTGCAGTTAATGCCCCAAGCTCCTCATTGGAACTTTTGCAGCTGAGATATCAATCTCAGGCTCTGCCTGTGGGAGGGGGGCAGCCCTTTTTGTGTCTCTGCCTTTCGGACTAACCTCTATGTATCTTCTTCCATATATCCTTAGTTATAAGACTTCCATTCAGCTAATCTTCAGTTGATTATTTTAGTGATAATTCCAGTTTGGTCCTGGGAGGAGGTGAATGTACCTTCCACCTACTCCATTGCCATCTTGGATCCTTGTGCGGACCCTTTTCTGCCACACCCGAGATATTGATAAAGGCAGGAGGAAAAATATGTGGATTCCACTCCCATACACAAACTTTGGGAATAGACTTGGACCGTCTAGAACCCCTGAAAATGGAAATGGAGGGATCAGATATCTTTATTTTGAACATTTTAGAGAAGTAGAGTGATTTTGATGATATATATTATTAAGACTTTCAAGATTGAATTTATAGTTAAAATTGAACTTTGTAGAAAAAGGGAGATTTTTTTCAGATGACAAAACACTGGTATGAGAGGTGATAAGGGTTGCAGCCTGACATTTTGATGTTGCTAGTGTTTATGAATTCAATTTCAAGTCCTATACATTGCAACCAAATTTATAAAAATAGAAAACATCTGGAACATTATGGGCAAGTATAATTGACAATTTCTTTGGATTAAATTGGAAAATAAATGAATGCTCTTTATTTTTAAAAATCGAAGGGTAATTTGCTCTAATAAGTAAGCCTTTAAATTCAATACACCATGGATCTTGATGTTTATGTAGCCCCTTCCTCTGACAGGTAACAATCAAACATTTATATTTCTCTTTGTTAGTATAATCTGTCAAACATGGTAAGAAGGCATTGAACACAAGGCTTTAAAATTTAATAGTATAGAAGAGTTTTGCTGCCACCTAATGGAAAAATGAAATATTTTTATTATTCTGCAATAATTTCCTTTTTACCTCATATTCAATTGTAATACTTATTTTAACAAATAGATATGACTTGTAAATAATATTTTCATTTATATTGATTTTACTTTTACTGTTATTGATATCTATGTTGTATGAATGTGTGTTATGATAGTAGAATGTGCAAATAAATTTGATTAATTCAATTTTAATCTAAGCATCATGATTCATTTTTATAATTTTGTTTAAATTAAAGACTTAAGGATATACTAGATGGGTTATGTATACTGATCTATTTTTTTCAATGAGTTTTAGGCAATTTAGATTAACCAATGAATGAAATTAAGGATAATCTATAATACAAATAAACAAAGCTGTATATATATATATATATATATATATATATATATATATATGTTAAATATGTCTATGTCTATGTTTATATCTATATCTATATACTAGAGACCCAGTGCACGAAATTTGTGAATAGAGAAGGGGTCCCTCAGCCTGGCATGCAACGACTAGAGGCTCCTCCCCTCCCTCCACGTGGCTGAGGAGTGGATACTGGGCTAATGCTGCTGGGGAGATACCACCAGCGTCCCACCCCGGCTGCTATGGGGCCACCATCTTTGTTGTGGAGTGACAGTTAATTTGCATATTGATATTTTACTATATAGGATATATCTAATAAAAGAGCACACACACACATTCCCAGGGGGCCGTGTGCCCTGGGTGAGCCATGTGTCCCAGGGGACTGTGTGTCCTGGGAGAGCCGTTTGCCCCGGGGAAGCAGTGGGACCCAGGGGGAGGGGCGGTGTGAACCAGAGGAGGAGCAGATTCTATTCCTGTGGTCCTGAGATAGTCACCATAAAACAAGCAGATTGTCAAATGACAGCGGGGAGGGTAAGGAGACCTAGGGGGAGATAGATCAACCGAAGGACTGGTATGCATGCATATAAGTACAACCAATGAACACAGAACTTTGGGGAGGGAGGGCATGAATGGGAGGTGGGGGGCGGGCAATGGTAAGCTATGTTCACATATAATACCTTAATAAATTAAAAAAAAAAAGATAATAAAAGAGCACACACACAGAGTTGTTACAAGGATTGATTTTTGCCTCTTTTTCTCACTGGTGAAAAATGCCTGGTGCATTCAAAGTGTAAATAACCATTTTTGGATAAAGAGCATTTATGTGACTACATAAATGAGAAAATAGAGGAAAGGAAACAAAATGACCAACCTTGCTCATAACCTGAACTATATATATATCAGCCTTTTGGTGACATATAACTTGCAGTTCACTAGGCCCCGTTTGCCCCTCCAGTAACCCATGAGGGTCACCGGAAGATTTGTTTGCAAAAATCTCTCATCTATATATTCTCCTGGATTCTTCCTTCATCCTCCATGAAACCATCACATTTGATTCTGTAAGAATGTGGGACTTGTTTATGTTAGGAGGAGGGCAGTTTTAGAAAGGTGGTACCAGGTGGAAAGGACCAATGTTCAGGACTTACTGAACTCAAAGTTTCCTTTGACTCCCACACGTCATGTGACCTACATATTTAGGGCCTCCCAGGGATGGGACCCTGTGGATGACCTTTGCCCAGAAAAGTCGTCTCCCTCACAGCCCCACACGGTCACTGCCTGGACACTCTCCATTCAACCCCCCCCCCCCCGCCTTCCCCTGGAAAAACTGCCACTTCTCACAGGAAGGGCCGCCACTCCCTGAATCCACCCGATCTGATACACTGGACTGTGGTCTGATGGACACCGGCATTCACCACTGCCCAGGCTTCCATCTCGTAAAGGAGAGTGAATGCAGGTCCTTCCAGTAGTTTCCTTTATAACCCTTTGATAGCAAGAACCCTGGTCTGCTGGTTTCCTTATTACCCAACGTGCCTCTCCCCAAAGTAAATGACTAGGCTTGGTCATGGGAGGGAAAACTACACGTTACTATGTAGATATGCCCAAAAAGCAATGCAACCTTTAGTTTTTTTAGTTTGATATCATACTTACCAGCTCCCATTTTCATTATTGAAAAGTTTGGGGGAAAGTTTAAAAGATCATTTATGTAGCTCATGCTCTTTTGGTTTAAGTGGTCTCTTCTGGGTAAATTCAGTGTCTTTTGTTAAGCTCAGTCTTTCATATATTTTCTTCTTTCTTTTATAAAACTCATATCGGGCCAAGGAGGAGCATCTCCTTTGTATTGTGTCTCTATGTGTTGCTCCCGTGGACTTCGTACTGGGGTCTTTGGATGTCAAATCCCACTCTCATAACTGAAGTCACATTAGTCTTTTGAAGACACATAAAGATGCAACCCACAGTCCACTAGGGCCTTCACTGAGGACTCCGTGTCCACTGCTGCCACTCCTAATGCATCCTTAGGTGTTCTGTTATCTCAGCATTGGCATGGTGTGGAAATTGCTGCTGGTGCATTTGGGCACCTCCCCTATTTGGCTGAGTCTTCTCTTGACTCGTTCTGACTATCCATATCCCCTAAGGTTTAGTTAGGACCCCAATTAAATCCCTTACATGGAAAGCTAATCTCAAAGCTCTCTGCTATAAGTTCACTTCCCACTCTTCCAGACCCCACAGGTAAGCTCACTTCATCTACCTTCTACCCCTACATGGGACCTTCTATATTTCCTCTGTTACTTGGGAGGCAAGGGGGAGCTGCAGGAATACCCACCGTCCCTTTCTCTATCTTTGATGCTCTACTGTTCCTCGCAGTGTGAACTTGAGTGCCAGCTCAGTTGCTATTAGATTCGTTCTCAACTTATTTGGAGTCTCTATCAGAATTTTTATGTATCATTGGGTTGAGGCCCTTTTCGGGTACCTGCAGCTTCCTTAGCTTAGACTTATCTGAATTTCATTCCTTACTCCCTGAACCTTCTATCCCACTTCTCTCTGCCTACCCCAGCATTCTCCTTCCCAATCAACCATTTGAAACCGATAGGCAGATAAGACCTTCAGGATATTATGTGATATCCCGAATCTTCTCTGTTTTTGTCTTACAGGAAATATTTCTAGTCCTATGACTAAATATACAAAGCTTGATATACAAAGGCAGTCTATGAATTTTAGAACATTCTTTACTCTCTCAACAAAGCCTGACTTTTAAGAGTTTTCTCTTGTTGTGGGCTCAAAAAACAATGATTTTTGTTGTTGTGGGCTCATAACTCCCCCCCCTCCCCAGGACATTAAACCTTTGTGGTGGAAGGAATGAACTTTAAAAGAATGAGAAAAATAGAATTATTATAAGGAAAAATAGAGTGTGAGATATTTTCAAAATGTTATTTATTTCTTAAAGCACATAATAAACCATATTGAGAAAGGATGGGCTCCACATTAGCAAGACACTGGGACACCCTGGATATAATAGGCTCCTTCTAATATGCTCAGGGGATAGTGAAGTCACAGAAGAGTATCCGTGTGCAGTAGTCACTGCTGCCATTATGAGAAATGACAAGGTCTGCGCTGCATTGTTTTATTGTGAATCACATTCGGACAGAAGATGTGGATAGGGGAGAGAGGAGTATGGATGTGCAGCTAATTGTCCTTGCTCCTGCTAAAATCATAGAATAAATACAATTTTGAATTGGAATGTAAATAACATATTAACAATAACATTCTTATTTGCATAGTACTTGACACAATATTTTACATTTTATTATGTCATATAGAACATTCAAAACCTTTGAGTTAGGAGTTACAAGTCCTATTTCACAGAAACAGCATCCAGAGGCAATTAAGACACTTCCTCATATGTGTAGATAACAAATGCCAGCTAATGAATGGTGTGAATCCATACACAATTATTGATGTTGTTTAAACCATATCATGATAGCTCTGCTAATAAAGTATACTATATAATAAAAGGCTAATGTGCAACTTGTCCCCTCGGGAGTTCAACCAACGGGGAGTTGAACCGCTCACTCTGATGTGTGCTGACTACCAGGGGGTGGTGTGGGTTGAAGAAGGCCCCAGCTGGTAGCCAGGGGAAGGAAGGCCCTGATTGTCCCTGATCACTGGCCAGGCTTAAGGACCCCACCTGTGCATAAATTTCGTGCACCAGGCCTCTAGTATCCTATATAATAAAGAGCTAATATGCAAATGGTTGTCACACCCTCAGGCTGTAATGGCTCCAACACTCAACACTGGGGAGAGAAGAATAGGGACCAGTCAGGCTGCTGCCTGGGGGAGGAGCAAGCCACCCACCCTGTGGTCCTGGGTGCCAGCAGCTGCATCTGTGCCTGTGGCCCATCCCGGGAGAGCAACAAGCTACACGTCCTGTGGTCCAAGGGCCAGCAGCTGGGGCTACAGCCTGGGAGAGGGACAAGCCAACCACTCCACGCTCCTGGGTGCCTGCGGCTGCTGCCCTGGCAAAGCTGCCCTCGCACGGTCCCCTGTGGCTGCAGCCAGCCCAGGTGAAGCTGGTCTGAGTCCTGGGAGCCTGAGGCTGGCCACAGGGAGGGAATCCTGGGTCCTGGGTGCAGGGCAAAGCAGAGGCAGTTAGGGGTGATCAGGCCAGCAGGGGAGAAGTTAGGAGCAATTATGCAGGCAGGCAGAGGTAGTTAGGGGCAATTAGGCAGGCAGGCAGGCAGCAGGTGAGCAGTTAGGAGCCAGTGATCCCAGATTGTAAGAGGCAGTCGGACATCCCCCAAGGGGTCCCAGATTGGAGAGGGTGCAAGCTGGGCTGAGGGATACACAACCCTGCCCATGCATGAATTTCATGCATCATGCCTCTAGTAGTTAATAATAGCTTTATCTCTTTTCTGCATGACAGCCTTTCACATATTTGAAGGTCTTTATTGAAATATGGTAGAAGTCATATTTTGATAAAGCCTGCTTTTTGAATTCTAACTCTGCTAAGTCTGATTAAAACACAGGGTGCTTGCCTCAGCTTCCAGGCAATTATCCCGGGCCTGAGACCAGAACCAGGAAATTGATTCCCACTGACTCAGTAGCTTCAGGGATAGAAATGTAGATAACCTTTAGAGACTACCCGCTGAGCTCTGCTTCTGTGTTATGAGCTATCACAAGATAGGGCCACATTCCAATGTCCAGGCTGGATGTGACTTAGAACCACCCTGCGGGTTGTCCCCAGTCTTTAGAATAAAGCCTTTAAAATTCAAACGAAGGAAAATTCCTGTGGTTTGAGCCTTTAAAAAAACTTGCCTACCCCTAGAACAGTGCTGTCATATAGAGCCTACCTGCGTGTAGTGTTCTCGCGGCTGTCCTGGCCAGTTTTTTTTCTTTTTCTTTATTTTTTTATTTCAATAAATCTTTGTCTGCCTTTTAAATTCATCATCAGCCTCCGGCGGTCTTATTTTGAACCCAGGTTTTGATCCCACAACATTTATTATGTGTCTGCATCTTCTCGGGTTGTTGGATCTATCTTAGTGCGGTAGATCTTAGTTTTCATAAGAAGAAAAGGAGGTTAAGAAAGCTAGTTGAGAAGTGATATCTAAAGGGAGTGGAAGAATCATCATCAAAGGAAGAAGAATAGAAATGTGAAAAACCAGGAAGCTGAGCCCAAAAGTTCCACTTTGAAGGCATTTTAGCTTCATTTAGAATGATCTCTCCTTATTTTCCCTCTACTAGACCAAGTCAAATAGAATCTTAGATTTACAGATTTGGGAGTAAAATTGTAAAATCAAACTATTCAGTACTGGAATTCTAGGACACCAGTAGCATGAAAATAAATGTATAATCACCAGGTCATAGGGGGAATCAAAGCCCCTTATTTTTAGTGTTAACTGATTTTTGTGTTGTAAATACTCCCATGATGGCCAGTTTCAATTTACTTAAATGATATTAGTAAAGAAGTAGTTTGCAAGAGGTGATAATAATTATCTCTTGTGAGCTAGTATGAACTAGTAGTTTTAACAAACTACTGCTAGGCTGATTGTAACCCTAAAATGCTACCTAGCCTGAGCTTTGAAGAGTCCTAGCATCCAATATTACCATTCTACTGTTTGATAGTCCTAATTACTGTTAGTCTTTTCCTGATTGTGCTTCTAAAATTACTTTTGTTTCCCTTTGACTCACAGGCCTCATTCTCCCTGTCTACTATCATCTTAAACCTTCCCTTCCTCAGTATCTCTTCTTTAAATCTATATATATTATATTTTTTAGATGCAAAACTATTCTAATCACCCTGGTGATGTTTCTCATTGCTAATGTTTCTTTACAAACTTTGTTTATAACTGAACACACAATTTACCTCAGAAGCATCTCTCTTTAGTTGAATATTGTATTTCCAATATAGATGAAATCTATGTGTCTTTATTTTAAATTAATTAATTAAATTGTTTATTTTTTAGCAGTCACATGACTGCTTGGTTACTTTTAAAAACTATTTTTATTGATTTCAGAGAGGAAGGGAGAGGGAGAGAGAGATAGAAACATCAATGATGAGAGAGAATCATTGATCAGCTGCTCCTGAAGGCCCCCTACTGGGGATTGAACCTGTAACCAAGGCATGTGCCTTTGACTGGAATCGAACGTAGGATCTTTCTATCTGCAGGCTGATGCTCTATTCACCAAGCCAAACCAGGTAGGGCTGTTTGTTACTTTTGAGTTTATGAATCAGGCACTGAAAATCCCCTTGGTCTTTTTCATGAAGACAGCTTTTTTCCCCCCTCTTTTTTTGTTCGTTTTTGTTTTTAACATGTCTTCACTGTTCTAATCAATCCAACAATAAAATGTTAGCACTAAATGATTTATTCACTTGAATATCATCTAATCCAATCTCCTCAGTTTAGGGATAAAGGAACTAGAGATTCTAGAGATTAATTTACTTAAATAAGATTACAAGCTTGTTGGTGACGCAGTCAGATCTAGACCCAGATCTATGGCTCCTAGTTATGTTTCCCCATATTGGATTATTTCTTTTTACTCCTGAACTCTGATATAGGAAGATCAAGTTCCATTAATTCCATTTTACACAGGAAGACAGTGTCAGGGATACCAGATTATTTGTCTAATGTTACTTGGCAATAGTGGTAACTGATTTTGTGAACCTAAGTACAAGGCATTACACATTTGTTATGGCCCTTTACAATAGATTGCAAGACCATTTTAAATTTTGAATCCATAATCCAGGACTTATACCCTTCTTCCTATCTTCTGTCATTTACAAGTATAATAAAGTTTGTCTCAGCCAGGGTCCCAGCAGGAAACAGAAGCCAATTCAGATAGTTCAGGGGACATTAACAAGGTATTGTGTTGGTATCCAGGGCTTCCATAACAAATTACTACAAAAGAGGCCAGAAGTGCAAAACCAAGGTGTAGAAAGAGTTGGTTTCTTCTAGATGCTCTGAAGGAAACAAATGTCTATGCTTCTTTGAAGCTTCTATTGTTTGCCAGCAATTCTTCGCATTAATTGGCTTGTAAAGGCATCTTCACAGAGCCTTCTTCTTTGTGTATCTCCCTGTCTTCTTACAAAGATACCTGTCCTTGGAGTTCAGGATCCCTCAATCTATCATAATTTTATATCAAGATCTTTAAATAATTAAAACTTCAATTAAATTCTAAATAAGGTCACATTCTGATATTCTGGGAGGACATGGGCTTTTGGGCAACACTATTTGACCCACTCCAGGCACCATCTACAAATTGTGGGTAGAATAAGGAAATAAGCAAGAGTGAGAGGTCTTCACCAGCTCTACGCTCGAAGGGGCAAGAAATGAAAATTGTGTGCTTGGATGCCAGTGAGCTGGAGTCATGAAGGAGGGGCCCTCAACAGGAATTCTATCTGCAGAAAGATGCCGCTCCAGACACGGCTTTGGGCTCAGTGTAGGCAGAGGACAGTCAGGAAAAGCTTTATCTCCTGTCTCCAATCCCATTCAGATGCTTCCCGTGATCCAAATGCAATCAGACACCAGGTAAATTAATTTTTTAATCACTTCTATAAAAATGGGCACAAACTTGATAGCTTAAAACAATTTGTTTATTACCTTACCTTTTTATAGGTCAGAACTTCTACAGAGGTTTCATTGGTTTAAAATCAAATATGTCAGCTGGGCTTGTTCCTTTCTGGAGGCTCCAGAGAAGAATATTATCTATCTAACTATGTATCATCTATCTATCTATTTTATTTTCTAGCTTCTAGATGCCATACACATGCCTTAGCTTCCTTCCTTACAGCCTCAAAGCCAGCAATGGCAGATTAAGTCCTCTTGCTATGTAAGAACATAAGAACATATTCATAGGGTCCAGGGGTTAGAATGTGGACATCTTAGGGAGGGTCATTTTTCTGGTACCATATTAGTTGACAGCCTGTATGATTCAGCCTCCTAGAAAGGGCTAGATCCAAGTTATGAAGGTATACAGTTAGGAGTCCCTCTACAGGTAAAATAATTAAAAACTGCCTTAGATATAAGACTTGGAAGAGGCAACACCTGAAGCCAAAATTTCATTAGCTCCCCAGGAAATCAGCCTCTGCTCCTGGGCACAGACAGGGCAAAGCAGGACAGAGAATGACCTGGGGTAGGATGGGGCAAACAAGCAAAAATCAGAACAGCATGCCTTGTAAGTTCCTCCAAATGGCTGATTGAAAGGTTGACTTGTTTGGAATTTGCTGGCATTTTACTGGTGTCTGTACTTCAGAATGGTATCAGTCCTCTTCAACCATAAATTATCTAATATTTGGCCATGCTGTTTACAAGAATAACCGGATAAATGGCCAACTATCGAAAACATCCCCAAACATCACAGTAATTTAAACTCATTTGTACTATGGCAGATTGCATAGCATGTGGCTTACCACAGAAACACTGAAAATCCCCTCTCAGAAGGAGAACTTCCCCACCAAATGCAACATTCAAATTCATAATTTCTCTTACTAACCTGTCTATGGCGTTTATAACATGACTGGATGCCATGGTGCAATCATTAATAATGAGAAGTTGGGCTTTTTAATGGTTTTATCAACTTAACTCTATATCAAGTCTAGAAATTGAAGTTTCATTTAATGGAATTGGTAATTTATATTGGAAATAAAAGGTTCTTCCACCAGGAAGTAAATTTGTAATAATTCCTGTAGACGCTGTAGGTAAAACAGTACCACCACAACCTCTAATATAATGTATTAAAACTTTATAAAGATATGTTTTTCCACTACTGCCTGGACCATCCAAGAAAAAGCATTTGAGATGTATAGTTTGATCTTTGATGGCTGAAGTTATAGTCTGAAAGGCCCCCAACTGTTCATCGTTCAGAGAATTGATCAAAACCTCTCCCTCAGACATTATCTGTCGAAGATGACATAGCTTTCTTTCAGCTTCAGAGGTATGTTGTGCCAGTAGTTGGTCTTCAGATACATTCTGGCATCATGTGCGATTGGTGCCAGCAAGAGCTTTATATGTATTGCACATGTTTAAATTGCCAGTGTGCATCATATGTACCAGTCGGTCGGTCGGATGGTCAGATGGACATACAGTTGGTCACTTAGCCTTTTATATACATAGATGCCATTGGATTTGGTGCATTGCCACTCAGGTCTATCCCTGAGACCTTTTTTTTGTTGTTGTCGTTAATCCTCCCCCAAACATACTATTCCCATTGATTTGTAGAGAGAGAGGAAGGGAGGGGGAAAGACAGAGACATCAATTGGTTGCCTCCCAAACACACCCTGACTGGGACTGGGGATTGAGTCTTTAACAAAGGCACAATTCCTTGACTGGAATGTAACCCCTGACCCTTTAATCCATGGGCCAACTCTCTAAACACTTAGTCAAACCTGCTAGGGCTATTTTAAGGCAATGATTTTATTGGCATATTTCCCTCTAGTCTTCTCTTCAGATGACCTGTAATAAGTGTTCACTCACTAATATAGAGAAGTTTTACACAAATTTCCTTGGGTTAAAATCTTATATTTAACTGGAGGCCCGATGCACGAAATTTGTGCAAGGGGCTTGGCCCTCCTAGCCCCAGCTGCCTCTCGCCCCCACAGCCCCACCCACTGGTCATTCTGGAAGGTCATTCTTCTGTCTGGTCTAATTAGCATATTAGCTCTTTATTCTATAGGATTAGAGGCCCGATGCATGAAGATTCTTGCAAGAATAGGCTTACTTCCCCTGGCTGCTGGCATCTGGGACCCAGATCTTCACTCTGGCTGCTGCCTTCTGTGTTTGCTCTGCCCAGAGCTGCCTTTCGCCTTCGCTCCAGCCATGCCGCCCTCCTGTAGCTCCCTCCACTTCCCGACCCCCCTCATAGCAGGTGTCTAGTACTACCTTGGCCACTCTGCACCTGCATGCTCCCTGCCCAGAGGCCTGGAGCAGCCGGGGCGGGAAAAATGCCATATTTGTCATGTTAATTTGCATATTCCCTCATTGCCAGTGGGCACCACCATATTTGTCATGGAGTGATGGTCAATTTGCATATTCCATTTTTATTAGATAGGATAATTAAAAGTTCAGGCTTATTGTGTCACCTATGGAAATTCCATCTAGCCACAGTATATTCAATTCTAAATTAGGATCTTTCTTCTAACTATGTAGTGTATTTGCTAAAGAATTTTTTTTCCAAACCCTTAAGTTCTAGGAACTTTACAGTGCAGTCATATGAGAGTGAGTCAGCAATTTAATTCCACTCTCTGCCTCACCGCTACCAAGGGATTTTAACAAAAGCTAAGACTATTATTAGTTTGGTTACTACCTGGATAGAATAAAAAGAAACCACACTGATGAGATTAGAAAAGTGAAGAGTACTGATTGTCCATGTCTTAATAGTTTAAAAAGGAGTTAACACCACTGCAGATTTTACTTTTGAAAATAAACCAATTTTCAAAGAAAGTTTTGTTTTGAGCTGGCTTTAGTTTTATCTTTGTATATCAAATGGATTCTCTGATTCTCATAATTGTACTAATCTTTCAAATCCTATGGAGGATTTGGTTGGTTTAGGGGTTACCTTAGCCTTCTAGGCTGACATGACTGTGTACTTCATCTGCCTACACTGCCTCTTGCTGGCTGTTCTTTCAAAATAATTTTTCTGATGTCTGTGGGAATAGGTCCACAGGTTATTTTTTATATGTGTTGCCTCTATGGTTTTCTCTTTATCTACGTAGATTATTTTGATTTCCAATCTTCCCAAAGAAGGCTACTTTAAAAAAATAATCAAACTTTAGCAAATATTTCCTTCTTCTTCTCCTCCTCACTCTGCTCCTTCATCTTCTTCTCATTCTTTCTGTGCAGAATCTGGTTTTGTGCATTTCTTAAAACAAAGCTCTTCTTTCTTCCCTTCACATACCATGAGCTTATTCTTGACATTTATACCTCTGTATGTGCAGCAAATCCCTTGGCTCTTCAGTTTAACTCTTATCATAGTAACATTGCTCTAAGAATGGCTGCAGAAAGAGAATATTATTATCTGATTATATATATAATTGGAACTAGTTGTCTAAGCTGGATTATTTTTACTAACTATCTAACTAATCTTCCTGCTTCCATAGTTGGCCCTTCTACAATCTATTCTCCACAAAGCCACCTGGGCGATCCTTTGAAATGCAAGTTAAATCATGTTTCATCTCTGCTCAAAACCTTCTAATGCTTTCTTCTCATTCAGAATAAAGTTTATTGCGCATATGACAGTCTACAAGGAAACTGGTTCCTCCTCTAATTCTTTGATCTCATCCCTTACATTTATGGTCTTGCTCATATGGCCTCCATCTAAAATGGCTTTTGTGCTGTCCTTCAAATACACTAAAAGCACTCCTGCTTCAGGGCCCTTCACATTCTGTGCCCACTGCCTACAATGCTATTTGCTCAAATATCTACATTGTTTAAATCCCTTCACCGACTCTTCTGCGCCAATGTCCTGAACACCTAAACACCCTTTCCTCTCCACCCTTCCACACACCACTTTTTGTTTGACACTGTTTTCTTCATGACAGAAAATAATTTGTCTACTTTGCTCAATAATTCACTCCTCCAGGGTGTAGAATAGTTCCTGGCACGTGGTAAATGGTTAATAAGTATCTGACACATTAAAAAAAAGTTCATCACTTTGATAGCAAAGTATTTTTTGAAAGACATTCTCAATTAGACTATAAGCCAAAGTTAAACATCAATTCAATGCTTAAATAATTGGAATATAATTTGCCTTTAATTTCTAAATATTCATTTACCACCCATTGAGATATGATGGTTTACTAGATGACTGAGGATTTAGAGAAGAATGGAATATATTCTACCCTCTAGTAAGACATAAAACTTGTAAATATTTTTTTTTGACAATCAGCTTTATTATATAGATGGAGAAGCTGTTATTGTCCCCATTTTACAAACAGGACTCTTAAGTTTAGAGTGCTCCAATGACTCACCCAAAGTAACAAGTTAGTGAGAGGTTTAAGGTTTTTGATGAACTAATTTGCATTTGGACAACTATCCAAATCTCCACACCTTGTGCTGGTGCCACCTTACCATGCCGCTATTCTCAACACCCACTAAAGAGGCAGCACTGCTTACAGGAATGCACTGAGGGTTGTTCTTCTACCTGTGGACAGTTAATGCTACACTACTTTTGAAAATAGAGTAATTATAATTTCATCTCCAGAATTGGCTGTGTTAAACACATAACCTCCATATCTTAGTAGTTAATAAAATATGCCCCGACCTGTGGGGCATCAACGTGGGCACTAAGGAATCCTAGGAGAATGAAACAAGAGAGGGGTGCAAGGAAGGAGGGCAAGTCTTAGAAATCCGATCAAGCCCTCGCTTTTTTTATTGAAGTGTAACTGTTTTTAAAGGCTCGTAAGGGGAGGGGCAGGGTAAGGGATTGTCATGGGGTGATTGGTTGGGGACTGGGCATGTCTTTAGCTGATTGGTTATTCTGATGTGGGCGGTTCTTCTAGCTTTTGGCGCGCCCCGGGGCTTTGTTGGAACGCTGGCTATCTTGGCGGGCAATCTTGGCGCCCATGGGAAATCTTGGCACGCTTTCTTAGGAAGAGGGGCTGACCAGGAAGTGAAACTGAACTCGTTTTTATGGCTCCCGGCAAAAATAGTTGATTTTTACTTGTGCTACAACCCAGCTTAAGCTGTAGGAGGGCTTTGTTCATCACTCACCTGGGGCCCTGGGTTGGTGGATGTTTAGCTTGAACACCTGTTTCCATGTTCACCTAGGCACTGGAAATGGAATGTTTGAAACCCTCCCATTTCACTGGCCCATGGACCAGCGTTATTCCCATGGACACTCCTAACCTCAAGTGAGTTAGATGGATAGGAAGATGGAATATGAATGAAAATAGTGAAACTTGGTAATGATCATCACACCCATCCATGGACACGGGCACACACACACACACACACACACACACACACGTTCAAATGTGTGTGTGTGTGTGTGTGTGTGTGTGTGTGTGTATTTACTTGTCTTTTTCTGGGAAGAAAACTCACTTGTCCTGACAGATCTTTGACTGTAGTGAGCCCAATGTTTCCTACTTGGGTTTATTTGTTGTGTTCTCCTGAGGGTTTGTAAAATCTGGGGAAACAGAAACCAGATGATAATGACAGAGAAATCATTAACTTTCTCTTGGGAGCCTTCACCTAACAGTGGCAGTGTTGTCCTCTTATTGGACATTACAATTTGTGCTTGCTTCCTACTTTTTATCTTAATCACCTCTAACTTTTATTTGTATATAGAGAGTTGTTGAAATAATAAAATATTTGATAGAGGGGGCAATAAAAATTAAGTAAGCAGGCAGTTTTCTGTAAATGCAAATTGTTAAAATCATGATTTATTAAATTTTATCAGAGAATGCTTGAACATTATAGTCAGAAATGTATGCAATGCCAAAGAGAAACTGAATCATGGTTTATATAATTTAGCCTCCCTTAGAAATAGGAAATATAGAGGAGTAAATAGGATGGAGAGACTGATTCTCACATATTATGTTCCTGAGCCTAACCAAAGGTAATTTTTTCCTTTAAATCATCTACACTAATAAAAAAGAAACATGCAAATTGACCATCCCTCTGCTACACCTCCAGCCAATCAGGAGTGAGTATGTAAATTAACCCATCAAAGATGGTGGCTGCCATAGAGCTGGAGAGAGCAGAAGACTTGGGTTGCCCTGGTGACAGATGAAGCCAAGCTTTAAGCTTCCAGCCCTCTCTGGCCTCTGCTCAAGAAGGGGCTGGAAGCCTGTGTTGCTAGCAGGTGTGGCTAGCCTGAAAACAGCCCTCAGCCCCTCACCCAGGCTGGCCTCAGAATGATGAGCTACCTGGCCAAGGCCTATGGATCCTTCTTTATTCTTTGGGTTGTTCTAGATACTAGGCTTTACACAGTCCAAAGAAAACATTGTAGGGGCATTTTTAGTTTGCAGTGGTCCATTTGAAGATACTGGCTTTCGGTACCCCATGATTTCAGGTACCTTGGGAAGCCAGCCACCTCAGAGACACAGGTCTCCTTGGAGCTTGCTACCCTCTTGTTCCACCAAACCTCAAGACGATTAGAGAGTTTGCTTCTCCACCAACCTTCAGAGGCTTTTCCTTTTCACATAATCCAGTTTCCTGTATTTTAAAATTTGAGGATTTTAAAAACAAAAGTTTGGTTAATCCCCCAGTACATAAGGGAAGCTGAACCTTAGCCATTCCATTCTAATCCTGAGGTATTATTTTCCTCATTTTATGAATGAGGATACTGTGCCTAAGAAAAGGTTTAAAAACTTGGGTATGTTTATGTGAACAGTAAACAGGGGCCATAGAATTTGAAAGTGGAACTTGGTATGTGCCAGGTGAAGAACTGCATGTACTAAAGGAGACTGGCAATTAGTGGGAAGGAGGACACCTGAGATGCAAATGAATGCCTTTCAGGGTGATTGGTAGTGAAAGTGTGCAATTATATTAGAATGTCAATGAGAAAACAGAGGAGGGAATGAACAATTCAACACGGGGTGCTCAAATATGGCTTCTAAGAAGAAGCAACACTTTTAAGAGCTGAGAAGCCAAACCTTCCCAAAGATGGGAAAAAGTATTTTGAGCATTTTTGCATCTATTATCTCCTAATCACTCACCCTCTTATATTTTATTTTCCTTCTGTTTCCTGACTTTCCCCCCAAATACTGTCCATAAATGTATTTTGTCACCACATATTATTACCCTGTTTCCCCCAAAATAAGACAGTGTCTTATATTAATTTTTGCTCCCAAAGATGCTCTAGATCTTATTTTCAGGGGATGTATTGTATTTCCATGAAGTAGGTCTTATTTTCAGAGGATGTTTTATTTTCAGGGAAACATGAGTAGTTATCACTAATCTGCTTCAGGTGTGGAATATATTTTTCTTAATGTGTTATTCCATATGCACTGAATATAATATGTATAGTATGTAACTACTGTTGAATAAAATTCACTTTGTAACGATATTTGTTCTTGTTTATTTGTTCTGAACATCCAGTATCTTCTCACCTGTCATGAGGGATAGTATTGAGGGGAAAAAAGAGGAGGAAGTAGGAAAAGAGAGCCAAGGAATACAAGAGAAAAAAAATAGATAAAAAGGAGAGGGAGAAGAAATTGAGGGCGAGAAAGAAAAGGAAAAATAACTGTTTGTTAAGAAATGTAAGCAGCACTATGTTAATTCTTCTATGTGCTTGCAAATCTCTGCATGTGAAAGCATTCTGAGATAGAAAATTTTAAGGAATATGATTTAAAAAGAGTACAATTTACACTTGTCCAGTGGCTCAGTTAATTGGAGCATCATCCCACACACCAAAAGGTTGTGGGTTCAATTTCCCATCAGGTCTGATACCTATCATGTTTGATCCTTGGATGGGGTGTTACAGGAGGCAACCATCAATATTTCTGTCTCATATTTATCTCTCTTCCTTTCTCCCCATCTTCCTCCCTCTCTAAAATAGTAAGTACATATCCTCAGATGATGATTTTTTTTTAAAAAAAGGGATATAATTAAAATCAATGAAGATAAAAATGTATGTTAAAGATCATGAGAGATATATTGGAGACCTAACATAGGAAATAAAAAAAAATCTTGCTATGAATAGAAGTCTCAAAATTATTTTTTAAGTGACCAATTTTAGTTGAAGCTATCCTATCTACACTAATAAAAGAGAAAGATAAAAATTGACCATACCTCCGTGATGCACACCATCAAATCAGGAGTGAGTATGCAAATTAACCCAACAAAGATGGCAGGTTAATTTGCATACACAGGAGCCAAGTGGGGGTGCTGTGCTAAACTGCCTGAGTCCCAGGGATGGGCACCATGCCCTCAGGTTCCCAGGACCAGTGCCAGCCCTGGGAGGCGAGGGCAGCCATGCAACTTCACAGCAGAGAGCAGGGCCTGCTTGGCCATAGCCATGGTGACCTGAGAGCAGGCAAGCATGGCCCACAGACAGCACCCAGCAGGGCCTGTTTGCCCATTTCTGTGGTGTGGAGCAGGCAAGCCCTGCAGAGAGCAGGGAACTATGGGGACATTCCCCAAGAGCTCCTGGATTGGAGAAGGTGCAGGTTGGGCTGAGGGACCCACTCCCCATGCACAAATTTCATGCACCTGGCCTCTAGCATAATATAAGAATAATATGCAAATTGACCGAATATCAGAATGACCAGAATGCCCATGACCCCTTGCCCTGGCCAACCCCACCCCCCAGCAGGCACCCCACCCAGATCAAGGCTGGAGATGGCTGATCCCATCCCTGATTGACTCCCACCCCAGCCAGTCCACCCTCAATGGCCCCCATCAGGGGTGGGCCAGCTGGACCCCACCAGTACACGAATTTGTGAACCAGGCCTTTAGTTTCAAAATAAAGTTTAGTGTTACACACAAAAGAGGAAATGAAAAGAGAGTGCCAGCCTTCCATAAGTTCTAACATTTGTATGTGAAACAGAACCACTTGATAATAGGATGTAAAAATGGAAAAATATATAAATGACCTTTTTCCAAAATCTCAATTTTGGAGATGAGGAAATGAAGACTAAATACCTTTCTTAAGCACAAAAAGGAGTCATCCAAAGACTTGCCCAAATTCCACATCCTGGGTTCTTTTCCAGTTGAATTGAGGACTACTACATTGATATGGAAGATGTCAGATTTGTGGGCTACACTCAAGAAACATAAAGTAAGCCCTTGAAAAATCAAATAGACATTCTAGATAATCACAATACAGAGCTTCAAAAACACGTGACCCGTTCCTAGGACTACAATTATGACGAAGTGCACATGGATGACTACAGTTATGGCGAAATCCACATGGAATGAAACATTTCCCTGTTTTGTAATATCTAATTTTCCTATTTTTTTAGTGTCTTTTGCTAATTGTGTGTTGATTGTAATCTTAGAAGTAGGATTGATAAAAAGTTCTAGTAATTTTTAAATAAATTTTTCTTCTTAAGATGTATTTGAAACCCATGATATATATTTTTCCAAACAAATGCGTTTCAGAAATGATAGTGTCTAATACTGAAATTTCTTTATGCAACTGTCCTCTATGACCTATCTTTGAATATGCTTTAAGAGAATTAACTCTTTCCCCCCTCTTGCAGTTCTATGCGCCTAATGATAAGGAGCTGCAGGGGCAGTGTAGGCAGAGATGCCCCGTTCTGCTCCCAGCACAATCTCTGATCCCTTCAGGAGCAATAGGGGCGGGATTAAGGCAAGAGGAGGAAGTCACTTGTCTCAGGTACAAATTTAAGGTGATATCCAAAAATGCAGTAATGAAGACATAATATTTTAATGTTTGTTTTTTTTTAAATAAAAACTTAAAATTTTGACACAGAAAAACTGCATAACGAATGAAGTACTAAAGGAGCAGTTAGATAACATGGTGCCAGGCCATATTAGAGCCTCCGGCAAAAGGAAAAAAATCAATAATTCGGATCTAAGAGATGGAGTGGAACAGGACGTTTTATTTTACTGGCAAGCTCGATTTGAATCAGGCAACCACTTCTCTCAGAATGTTATAAAAAGGTAGAAAGATAGCAGCATTTATTCAGTCAGTCAGCCTAATCTTTCTGACATTTCAAGACTCCCGATGAATGAGTGGCCTGAGGGTGACCAGGTAGGGAATGTGCGTGGAAGATGCTGGTAAAAGAAAATGGTGGGTTTTTATGAGCCAGATATTTCTCTCTGGGAATGTCTTAACAGGACTGGGAAGATATTTGAGTTGGTAAAAAAGCAATATATCGTTGAGTTTAATAGGATCATAATAAAGGACAAAACAAATCTTTGAGTTAATCCTCTAAGGTAGAGCCCATGGCAGGCTTGCTATAGGCCAAATGACACAGTGAGAAGCACAACATGGAAATACATCAACCGTATAGCAAGGAACTGCCTTTTGAAGAGCAGTTCTTCTCTGATATCTTAAATTATGTGATGTTTGACTATGTGGCTGTGGTTGTTTCTCTTTATCTGGCTAACTTCTTTTCACACACCAGTACTTATTTCGAACATTAATTCTTTAAGGAAATAGTCTCTGATTCCTCTAGAATTCCTGTTATGTATGTTCACTGGACCATGTAGTAGTATTAATCAAAATGAGAGGGGTGTCAGTCAAGGAAACAGTAATTATATCTTTCAAGTAATTCAATCTTTCAAGGAGAGTAAATGTAATAGAATTAGTTACACAAGTGGTGAGAGAGTTGATTCCATATACTGGTTACTTTCCTATTAAACTGGGACCTATTAAGATTGATATGGAAAATGTTAGATTTGTAGGCTACACTCAGAAAATGTAATAGCAAGGTGAAAGGTGAGATAACCCAGATTAGGGGTGTATTTGTGACTCCCTAGGGTGCCTTAGCAGAATGCCAGAACTGCCAAAGAGGACGATTTGGCAGGGCTAATGTAGTTGGGGAAATCAGGGCCAATGATAGGGCAGAAGGCCAGAGACACCACCACAAGGCAAAGAGAGAGGAATAAATACCCTACCAGAGAGAGGGAGATTATGACTTCTCTCCTCCTACCATCTTCTAGTATTATATCAATGCCTTTTATTGGCCAGGCCAAACTAGCAGTCATTTGGCAAAGGATTCCTGAAATAGAGTCTATAGGGGTTTCTGGCACCCTGTGATACAGTGCAAAGTACTGAGGCAAATAATTAATGTTAATATACTGACTGGTTATTGTTAATTAAAGCTACCCTGTTTCTCCCAAAATAAGACAGTGTCTTACATTAAGTTTTGCTCCCAAAGATCCGCTAGGTCTTATTTTCAGGGAATGTCTTATTTTTCCATGAAGAAGAATACGGTACACACTTATTGTTAAATGAAAATAAAGGAAATTTATTACCTGTATACGGTACAGTAGTATGGTAGTTGTCAACACAAACCAGACAAACTGTGAATCCTGGGGGCCTTATATTTCACTCAGTGGGATGCCTTTCATTCGGGGGGATGCCTTATATTTCACTCAGAAGGAAAAATAAGTAGGTCTTATTTTCGGAGGATGTATTATTTTCGGGGAAACATGGTATTATCATGATAGGTCAGAAATGTATCAGCCTTATTTACTAATATATTCCCACCACATTTCACAGTGCCTGGCCCATAGAAAATTCTGAGTGAATGAAAAACTATGTGCAGGAATTTTGTCATTCCCACTGCACCTACAAAAGTCATAATTACCACTTAAAGTTAGCGATGTGCTCCTTCCATTGCCAGTGTGAATGGGAACTTTGTTATATACCAAGAGATAAAAAAGCTTTCAGTTGAAGAAAGTGGAGAATAGAGATGAGAGAGAAGAAGGAAAGGAAGTACATGAGAAAGTGGCAGAATTTCAGAGCTTAAAAAATTTTCTCCTGCCTGAGTCTTCACTGCTTAATTCACCTCACCCTCTTACCTCGTGGGCCACTCTGGTACATGCATCAGCTTGGGAAGATTTTTGTTAGAAGAGGGAAAACAGACATTATATAAACAATGGCCAGTGTAGCTCCAATAGTCGTAAACTAAAATGAAAGGTCAATATATATCTGTTGTAAGATAATGTTCAGTTAACACTGCATTCTTTACCATTATGTTAGGGCAGGATCACTCTTCTCTCCTTGTGGTTTTATCTAATCCTCTAGTTAAGTGGTAGGCAAACCGTGGCTCTTGAGCCACAGGAGGCTCTTTGGCCTCTTGAATGTGGCTCTTCCACAAAATACCACAGCCTGGGCAAATCTCTTTTGAAGAAGTGGCGTTAGAAGAAGTTTGTTTAAAAAATTTGGCTCTCAAAAAGAATTTCAATCCTTGTACTGTTGCTATTTGGCTCTGTTGATGAATGAGTTTGCCAGCCACTGCTCCAGTTCAAGAAATGGGCCACCAACACTAATCTCAAAAACTAGGGACACTTTTCTGTTTCCGTTCTCCTTCTGTGACTCCAATTACATGTACATTAGTCCATTTGAAGTTGGCTCAGCTCACTGATATCCTCTTAAATTTTCAGACTTTTCAGATGTTTAATTTTAATAGTTTCTACTGTTATGTTTTTAAGTTCTCTAATAAGAGTTGTCAAATATGCTATTTATCTAATGTATTTTTATTTCATTATTAATTTTATTGTGTTTGCTAAAAAATAAAGACTTTGTTTACTTATTTACATATTATTTACTGAATGATTGCTAACCGCTACTGGGGAAACAAATAATTAGAGGGGACATGCAGAACATAAAACAAGTAACTACATCTGTGACATCAAAGAAATAGAAAAAACCATGTCATTATCATCACTGCTTAATTCACTCAAAGGATAAGGAATGTCAGTGCTATTTGTTCATCTTCTTAATGTTTCCCATGGATACCAAGTTTTTCAGTTCCCTAGCTAGAGTTTGTATTATCCAGTGTCATTTTCATTTTAGACATTATATGCTCCTTTTTTAGAATTGAGAATTAGGTTTTAAAAATATCTTTCATGTTTTTCTTTAATAGGCTGATGCTCTCCTCTATCTTCTTGGACATATGGAGTATGATTATGGTGGGTGTTTTAATGTGCTTTTTACTGTTGCTGTCATCTGTGTCATTTGTTGCCCAGTTTTTATTGAATGATTTCCCCCACATTATTAGTCATATTTTTCTAGTTCTTTGCATGCCTGGTGACTTTAGATCAGATTTCAAGCATTGTGCATGTTGGCATTTGTAGTAATTTTTAGAAACATTTTTTTTCAGCTTTGCTCTGGGATGTACTTAAATTGCTTGGAAATATTTTGACTCTGGCAACTAGCTTTAATCTTTGCCAGGTGGAATCAGAGTAGTTGCTTATCTAAGGCTAATTTGTGTCCATTAGTAAGGCATTATCCTTCTGAGTATTCCTTTTAAATAATCTTTATTGTTCAAAGTATTACATATGTCCCCCTTTTTCCCTTTAACCCCCTCCACTCTGCACCTGCCCTCTGCCCCTTCTCCCCCCCCTGCTCATGCCAGGCCTACCGCACTATTGTCTGTGTCCATGGGTTATGCATATATGTATATAAATTCTTTGGTCAATCTTTTGATGCATGCCCCGTATGACCATGAACCATTCCCCGCTCTGTGTGATCTTTGGAAACTGTTTCTTCTGCTCCTTTCTAGTAGCTCACGCCCAGCTAAAAGGTAAGCTTATACATATGCTTTGATCCGATCCCTGTCGAAGACTCCAAAGAAAGGGGTGGGCAAACTTTTTGACTCGAGAGCCACAATGGGTTCTTAAACTGGAGTGGAGGGCCGGAACAAAAGCAACCTGACCATGCTGGCACTCTCATCTTGGGCTGCTGGTGAAGGAGCGAAGGGGAGAGCAAGAGAACCCTCCGCTCTTTTGGCTCCGCGGGCCAGATAGAACAGCCCAACAGGCCGGATCCGGCCCGCGGGCCGTCGTTTGCCCACGGCTGCTCCAAGGGAACCCTCCCAAATTCTCCTTTCTGCCTCCTCAATTCACAGGGAACTCTGCGCTCAGTTTGTTTGTCCACTCTCTGTGCTGTGGTTTGGAAACTTTCTCCTGTTGTAAGTTGAAGCAAACCTAGAACTTCCAGTCTGTTTCCCTTTTCTCGGAGAACATTGCTCTGTGCTGCCTGTTGTACAATGTCTGAAAATCACTGTTTTCATATATTTTGCTTGACCTTTTTGTTCTTTAAGGTATGATTGCAAATCTGGTCCTTGTTCTTCTATCTTGGCTGGCAATGGAGGTTACTGAGATTTTTTTCCAGAACTATAAAGCTCTTGCATACATTCTTCCTAAGTGTCATTTGTTTTAAAACTAAAAATTTAATCTAGGTATACTTGGAGAAATGAGTATTACTCTAGGCCATAATTTGAAATGCTTTTAAGGCACATTTTTAGAAAATGACCATGGAGAGATCTACATATAAAAATTATTCTACCGGCCAGCATGGCTCAGTGGTTGAGTGTTGACCTATGAACCAGGAGGTCCGGGTTTGATTCCTGGGCAGGGCACATGCCTGGGTTGCTGGCTTAATCTCCAGTAGGGGGACGTGCGGGAGGCAGCTGATCAATGATTCTCTCGTATCATTGATGTTTCTATCTCTCTCTCCCTCTCCCTTCCTCTCTGAAATCAATAAAAATATATTTTAAAGAATTATTCTACTGCCTACAGTGGGAAAGAATGAAAAATCTTCCAGGAATTTAATCTTTTTTAAACTTCTAGGAACTTATTGAATTAGCATAGATGTCTCAGTGAACAAAAATTTAAAAACTTGGTAAAATGAATCAATTCAGGTTTTTCTTTATCTAAATGGATCATTTAAATTGGTCTACTTCGTGTTATCTCACACCAGAGATATTCATTTATTCACTATTTCATCCATTAAAAACACATACCTACCAATTCTGGTAATTTATGCAATGATATAACGAGACACACTTTAAGAGAAAGTGATGTGGCAACAGTATAATGAAACATACTCTCTAAACTGGAGCTGCCAGGGTTGATGCTGCCGTTTTCTTGAATATTCTTAACCATGTGATATGGGACCATGTGACTGTGGTGGTTTAGTTGTTGAATAGGGAGATGAATTGTGGATTTTTCCCCCTTTTCTTTTGAGGACATTGATTCACAGCTCTAGTGATTCCAAAATAAAATCCAAGACAAGGTGGCCTGGAATCACTACTTGCAGTCATCATTGTATTATGGCCCCAGAAAGTATATAATCTATTCCCTGACTTAAAATTTTAAAATAGGTTTAATTCATTTTGTTTTTAAAATGTTCATGAACATCATTGGAAAAAATATTAAAAATAGAGAGAAATTGAGAATGGCTAGTCATAGTCCCACCACCCAAAGAAAATGATCTCTAGCAGAACTAAGGTCTTCTGATTAACATGAAGCAATTTTAAGTAAGAGAGAGGATATTAACAGCAAAACTATGCAAGCAAACAAAGTGAAACAAAAAGGAAATTTCAGATGAAGTGTGAAAAATGTCTTGGTCTGTTTTAAATAGGATTTTTTGTTTTCCTTTTGTTGGGTTGTATGAGTACTTTATACATTTTGGAAATTGACCCCTTATCAGGTGTATCACTGGCAAATATGTTCTCCCATACAGTGGGTTCCCTTTTCATTTTGATGCTGGTTTCTTGAGAAAATAGAATAAAGTTGGAGGCATCATAATACAGGATATCAAGTTATACTATAAAGCTACTGAAATCAAAACAGCCTGGTACTGTCACAAGAACAGGAATATAGATCAATGGATCAGGACAGAGAACCCAAAAATTGACCCAAGTCAATTAATAATTAATTACTGAATAAATAAATATATACATAAATAATATACACAATTAATATTTGACAAATGGCAAAAGACAGTCTTTTCAATAAATGGTGTTGGGTAAAGTGGACAGGTACATATCAAAAAATGAAACTAGATCACCAATTTACACTATACAAAAAAATAAACTCAAAATGGATAATAGACTTAAATGTAGGTTGTGATATCATAAAAATCCTAGAAAAAATGTAGGCAGCAAAATATCAGACATTTCATGTAGCAGAATTTTTACCGATACATCACTAAGGATAGGAGAAACAAAGGAAAAATAAACAAACGGGACTCTATGCTTTCTGCACAACGAAAGAAACCACCATCAGAATATTGACTATTTCTTTACAGTGGAATATATATTCCAAAAGAGCATGAATGTTGTGGGATTCATTTTATTCACTGATGGATCCTAATCACAGTCTTAATGCAGGGGTGGGCAAACTTTTTGACTCGAGGGCCACAATGGATTCTTAAACTGGACCGGAGGGCTAGAACAAAAGCAACCTGACCATGCTGGCACTCTCATCTTGGGCTGCTGGTGAAGGAGCAGAGGGGAGAGCAAGAGAACCCTCCGCTCTTTCAACTCCGCGGGCCAGATAGAACAGCCCAATGGGCTGGATCCAGCCTGCGGGCCATAGTTTGCCCATGGCTCGTCTAATGTATAGTAAATCATAATACATTTTTTGTTAAATGAACTGAATAATTGATTAGCAATAATTTCATGGAGTGTAGTATTCTCAGTATTTTGAAATTATCATTTTTCTAATCTTTTGGTTTTTATTATTGTCTATTAAGAAGTCAGCCTATATCTAGTCAAACTGTTGTTTCTTTTAGTTAATCTGACTTTTTCCTCTGGATGTTTTAAATAACTTCCTTTTGTCTTTGATGTTTGTAGTTACATCATAATAGATTTCTTTTTACTTATTCTAATGGGATTTACTGAGTTTATAAAATATGAGGATCTATATCTCTCATCATACCAGGAAAAATCTCAACCATTATAATCTGAAATGTTGCTTCTACATATTTTTTTTTCTCATTCATTTTTGAAACTCAAGTTAGCAAACACATTTTAAAATCTATTTTCCTATGTCTTAACTTTCATGTTTTCTGCTCTTGACTTTTCAATGCTCCATATTGAGTAGTTGATTCATAGGTGTCTCAGAATTCACAAATTTCTCTTCACTTTTATCTCATCTGTTGTTTAATACAAACTTTGCACTCTTAATTCTAGATATTACATTTCTTTCATTTCTAAAAAAATTATTTTGTTCTGTTTCAAATTTCTCTGGTCAGTTTCCATACTCTCTTCTTTCTTCATTGTACTGGACAATACTCTTTTATTTAAGTAGTTCAAGTAAACTCATTTTGTAGGATTCTTCTGATTATTACAATAGCAACTGAAGAATCTTGTCTGGCAGTTCCTTGATTGATTGATTTCTTTTTCTTTTTTGTTAATCCTCATCTGAGGATGTTTTTTCATTGATTTTTATAGAGTGTGGAAGAGAATTGGAGACACACAGAGAGAAAATTGTGGATATGAGAGAGACATATCGATTGGTAACCTCCCACAAGTGCTCCAATCTGGCTGAGGATCAGCCTGCAATTGAGGTACCTGCACTTGACTGGCATTGAACCCCAAACCCTTCAGTCTGAGGGCCAACATTCTATTGGCTGAGCCAAACCAACCAGGGCTTGATTTATTTTTTGATTCTCACTTCTAGTTGTTTGATTCTTCAGTGTTTGGTGACTTTTCACTTTGGACCAATCTTGAAGCGTTTTTTGTGTGACTTTGTTAAAGTGAGTTTGCTTCACATTTGTCAGAAACAGGTGTGTGTTACCAACCCCAGCTCATTTTTAATCTACATATCCAGTGTACAGTCAATCTCCTTCCTCAAACACCTCTCAATTTGAAAAATAGTCTATTCTTGACCAAACTATTCACAGAAAATATGTCTCTGTTCAAACTAAACTTCTGATTTTGAACTGACAACCCTTTCAAGCTGATAACTGAGCCTGATAGCAAGAATCTCTCAAAGGAGAGAATGTTTTTGTTGTGGGCAAAATCAGCTGATTAGCACAATTTTAAACCACAAGGAGGCCATCAAGAGTGCTAATGTTGCTAAGGATGAGGAAGAAACAGTGGTCACAAGTAATTGAAGAGATAGAAAAACTGTTGTTGATTTGGATGAACAAAAAGCAGTTAGCTGGTAGCAGCCATTTCGGAGAGAGTGATACATGAACAAGCAAAGATGCTGCATACTGACCTCAAAGACATCCCTGGAGCACATGCTAAACGTTATTGGTTTAAGGCTAGTAGGGAGTGGTTTGATAAGTTTAAGAAAAGTGGTGTTTATTTATACCGTATTTTTCGGACCATAAGACACACCTTTTCTTCACCAAATAGTGGGGGGAAAAGTGCCTGCGTCTTATGGTCCGAGTTGCAGAGCAGCAGCCGGTCCCCCGGGACCTTCCGTGTCCCTGGGGACTGCATATTTGGTGAAGAAAAAGTTTGTCTTATGGTCCGAAAAATACGGTAGATTAAATAGCACATTAGACATGTGCAATATGTAAGAAAGATTAAGACAGGGAATCATTTGGGGGTCTGGAATGGGTTATTAAATTAACATTATTTCTAATGGGAAAAATGATTCAGTTTTCAAACAAATCGCTTCTCGAACAGCCTTCTGGAATAAATTAAGTTTGAGGACCGAGATTCCACTGTATATATTTTAGACTTTACAGATGTGTGTGTGTGTGTGTGTGTGTGTGTGTGTGTGTGTGTGTGTGTGGTGGATTTTTGGCTTAGAGGCTTAGACACTTGAGAATGAGGTTTGTGGTTAAGAGTTCAAGATAATTAAATTTGTCTGACCTCCATTCAGAGGTAAAACTGCAACAGGCAAGTATCTCCATGACTCCGTAAGCAGGGCAGTTTCTGTTAGGCACTGAGTGTCCTTTCTTTGGGTGTTCTGGCTTTGGTGAGCTTTCTTTGATCCACTCAGGTCCCGGACTTTGCCTCTTGTTCCCCCACTGGGAGCCCATTAAACCTGGATCTCTGGTTGTGAAGGTTGGCAGAGCCCAGGGCAAGCTCCTGCTCTACTTGTCCTTGTTAACTTGCAGGCTCTTGTTTTGAGTGGCTGAAGAGCTCCTTCCCTCTCTTCCCTTGTTCAGATAAACATTAGAATGATTTTTAAAAGTGTTATTCAACTGTATGAGGCATATTATACCTGTAGGTTTTGTTACACATTTTCATGTCCTTCAAAGTTGCTTGGAAACAGAATTCAAGCCTTTCATTTCCTATCAGTGGTTTACCTTTGCCTATAATTTTAAATGTGTTTTCAAAGGTTTTTACTTTGAGTTTGAAAATGTAAAGGAAGTGGTGAGGATGTTGATTTTCATCATGTGTCATACTTGCATCTCAAAGTATTACTTTTTGAGTTATCATAGGATTTATGATATTTCAATTTGTAAGCAACCTGAGAGGTTTTGCCTACTTCAGTATTACCTTGTTTTTGTGGACATCGTGGGTATTCCTGAGACAATGTGATGTGGAACTTAGATCCATTTGGGTGTGGACTCAACCTGTCACCTGGACATAAGTTAATACAAAGTGACTCAGCGAGATTTTGGAGCTCACTGAGTCTTCCCTTTGAGTGTGTCACTTGTGGATGCATAGAGTTGTAATATATTATGGTTTGAAGCCAGGACAGGCCAGTCATATGGAAAAGCAGCTGCAAACAGTTTTGGTGGGGCTCAGGGAACCATCAGGGCAGAGCAAACAGTGTGGGCCCAGCTGAAGGAAACTCATATATGGCTGCCAGTCATCTCTGCAATTGGGGAGATCCTAGCACAGGAACCTCTGAGTATGCAGCCCCTGAGTTCCTGCCTCAATGTCAGACAGTCCATTTCCTCCTTGTATATTCTGTATTCCACCAACACTGCCTGAAACTGGAGCTCAGAGGAAGTGACACCATGTAAGTTCATGCACCTGCCTTTTAAGAGGAATGCATAGGACTCCTGTAGCCTTCGGTCACTGAGACACAAACTCTGCTGGTTCTTACAGCCCAAAGTTATGGGGACTTCCCTTCCCAGCTATGGGACCCTGGGTTGGGAGTCTTCTGTGGGGTTGGGACTCCTTGTTCCTCTCTGGTGGCCTCCACAGAGATGATCTCCCTTCTAATTAAAAAAAACAGCACACGTGGGTGCCAGACCAGCCCCATCCATGCCTCTACCTCTTTGACCAGTCTCAATGTGCTTTATTTTTTACTTCTCTAGTCGTGGTACTTCCATTCAGCCAGATTTCAGGTGGTTCTGAATAATGATTGTTCTGTATTTTTGTTATAATTTTGATGTGGTTGTGGGAGGTGATGAGGATAGGTATTTATCTACGTTGTCATCTTGATTCTCTACCCACATTTCCTTATAACATCCAATGTAGAGCTAAGACTGCTTCTTTGTATCCTCCCTAAAAATCACTGAGCACAATCTCAGCTCCTGTAGCCAGCTCCCTGTAGCAATCTTGGACTGTTCCATAGTTCCTCATGCACATGGCTTTTCTGGCTGTGGCAACTACTCAATCCAACTTTGTTTGACTGCACTGGTGCTTCCATAGTCCTTGGTCAATGGTACATCTCTAAGAGATGGGATTGAAAGAAAAGCAGAACTAACAAAACAAAACACTCTAAACACACTCTAAATCCATATGCCCAGAGACACTCTCTGTCCCCTTAATTTTTGTCCAGTTTTCTAAAGTGTGATTTTAGACTAATGGAATTGGTTTGTTTAGAATATGATTATTAAAGATACCTAATCTAACTTGATGAGATACCTATTATAACTTGTTGCAAGAGAATGTTGTTACAGAAAGGCTTTTTTCCCCCCTTTAGCTCTTGAGAATTATTAAAAATTTGAAAAAAAAAAACCATGGGAGGGTATTTATTATTCACATAATGATGAGAATCAATAGTTTGAACTGCTCTAGCTCTTTTTTTTTTACACTTTCAGATATTTAAATTTACTCAAGCAGTGTGTTTGGAAATGGCAATTAGACTTAAAATTTTACTTTTTCTGGCAATGTTGTCCCTAACTGACTGGTCCCTCCTGCAAATTCTTGAACAATTCCTATAGCACTCACTTATTTAGGATGCATCATTAATTAACATAGAAAACATATACTTATGTTTATGTACTTCTGTAATTTATTGACTGTTCTACTTCCAAAGAGTGTTGATTATGTAATATATTTTTTTCAAGTCTTTTACAGGGCTTGGTACTTCATACACAATAATTATTTTATAAGTGGATGATATCTGGGTGGTGGGGGAAATTTGGTGACAGTCCAGTAAGGACACTAGATTGAAAATGCCTTGAGGGCATAGATTATGTCGCATTCAGCATTATGTCTCTAGTGGATAGAATAGTGTTGGCATGTCTCGGCTGCCCTGTGTGAAATACTTGCTGAGTGACAAGAAAGACTGCAATGCTATGGCTTCAAAAGTGTGGAGAGTTTGATGAAGGTCACAAAGGGTTAGGGAGAAATTGGCAATAGTTTTCAACTCACTTATCATTTTGCCTCTGAGGCTGGGTCTCTGGGCTACTGTATCCCTTTAGGCAATATATTTATAAAATCCTAGTAGTTATTGGCATTCATAGGCTCTAAGGCACTGTCACTATATCATTGCTTTAGTTTACATTATACATATGTCCTTTTATTACTTCTTTTAATGATTTAATAGCTTTAAATGATAAAAAAAGTTTTCCTCAATTCAGATTGTTCAAGTTGGATCTACTACTTATTCTAGTTTCCTTCAAAGATGCTGAGATATTGTCTTGGGACATAAACTATCTTCTCGTGGGATGGAATAAATAGGCACATTAATTGTAATGTGTTATTCATTAAATAGAATATCAAAAAGAAAATGCAGGTTAAATTAGTTCTATTTTTATGTAAAGAGTGTTAAATTGTAGAATCTAAACAAAAAGTAGATTTCTCCTTGTCTAAGCCACACTTTTCTTTCATTCATCTCTTTTTTTGACCAAGCTTTATTTATTAGATTTTCCTTTTCCTATATTCAACAACTAAACCTCTGGTCTTAGTCCTTATTGGCATAATCCCAGATTGTTTTAACAGCCAACTGATGTGTTTCCTGAAGGTCCTTTATCTCTCTTGGTGAACTTTTTCACTCCTGCTTTTTCACACGGCTTAATCTGTTGTGTCTATATGTCTACACTCAGCATTACTTCTATTGCCTCGTGTCTCAGCATAAACATTGTAGTGGCTCCCCTTTGCTTTTTAAACTTGTGGATGGGTTTCTCTTGAACTTCTACAGTCCATCCTGCTGGATGTTATATCCACGTCTGTATGCCCTGCCCAGCTAGCTTTTCTTGGTCTTCTGTTTACGCGACGATCATTCTTGTATCTGTGTCCTTTCGTTTGGTGATTTCTCATCTAGTCTCTCCTTTTGCCTTTGTTATTTTCCCCCAGTTCTATGAATCCTTTAAAATTTAGATCAAGCTCCCTATGAACACTTCTTTTCCAGGATACCAATGTAATCTTATGTGAACTATGATAGTAGTTATGGCCAGGATTCCATAGTTTATCACTACATTGTGTTCTTTCTACACGTGCACATGTGTGTGTGTGTGTGCGTGTGCGTGTGTGTGTGTGTGTGTGTGTGTGTGTGTGTGATTATGATTTGGTTGAATTTCTTAACCTGTGTAATAAACTAAATAAATTCAAGGCTCAATGCTTTAAACTTTTTTTGACATTACTCCCATTCTTGGCATGCTTCATAAATAATAACAATAAAATACTAGGAAGATGAAAGGTGAGCTTTAATCAAAGAAAGCACGATAAAGAAGTAGCTCTTGAATGGGAATGGTTTGTTCAAAGGCTAGGGACCAGTTAGGAAGCCGCGAGAATGCCCCATTGTTCCCACACTGTGCGGGATGGGGCACTGGGCAGTGAATGGAGGCTGTCGACTCTGCTTAGACTTGGCCATTGTTCCTGGGAAGCCCGCTTAGCTCCAAGGAAGAGGCAATTCATCAGAAAGCTCTTGTACTTTTTATTTCTCTCCTGCTCCGGGGCAGAAACTCCCCTGCTTCACAGGCTGAACTTGTTACCTCTTGCCCTGTGCGGTGGAAACACGCTGCCTACCTGCTTCCATTGAGACACCTATTGAATTGCTTTAGAAGAGTAGATTCTCAGCCCTGAGTGAAGCAATCTGCCAGAACAGCCCGAGAGAGCGTTCCTTTCCAGTAAGAGGCAGAGAAGCCTCCTGTAAAACAGGCTCACTGGGCTTCTGAGGGGAAATACAGCATTTTGCAAGCCTGCTTCTAAATGAACATCCCTGCGTTGCAATTATTGGTGTATGTCACTCTCCTAGTCTTTGTTACAGAGTTTTTTTTTTTTTTTTTTTTTTTTTTTTTTTGTGTGTGTGTGTGTGTGTGTGTGTGTGTGTGTGAATCAGATAGGGCGCTTTGGGTGACTATTCAAGCCTTTCCTTTTTTCCCCCTTTAATTTATTGAAGTTCAAATTATACAAGGCTCCTGCTGTTAGCTAAGTTTTCTGAACTATTTTGTGTAAATGTTATTCACACTTTGAAATCAGTACAATTAAAAGTTGTGTTAAGCTTCCTCCTTTTCAAAGCTGTGAACTTTTCTCTAAGGATTTTGAACTTGTGTCTCAGGTCTTTGATTTCTTAAACGCATTTCAGAAAAGAAGATGTACACGTTCTTTAATTGCTTCTCAGACTGGCCAAGTTCTATTCTGTCTCTTAGACAAAAATCTTTAAAATGACTGCATTTCTCTGTAGATTAGTAGCTTGTTAATTTTGAGGATGAAATGAGCGCAGGAAAGAAAATAATTTGACAAGGTATATCTGAACATCATTTGATAAAGCATCTTTAAAAATTATTTGACAAGGTATTTCAGGAACTCACTTCAAACAGCAATGGCAGATGCAGATTCTGTCTGGTAAGACCCCATCTGAGATCAGAGGTTCTGTATGACGTACTGGGGACATCTAGTGGACAAAAGACAGAATAGATCATAAACGGTACCCAAGCTGTATTCTAATTTCCAGATAACAGTGTGCTTCTACAAAATTGAAAAATGATTTCTCCTGTATAAAAATCAGCATATTATCTGTGAAAATAAAATGTCATCTATATTTTATCTTAATTTTGACCTAATTATAAATATTATGGCCTATCTTCTTTAACTAAACTCAATATAGTTTTTATGTGTGTCGCAGCATCAGATTTTTTAAATATATATTTTTATTGATTTTTTACAGAGAGGAAAAAAGAGGGAGAGTTACAAACATTGATGAGAGAAAAACATCCATCAGCTGCCTCCTGCAAACCCCCTACTGGGGATGTGCCCAAAACCAAGGAACATGCCCTTGACCGGAATCAAACCTGGGACCCTTGAGTCTGCAGGCTGATGCTCTATTCATTGAGCCAAACTAGTTAGGGCAAGAGTCCAGTTTTACTGAGAGTTCAGTTCTAGGAGATTCCACTGTTGATGTGGTACAAGTAAATTTCTTAATGTTTGTGGGAACTCAGATAAACTGTCAACAGCTGATACCAGGTAGCATCAACCACGATCATGTCCTTTACATACATCATTCTACTTATTTATTCATTCATTCATAAATCCTCACCCAAGGATATTTTACTGTTGGTTTTTAAGGAGTGTGGAAGAGAGAGGTAAAGACAGAGAGAAACATCGATGTGAGAGAAACATATCAACTGGTTGCCTCCTGCACGTGTCCCAACTGTGGCCTGGGCCGGGGAGGAGCCTGTAACGGAGGTACATGCCCTCAACTGGACTCGAACCCAGGACTCTTCAGTCAGTAGGCTTGATGCTCTATTATCTGAGCCAGACAGACTAGGGCATATACATTATTTTCAATCATCTCAATAACCTTGCAGGAAAGGTAGTTAGACCCAATTTACAGTTGTAAAAGTTAAGAATGGAAGAAGTGGAAGCACTTGCTCACGCTCCCCAGGGGGTGTGTGAGCAGGCCTCCATCCCCACGCAGGCCTCTGACCCTCACGCAGTGCTGGGAAGCAGCCCTGGAGCGAGTGCCCCCATGGGGTATCTGCTTTACTCTCCTGTGGGTTGGTGTTCCAAAGTCTCAGACTTGACCTGATAAGGATGAAGAAACAGAAAACATAAACACAACTTAGAGTTGATATCTCAGAAATTTTCTTAAAAATTTATTTTGAAAGACAAACTCAAACAACTTGGTGAGTCTTTTATCTTGGGGGAAAGATCATCAAGGAAATGTGTGAAAGGCGCTGGCCACTGTGAGATCTATGTTTATGAAGAAATAATGTTTAAGATATGTCAGGGATGCAGTAGGACATGTAAGTAAATTTTAGTATTAAATTAGCCAAAGACAAATTTATGGAGGAAACAAGTTTAAATAGCAAAATTGATTACATTTGAAGAAATATTACATGAAATGAACATTTTTTGCACATTTCAATTTGGCACTACCATTGAATAGATAATGTAATTAAAAGTCTTAATTAAGGATCCATTTGAAATTAAGAGAAGGGTCAATTAATTACATGTGCTGAATTAAAAGTTCACATAATTTATTTTGATAGCATACTGATTTATTTAATTTGGGCTGGAAAAATATGTTTAAATGTCACTAAAATTAAATATTGATTATATCATTAGAAGCAATGCCTTTTTAGTATTTAACTTATTTTCATATAAATGAAAATAAATTGAGAAACTATTTGGATGAATTGAATCCTATATAATAAAAGGCTAATATGCAAATTGACTGATGGTGGAATGACCAGTGGAACAACAGGTTGCTATGATGTGCACTGACCACTAGGGGGCAGACACTCAATACAGGAGCTTCCCACAGCCTGCAGGCCCCATGCCAGCCAAGGCAGGTTCCAGTGGGGGCCTCCTGATTACCCTGCAGGTCACCCCACAGAGGGAGGCAATCAGTGGTGGGGGGTGGGGCTGGCCAGTGAGCAGGCGGTGGCAGAAGGTGGGGGAGCTGGCGAGCAGGTTGGGGGTCCTGCCGGGAAGCAGGTGGTGTCAGACCCGCCGAGACAGATCGCCCCACTGGTCACCCCCAGATCGGCCCTGATTGCCAGCCAGGCCTAGGGACCCTATCTGTGCACAAATTTTGTGCACTGGGCATCTTGTATTTATACAAAACAGTACTCAGTTACCAACTGATTTTTGAAAACTTGAAAGCCAATGAGTTAATAATTAAAATAACTTAATATTCATATTCAAATTTCTACCAAGTTTGAATACATGATTCATTCATGGAAAGTGTTTACAATATTATCCTTGACCTAGTTAAGAGAAATCCAGTGCGTTCAATAACTACATTTGGACAGAATAAATCTTTTATGGTAAAGATAGATTCCATTTGTTAGTATGCAACTGTAGATTTATCTTCATCTAGCTCTCTAACCCTAGACATATGTTGTGGTACTTATAGCTATACCACTGGCTTGATGCCATCCATGGTATTTCACTCAGTGGTTAGCATAGGCCCACATTTCAGTTTTATGGAACTCTAATTTACATACATTTTAAAGCACTGTTTTGCTTATTAAACCATTTGGATTTACCTTGTGTTCTTTTTTTCCTGAGTAGTAAGTTAAATGCACGCCTTGAAACTGAGTTCCCACACAATGCCTACAGGTAATCTCAACGCCTTCTTGGTAACCCAGAGAAACGTACAGAGAAGGCGGCCGTAATTGAAGAAAAGCGTAGGGACATGCAACATAAATGCCGCATGCATGCTCATCAGCGTTAAGCGACCGAGGCGTTCTCAGAGTCACCGAGAGGGACGGGCTTTGCAGGGAGCCCTGAACGCGCAGCTCCTGGGGCGCCTTTTTGTTCCCGTTAGTTTCCGGGACCTCGGTCCTTATAACGAGGCGGTCAGCCCCTGCACCCGCGTTCCTCTGGCTGCGCTGGGCGGGGCGTTACAAGTGTGCATTCTCCTTGTGCTCTGTCCCCCGGCCCTCATCGCTGTTTTCATGATAATGCCCTTTCCTGGGGCGAGCCTATGAAGACGACACACACACACACACACACACGCGCGCGCACACACTGAAGATTTTTAACCAGCCGCTTCGCAGGGGGCGGCGAGGAGCAAAGAAGATTTGGTGGCGAAGAGAGCAAATAAATAGGTGCTCCAAGATGAAAGGGAGGGCGGGGGCGCCGGAGGGAACTGCCGCCGGGCGCTCCGCCGGCGCCTGATCAAAACCCGAGGACGAATTAGGCGGCGGCGGCGGCGGCGCGCCACGCGGAGCGCGGCCTTTGGGAAGGTTTTAATGAGGAGGAGAGGTCACCCGGCGGTGACACCGCTTTTCAGGATCCTCCAAGAACAACACAGACTTCCCGCTCCAAGCGCGGCGGCGAATGAAACGGCCGTGGCCGCGACCGCGCCACTTTGGAACCGCGCTCCTTGGACGCCCCGCGCCTCGTTAGCCTCTCAAAGGAGGAGGCGCCGCCGCCGCCGCCGCCGCCGACGCGCGGGGCTCGGCCGCGGATTGTGTTTGTGACATGAAGTTTCATCCGGGCTTCTGAGCGATTTTCATGTTTTCCTTTGCTCCAGGTGAAGCGGTAACGCGGCGGTCCTGTTCATTAACATTTAGCATCGGTGCAAAAAAAATAAAATAAAAAAATCAAGGATTACCACATGCAGCATAAAAGGAGGGATAGCGCGACTTTGAAATGAAATTTTCACGGCAATCTCAGTTTTGCCTCCACCTTTCAATAACGCGGTTTTAAAATGCATCAGTTGCACCGACACCCCAGGTCAAACAGCCACGGCTGAAGCCTGACACTCCGCAAACACCACATTTGTTTTGGCTTCAGAGATCAGTAATGATACCGTTAGTTAATACTTCAAGTGCAGCGTGATGGCATTCTTGCCACTCCACCATGAAACGACCACGCAGCTTTTGTTTTCTAGCAATATGCCCGCGTTTGTGAGATGTGTGTATAGATAGAGAAGATATGTATGGCCACATATTTGATATAGTGTTCATTTATCAAAAATGAAAGGCAAAAAAACCCCCACACAGCACTTCTAATTTTTCAGTAGGTTCACAATCTTATTAATCTCAACGTTTTACAATATTTTTTCTTCCAGATAAAAGATCCACAAATAATCATATTTCCTCTTGAGGTATAGAATCAATTGTCCACAACATGAAAATAATGTCAGAGACAGAATAGACAAGAATTTGAACTGGGGTTGAGATGGGAGGCAAAGCCATTTCTAAACATAGTAATATTTTTAATTAACTTGGATAGAGGAGGTGATTCAATTTGTGTACAATTAATTGATTTAGAGGGAGCATTTTTTACTCCTATTTTATCTTTCTTTGTGTTTTAAGCACAGAACAGAAATTAAGTATGCACTCCCTGCTTCATGCGTATTAAATGATAAAAGCTGTCATTCCAGTTTTACACCTGTTACAACTACGTAATAAAAAAGTGTCTGAACTTACATAGATCACTTACTTGATTCAGTCTATTATATTGACTTTATTTTTAACGTATGAAGATTTTGCTATTAAACAAGACACATGTAAGTTGACATCCTTAGCATGTAGAATTCTCTGCAAGGACCTCTGAGGGGTTATTTTTAGCCTAAGCTTTTACTCTGGTTTGTCACCTGCTATCCTTCGCCTTAGTCTGCGGCCTTTCCTGTCAGCGATCACACAATAGGAGTTTGTGTCAATCCACTTTTTTCTGTTGTTATTTTGCATTATTACCTTTTAGGGCCTATTCTCTGAATTCAATAGTATTCTATTTGATAAACACTGTTATTAAGTCTTAAAGATGTCTTAGGCATCCAATAAGCTGCTAGTCTTGAGGTTTTAGTTAATAGGATAACCCTGAAAAATAAAACAAGAAAATGAGAAACAAATAAAAGCAAAACTTTAAAATGTTCTTGCAATTATTTCAAAGTATAATTCAGTCAGAAGATAAAATAATTAATTTTGGGGGGAAATCAATAGGATTGGCATGAAAAATCTTTAATTGAAATAATTAAATTATGTTATATTTTCTGGAAAACATTAGCAAAGGGAATTTTCTAATTAAGGAAAAAATATTTTTTATTTGCTAAATAAATGTCTCTATTTTTTGTTACCAGGAATCTAAACACAAAACATTATAATTTTTAAAAAATTAAATAACTATTTGTCACAATATAATGTGACATGTAATTTCTGAAAACTTATAAAATCTTAAAAGATTATAAGCACCTTAAATTTATAATAGTTCTTATTGCTTACATTTATTTCGCTCAAAGAGAAATAACCAATTTCTTCATCCCCTAATCTAGGAGAAAACTACTTTGAAGACAAATGTAAAAGTAATTGGGCAAAGCTCTAAAAGTAGCATTGTGCTGGAAAAAAGAACAAACAGCACGTGAGATGAAGGATGGATATGAATGTGACTTAGAATTGGTACATATGACAGTGAAACCTCTGTGTACAGACTGATTCAGATAGGAGGAGGGGGTTATCACTAAAGCCAAAGTTCCTTATGCAATAGAGTAGGTTTCTGAATGTGCATGTTACAAAATGGACACATTAGTTAGTTCACCTGCTTTCACTTATGCAGACAAGCTCGCGTTATTAAAATTAAGCCTGTATGAAAAGTTTAATTTCGCAGGAGAGTTCTCTGTATGCATTACTGTAATTTTGAATTTATACCGACTAGGTTTAGTAAATGTGTGCGTTCACCAGTCACCGAGAGTAAACAAACGCACAGGCTGGGACCTGGGGCAGTGACCTTGGGGACATCCACCCATAGGCTGTGAAACTGCAGCAGGAGGCTGTGCCACCGGCAACAGCACCGTTCACCCCGAGTGATGCGGTATGCTCACGTGCTGACCATTCGCCAAACATTCTTTACAAGTGGTGACTCCTGGATTAAAAAATAGACTGTACTTGTAGGTGTGGAATATTTACTTATGTTGGCAAAATGACTACAGCGATTTTTTCCAACCTATGGTCTATTTGCTAAAATTAGTTAAAAATAACTGAATTAATAATAATAATAATAAATCACCTGTTAATTTCATTATAAGCAAATTTTGGTTAGAGACGCTTTTAAATTAAGAGGGTGTTAATTTCCACAAATGACCCATAGACCAGAAATTTTGTCGTTAAAGTCAAAGTCTACTAAATCGAGGTCCACAAAATTGAGGGCTAACTGTATACTGGTTCCATTTTTATGTAACTATTTATCATATAAACATTTACAAGAACATTTAAGGATATGTTGCCATTTACAAAATGTATCTCTATTGTTGAGTGTGTCACAGATGTCCACTTTCCCCCTCATTGGCCGAACCTGTCCCCACCCCAGGCCTTCGCTGAGCTATTGTCTGTGTTTGTGAGTTGTGCATATATGCATTTAGGTTCTTTAGTTAATCTCTTCCTGCCCCCTTTCCCTCTGAGATTCCATAGTCTGTTCCATGCTGCAAGTCTCTGAATCTATTTCCATTACTTTATTTTGTTTATTAGATTATCTTTCTTTAACTGGCTTATTTCACTTATCATAATACCCTCCATGTCCCTCCAGGCTGTCTCAAAAGGTAACAGAGCATTCTTTTTTATAGCAGCATAATATTCCATTGTGTAAATGGACCACCGCTTTTTTCATCCACTCATCTGCTGATGGGCACTTGGACTATTTAAAAACCTTAGCTATTGTAAATAACACTGCTATGCACATAAGGGTGCATACCTTTTTTTTTCCTGATTGGTGTTTCAAGATTCTTAGGATATACTCTAGAAGTGGGATCACTGGGTCAAATGACAGTTCCATTTTTAATATTTTGAGGAAACTCTGTACTGTTTTCCACAGTGGCTGCACCCGTCTGAAGTATATTTTGCCATTTTAAAAAAGAAAGAACTCTGCTTTTTTCCCCAGCTATAGTGTGTTTAAGTGTTAATTAAATGCTAATCAAGAATGTTCCTTGCTCCACAGGGATTCTGTAAGACCCTTTCACAAGGCCCACAATGTCAAAATTCTTTTCATATTAATTTTATAACGTTATTTACTGTTTTCACAGTGTTCATATTTCCGTTAATGGTGCAAATGAAATGGCGAATAAAATCGCTGGTGCCTTTTCATAATCAAAGCCGGCAACAAACTGCTAATAGTCATTGTGTTCTTCACTGCCAGGTACTAATGGTTAAAGGGAAAAAAAGGTAAGTTTTATTTAAGAATGCTCTTGATGAGGCAGTGCAAATTATCAACTTTATTAAACCTCGACCAATGAGCAAATTCAGATTTTTGTGAGCTATAGTTAACTGGTGATATTCCAAGCAACTCCTGAGTATGGAGCATTAATCTTTTTTTGCATTTGTATGTTTTTATTCAGTGTACACCTAAATAGCTAATACTTTATTGATACTCAATCAAAGAGGCAGCTATTTGTTTTAATATTTAAAAAGGTAGTAAGCAATGGCATTTTTGAATATTATGTGTAAATAACACTACAGGATACAGCTCATGGTTGTGGAACAAATTTCCATGAGTAATGTTGATTACGGTATGTGCTTTTGTTCTTTTGTGTGTTTTTTTGTTTTTGTTTTTTTTTGTTTTTGTTTTTTTTTGACTCATGAGTCAACTTTAGTGAGTAACTCCTAAAAAGGAAGCTGCCAGCTGCTCTGCGATACGTCTCTCCACGGCTGGGCCTGTGCTGATGGAAAGTCATCTGGGTACAGAGAGGACGGCGCTGCTTTCTGATTATAAAAATCAATGGTTCTGACCTCTTCATCCGATGTTCTCCACAGACTTTGGGGGCATAAAGTGAAGCATGAAGGTTTAGTGTGATGACAGGCAAAAGTAAAACGTCAAAGGGACATTTTAGGTGTGCAAAAATGGCAACAATGATTAAGTACCCAGATTCTACCATTTATTGTGCCTGGTAGAAAAAGGTCTCCTCAAACCACTTTGCATTTAATACGAGCTAACATTTCAAGGGTGCTAAATGCTGTAATCATCACTTGCAATGGGTACTCTAGGGCAGTGGCTCAGCTTAATTTTATCATTGGTTGGCAAACTCTTTATGGAGTAGAGTTAATATAGAACATACAGGAAGTTCTTGAGAAAATAATTTTTTTTCAAGTACTCTTATGTTCTCTTAGAAAAATATGTTTAAATATAAACTCTAAACATTGCTAATTAAAATCATTCATTTATTTCTCTTTGCTTTTGAGAACTTTTTCTATGAGGCAGTATTTCATCTACAATTAGTAAAAATGATTTGATTGCATTTATTTTTATAAAAACTAGGTCAAAGGCTAGTAGATTAGTAAATGAGGAATCTGTTCTAGATATACACTGAATGACCAGATTATTATGATCTGTGAACACATAATAATCTGGCCTCTCAGTGTATATCTTACATAATGAAAGGCTAACATGCAAATTGTCCCCTTGACCAGGAGGTAAACAACAGTCATTTATTATTTCATTCTGGAATTTAAGTATATTCCATTTACTTGCATTACTTTCAAATTTGTGAGATTTAAAAACGAGGTGTTTTTTTTTTTTACAATCCTTCTATTTGCTTTTATTTTCTAAAAGTTTGATAAAATCTCTATTAACTAATGTTTCCTGTTCTAATCTCCTATCTTTGAGTATTTATTGCTTTTTCATTTCTCTCTCATTATTTGGTATCTTAGAGAGGAATATAAATAATAATTTGTGATCTTTTTTGGAATAATTATCTGGAAATTAACACATTTTTTAAACTCAGAATTCTGAACTGTTTCCTTATTAGCCTCTTTTCCTTGAATTTAACCAAACCTTAATTGTGTAATTTTACCTTTTTGTTCAGTTATCATGTTGTCATTTTCACTTCCTTCTAACTGCATTGCTTAGATATTTGTCATGCTGTTCTACGAGCGAGAAGGACAGATTAGTGTCAGCTTTCATGGAACTCATGGTCCAGAGCAGTGGTCGGCAAACTCATTAGTCAACAGAGCCAAATATCAACAGGACAACGATTGGAATTTCTTTTGAGAGCCAAATTTTTTAAACTGAAACTTCTTCTAATGCCACTTCTTCAAAATAGACTCGCCCAGGCCATGGTATTTTGTGGAAGAGCCACACTCACGGGGCCAAAGAGCCAGCCGCATGTGGCCCACGAGCCGCAGTTTGCCGAACACGGGTCTAGAGCTACTTCACGGATAAGAGAACAAACCATTAGCACTTTGTGTGAGGGGCAATCTTAATGAAACTATAGGAAACTTATCAAATTGCAATACAGCTACCCTACACTTAGTTAGTTAGAGGGAATTTCTGGTAGATAGGCTTCAAATTTGCAAGTGAGCAGAAAGAAGTTTGCAAGCAAGTGTTTTTGTGTGTATGTATTTGTGTGTGTTTTGTGTGCGCATGTGTGCGTGCACATGTGCATGTGTGTCTTCTTATTGGGAACCACAAAGGTGACAAGAAAAACAACATACAAAGACAGTTTGTTCTTTCACCACTTTATTGGTGAACCTTGGGAATCAAGTATATTATCTTTAATAAACAAATAACACTTAATCTTCCCTATATGCCTTATTAATATTCTTAATCAGAGGCAACATAAGAGAAATAAAATATCAATCTGTGCTTTTTTTCCTCTATATCTCTCAGTAACAGCTCTTTCTCCACATTACATATCCATATCATGCATGCTATGACTTACCTATGGTTGCCCAGGGACACTCACATACTGCTCTTATATTCTTCATCCACTGCCTTTAAACATTTTTTTCAAATTACTTTTTTTAACCTAAATGAATATTTGTATAGTCCTTGGGTTTGTGAGGCTTTTCTAAATAAGACAAAAGCAAGAAACTACAAGAAAAGATCTTTAGATGAACTCCTAGAAAAGAGGTAACTCAAAGGATATAACTTTTATGAAGCAGATACTGAACATGCTCTGAATTAAAGTGCAAAATGGTCAATAAGAAAAGAATGAGTACCTTAAAAGTGATGAGAATTAGAATAACTGAAGACTTCTCATCGGCAACAAGAGGCCAGAAGATAATGAAGTAGTAGAGAGAAAATAATTATCTAAAAACTTTTGCCTAGCTAAACTATTACTTTCGGGTTAGAGTAAAATAAATCTACTTTTAGAAATAGAATTACTAAAAATTATTTATCAAGAATAAAACTGGTGCCGAAGGGAATGTGTGTTTTACAAGAAATGATGATGAGCACATAAATCATAAAATATGTGATTACATATATAACTACAGGCTGTATAAAATAATTTTTATTCTTATGAATCAAAGCTACTAAAACCACACTTCAGTACTACTCAAAGCATGGTCATCAGATTAGTGATTGTACATAAACTATTTCTTATTGATCTGCAGTAAGTACAGAAATTAAGAGCAATTGCTTAAAACACTTTTTAGACACTTGAATTTGCCTTACATTACTGATTGGGAAGACAATCCTCACCTACTAAAATAAGAGGTTATTATAGTAGATAGAAATTGAAGTTTAAATAGGCATTGTTTTCAAGAGCTCAATCTAAAACAAAATGATTAAAATAAAATATAACAACTCAGGAATCTACATAAAGAAATCTAATAGCAATATTTATTTATTTAATAGGAATATTTAAATTAAATAAAACTTTCCATCTGAACTATCCTGAATTACTAAAATTGCTTTTTCTCTGTGCCCAGCCAATGTGGCCCAGTGATTGAGCATCCACCTATGAAGCAGGAGGTCACAGTTCAATTCCCGGTCAAGGGTACATGCCCAGGTTGAGAACTTAATTCCCAATAAGGTTTCTACCTCCCTCTCCCTTCTTCTCTGAAATTATATATAAACTTCTCTGAAATATATATATATTCAATAAAAAATGTTTTTTTAAATCTTGCATCTGTGAGATTTTTTCCACCCAATACCTGCCTAATAAGTAGTTTAATAAAGAATTCTAGACCCAAAGTTATTTTCCCTCAGATTCTGAAGGCCTATTTCCATTTTGTTCCAGCTTCCTGAATTATTGACAAAAATTCCATCTGGTGTTCTGATCCTATGTTCCCTTTTTTTTCACTAACTGTTCTTGATAGTGTGACATGTCACTCTTTTGGCTAAGAGCTTGACCACTTTTATATTTGTAAATTGTTGAGCTTCAGTTCAAGAAAATTTTATTTATTAAGTTATTAATTTTTAATTATATTATTACTCCCTTTTTTCTTTCTGGAACTCTCAAGAGTTTACTTAATGTTATATTTCCTATTTTTATTTCTCTCCTAGTCTATCACTTTTCAATTTCTGCATTGTGAGATAGTCCCTTATATTTATTTATTAAAGTAGTTAAAACATTTTTTAGTGGATCCTGATTTTTATTTCATAGAATATATTATCTTATCATTGTCTCTATTAATTTCAAGCTTTATTATTTTTTCTTTTACCCCATACACATGGTTTCACTTCCTCTAAATTTCTTTTGTATGCCATCCTATTGGACAACTTTTTGTACTTTTTGGTTTAATTTCTCTAAAATATATCTCACCTCCTCTCATCTTGGAAATGGACCATATGGAGGGATGGAGGGAGGGGACATGGGTGCTAACTGCTCATAGTCACACTTTCTCATACTCTTCCTATCTTTACTGCTGTGCTTCTGTGATACCAGATTGGCTCTTCCTGTTGCCTTCTGCACAAGCGCTAAGATTACAGTGTGCTCAGTTGTTTTACACTCAATCTAGATGGTTCCCAAATCAACAACTTTAGCTGTGACTGCAATTGTCCTATGTTGCAATTTTCAACTGGAGATTTCCTTCAGGAAGACATTTCAGGCTAAAAATATGTCTTAATGAAGTTAGCAACTCCACATTGTTACCGACTTTATTGCTTTTTTTTTTTTTTTTTTTAGTTTTACTAAATGGCATCATCTCTGAATTCATTCTCTAGATTACGATTCATATTTAATCTAATCAAGCAAGGCTCAGTCACTTTTATCTTTGTAGGTTCTCTTGAAATTGCCTCTTTCATTTTGTCCTGGAAACTACTGTACATACTATCAATTTTACTTATTATCTAAACTGATTTGTTATAGCCTCTGGATGGATTCCCCATGCCTCATCCGTAGTCAAGACCATTGATTAATTGCCCTAAAATACAACTGTCATCCAGCTGCTCAAAAATGTTAATGATTGCTTGTTTACTAGATTGTAGCCAATTTTTTCCGAAATGGGATGTCTTTCTGAGTTCCAACCCAGATTTCTAACATCATGTCCCATTGTTTCATGTAACATTTTCTATACATTCCAATCAAAGAAAGGAATATTCCATACCCATCCTAGCCTTGCACTGTGCCTTTGCAGAGGATAACATTTCTCTGCCTTGCATGTTTTCTCTAATATCCTCAATCCTGCATATTTAAACCATATCTGACTTTTAAGATGGAGCACAAACTCCAACTTTTCTATCACGTAGTCTCTTGTCCCTATTTAAGCTACCTACCTGTCTTACACTTCTTATTAACATACTGCTTTCCAGGGCCATTTGACTAATCAATTCTCTTTGTAGTCCCAAAATACCTAAATAGCATCTTGCCAATTGTGGGCCTTTAATATTTGTGGAGCATTTAAAATATATCCTATCTGTATAACACGTCATTTTAAAATATAGGATATATTTTAAAATATTAAAATTTACCACGGAGCCCTGGCCTGTGTTGCTCAGTGTTTAGAGTGTTGACCTGCATACCGAAGGGTTATGGGTTTGATTCCCAATCAAGGTCACCTACTTGGTTTGCAGGTTTGATCCTCAGCCCCTATCAGGGTGTTTGCAGGCATAGATCAGACCATCAAACCTCAGAGGGAAGGTAGGGAGGGTGGGGGTAAGTGGGAAAGATCAACCAAAGGACTTGTGTGCATGCATATGAGCTTAACCAATGGACACAGACACCAGGATGGGTGAGATTGCGGGATGTGTGGTGGGGGGGAGGTTTGGGGGTGTGGGGTGGTGGTAGGTGGTGGTGGGGCAAGGGGGTAGAAGGACACATATGTAATGCCTTAATCAATAAAGAAAATTAAAATAATTGGCAATAAAATAAAATAAAGGAGGCAACCAAATGATGTGTCTCTCTCACATTGATCTCTCTCTCTCTCTCTCTCTCTCTCTCTCTCTCTCCCTCCCTCCCTCCACAGTCTCTTTCACTCTCTCTTAAAAAAGTTCAATGGAAAAATATCCTCAGGTGAGGCTTAACAAAAAGAAAAAGTTACCATGGAATAATTTGCTATCTATTAAATATATGCATGCCTCATTCTAGTAAAATACTTTAGGACAGGGACTCTGGCATTTATATATTATTTTCCCTATACAATATCTTGAACAATGCTTTGCATTTGTATTACATTTTTTGTGGTAAAATAGTAATATATATATATATTTATAGTATATAAGCAACTGTCTTACTATGGTGTCTTTAAAAGTATCAGTTTGAGGAATTGGGGGAAAAATTTACAGAGAGAAGCATTTTTTTCTTTCTCTCCTCAATATAGAATCATCTGCTTCCCCTTAAAATAGTCTAATTATTTTACTGGAGGTCTAGTTATAAAACTACTCGCCGTTGCACTAGAAATAGAATTCTGGTGTTGCTTAATGAGATTATTCAAGTTCACATTACTTATTCTGCAGACTTCCTTCATCTGAGCAGATTGTTTAATATTTTATTTGTTTTATTATTCACAGTTTGGGGGTACAATATTTCCACCTGCATTCGAAGTTGGTTGACTTGTAAGTCAGAGTTTGGGCCCAGAGAACTTTCTCTTGGTTGGTCCTATTATTTCCGAATGTGTAGCCACCTCACCTGTCTGTAATCCACACCCGCAGTGATTGCCTGCTGCTCGGAGGGAAGGCTTTGTCCTGCCTTGGAATGCAACTTAACATCTCCTTCCGTGCTTAATATTCCCCCTCTCTCTTTTTCTGAGCAGCGAGCTTCTCTCACTGCTGCACCCAGAGCAACTATATTCCACTGCAAAAGTTAATGATTAAATTCCATTGCATATTTTGGAATATGTTTAAATGTATCCTGTCACTTTGGGGGGTACTTTTTTACTGTAGATTTTAGTATCCATGTTGTTGAAAGTATTACAGACATCTCCCCTTTCCCCCACCAGTGACCCTTTCCTCTCTGCTCCCGCCCCCCCACCCCCATAGTTGTTACTGCCATTTTACATGATAAAGGTAGATAGAATTAACCTTTTTCCATTCACAGAATATCATTCCAACAAGCTTTTCCTACTGTACTCTCTCTCATCTTTCCCTGTACTCCCTTACCAGGCCATTAAAAACACTTTCATTACAAGGATCTTCTCTATCCCTTTCTAAATCAGTCATTTATCTCTTGTGATGTTTAATGCCTTGCTGAGATTTGTGGGAAATACAGATCTATTCAAACCATGGGACTTCCTTGGCGGACGTCATACTTACAAAAACAATCAGAAAGTAGCTAAATATTAAACTCGGTGGTAATTACCGTGAAGGTCAATAGTTAGAGAAGAAAGAGTTGAGCTTGGCAGGAGCCGTAGAGGAGAGCTGGTGGAAAAGGGAGAATTTGAGCCGGGTCAGAATGCTCAGAGCTGGGCAGAAAGGCGTCTGGGTTTGAGGCTTGGGTGTGCTGGAGCCACAGGGAGGGAATGGCCTAACGGGCAGGCAGTGTGTCCTGTGTGGGAGAGGCTGGGCTGATTAACGGTCACAACAGGACCCTCTTGAGCACTCAAGCTTCTCATGGGGCGGTGTGACAGAACGGTGTTGGAAGAAAGTGACTTCAGGTACATCTCACAGGGGCTTCTCGTACACAATAAAAGAAGAAAAACTAAAAACGTGGCAAGGTGGACAGTTAATTGTGAAGATTAAAATAAAAGTAATGGCAAAACGAATGCTTTTGAGACAATTTAGAATTATAAACCAGGAGAAACCAAGGGCACAATGAAAGGCAAGCGGGAGGCTGAAATCCGAGGCACAAAAGGAGAAGCACCGATGTTTCCTTGCGTTCTGGAAACAAACCGGCCTTTTTGAATGTCAGAGCGCTTCGTTCAAGTGCAATGACCTTGCTGGGGCCACTAGGTGGTGGTCTTTGTTAATTGGTAGCTGGTGATTCTTTAGACAGGAGTTCTATTTCAGGAAAAAAGCTCAGGTTTTTGTTTCATACAAGTCCTGATGTATAATAGGCATACCTATGGGTACACATTCCTATGTGCCTCCCCTTCTCCTTTACTCTCTTTGGTCTGTGCCAGGGGTGGGCAAACTTTTTGACTCGAGGGCCACAATGGGTTCTTAAACTGGACGGGAGGCCAGAACAAAAGCAACCTGACCATGCTGGCACTCTCATCTTGGGCTGCTGGTGAAGGAGCGGAGGGGAGAGCAAGAGAACCCTCCGCTCTTTTGGCTCTGCGGGCCGGATAGAACAGCCGAACGGGCCGGATCCCGCCTGCGGGCCGTAGTTTGCCCATGGCTGGTTTGTGCTCTCTAGTGAGATAAGGAAGATGGGAGGAAAATTAATATTTAGATCTTGGTCATCACATGTTTGGCTTGACCACTATTCCCTGGCATTTCCAATCTCGGTACTGCGCTAGGGGAATGTGAGGCAGGAAAAGGCTCCCTTTATTTTTCTGGCCCTCACGGCGTCGCCTCGGCGTTTCCTGCCGCTGTTGGTCACTGGGAGAGGAACTGGGAAGAGAGGCATGAGGGCCTTAGGTGGCTTGGCTGAGGGTAGCTTCCCTGCCATCATCTTGTTACACTGGTCCCCAACCCTCATGACGTCTACTTGCCCCAGAGCAAGCATGTCAAACTTGTGGCCCGCGGGCCGCATGTGGCCCACAACAATTTTTTTTTTGCAGGCCAGCAATATATTGGTATGTAAAAAAACATTTTAATAAAAACATTCTATAACTTAATTTTTACAATATCCTGTTATACATAATTATTAATAACACATTACAACATGCGCTAATGACTAATCACTATAATTGTGCTGCATTCATTTCCCTTATGCACCTTACACGCAGGCGCACCATTTCTCTCCACTAACACCAGCAGCAAATGTCTTAGCAGCCTATGGCCACATCATTAGTCTTGGACTGTTTGGTGTGTGCAACAGGAAATATTTTGCTTTCGGAGAACAAGAAAAATAGGTTTATTTGTGTCACGCTTATTAATTTGTGTAGTTATTCAGTGTCTGGTAAGTTACTGTTGAAGAAAAATATTAATTTTTATTAAAATGTTCTATTATTTTATGTGAAGGATTACTCATTTATTTCAGCCCTTTGTATTTGTCATGTCTATAGAAATAAGCCTACCTTTCTATGAAAATGGAAGCCTTTTTTTTTTTTGCAGCCCACGTAAACCTAGACCTTGTTGATTTGGCCTGAGTGAGCCTTTGAGTTTGACATGCTTGCTCAAGCCTCCATAGCCTCACCTTCTGCCACTCTAGAGATCCCATCTTAATGGAGGTTAGAAGCTAAGCCACAGGTGCTTACTCCAACCTGAAGCAAGCCTGCTTCCTGGCAGGTGGAAAGGCGATGGCCAATGTTTGCTGCATGTCAGTCAACCGAAGAAGAACAGAGCAACACTTAGAGAGATGGGGTTACATTTATTACGCGCGGGTCCAGAGGAAAACGCCTCTCAAATTCTGGGCCCCAACATGCAGAACTTCTCGCTGTTTCTATGATCCTACCCTCTTCGTCTCCCAAATATGGAGTGTTTCCAGCTCTCTTTTGCAAGGTCTTAAAGAGCCAGTGTGTACTGGGGCCTTGAGACTCCAACCAGAGGCCTCGCCTGGTGCCAGCACTGATAACCTTGTCTGGGGAAGGTTTAATGGCCTAGCTGAAGTGGGGGTAGTCTTAGCAAGTAAGAATTTACAGAAGCCGGTTAGCAGGGTGAAAATTTCAAACAGCAGTTTTCATGTAAGATGGATGCTTCAGTCCAGCGATGAATGAACATTAGTAACGCAGTGGAGGACGGAGATGACCTAGATCTCAGGATGCCTCGTGAATGCTCCCATCTTTCACCTGCGCGTGCTCTCTAGGACTATTGGTGCAGGCCTGCGAGGGTCACCTGGGCCTTTGTACCCTGCTGACACGGAGCCCAGCGCCACGGCTGACATTGCTCTCCATGGTGAGGGAATGCTCTCCGAGTTCTAAATATTCAACATACTGGTGAACTTTTGTTAACCTGTGACTTTATAAGAAGTTCTTATTAAATTACATAATAGCACAGTGCATAAAAGTCACCGCTGGAGTGCTCAGTCACAGCAACATGTAATTAGCAGTAGAGGCTTAAAGTGCAAACAGGGGTTTTATCTCTCCAAACACTGCTAATGCCAAGCTTTCTGATGATCTTTAATGAACCCTTTGCAATAGTAACAACAATTACAACTTCAGTGGCTTCGGTAAGTCTGGAGGCTCCTTGGAAATTTATTTCCAACACCTCCCTGTAGAGAAAAATTTCTGGGCACCTAGCTACGGTGATACATTTGTTACCTGTCCTAAAAAGTAGGTGGTCAGTTTTCTCTTTAGTGCAAGAAAGAGAGTTATTTCATGTCCTCCCAGTAACTAAATTTTAATGAATTTTTTTATTTTACTGGTTTGCTCTTGACTGCTTTTTTTCCTCCATTTGACCTTTTGGGCCAATCAGGGCTTTTAGTCAAGGATCAAATAAATCTGAGTCCTGGATTAGGCAAATCCCAGACTCAATTTTTCTCTTATTTTCCAGCTTTCTCTCTGTCTGGCAGAGATGATCATCACATAATATTAATCATTTGGAACCCTGATGCCTGAAATCGTGATTTTGCAGCATAAAAATTGCTTGGTAGAAAGTTAAGCATTTAAATGCTGCTATATTTTAAAACAGTATTTAACTTTACTTTTATTTTTTTTGGAGGTGAAACTCATATGACATAAATTCAACATTTTAGCCATTTTAAAATGTACAATTTAGCGACTCTCAGTACATTCACAATGATGTGCAAACATCACCTCTAGCTAATTTCATCATACCCATTAAGTAGACATTCCTACTTCTTCCTTTTGCTAGTCTTTGGCAATTACTAATTTTTTTTTCTTTCTGTGGATTTGCAGATTCTCGAGAATTCATATGGAATTATGCAATATATGGCTTTTTGTACTGTATCAGGCATCAGCAATTCATTCCTTTTTGTTGCTGAATATGATGCATTTTGCTTATCCATTCATCTGTTGATGGGCATTTGGGTTGCTTCTCCTTTTTGACCATTATGAATGATGATGCTTCTATGAACATTTGTGTCGAAATTTTTGTTGGAATATCTGTTTTCAATTCTCTTGAGTATTTAATATGTTTAACTAGTTTAGGAATCTTATATTTTTATACATTCTAAATATTGATTATTCTTCAGAAATTTATTAAATAGGATTTATTATGCAACTATAAATATGTATACATGATGTCTCCATATTCAATAGTAAGGCTCCCAAAACACAGTAATTTAGGCAGTTTAAGGAAACATAAAATGGTATTTCTTTAAGCAAAATTATTGAGGCACTTCTTTCCCCCATTCTGTGCTTTCATTCAAGAAACATTTACTGGGTTACAACTGTGAATTGAGAACAATTTTTGCTAGAGGGGGTCAATGGAGGGAGGTAACATCTGTATTACTTCCAAAAATAGAGATAATTTTTTTTTAAAGAAAAAATGTAAGAACTGGGAATAGAAGCAAAAAGATAAAAAGATCTTTGCCTTAATGGAGCTACCTGTAAGCAGGGAGAGACCATATTAGCTATGAAGGGCTGTGAAGAGGGTGATGCAGGGAATCAGTACAAGTCTCTGTCTTAGACTATGAGATCAGTGCTACTTGGATTTCAGTGTGCATGAGAATCCTCAGGACAATGTCAAACTGCAGATTTGAATTCGGTAGTCTTGTGTGTAGTGTGAGATTCTGTGTTTCCAACAAATTCCCAGGTGATGCCCATGCTGCTTTTGGGTCCGCAGAGAAGACTTACCTACTTAGTAAGCGATTTCTCAGCAGGGACATAAATGTGCAACATGCATCAGGAGCCAACCCAGTCAAAATCTGGGGGAAGAAAGTTCCAGAAAGAGAAAAGAGCTTTGCCAAAGTTCCTAGGAAGGGGTAAGCTCCTGTTTCTGAAGGGAAGTGATGTAAAGTAGCAATTCCATCTTTTTCCCTAACACATAGGGACAATACAAACAGAACAAGCTAGAATATCTTGATGCCTTGTTATATTAGTCAAAGCCCATTAACAAAAGAATTATTCCTAGACTCAAATGCACCTTTGCATCAGTTCCTTTATCTTATCCAAAATTTCTTTGCAAAGATATCATCTTCTTTCATGCCATTTATTACAGCTCTAATTTTTTTAATCTTCAGTTTCAGGTGTTTTTAAATGGGATGTCTTGCTCTTTTTACTTATCATTGTGGGTATTTACAATATAATTAAGTATTCTGAAACATGATTTTTTTAATGGATATATGAAACCGTATTTAGAAATTTCTGGATTTAAGAAGTTTAAAAATGAGTGAGTGGTTTTAAAAAAAATTCACACATTTATGCATGTAATGTTCAAAAAAATTAAATGTGTTTAAATTTTTATTATTTGCAATTTTTTTCGGTTTTCTGTATAGTTATTTGTATCATTTACAGTTAATCACGTGTTCTTTGTATTAGGTGTTTTACTTTATTTTTATTGTTTCCACTATTACATATGTCACCATTCTCCCAACCCTTCGCCCAACTCCATCCAGCCCCACTTTCCATTTCCTCTGGCCCTCACCACACTATTGTTTGTGTCTATGATATATATATATATATATATATATATATATATATATATATATATTCTTTGGATAATCCCTTCAATTTTCTTCATCTAGGTGTCCACCCCCTCGCCCCCCAGCTTCTGATAGCTGTCATTCTGTTTTGTATTAACTGGAGGCCTGGTGCATGGATTCGTGCACTGGTGGGGTCCCTTGGCCTAGCCAGCCGAGATTGGGCCAAAACTGGCTCTCCGACATCCCTGTGGGGTCCCAGATTGTGAAAGGGTGCATGCCAGTTTGAAGGACTCCACCAATGCACGATCAGGGCCAGGGAAGGACTATGAGAGAGTTCCAGGGTGTATCCTGCTCATCTTGCCCAGTCCTGATTGGCTGAACCCCAGCAGCAAGCTAACCTACCAGTTGGAGAATCTGCCCCCCTGGTGGTCAGTGTGTGTCATAGCAACTGGTTGAATGGTCGAATGATTGGGCACTTAACATATTATATAGTATGCCTCTGTTTCTATTTTGTTCATTACTTTAATTTGTTCATTAGATTCCACATATCAGTGATATAATATACTAGTAGTATTTGTCTTTCTCTGACTGCCTTATTTCACACAAACACAATAATCTCCAGGTCCATCCATGCTGTCACAAAAGATGAGTTCCTTCTTTTTTATAGCCTGTAAATATACCACAGCTTTCCCAACCACTCATTTAGTAAGGGGCACTTGGACTGTTTTCCAGATCTTGACTATTATAAATAATGCTGCTATAAACATACAGACACACACATATATATTTTTTCTGATTGGTGTTTCTGGCTTATTAGGATAAGTCCCAGAAGTGGGGTCACTGGGTCAAAAGGCAGTTCTATTGCAGAAATTACCAGGTGACTAGAAAACACACAATGGGTACTTGGAAGATTCAGAAAAACCCTTTATTTGCAGATGTACTAGTGCTGTGACTCAGGGGAGTCAGTCTCCAAAGCCTGAGCGCCAAATGCAGAGGGTCTCTTCCATTTGTCCCCTTGTTTTTTTTTCTCTCCCAAATGTGGACCAGGTTTCTGGATTTTTCGTGGGCTTTGCAGCCCCTCTTACAGAAGTACGGGGGAAAGGAGATTACGACCAACCACCCAGGCTAGCTGGTGCCAGCAGTTAATCTTCTGTGGGGGCTTTTTATGGCCCCTGCAGATAAACACATTCTGCAATGCTAGCTAGGATGCAAGCGGAAAGGGGGGTTGTGGCTAGCAAGCAGATGCATCAGAATGCAGGTTGGGGAGCTCAGGCTGCCTTCACAGTTCCACTTTTAAGTTTTTGAGGAAACTTCATACTGTTTTCCACAGTGGTTACACCAGTCTGCATCCCTACCAGTGTCGCACTAAAGTTTCCTTTTCTCCACATCCTCACCAGCATTTGTTGTCTGTTGATTTATTAATGGCAGCCATTCTGGCAAGTGTGAGGTGATATCTCATTATAATTCTAACTTGATTCTCTGAAGATTAGTGACTTTGAGCATTTTTTCGTGTCTATTGACCATTTGTATGTCCTCTTTGGAATAACATCTATTCAGATCCTTTGGCCATTTTTTAATGGGATTGTTTTTTTTTCTGGTGCTGTGCTCTTTATATAGTTTGGAAATTGACCCCTTATCAGATGTGTCTTTGGCAAAAAGGTTCTCCCATATAATGGGTTCCCTTTTCATTTTTTAAAGGTTTCTTTTGCTGTGCAGAAGCTTCTTAATTTGATGTAGTCTCATTTTTCCCTTTGTTTCCCTTGTCCTAGGAGATATATTAGCAGAAATATTGATATAATAGATGTCTAAGATTTTATTGCCTTGTTTTCTTTTAGGATTTTTATGGTTTCATGACTTACATTTAAGTCTTTTATCTATTTTGAGTTTGTTCTTGTGTATGGTGTAAATTGGTGGCCTAGTTTTATTTTATATAATATATAATTGATTTTTTACAGAGGAAGGCAGAGGGATAGAGAGTTAGAAACATCTATGGGAGAGTGGGAGAGAAACCTTGATCAGCTGCCTCATGCACACCCCCTATTGGGGTTATGCCTGCAACCAAAGTACATGCCTTTGACCTGAGTTGAACCTGGGACTCTTCAGTCTGCTGTCTGACGCTCTATCCATTGAGCCAAACTGGTTAGGGCTAATTTCATTTTTTTAACATTTATTTTTAGTTGATTTCAGAGAGGAAGAGGGAGGGAGAGAGATAGAAACATCAATGATGAGAATCAGTGATCTGCTGCATCCTGCATGGCCCACACAGGGGATTGAGTCAGAAACCCAAGCATGTGCCCTGACTAGGACTCAATCTGTGACCTCCTGGTTCATAGGTTGATGCTCAACCACTGAGCCTCACCCGCAGGGCTACTTTTATTTTTTTTAAATTTCTCTCTTCAATTTTCCCAACACCATTTATTGAAGTGACTGTCTTTACTCCATTGTTTTCTTTTGCTTCCTTTGTCAAATATTAATGAACCATAAAGCCCTGGGTTGGTTTCTGAGCTCTCTGCTCTGTTCCATTGCACTCTATGTCTGTTCTTAAATAATCATGTGTTCTTTCTATTAATTTTAACTAATTTCTGTTTCCTGATCTATTGCATTGCCTGGATCCATTTCTTCTCAATTATAGCTAAGAAGATTTTATTATATAATATAGTTATTTGAAAGTATATACTGTAATGTCAGACTGATCTGGATTTAATATTCCACTTAGTGAATGTGTAGCTTGGGGAGAATTACTTGTGATTGTTGTGTTTCAGTTTCTCTATTTGATAACTTTAATGAGGAGATTAACAAATAGGCTTATTGAAAATGTCGAAGGAGATAACAGATATAAAGTGCTTAGCAAAATGTTCAATATCCAAGTGGTTATTGATTCTTTTTTCATGAGATTTTAAAGATCAATGCTGTTTTGGAAATAAAACTATGGGAAGATGATGCACAATAGAAGACTTGTGCCACTATTTAATTATGCTCATAGAAGGATACCTTATTGAATAGTTTCTTCTAGACATCCTTGAGCCGGACTTTATCTACCATTTCTATACAGATAGTTATTTTATTGTGCCATCTACCTTTAAAACAGGATCCTATTATGCCGGTTCAGAAATATTGCTGTTTATGTCATTAAAAACCTCCAGAGAATCTGCATTCTCCCCTGGATAACTCACAGAGGCGCCTCATAAGCCTTTACAGCCATAAATTCTTAATCTCTAAATTAAATACCTCCTACTGTACTTTTGGACTTTTCTCTTTGGTGGTGTAATCTTTTAGAATATGTAACTATTGAGTTTATTTTTATTTGAAAACTGTCAGACTATACTAATCATGTGTAACTCTTTTAAATATACCTCATTTATTGCAGTGAAAATAATGGAAGAGCCCTGAACAATTGTGCACAAGTGCAGGACTTATCAAGGGGGTGAAGGAGGTGCCGGTCAGCCTTAAAATTAATTTCCCCATTAGGAAAAAATGCCAGGAGGCAGTCCCTTGGTAAAAAGAAACCTTTTTAAGTTTTTGTGATGCAGACACAATCAGCTGGCTACTTTTAAGATATAATGACAAGCAAACATTTTAGTGAGACCTTAATAATAACTCTGAATAATAACGTGGATTATTTTGGAATTTGCAAACATTTTATTGTTCTGAATGTATTTGAAATGGAGGAAATAATGGAATGGAAAGTTTTAGTGTTTTCCAAACGCTGAGAATTTCTTTTTCTTTATTTGAATGACCATCAGCAGTGGTATTAAACAATGATTCAGAGACAGGGTGAGTGACATGTCTATTCTTGTCCCAAGTCAAGACATTCACTGAAAAATTGCTTCAGGCCATAACTTTGGCATGCCACGGGTTAAATAAAGGTCAACTGCGAGTGAAAAATAAAAATCAGTTGATCTTTTGGTGTTAAAAGGGCAAAATAGTTATCATTTTAGATGCTTTTAGTGCTCTTATAATTCAAGGATTTTGCATTTCTCTTTTCCTCAACTGAGAATTTTCAGGCCAGTGGTGTCCATAATGAATACGAGTGCCTTGGGGGCATTTTGAAGGGGAAGAAAAAAAAACTTGCCATATTTTTTTTTTTTAAAAAATTCTTACCTATACAGGCCCTTGCATGATACTTAACAGTGATATGGCTAGCCCTCAGGGGCTGAGTACTTTTTATATTTAAATTAGTCAATAGTGATTTGGATAACAGGTGTCTGGAAAACTAGGTTCTAACTCCATCTTGACTCATTTCATTTCTGTAAAAGATATTTCAATACAGACTTGTAATTACTTTTTAATATTTCTTCTAAATTTAATATTTCTTTTACTATTTGTTTTTCTTAGGGAAGTAGTCAAAGCTTACAGGGGCAGTTTATCAGTCAGTGGGGCTCAAGAGCTTCATGTCCCTTTGGGTTTTCATCCCGGCCTCGTCATATTCTTTACACACTTGCCTGACAGGGTGTTGAAAGGATTGCTTTTGATGGTTCACATGATGTGACCATCACACAGTAAGAGCTTATTAAAGGTCAATTCGAATTAGGATTATTATCATTCCTGTTCTGTATCTTCTGCCAAGAAAATATTGTAAGTAGCAAAAATTAAATAGAGGACTATCCAATTATCTGGTTAATTCTGACCCATGCTAACGGATGCATGATAAATGCCGCTGAGTGCTGTGGGGTAAAGAGTCGTATGGTGACAGAGATGCTACCAGGCACACTCGGCTCTGTGGGTGGAGACTTTCTTGGATTACCTGTGTAATTCAGATAATTTTCCACAAGGAATACCCTGAAGGTGAGAGGTAGGTAGATAGCCTTTGAATGATTTTCAGGTCAAACCAGACAATATATTTCTACATGAACTAATGTGTTTGTGGGTCCAGAAGAGTGGGTGAAGTTTCTTTGTTGGAGACAATGACAAAGCACAGACCACAGAGAGCCATTTAGCCTGTGCTTGAACATCCCAGTGGACTGAAAGCTTATAAAGCTCCGAGGCAGCTATTTTCATTGGTGGATCACACTAGATATAACAGTTTTTGTGTGTGAGAGCCAGATTTTATCACTGTGCAATTTCCAACCTTTAGTGTGGTTTTATGGGGTAACATTAAAATAAATCTACTTCCCCTTCCACATGAAAGTTCATTACATATTTCAAGATAGTTAATATGTCCCCGTAATTCTTTTCTTTTCCAATCTAAACTACTATTTTCCAGATAATAGTTTTTCTAGTTTCCTAAGCATCCTTATTCTTCTTTTCCCTGGTTCTTAAAAGTTTTTGGTCAATGTTCCTAACATATTTACTTGTTTTTATCATATGCCAGGTAAATGAGTCCATTTTGAACAGCAACTATTATAGCTATTATATATATTATTTTATTTTATTTTTACACTAACCATATAAAATAGGGTTTTCTACAATAAAAACATCTAATAGTGCACCACTTGAATCTGTAACGGCTCTAAGTAATCACCAAACCTGTGTAAGTACCGTATTTGCCGGCGTATAAGACGACCCTTTGGCCCTGAAAAATATGCCTCCAAGTGGGGAGTAGTCTTATACGGCGAGTATATAACAAACTCTGTATTTTTAGTGGAAATGTTAGGGGGTCGTCTTATAAGCCCAGTCGTCTTATACACCGGCAAATACGTATTTTTCAGGGCCAAAAAATCGTCTTATACGCCGGCAAATACGGTAACTTACCCTTTGTGTGCCTCCATTTTTTTCATTAGGAAACTGGGAATTATAATGATCCCTACCTTGTAAGGCAGCTGTAAAGATTAAATGAATTATATGTAAAGCACATAGAAAAGGATCTGGCCAATAAAAATGATTAGAAGTGTTTGTGAAGTAAGCAAAGCTAGGTTATACTTTCACTCTGTACTATAGTCCCTCCCTATAGTGCTTCTTTTCAAGTGGATTTGATATGCTGAATAAAGGTCCTCAAGCCTGTCGAAATTATTATCTCTCAAACTTGTGAATATTACCTTATATGGTAAAAGGGACCTTGCAGCTGTGATTAGTTAAGGATCTTGAAATGGGGAGAATAACCAATATAATTACAATAATTTTTAAATTGATTTTTTTACAGAGAGGAAGAAAGAAGGATAGTTAGAAACATGGATGAGAGAGAGACATCCATCAGCTGCCTCCTGCACACCCTCTGCTGGGGATGTGCCCACAACCAAGGTTCATGCCCTTGACCGGAATCAAACCTGGGACCCTTCAGTCTGCAGGCCCACGCTCTAGCCACTGAGCCAAACCGGTTAGGGCTACAGTCATTTTTAAAGAGGGACACAGGACTCAGAGTCAGGGAGGACATGTGACCATGGAAGCAGAGACTGAAGTGACACCCTTAGAAGATGGAGAAGGAGACAGAAGTTGGCAACATCTGGAAGCTGAATGCCGCAAGGAAACGGATTCTCCGCTAGAGCCTCCAGAAAGAACCAGCCCTGCTGACACCTGACTTTAGCCCAGGGAAACGGATGTCAGATGTCTGTCTTATATGATTAATAAAAAAATTATATTTTTAAAAACATATTTTATTGATTTCAGAAAGGAATGGAGAGGGAGCGAGAGATAGAAACATCAATGGTGAGTGAGAACCATTGATTGGCTGAGTCCCCCACACCACACACACCTTACTGGAGATTGAGCCCACAACCTGGGTATGTGCCCTTGTCCGGAATTGAACCTGGGACCTTTCAGTCCTTAGGTGGCTGCTCTGTCCACTGAGACAAATAGGAGAGGTAAAAAGTTTGTATTTTTAAGATACCAAATTTTTAGTAGTTTTTTTTTTTTTTTACAGCATCCACAGGAAACAAATACAGTGGATATCTGAAACTGAAAGCTTGTATTGGAAAATAACTCAAATATATAAAGAATCTGAGTTACTTCTATGATGTATCTTAGTCAGCATACAGAAAAATATGTTTTAGGAGCAGAAGGTTCTCAATTTCATGTGATATTGCTAACAACCTTGGGAAAGCAATTTAATTAACAAAAGCCATACTTAGCAGCATTATATCTGCCCTCCCTTGACCCACTTACTTTGGTATCACCAGGGCTCAATGATCATCAATGTGGGGACAATTTTCCTCTTTGGTCATTCAGTAAATGTTACTTCTTGGTTTTCATCCTCTGTTAAATGTCTTCCTTTCTCTCTTACTTAAAAAAATATATTTTTATTGATTTTTTACAGAGAGGAAGGGAGAGGGATAGAGAGAGAAACATCAGCCAGCTGCCTCTTGAACACCCCCTACCGGGGATGTGCCCGCAACCAATGTACATGCCCTTGACCGGAATCGAACCCGGGACCTTTCAGTCTGCAGACCAACGCTCTACCACTGAGCCAAGCTGGTTTCGGCCTCCCTTACTTCTGATGCATCCTTTGGATCTTTGCGAGTGAGATGCTCGAGGTTTCTTCCTAGCTAGTGTCCTGCAGTCCCTTGAATATTTGTGGCCATGTTGTACACTTCAGTCTCCTCTGAGGGAGTCTCTGACATTTCTTACTGCTGTTGCATTGTGTGGGTGCTGTTTTTAGAAAGCTTCAATTGTTTCTTGGGAGAAAAGAAATGTTTTTCACTAAGATTTACTTCTCTTGGCACAGCTCTGCACGCTCTGGGGATTTACATCCTTCCATCTTTCTGAAGTTTGGATGGGACTATGTAGATACCCTCCATCTCTTTTGGAATTTCACCCAGTTCCCTCCACTATGTAGACCAGGATCAAATGTAAAGCACAGAACTGCTGCTTTTAGAGAAACAGACCTTTTACCTTTCCTCTCCACAGGCTTACACTTGCCGATCAGTTCATTGTTATCTCTGATTTCTGTTATGTTTTTAAGATCACATAAACACCCTCTGACAGCAGAAGTCGCCAAATCTCTTCCATAGGAATTAATGATCAACCTGGACATTCTCCACATTATATCTATTGAAATTTTGAATCTAAAGGAAATATTGTGTATTTTACACTTAGGTGAGTTTGATTCATCATTCTATGCTGTAACATTATTAATAATAATAGTCGTTTTTGATTCTGTACTATTTGTCAAGTACCGTCAGGGGTTTAAAGTATTAAACTATCAGCCGAGACCGGTTTGGCTCAGTGGATAGAGCGTCAGCCTGCGGACTGAAAGGTCCTGGGTTCGATTCTGGTCAAGGGCATGTACCTTGGTTTTGGGCATATCCCCAGTAGGGGGTGTGCAAGAGGCAGCTGATCGATGATTCTCTCTCATCGATGTTTCTAACTCTCTATCCCTCTCTCTTCCTCTCTGTAAGAAATCAATAAAATATATTTAAAAAATAAAGTATTAAACTATCATTAATAATGATTTCTAAATAATAATAAGGTAATAGTCATTTTACTTTTAAATGCTGTTTTTGTCACACGGTGAATGTTATTTCTTCTGATTTAGTTCTCACCCGCCTCCTCCCACATTTGAGTAGCTTCAATTCGATGTTTTACTCTAAGCCCTGTTAAATAGGTTAAACAGCAACAGATGAATGAAAGGTTATGTGTCCCCATTGATTGCACATGTTACTTAAGGTCAGTTTCCTAAATTCCTGTTTGTCTCCAAAGGGCTCTTAAATTTAGACATCTCAAGCCTGAGAGATATTTTCAATATACCAACAAGTGAGCATTTTGGGAAAAATTAGGTGCATGTTGAGTTATTAATCAGCCCTCATTGGGAATGGTGCTTTTAACCACTTTGACCCTTGCTAATAATTGAACTCAGATTCATTTTGTCAGTGAACCCCCAATTCAATTCACATTATGAGACTTTGTGAAATGCTTTGCTGAAACCAAAAATTATAATCCTCCTGACAATCACCTTAGGAAGACACATCACTAATAATATTTTATGGAATGCTTTCTCATAACAAATTACTACAAACTTGATGACTTACAACAACGGAATTTTTTCTCTCATAGTTCTGGGGGCTGAAAGTCCAAAATAAGGGTGTCAGCAGGAGTGGTTTCCTTCTGGAAACTCAGAGAGAGATTACCATGCTTCTCTCCTTGTACAACTCCAATCTCTGCCTCCATCATCATATGGTGTTCTACCCTGTGTCTTCTCTGTGTCTCCTCCCTCTTTCTATAAATACACTAGATATATGGATTAAAGAGTTATTCTATTTTAAGAAGATTGCATCTTAACTTGCAATTAAATTAAATCTGCATACTTTATTTCCAAACAAGTTCATATTTACAAGAACCAGAAGTTAGGACTTAAACATATTTTTTAGGGGTAGGGAAAACTCTCAACGCAATTCACGACAAACAGAGAAAAGAAAATAATAGTGACGTGACTGAGACATACATACAGAACATGAACCCATGACTTTTGTCTCCACACAATACTGTTGACTCCAGCTTCCTTTCTCCTATTGAATTCTTTATTTTTTCATGACTGTGTAGACTAGCTGTTTAAATATCTGCTGTGGAAGTTCATGGGGCTAAGATCAAGCTATTTTTTGGTTTCCGAATCTATCATATCCCATTTTTAATAAGTTATTATCATTAACTTTAGTTCCTCAGCTACTTTTTTTTTTGGTTTTGTTTCCAAGCTCATATAATTGCTCTGGGCCTGGACAATTTAATTTATTTAAATTGGTTTGCTGATCCCTTATTAATTTCACTCCTATATTGGGCTCTGTTTTCATTTTAAGGGTTGTTCTATGCATTCTAGTCTAAAGCATAATTCAGAGTTGAGTAGTTCTGCCTTTTATGCTCATATCCATATTCCTGGGCTGTAGTTTGTCATAGAAATTGTTGGTCTCTTCCTAGATCCACCTTGCCTTTACAGTTCTGCTGTCCTCCAGAAAAGAGCGGGCAATGCAAAGTGTGGCACAAATTGTCAGGTACACAGCTATGCTTAATTGGTTAACCAATTGATAGTTACTGGATTTCTATTATCTGCCCGGGGCTACATGCAATGAGGATTCTAACAGTGTAGGGAGCACCACAATGAGATCTTGCCCTTGAGGTGCTTGCATTCTAATTTGGGGGGCACAGCAGAGGAAACAGACAATTGCAATAGTGTATGGTAACTGCTGGGAAAACAGGTCAGCAAAGGTGTTGCATGCATACAGAAGTAGTTCCTCACCCAGCTTTAAAATCATTGCTAGTATCACACTTTTGCAGTTAGTTATATTCTCTCAAATATTGTTCCCTTATAATTCTAGGTTATTATCTCTTTTTTTGAAGGCAAATGCTCTTTTTATGTATCCTGCTATGCTCAGGACTGGAGCATCCAATGTATGTTTTTGTCTTACAATATTGTACAACATACTATTTACATACAATCCCTATCATTAGACCTGAGTAACATTAACCTCTTCTCTTTTCTTGCAGATTCATGTCAATGATATAGTTTTCTAGAGAGAAAAAAAACAGAAAGCAAAGGTTGGTATGATATCTCATAAAGGAGTAAACTAGAGCTTTTCTAAGTGAGGTTTCTTAAAGCTATAAATGAGGACATTAATTCTAAATTCCACAGGGTGCCTTTACTTAATCTAGTCCCTTTGCATTATTATAATTTTTATGTGGTGCGAGATTTTATAGAGACTAGAAAGAGGAAGATTATTTTCCCAGCTACACTGCACAGTGACATGCGCGGCCATTAGCGGGGCATTCAGTTCCTCCAACAGCTTCCGCCTTTTACTTTGCTGGCTTTTCAGGAGGTGACTTCTAGGACAGCACTGCCCTGCCGTCTGCCAGAGTACAAGGCAGAGAGAGTGGGGGAATGCGGTGTCCATTGTGCTCTGTTTTTCTGTGTGACAGTTGTTCCTATTTTGTGTTTGTTTCTCCTCTAATGAGGAGGCAACTTTCATCCAGGGAGACGGATGGGTCACTTGTTAGTGCACGTACCTTAAATTCACGGAGGCCCTCCACCAGCTGGAAACTGCGACTTGCAGTTGAATTATTTTTGCACAGCGGACGGTTTTCCCTTTGACATATTTTAATATACTTGCACACTGAGAGCAAGAGTGGGTGAACAGAAAACAGGCTGTTTTATTAACCCAGCAGTCAACTTTGAGGCTTGCACATGTCCACTTTTTTCTTGCCTTTGTACGAAATCTCAAGAGACTGGTACCTGACTTTGCTCAGAATAACAAAGTCAGACACAAATCTCCAAACACAATTGTTAGCTGAATGCCAACTGTTTCTTCTCATCTTTTTTTTTTTTTTAAGTTGAACATTAAGAATTGTGGTTCTCTGGGTGAAAGATAACCATTAAAGAATGAGTTTGTTTTTCTTTCAGATACTACCCTTATAATTTACTAGATGTATTTTATAATATGTAATCTCAGGTGATAAAGTAAAATAATTTTTACATGCTTTTTTTTTTGCAGCACACCTTTTTCCTTATTTTTTTTCAAATCCACTGATACTGAGAAGAAAAGAAGAAATCTATGCTACACACTTTAGCTGGACCCCAGTTTCCACTGAAACAACAATGAGGAGAAAAGGAGAGACTTCCCTCAGCCAGGAATTTTTATACACACCAATGTTTCAGAGACTTTTCTAAGTAAAACCAGAAATTTCTTTAAGTCAATTACCATCCTTTCCCAAATTATATATCTGTGTATACAGAGAGCCATAAGTTCTAAGTAAATTGTAGGTCATCACCTCTCAAAATCCACTCACTTTAAGTTCACTCAAAAATTGAAGAGAACAAAAGAATAAACATACAGGACTTCTCCCAATTTTCAGTAAGTGGCTCATTTACCAGCCTGCAAATGTAACAGCAGCAAACCATCCAAAATATCTTTCCCATCATTGTCATTATCAGGATAATAATATTACTTGATATTTGGGAACATTTTTATTTCACAAAGACATTTCATATCTTCTCATCTGACTGTCTAAACCGTTCAGTGAGGTGTGCTATCTAAGTAGGAAGGTTATTAAAAATGGTAGCTTTCTAACAGCAGCCCAAGACTCTGAAAACACAAGGAAGCGCTGCCACATGTAGCAAAGGATGCTGTCTTTAAGCTACGATTCTAAGTTTGCACTGTTATCTCTATAACATTGGACTTTTTAAAGCATTGTTTTGTTGAGAGGCCCAAGGTGAGAGATAATAATTTTGCCAAAAGTGGTTATAAAGTTTGAATGAAGATTACTTTTTTGTAGAGGGTCTATCTCACTATGTGTAGGTACCAAGTGTATTTTAGGTGGCAATTTTGCATTGCGGTAAGAGCTTAGAGTACATAACTTTGAAGGAAAACACAATGAATATATGACCCTAAGGCTAATAATGTATTTGAGGGAGCACACCTAGTAAGTGGTGGAGGCAAGATTAGAATCCATTTCTTCTGACTTTCAGTGTACTTCTATAATTCACTTGAACTTAAATATTACATTCTGAATAGCAACTTTGAGCAAGTTCTTGAGCTACAAATTATAGGGTCCAAATATGAAAAAGAGAGACCTTGTTATGAAGGTGTTATAATGTAGAAGGTATAGAAATAAATGCAATGAAATAAAGACTAAGGACCATAGATGTGACCTATAGTACTATATATATATATATTTCTTTTCTTTTTATTTTTTTTTTCATGAGTAAGACACTATTTTTTTCTAAAATCATTAGACTGAAAATCGAGGGACATCTTATACACAGAAGTTCCCCCTTCCCCCTGGAGAAGGGAGCTGCAAGGGTGTGTAGCTGCCCACACCTTGTCAAACAGGCTTCCTCCAATCACAAGCCGTGTTACTGACGTCAGCTGATGCCATAATTGGAGGTGGAGGTGGAGAGTGCTCAGATGCAACAGGGATCAGAACTGTTCTGAGCTCATAAAGTTGTCAAAAAATAAAAAAAAAGATAAATACCTGTAAGTGATTGTCTTGCTCTGAAAAATTCAAACTGAATGTAATCAAATATGCAAAAGAGCATGGAAATAGAGCTGCAGAGAGACAATTTGGACCTCCTCCCGTTGAGTGATGATCAGACAGTGGAGAAAACAGGAAGAACAACTCCTTAAGATGCCAAAAAAGAAGAAGGCCTTAAGAGGAAAACCAGAAAAATGGGCAAACTTGGAGAGGAAGTTTAAGACTTGAATTATAGAGCTGCACCCGAGTGGTTTATGTGTGTTAACCAAGCTTATTCAATATCAAGCAAGAATGTTTGCAAGGAAATAAACATTGTTGATTTATAGAAGAGGCAAAAATGGTACTTCAATTTCATGAGGAGAGAAAGATTGGCCATGAGAACACAAATAAAGTTAGCTCAGAAAATGCCACTGTTTTATGAAGATGATCTCACATATATAGTGACTCAGAAGACAGCAATGATACAATAGAAGTTGAAGAAATTGCTATGTCTGGAACTAATAGTGATGAAGAAGAGAGCAGTGATGCAACAGAGGCTGAATAAAGTGATATGTTGCATAAGCACTGGTATGTAAACATAACCTACTGAAAAAACTAAATAAAAATGTGTTCTGCTCTAACCAGTTTAACTCAGTGGATAGAGCATTGGCCTGTGGACTGAAGAGTCCTGGGCTTGATTCTGGTCAAGGGCATGTACCTTGGTTGTGGGCACATCCCAGTAGGGGATATGCAGGAGGCAGCTGATTGATGTTTCTCTCTCATCGATGTTTCTAACTCTATCCTTCTCCCTTCCTCTCTGTAAAAAAATTAATAAAATATATATTTAAAAATGTGTTCTATTTTATGTTTCAAATATTTATTTCTTAATTTTGGGTTAAAAAAGTGGGGGGCATCTTATACATGGGGGCATTTGATACACAGAAATAAGAGGGAGATAAGAGATCAACCAAAGGACTTGTATGCATGCATATAAGCATAACCAATGGGTGCAAAACACTGGTGGGTGAGGGCATGTATGGGAGTGGGGTGGAGGGACAATGGTAAGATATGTACACATATAATACCTTAATAAAAAATAAAAAAATTATTGTACATGGGTTTGGTGATGTCATGGAAGTTTTTATTTTTATGGAGGCATTTGAGTTGGCCCTAAAAGTTTTGCTACATTCATTCTCAAGGAGTAGCTATTTTAATATATAAAAACCCTGGGTAACGACCAGTAACAACAGAGGCTCAACCAAATGGAAGTCAGTTCTGCTTCTGCTGCAGGCATGGTGGCCCAGCACTGACTGCTGAGGGGGCTGTGAATCAGGGTCAGAGAGAGGCCTGAAGAGAGACTCAAGGACTGATCTATTGCCTCTATTGATCAGCACTTGCCTATCTCTTTCTCTCCCAGAATGGCCAGCAACCATGCTTCCATTACTCTCCAGGCCTCCACTGGGGCTGCTATTAGCCCTGCCTTTCTGATCAGGCCCCACTGATAGGCCTAGAGACGCTCACTAGCATAAAAACTGACCAATCAGAACCAAATTTGCCAGCAGAGGAGGGCAGTTGGGGGCAAGCAGGGGAGGACCATTGGGGTTGAGATCAGGCTGCCAGGGGAGGGCCATTGGGAATAAGATCAGGTCAGCAGGGGAGGGCCATTGGGGGTAAGATCAGGTTGGCAGGGGAGGGCAGTTGGGGGTAAGATCAGGCCAGCAGGAAAGGGCAGTTGGGGGCAACCAGGCTTTCAGGGGAAGGCAGTTGGGGGGCAAGATCGGGCTGGCAGGAAAGAGCAGCTAGGGGAGATCAGGCCAATAGGCAGAGTGATTAGGGGCATTAGGCAGGCAGGCAGAAAGATTAGGGATGATCACACAGGCCGGCAGGTGAGTGGTTAGGAGCCAGCAGTTCCAGATTGAGAGAGGGATGTCAGACATCCCCCCTAGTGGTTCCTGATTGGAGAGAGTGCAAACCAGACTGAGGAACCTCCCCTCCCATGCATGATTTTGTGCACCAGGCCTCTAGTTTTATAAATAAGGAACTGAGGCTGAGAGATTTTTTTTTAAATTGGCTCAAAATCACACAATTAGCAAGAATGCTATATGACCATGACAATGCTGGCAGTTATTCTTCCTCACGTAGCTGAGGGTTACACTTTCTCACTTGCTTCATTAGGAGGAATCACATGATTTCCAGTAAGAAAAACCCAGTTGAAAGAGTAAGCCACAGAAAGCATTTGTTGGCTCCTATTACTAGGAAGGTTAGCGGATATCTGTGGTGACTGTAACCACCAGTCACCTCTATCATTAAGAACAGGTCTATTTCTCATCTCTGCTTTCCTCTGCATGTTGTCTTTGTTCTGAGACCAGCTCCTTCTTGCAGCAAACTGGAGGCTTCATTCTCTCTAGTTCACATCCTCACAACTTCCCACTTGGGAAAAAAATGGGGGCTACATTACTTGGCTCCACTGTGAAACATTTCCAGGTAAAGGTTTGCTAGGATCACATTTCTAGCACTTGGTCTGGTTATTAAGGTGATGATGAGTATTGTGCTCAAATTTCATTGATCAGGTGTTTACTTTTATGAATGTTGAAGATATGGGAAGGAAAGTATCCTACCTAATAAAAGAGTAATATGCAAATTAACCTTTATTCCAACACACAAGATGGCTGCCCCCATGTGGACACAAGATGACTGCCACAAGATGGCCAGCAAGGGAGGGCAGCTGTGGACAATCAGGTCTGCAGGAGAGGGCAGTTGAAAGGGACCAGGCCTGGAAGGAAGAGCAGTTGAGAGAGATCAAGCCTTCAGGGGAGGGAAGTTAGGACTGACCAGGCCAGCAGAGGAGGGAAGTTGGGGGCAACAGGGCCTGCAGGGAAGGGCAGTAGGGAGGGACCCAGGCCTGCAGGGGAGAGCAGTTGGGGAGAGCCAGGACTTCAAGGGAGGGTTGTTGGAAGGGACCAGGCCTGCAGGGGAGGGCAGATAGGGGCAATCAGGCTGACAGGAGAGCAGCTAGACATCAATCAGGCTGGCACAGGAGTGGTTAGAGGGTGATCAGGCTGGCAGGCAGAAGTGGTTAGGGGCAATCAGGAAGGCAGGCAGGTTAGCAGTTGGGAGCCAGCAGTCCTAGATTGTGAGAGGGATGTCCAACTACCTATTTAGGCCTGATCGAGGGGTCCCAGATTGGAGAGGGTGCAGGCTGGGCTGAGGGACACACACTCCTGTGCACGAATTTCATGCATCAAGCCTCGAGTGTTATTAGAATTGGGAAGGAGTACTCTCAGACATAGTCTCTAAGGAATTAATATAAGCCAGACAATCTTCCAATTTGTGGCTATTAGTTATAATTAATTGTAATTTGGGTGTTATAAATGTGTTAAGTAACCTGTTGGTTTGGTCACTTCCTCCAGATATAAATCCTATTTACATTTATGCTGAGCCTTTTGAAGTTGTCTATCTGAAAGGCCTCTTAAAAACCATAGATTTTTTTTTTAATTCTCACACAATGATATTTTTCCCATTGACATTTTTTTAGAGAGGGATGATGGAGGAGAGAGAGAAACATCGATGTGAGAGAAAGACATTGATTGGTTGCCCCCCCCCCCCCCAGCGTGCCCTGACTGAAAGGGGCAGGGATGAACCTGCAACCAACGTACATGTCCTTGATTGGGAATTGGACCCTTCACCCTTCAGTCCACAGGCCGATGCTCTAACCACTGAGCAAAGCCAGCCAGGCCTAAAACCATAGATTTTTAATTAATTTCAGAGAAAAACAAAAAAGGAAATAATGCCAAGTGGCCTGTGCCATGTATTATGCCTTACATATTTTTTTAAAAAAAGTTCCCCTGACTCTGCTAATAAAAGGGATGGAAATTATAGAAGCCAGAGAGCTGAAACAAATAAAGTAACAGCCATTCATTGCCTGTAAAACTTATAAAACAAAAAACAAAAAAACAGAATGAAGGAATTCCTTTTCCAAAAGTTCCTTTCTGTTGGAAGTATGAGAATAAGCAAATGTAGCTATCAGTATCTGATAATGAGTAATGGATGAACTGAAATAAGACTGTGGTCTATGCTAAATTCATCTAACTTAGGATCAATTTCATAATCAGGAAGCCTGAAGAAGACACCTAATCTCCTTTGTGTTGTCTGAGTAACACATTATATATCTGAGACTCATAGCATCTCATAGCCTGGGAAAATCTTTTAGGCCCAGAGCTTGCTATTGGAGGATCCTAGCTTATTGCAGCCAAGTGGGGGAGGAGAGGGAGTTGCCTGTTCTCTTGGATTCCTCAAGTGTGAGACAGTCTGGTACTATGATTCTTATTAATCAGTACTTGCTCCTGAGTGTCTGCCTTGATTTTAGGTAATAAAGTTGAGAGAATTATACAACCTTCTGGGTAATAACATCCGGAGAACTTATAATATTATTGTTCTTCACATTGATTGGCATATAATTTCAGTCTAATTTCCTTTTGCTTACCTTGAAACATAGAAAGCTGGTCACCTTCAACTTCATAATCTCCCTCCACAAATGTGAAGACTGTCATCCATCTTCAACTTTTCATTGTCTCCTTTTTTTGAGCCTTTTAATGAATTATTTTGACTAGTAGTTACCTCTTCAAATCTCTCACAGCTACTTGAAAATGTACATCATGGGGATTGGCCAAAAGTATATTTTATTGGAGTTTTAAGATAATATAAACTCAACATGTAATTTTGTCTCACTAATTTTAGTGGCAATAGTGTTATCTCCATTTTCAATTATTTTTAAACATGTAAGTCCAGATATATAGGTGCTGATTATTTCTAGTAGCTTCCACTAGATGAATAACGTTGTCTATATGAGGTAACTGACCCTGTGGGTAAAATCTCAAACATGAATAGTTGAGAAAAACAGGAATAGTATACATTTCATTCCAAGTTACATTATGTAATGTTACTATATACCTAAATAAACTACAAAACTCAGCACAAGATTTAAGGCAATGTCTTGTCTTGGCGTATCCATTGTTTTAGCTCACTAGATTCAACGGTCCCCAGTCCCTGCACTTTCAGCTTTCTAGAGTTTGGGTTTGAAACATTGTCTTCTTACAACTTTTTGAGACGTGGACGGTGCGATTTCAAGCAGTACTTTGGGCAGGACAACTTTCACTTTCTGGTGGCTTTATTAGAGAAAACTGACTTTCCATGTCCTGCCTCTTAGTTGGCACTGAATTATAACAGTTTTCCTTTGTCCATCAACGACCTTTGCCTATTTCCCACTATGCTTTTTCAGAGCTTGAGATGGTAAATCCTACTTTTTTTCTTTCTTTTTTTCTGAACAACAGACATGTATAGTCTCACAGTTCTGAAGTCTGAAAATTGGAAATGTGCCCAAATGTGTGTGGGGTCGGTGTCCCCGAGGCCTCTCCCCTTGGGTTGTGGACGGTCATCTTCTGCATGTCTTCACAGGGTCTCCCCTCTGGGCCTGTCTGTGTCTAAATTTACTTTTTTTTAAGGTTAAGAAATGAGGGATTTTTTTCTCTCTTGTGTAAGTTTCATGTGCAACATTATAATTTGATATCTGTCAACACTATAAAGTGGTCACCTCAAAAATCTAATTAGTATCCATCACCTTACAGTTTACCCCTCCACCACTTTTTTTCTTTTTTTAATGTATTTTATTGATTTTTTATAGAGAGGAATAAAGAGGGATAATTAGAAACATCTATGAGAGAGAATCATCAATCAGCTGCCTCTTGCACACCTCCTACTGGGGATGTGCCCGCGACCATGGTACATGCCCTTGACCGGAATTGAACCCCGGACCTTTCAGTCCGCAGGCCCACACTCTATCCACTGAGCCAAACTGGTTTCGGCCCTCCACCTCTTTTGCCCAACCCCTTTACTATCTGGAAACCTCTAATATGTTCTCCATGAGTTTGCTTATGTTTTTTTTGTTTTGTTTTGCATTTGTGCTGCCTTTTTTTTTTTTTTTAAGATTCCACATGTGAGTGAAATCACAGTGTCTTTCTTCATCTGATTTATTGCACTTAGTTTAATACACTTGAGGTCCATCTGTGCTGTTGTGCGTAGCAAGATTTCATTCTTCGTTAGGGCTGACTAGTACACACACAGCCTCTTTATCCATTCATTTAACGTATCAGGTGCCCATATGCTTCCAATTAATGATTTTGTTTTCTTTGGATAAATGCCCAGCTGTGGAATAGCTGGATCATATGGTAGTCTTTTTTTTTTTTTTAATTGTTTGAGGCATCTCCATACTGTTTTTTATAACAGTTGCACCAATTTACATTCCCACCAACAGTATCCTGATGCTGATACAATAACCTGGTTATTATTATACAGTAAAGGAGGAAAGGGAAGAGCAGTTTAGATGCATGCCTAGTAAGGTCTGCGTGAGCTGGAAAGATGCGTTCCCGTCAATCACAACTGAAAACGTGTCAGTGGTCAAGACAGGGGTGGCCCCCATTGAATTCTCCCCCCCGCCCCCGTCTGCTTCTCCAGGCCTTCACCACACTATTGTCTGTCCACGGGTTAACATATGCACATAAATTCTTTGGCTAATCTCTTCCCACTGCCCCCCTTTGAAATTTGTCAGTCTGTTGCATGCTTCAATGTCTATTTTGTTCATTAATTTCACATATAAGTGAAATCATGAGATACTTGTTTTTCTCTCACTGGCTTATTTCATTTAGCATGATGTTCTCCAAGTCCCTCCATGCTCTCTGAAAGGGTAAGAGATATTTGCCTTGCTTCCTTAATAAATTTGCTTCCTTAGTAAATTTGCTTCCTTAAATTGCTTTAATAAGTTGTCTTTATCACAACGCGATCCCTCGTTTAAATTCATTTCTAGAAGAAGACAAGAACTGGGGCGGAAACAGCCCTCTCCCTTCGACTCAGGGGTTATCCAATGCCTTTTCTGGGGACCTGGGCTGCCTGTAACAGCACCCTTCTCCCAAACAAGCAAAAAGTCCAACAATATTGGTTTCCTATTTCCTTTAAGATAAAGTTCAAACTCCTTAAGTTGCCTGGTGTTGGGGGAATATCTTCATTCCTCTTCCCTCCCTTGCTTTGAGTACTCAGAAGAAGGAATGATGGAATCTTACTCCATTTCTACTGTATAATACTTTTCTCAGCTGGACTATAGCTATTAGAAAAAAATCCTATATAATAAAAGGTTAATATGCAAATTGTCCCTTTAAGCATTTGACCAACCAGGAGTTTGACCGCTCACTATGATATGCACCAACCACCAGGAAGTGAAACTACAGAAGGCCCCCCGCATGGCAGCCGGCAGCCAGGGGCAGGAAGGCCCCGATTGGCCCTGACTGCTGGCCAGGCCTCGGGACCCAACCTGTGCCCTGGGCTTCAAGTTTAGATTATATTCCCAATAAATACTTTGCTTCTTATTTTTCATTTTAACAATTGAGGATGGCTTGTTAAACTTTGAAGAAAGAGGAATGTGGTAGTGAGGAGACAGAGGGAAGCCAGGTAGTCAGGTAGGGGGAGAGGGTGAATAAAACCTGAAAACCCAGGGGGTGTAGTTACTAGGACAACCTGGCTGGGTGGGGAAGGAAGGGTGCATGCAGGAGACAGACTTTAAAATGTATGGGTGTCAGTAAGACAGGAGCCTGCAGATAACCAATCACAAGGTAGTGAGGTGTATAAGCCAATCCCAAGGATATTGTTAAGGCAAAAGTCTTCTGAAAGGACCAATCAGAAACTAACAAGCTTATATGCAAAAAAGAAAACGCTCCTCCTCTTCTTTCTCCCCTGCACACTAGATTTGTGTGTTGATGGCAGGAGATGCTCTCCCCCTCGCTCACGTGGCTTATGGCCAGTGGGCCTCCACACAGGGACTAACAGACTTTAATTAGCTCGGATGCTGAACCACTCCCCACAGTGACATGGAAAGGAAGCTCTGGACACTACTCCTGCCTCTGCAACCCCAGCCGCACCTTTTCCAGGACTGGCTTCTCTCCATGAACTTTGGTTCCACTATATTTGTCTGAGACTTCATTCTTCGATTTCGCGAGATAACGAACTCAGACTCAAAAACCCCACATTTTGGTTTCAGTAGGATTAGCAGTTTATGATAAAGACACATTCATTAAGATGAAAACAAATACAAAGGGCTATTAGCAAGCAAAGCTTAACATTTTCCTTTCGAATAATATTTGGATTTGTTCCAATATATGAGCAAATGTTTCACTTGCATCAGTTTTCAGACAGTATTAAATGGCCAAATAATCTTTTCTAGGAAATTTTCAAAGCACTTACTGCATCTGTCCAATTATAGCCATAGAAGTGTGTCAATAATATCCTCAAGCATTTTTTATGTCTGAGATATCACTTAATGACTTTTAATAATTTAAATATTTTCATATTGTCTCCCACCCCAAGCTTCCCACCCCCCCTGCATTCAATGCTTTTTTAAAAGTAAAATTTCCTTTGTTGGTTCTTATGAGTAAAAACAGTCCTCTTTTTCCACCCAATTATTTGGATAGTCAATCAGGTCTGCTACTGGGGCAAATCATTTAAATGTTTGTGAAACTTTAATCCTTGTATTGTGCAATGTGTGAAAGCTACGCGCAGTAATGTTAAACTTATTTAAAATGGTTACTTTCCGATTCTACCTTCATCTTCTTTTCTTCCATTACCATTGCAGCATATTGCAATTGCCTTCTTTCTTCACCATTATTAACTTTTCCCTTTTTATCGGGAAAAAAGATCTTGCTTTCTTTGATTCTCTTATTGATATTTTAAAAGAACTTTTTCCCCTCTCTTGCTGTCTCTCTCAGGCAAGCCACATATCAATTGTACCTCATCATTTCATTGTCGGTCTTTGTGTCCGTTCTCTTATCCCAGCCGAGGCTCTTCCTTTTTCTATTTTTTTTTGGGGGGGGAGGGGTGGCCCTGGTGTTGGGAGTTTCATATCAGTTTCAGGCCTGAAGCAAGATTCATTCATTTCAAATGGAAATTGCAGTGTGTATCAAAAAGGCAAGGTGTCTTTCTTTCTTTTTTTTCCCCCCTTCAATAAAATGGAGCCTGTGCAATTCACACTCACCTAAAGAAATTTTGGTATAGAACTTCTAAATAAGTAATAACTGGGAAATTCTTATCTTGGGCTTCAGTCACTGAGGATGAGGACAGACATCTGCTCAGTCCCCCATCTGGCTTTTACACAGGCATTGAAGACTCGGTATGCTCTTGCTCTCTCTTTCATCTATGCCCATCTGCTTGTATGCCGTGCTCCCGCCCTAACATATTCTCAGGCCCTTGCCATAGGGCAGAAGTGCCAAGCAATTATTTGTTGAGATGGATAGCCCACATCATACTGTAAGTGACATCTGTTTTGTAGGAAATCCCTCCCTTGTGGCAGGCGTGTCATATTGGCAGCTCATAGGAATATTGGGATTGACACGCAGGAACGATGGGGATGCTTTTTCCTCTCCTGGATTCCCGCTCGGAGAGTATCTAATGCCAGATGCTTTAGAGGGCCGAGTAACCCCCCGACTCTTCCTCCTGCTCTCTTCACACCTCTGGTAATCGGCAGCACTGCACTGTGGGGAACGTCTCTTCCTGACCCAGCTGGTAGTCAAATTGTGCCCTACAGCATAAAGATGGGCATATTTTAAAGTTTATTGTAGTTAAGATGGTGAAAATGGGATTTTTAAAATATTAATGTGCCTACCAGATTGTGTGATCCAAATAATAGTTCGAATGATAAGTTCCGCAGATTACTCTTAATAAGTTAGAGGGCAAAATTAAAGTGACAGATGGGCATTTAATCTCCCAAGAGTGTGGATCCCATGTTTGTCAGTGGTTCTTCTTTAAACTATTTCAAACAGATTATAAGAAAAAAAAAGCTGCTAGCCCATAATGGTTCAAGAGTTGACTCTTTGTATAAAGGTGTATTTGGTAAAACATATTTTCTGGTTCTGAGTAAACTCAGAATTTATTGATTTTTCACCAGCTGATATTAAGAAGGCCGGCAGAAATTGGAACTAAAATTGTTATTGGCATACTGCACATAATTAATGCAAGGTAGGTTCTGGATAAATTTACACTGAGTTCAATGTTCCAACTTATCTACATTGATGTTACTATCTTCAGTGATCCTTAGGATACCAAGAACAACTTCAGATTCAAAAAACTAGAATAGAATTATTATGAAAGGTCTTAAAGTTTTAGTTGAAATGAAGATACTCATTTACATAATTCAACCTATTTACTTGAGTTGAAATAAGATTTAAACATTTAGCAATAATAAGCTGTATTAGTTATGTGTTGTTGAAATACCTACTACTATGAAAATTAGTGACCTGAAATAATAATCATTTTGCTGGAATGATCATATGTATTTTAAAAACTCATGAAGAAAGAACTCTTAAAATATAATAATAAGAAAAGAAATATTACAATTGAAAACTAAACAAAAGTTCTGAACAAATAACTCCAACATAGATTGCACATAGATGTCAATTCAGCCTATTAAAATATGCTCAATATCTTACATTATTACCGAATTTCAAATGAAAACAACAATGAAATAACACTTCATAACTATCAGAATGACCCAAACCTAAAACACTGACAATACTGAATATTGTCAAAAAGGTGGAGTAACAGTAAATCTTATTTATTATTGATGGAAGTGCAAAATGGTACAGTCACTTTGGAAGATAGTTTGGTAGATTTTTAGAAAACTAAAAAAAACTCTTTTGTAAAGACTTTTTTACATAGATGACTAGGTTATCTGTGAGCACATAGTTTTATTTATTACTTCTCAAACTGTATTTTAATTTTCCATTTCTTGTCTTATTAAATTAGCTGGGATTTCCAGGAGGATGCTGGAAATCATTGGTGAGAAGACAACCTTACTTTGTTCTTGATCTTATTGAGAAAGCTTTGGGTTCCTCATCATTAAGATGTTAGCTGTATGTTTTTTTTAAAAATATTTTTTTATTGATTTTTTACAGAGAGGAAGAGAGAGGGATAGAGAGCCAGAAACATCGATGAGAGAGAATCATCGATCAGCTGCCTCTTGCACACCCCCTACTGGGGATGTGCCCGCAACCAAGGTACATGCCCTTGACCGGAATCAAACCCGGGACCTTTCAGTCCCCAGGCCAACGCTCTATCCATTGAGCCAAACTGGTTTTGGCAGATGTTAGCTGTATGTTTTTTGTAGACATTCTTTATCATGTTGAGGAAGTTCTCCCTATTCCTAGTTTGCTGATATTTTTTATTATGAATTGGTGTTAGGTATTGGTTAAATGCTTTCTCACATTTATTGACATAACTAGAGTCCAGGTGAATGAAATTCATTCACTGTGTGTGGGGTGTTCCTCAGCCCAGCTTGCAACCTCTCCAATCTGGGACCCCTCAAGGCATGTCCTACTGCCTGTTTAGGCCCAATCCCACCTGGATCAAGCCTAAACGGGCAGTCGGACATCCCTCTCACAATCCAGGACTGCTGACTCCCAACTGCTCACCTGCCTGCCTTTCTAATTGCCCCTAACCACTTCTGCCTACCAGCGTGATCACCCCCTATCCACTCCCCTGCCAGCCTGATTGAGACCTAACTGCTTCCCTGCTAGCCTATTTGCCTATAACTGCTTTCCCCTGCAGGCCTGGTCACCCCTAACTGCCCTCTCCTGCAGGCTTGATCACCCTAACTGCCATCCCTTGCAGGCCTGGTCCTTCCCAACTTCCCTTCCCTGCTGGCCATCTTGTGGCAACCATCTTGTGTCTACATGGGGACAGCCATCTTGTGTGTTGGATTGATAGTCAATATGCATATTACTCTTTTATTAGATAGGATAGAGGCCTGGTGCATGGATGAGGGCTGGCTGGTTTGCCCTGAAGGTGTCCCAGATCAGAGTGGGGGTTCCCTTGGGGCATGGGGTGGCCTGAGTGAGGGATCTGTGGTGGTTTGCAGGACGGCCATGCCCCCTGGTGACCCAAGCAGAGGCCCTGGTATCTGGGATTTATTTATCTTCTACAATTGAAATTTTGTAGTCTGGAGCAGAGCCAAGCCTTCTGCTTGCTCAGTGGCAGCTGCCATTTCTGTTGGGATTTATGTATCTTCTATAATTGAAACTTTGTAGCCTTAAATAGAAGTCTGAGTAGGCCAGGATGTGCAGAAAGCTTGGCTTCCTCCATTGCCAGGGGCAACCCTAGGCCCCCCTCTTTCCAGCTCCATGGCTGCCTCTATTTCTGTTTGTATTTATGCATCTTGCATAATTGAAACTTTGTAGCCTTGAGTGGAGGCTTAGGCCTGCAAGGGCAGGTGGAAAGCTTGGCTTCCTCTATTGCCTGGGAAACGCAAAACTCCCTCATGCTCTCTCTGACCACAGCCATATGGTTGAGTTTATTTGCATATTAATTCCTGATTGGCTGGTGGGCATGGCTGGTGGATGTAGTGGAGTGATGATTAATTTGCATATTACTATTTTATTAGATAAGATTATGATTTTTTTTTTCAGTCTATTGAAGTGATGGATCATATTAATTGACACCTGGATTAAATCTAACTTGGTCATGTATAATTATTTTTGTACATTGTTGGATTTAATTTGCTAATATTTTGTTGAAAAGTTTTTTTCATCTATGTCCATGGGAAATATTAGTCTGTTTTTTTAAAAAAATTATTTATTTTTTACAGAAAGGAAGAGAGATAGTTAGAAACATCGATAAGAGAGAAACATAGATCAGCTGCCTCCTGCACACCCCCTACTGGGGATGTGCCCACAACCAAGATACATGCCCTTGTCTGGAATCAAAACTGGGACCTTTCGGTCTGTAGGCCAACGCTCTATCCACTGGGCCAAACTGGTTTCTGCAAGTCTGTTGTTTTTTCATAATGTCAATTTGGTTTTGGTATTGGGTAATAGGTTTTGATATTAGGGTAAGGTGACCAGACGCCCTGCTTTTAGCAACTCAGTCCCGATTTTTAACAATTTGTCCCAAGTCCCGTGGCGTTTTAAAAAAGTCCCAATTTTTTGAAAGAATGCATGACAAGGTAGGGAACAGTGGGAGAATGAGAAGGGAATATATGGTTGTGGCTATTTAGTCTAGATATGAGTTTTATAATATTTTTGTCAATTTTATAATGTTAAACTTTAATAATAACAAATAATTGTTGAGAACTGATTATCTAGAACTGCTTATCAAAGTTTGCATTGTTGATCAGTTGTCAGAATTCGACCTCCATTGTTTGGACTTAATGAACAATGGCATTTTTTTGGGATTGGCAACTACGAAAACATTTTGTAACTGTCTCTCAGACAATACACATTGTACTGCGTGCTAGTAAGCTAGTTAAACAAGTGATGTCATTACAAATCAGCTATTCAGATAATTTAGGTAAGTTATTTATTTCATAAATATATAAATTTTCTTGAATTTAGCAGACAGTACTCTTATTTATATTTTATAGTGGAGGCAAAAAATCTAGTGCCGGCCTTGAAAGTGACACTACTATACATAATTTTTATTTATTTATTATATTTGTAAATTGTACTTGTGTTGAAATTTAAAATATATATTACAATACGATTTTTGCATTCTATGAAAAATTTTTGTTGCTCCATATTGACAAAATTTTTAATCAAGAATCCTCGCCCCACCCCCACTCCCCTGCCCCACCAATGGTAAAATCTGGTCACCTTATATTAGGGTAGTACTGATCTCATAGAATGAGTTAGCAGATATTATCTCTACCTCTATCTTCTGAAAGAGATTATACAGAATATGCGTAATGTCTTCCTTAAGTATTTGTTATAATTTACCAGTAAACCCATTGGGGTCTGGTGTTTCTGTTTTGAAAGTTTATAAGTCACTGCACTGATTCAGTTGCTGTAATAGATATACGTCTATTCAGATTGTCTATTTGTTCTTGTATAACTTTTGGAAAACTGGGTCTTTCAAGGAACTGGTAATTTAATCTACTCTGACAATCTTTTAGTTGGTGCATATAGATATTGGTGTTCAAAGTGAACACTGATATTATTAAATTACTATTTATCATATTTGTTTGTTTTATGTTTGTGGTCTTTGTTATTTTCCCCCATTATTTCTGCTCTTTTTCTGCTTTTTGTGGTTTTCACTGAACATTTTATGTGATTCCATTTTCTGTCCTTTCTTAGCATATTTATTACCCCCTTTTTAGTGTTTGCAATATGCAAATACAACCAATCCAATCCATTTTCAAATAACTATATCACTTCATGGTAGTGCATGGAACTTATAATAACAGACTAATTCTAATTTTCTTCTTCTTGTTCTCTGAATAATTTTTGTCATTTATTTTACTTATATTCAAGCATACATATACACACAAGCAAATAAAATCAAATACATTGTTGCTGTTATTATTTTGAATAATCTAAATAAAATTTTAATTAAAAATAAAAATAAAGGCTTTATTTTACTTTCCTTTATTCCTTTCCTGATGCTTTTACTTTCTTTATGTAGATTTGAGTTTCTGACCTATATCATTTTTCTACTCTCTGCTATTTCCATTATGTGTAGTTACATTTTTTTTGGTAGTTGTCTCACAGTTCTTAAATTATCTGTCCTGCATTTTTCAGACTTTGTTCTCTCTCCTTTTTAGCTTTGGAAGTTTCTACTATCATATCCTTAAACTCAGATATTCTTTCCTCAGTTATATTCAGTCTATTAATAAGCCTATCAAACATCCTTTATTTCTGTTATGGTGTTTTAAATTTTTAGCATTTCTTTTTTATTCTTCTTTAGATTTCCATCTCCTTGTTTATATCATATATCTGTTTTTGCATATTGTTTACTTTTTTCTACTAAAACCCTTAGCATGTTAATTACAGCCTTTTGTTTTTGTTCCCTTGACTTAGAATTCCTATACCCACTCTCTGGCTCTGTTCTGATGATTGTTTAACCTCCGCAACTGTATTTGATTTTTTGCCTTTCAGTGTGCCTTATACGTTTTTATTGAAAATTGGACATGATATATTAGGTGAAAGAATCTGCTGTAAACAGGCTTTGCTTCATACAGCCATAAAATGTGGAGAAAGAGAAACATCCTCTTGTCCTGTGATTAGTCTCAGCTTTTTGGTGAACCTGGGGTTCTGGACTGCAAAGTTCACAGCTCCTCAATCCTCACTTACACTGACCTTATGCCAGAGGAGGCTGAAAACTATTTTCCTGAGAGAAGGTTTTGTTAAGACTAATCAAATGATCTGGTGCATTTCAAATTGATTGCTTCCCCACTACCTTCTCAAGAAGCTAGAGGGAATTGTTTTTCTGATTATTCATTACTAGAAGCCCAATGCATGAAAATTATGCAAGAATGAACCCTCCTTCCCTAGGTGCTGGCATAGCCTTTGCTCTGGCTAGAGCCACCTTTCCACCTTCCTATGCTGTCCAAAGGCCCAAAGTGGCTAGTGTAGAGTGGAATGCCTGTGTAGACCCCATGTATGCTAGGCGCCTGTCTATGCAAATTAACCCGCCATATTTGTAGGGTTGATTTGTATACTCATTCCTGATTGGCTGGTGGGCATTGTGAAGGTATAGTCAATTTGCATCTTTCTCTTTTATTAATGTAGATGAAAACCTGGTAGTGTCCCTGGAGGTAAATCTCATAAAAGTGGAAGGGTCTTATATATCTGAGTGTCTCTAGAGCTCTTAACTATCACTCTTTTCCTCACTAGGCTTCCAGCAATTCATAAATTAAAGTTCAGGTTTTTGTACCTTGGCACTAATTCCCAAGGGGTTTCCTGCTGTGGGTTTCTGCCTGGATAGGTTGTCCTCAGTAGCTGCCTGTCTCTCCAATTTTGGGCCAGCAGTTTGCCCTATAATCTCACTTTTCTGATGGATCCAAGAAGAATTGTCTATTTTCCATTTTTTTTCACTTTCCATTTGTTTTTAGGATAGAATGGCTACGTCTAAGCTCCTTACATTCTGGGCTAGATACTGAAGGGGCAGGGGTCCAGCAGGAAATCATTGGCAGGTGGAACACAGCCAAGTGAAGACCCGGCAGTTTGAGCAAGCCTAACCACAGAAACCAACCGAGCCAAAATACTAAAATGTGTCTGGACTCAAAGTGGGAGGCCTGGGAAGCCAAGGGAGGGCCTATAGCAGCAAGGAGTAAGAACACATAGAAACAGAAAAAGTTCAGCCAGGAACAGGAAAGAACACAGCAACAGGGAAGTTCAGGTCCATTTCTGGGCAAACACAGCTGAGGGATCTGCTGGGGCTGACTGGAAGACCCTGGGCGACAGATTCCATCACGTTTCTGTGATGGAGAGGGAGGGCTAAGGCACTATACTTGGCTATCGCCACCAACTAGGCCTGTTCTCCTGCCTCCTTTGGTTTTTATCATCATAACAGCTTGAGTTAAAATTAACCTCTAGATACAATCAGCAGCTAAGTTCCTTGAGAAAGCATATGCTTCTACAAGGTCAGGTCTTTAAAGACTAAGCACAGAGATTCTAGCAAAAACACTCCGGGGGGCACAGACTTGTTTGGAAAAGTTAAGATTGGGGCTGCTGACTTCGGCAAGGTTCCCTCAGAGGCCCCCGGCCTTTCGGAGAGTCCTTCTTACAGACCTTCCAATCAAGTCCCACGCTTCCCCACGGGAATCAATCAGGTGGTGATACAGATAGACATAGAGCAGGCTTGTAGAAAATACATACCCTGGACCACATGGCGTTATCGGGCAGCCCATTATTGAGTCCCCTCCCCTTGTGAAGAGTCTGAATCTGCTGGTAATACATTTTCCACACTTTTGCTTAAATATTCTGGTCCATGGAGCTCAGTCTTTGGTATCATGAGACAGGATCGGGGAAAATGCCTCGGGGGGCACCGTTCAGTTGCCACTACCAGGAGTCACACACTTACTTTTGTTTTGGCAGTTGGTGAAATGTTTTGTGGCATTAGTGAAATGTTTTCCATTTTCAGTGAAACAAACAGATCACTGAGGAAATAGGTGTTAAGGTGAGCTAAGGCAACAAAGGTTTAAAAATTCAGTGGTTTTATGGCCAAATATTAGACAACATTTTGAAAAGGTCATTGTCTAGAAGGGATATTAAGTCACTGACTCTGTTTTATGAACTCTGTAAATCTTGAATACCATTTTAATGATACTTTTGCAAGGGGGTATTAATTAAAGTCGAAAATATAACCAATATTCTCATTATTAATATATAAAAGCAGCAATTCATCTGCTGGGTATCATGGGCATATATATTTAAAGCACAGTGTGCTACATAAAGTCAGTGATAGTTTAATTAGCATCTGATGAGAATTAGCAAATTAACTTCAATTTACAGCCTAAAGGTGAGGTGTGGGGAGCTCATTCCATGACAATGGCGCTATCCTAATAATGAACAGTAAAATGACCAGTGAATACAAAAATTAGAGTAGAGGAAAACCTTACACATGTGGATGAAAAGGGGACACATGCTCACCTAACTAACTCATGGAAGGTCTGAAATTAAAACCTTTTAATTAAAAAGCAGTTTACTAGTATAGTGGGCAGTCATGTCCTAGGCCGGTATCTTCCCTGACAAAGATCGACTTTGATCTTTACTAAGTCTATTGTCTTTTTATTTATAAGATACCATACCTGTGGAACGTCACTTGGAATTTCCCTTTTTCCAGACCCCCTGGGGCACAACAAATGGCACCAGGGTGAAGACCACTTGTCTCCGTCATTAAAAAAAAATTATTTTTTTTTTATCGATTTCAGGGAGGAAAGGAGAGGGAGAGAGATAGAAACATCAACCATGAGAGAGAATCATTGATCGTCTGCCTCCCGAACACACCCTACTGGGGATCAAGCCTGCAACCAGGCATGTGCCCTTGACTGGAGTTGAACCTGGGACCCTTCAGTCTGCAGGCTGACACTGTAGCCACTGAGCCAAACCAGGTAGGGCTGCCTCCTTCAGTGTAATTGTTATCATGTTAATTGTTGACTGCTAACTGTCCTGCACCCACCTATGTAAAAGAGGCACGTGTCTATCATTTTACTTTTTATCCAATCCCAGAGGTTTCCTCCTGCTTTGCTTTCTCCCACCTTCCTAATCTGTCACCAATGGATTTCCTGCAACCTCCTTAGATGGGAATTTGTAAAAATTGGTGACAAACCACCATTCTCAGGAGCATTATCCCAATGTGTTGAGATTCTGCTTCCTGGCAACAGTTTGGCTCAAATACACTCACAAAAATCCTTTACTGGTTTGAAATTTTTTAATATTAACACACACGTTTGCTAATTTATAAAGCTATTGTTTCATAATTAAAATTTACTCTAATTTTTAATTTTTAAATATATTTGTCATACAGAGTAATGCTTATGGGAAGTTAAACCTAATATTTATGCTAGACCTCAGTAAAACGAGAAAAAAAAAAGTCACATTAATAGTAGTTGATCTTGTCCATCTGACTTTAAATCAATTCTGATTTTCATAAAATTAGTCTGGTTACCAGATGCTGGGGGCAAATTTTCTGCAATGTTTATGATTTCAGAATCAGAAATCAGAATTATATATGTCCTCTTCTATCTCCTTAAAATATTTAAAAGGATCATTTTATTGGTCTCCAACCTGTCTCAGTAGTTTCTCTATGTGTTCTTTATGCTTTTAGATTTCTCTTGTGGCATTTGTTTTTGTAAACTCACCTCACTTTTATAATAAATTCTGTGGATTTGTACAGCCTGAGGGAAAATGGATAATGAAACAAAACAACAAGCCCTATGTACAACAGCTTTGCGACTTTCAAAGTAAAAGTGGGTATCTCAGTAAGATGAAACAAGTGAACATACACATTTCTGATTCCAATTTTTTTCTGGGTGGGGTTATATCTACACAAACATTTTTAGGTTGCTCTCTCCCCCTAAGTTATATCCACATCCTATCTAATAAATATGGCATATGCAAATTGACTGTCACTCCATCACAAAGGTGCCCATAACCATAAGATGTTGGTGCCCAGTCCCCGCAGTCCCGCCAGAATTGTCCTTTCAGCCCTCACCATGGGAGGGGCAAGCAGGCCTCCTCAGAGAGCAGACAGCAGAGCCTGTGGCAGTGGTTAGCAGGCAGGTCCACAGAGAGCACAGAACCACAGGGAGAGGGCCTAAGCACATCCCCTGAGGGCACCCAGATTGGAGAAGGTGCAGGTTGGGCTGAGGGACCCAACCCCCATCCCCTCACCTCCCTACCCCTTGTGCACGAATTTTATGCACCAGGCCTCTAGTATGAATATATTTTCCTAACATATACTTAGACCTTGTATCGCTATCAGAACTTCAGAAATCAATAAAGTCATTATGAGGAAAAAAGGGTAGCAATTTTCTATAGAAAGTGAGAGGCTATTTTAGGAATAAGTAGATGTGAGGAAAAAGGTATGGAATATGAAGCTACAAAGAGATATTCATTTGCCCTACCTGTTTTGGCTGGGTAGTTAGAGTGTCAGCCTGCAGACTGAAAAGTTCCAGGTTTGATTCCAGCCAAAGGAATCAAAGGCACATGCGAGGGTTACAGGTTCTATCCTCAGTAGGGGGAAGTGCAGGAGGAAGCTGATCAATGATTCTCTCTCATCATTGATGTTTCTATCTCTCTCTTCCTCTCTGAAATTCATATATATATATATATATATATATATATATATATATAGATAGATACTTATTGTTAAAAGCACAATGACAAAACAATAAGATTAAACAAAAAAAAATAAACTAAAAAGCAAAAGCAAATTTACTCTAAAACTATCTAACAGGGTAAATCTGTTATTAGACAATGAAAAGCTAGGGAAATTGTGGGACAAGTGGGATAGGGAAACTGAGGCAGGAAAAGAAAACAAGGCCAAAAAGTTTTGCAGGCTGCCTGTGGCAGGACCTTATCTCGAGAACAAAGGGTTAAAAACCTCTCCTCACAAAGGAATGCAGGAAAGGAGGGGGTGAAGCTGTTAAAACTACCAGATAAAGGGTGGGGGGAGGAGGGAGAGAAGAGGAAGAGGAGTATAGTCCTCTTATCCCCCTCACTGACCAAACAGAAAGCCAGCATTTTGCCTTTGTCATTATAAAGTTTTCCTGTGCTTCTCATAAATTGTGGAAAAGCCATGACAAATAAAAGGGGGAGAGGGATTTAGAGTTCATCTATGTTGGGTCGAGGCAGGCAGGGAGCCCAGAGACATGCCCCCTGCCCAGAATTTCCAAGCAATGCAAAGCCCAGACTTTAATTTTTTCTAAATATAATCAAAGAGTCTGGAATGAAAGGTTCTCCCCCTCCCAAACTGGTGGGCGGAGTTTGACACATGACCCCTTAGGGCTCCCCCCCTCCCAAACTGGTGGGTGGAGCTAACAACATGACTGACACCTGCCAAGGGGACATCTCCAAGACAGTGAGCCACCAATTAACACGGGCCAAGGTGCCCTTGGGGCCCATCCCTTCCTGTTCCACCCTGGGCCCAACCCCCTCCCTTTAAAAGGAACTCCAGGCCGGACACGTGCGCTCTTTGGACGCCACCTCCATTGGAGGGGCATCTCCATTGGCCCGGCTGGGTTCCGATTTCCTGTCCCCTCTCCCCTAATTCTGATCTTTACCTCGGTGATGGCTCCCGCCCATTACCAGGGAATAAACTCTCTTTAAAACCCCCTGTTGTTCTGTTTCCTGTTTCCTTTCAAACCTAACAATCTATACCAGGATATGTAGCAGAGTAATTAAAAAGAAACACTCATAGACAGGAGGGCATACAAGGCAAAATCCCTCTCCTTGCCCCACTTGCACTTCAGATTAGCTGAGAGCCAGTCTGAGATTCATAAGCCAGATATGTAGATTTGCTTGCCTTGCTTCTTTAATAAATGTGTATGCTTTAATTTTTTTGATAACTTCACTTTCTTTACATTTTTAAATAAATTCACTTTAAATAAATTTACAACACATACTTCCTGAAGTCTCTTATTTGCATTCAGCCCTCTCCCATTGACTCAGACCTCTCTGGTGTCTGTGAGAGGTGCCGGTCACAAGTCAAATATTAAATGGTTGGATAAGTAAATTTAATCTTCAGAATTCAAAGCCTCAAATCCTACGTTCTGTATGGTTTTTCCTGGAGCTTCCTTGCCCATTATGTTGCCTTGTGTTTTTAGGATCTCTGGTCCTCACATAGGTCATTGAGAAATTTTCTTTTGCTTTCAAAAACAAAAATGAAGGCCTCTTTTATGAACTGTACCTGTAAATTTTTCTTTCACTTTCCATTGTTTAAGCATATACAGGGTGTCCCCAAAATACATACCCACTTTAACAGCTGATAGCTCAGTTTTGAAAATGAAATGCTTTTTTAAATAAACACTGCCTTTATAATTATTCAAAGTGTGTGTATACATTTTTGGCACGCATGATATATTCTCTAGACCACATTAGAGAGTTCACATATTGTCTTACCGTGATTTCATGGATGTCACGTCTTGCCTTTTATTAGGAAATTTTCCCGTGAGGACAAGGCCACGTCTTCTGCTTTCTTTTAAACTTCAAAGTGTTCAGTCTGCTGATGTGCTAACTCAATAGGTACTCAGTAAATGGTAATTTGTGGAATAAATAAGCAATTAAAGTAATGCATTTTTTTTGCCTTTGTTAAGAATGGTTAATCTATTCCTTCTTTGGACAGGTTTAAATTGCTGAGGGAGTTTGTTGGGGCTGTTTGTGAACTTCAGTTGCTTTTTTTTTTTTTTATTGATATTTTACAGAGAGGAAGGGAGAGAGATAGAGAGCTAGAAACGCTGATGAGAGAGAAACATCAACCAGCTGCCTCTTGCACTCCCCCTACCGGGGATGTGCCCGAAACCAAGGTACATGCCTTTGACCGGAATCGAACCCGGGACCTTTCAGTCCGCAGACCGACGCTCTACCACTGAGCCAAACAGGTTTCGGCTTCAGTTGCTTTTTGTAGTCTATGGAAGGTGGCTGGTTCCCTAGCAATGATCATGCTCATTTTTGAAACATACTTTTTGGGCACAGGATTAGAGAGCCAATCTGGCAATTACTCAGTGATTCTTGAGGTGACCTACATTTTCCACATTAAAGAAATGAATGAAGAGAACAGTAACCATCCTGGAAATCTGCCTTTGTTACTAGGTAGATTTTACCCAACTCAAACAAATGGAATGTATCAATGTAGCATCAGTTTTTGCTATGGCCTTGATCTTAAATCAGAAGAATATTACCAAGAGTGTATATTGAATACAACTTCAGTTAACACACACACACACACACACACACACACACACACACACACACACAGAGAGAGAGAGAGAGAGAGAGAGAGACCTCTCTATTAATTTTTCTTTTTAAATTTGTGTTTTAAAACTTCACCACAATGGGAAAACATATTTTAGCTGAAAACTAAAGTACTAAAATATCTGATAATGCTTATTTTGCCTCAGGTAACATATTTATTTTGAATTAATGGGTGCATAAAAGATGTATTTGCCAAGATTTTTGTCTGTTTACTCTGCAGTTTCAAGGCAGTGTTTTGATCCTATTAAAGCTAATTGAAGGGAGCATGTAGGCTTTGCCAGTTAGGTGAAGTTCAAGTGTAACTAGTATTAAAAGAATAAAAATGTAAGAAACAAACAGTGATGTCCAACTTTTGTTGTTTATCCTTTTTTTGTTTGTTTGTTTCATTTTATCTTACCGCTTGCATATGAGGGCAATGGGAAAGAATGCTTTCTGAATTCACAGGGAAATTCCTTAGAGACTTTGCAGTGAGCTCTTATCTTTGAATCAACAATCAGGGGTAAAAAAATGCCCTGTGTTTGGAAGTTTAAATTATGTCTTTATGGGGCATCTAGTGACTTTATTGGAGACAAAGGTCTGACCATATTTCCACTAAAACAGCACTTTCCAGAGCAAACAATGTCAATGTAAAAATTTGCCCTGGGCTAAAGTTGACATCAAGATTCTAGCCTTGAAGCTATTTTATTCCAGAAATTCAGTTGCACCAGTTTAGCTTACTGGTTGAAGAGGATGAATATATGTGTTCTAATGCTTTTTTATTTTTTTAGTGTAGTTAAGAAATTATTTTGATGAGTTTTGCAAATATGCATTTTTTTTCTCTATACAACTAAACAGATATGTGTTTATAAAAAGAGGCGTTTGGACCCAGGCACATAATCCATCATAGAATTTCCATTCTATTTCAGTGCAAGGAGTTTACCAGCAGCTTACATGTAAGAAGGGAAGCTTTAAAATAATGACTAGGCTGGTCATTCTCTTTTCCTTTCCTTTCTGTTGAATTTTAATCACCATTCTTCTAGAATCTGACTGCTAGAGGTCAGACCTAACTTTCTCAAAATATTAATATTGCCACTTCGCATTTGCTAACAATTCATGGGGATTTCTACTTGAGGGAAAGGTGGTGTCTTGTAACATTACCACTTGAGAAGCAGTGAGGAGGATAATGGTAAAGACATATTCCAGGTCTTAAAAAGTGAGGGCAATAACAATTGAATGGCCATTTAGTGTTGGCCTCCTCAGAGTTCCTGGTCCTTAATATGGTGTCATTATTTTAGAAAAGGGCCATGACAAGCCAGAAATAGAGAGAGAGAGAGTAATAAATAGTCTGACAAATGGGACTGGAGGAGATGAAGGGGGTTGGAATGAAGTAATTAGTTCTTTGAATTCAAGGTGGTGGTGGCTAACATCCATCTGGAACACCCTTCTGTACTGTAAGTATGGAGCTTTGAGTTTAGAGAAGAAAGTCATTATAATAAAACTACTTTTTAAAATTGTCATTTACCTATAATTTATATTAAGAAGAATAGCTTACTATCTTAATAAATCATGTGTGAGAGAAGTTAAATTTTAACGAGAGTAATGGCGTTCTAAAATGAGGAATAGACAAGCTACCGGCTCTGAAAGATTATTTTTGCAGATGTTACGTAAGAGTCAATTAATTCATGGCACTATTTTTGCCATCCTAACATTAAATTAGAGCATCTTATGAAAGAGAGGTTTAAAGGATACATTTAATAACTATGGAATTATTTTTGGTTATTTTTGTGTTAATTTTATCAAAAGGTCAATATGAAAAGTTCTATTATTGATAACACTGGGAACTAACCAAATACATTCAATATACAGTTCTGGTTAAAGGCGACATCTATGTAACGTGGAATTAAAGATAGGTCTAACTTTACTAGAGCTAATAATGCAATCTTAGATTTATATTGGACATACTTTATTCTTGTGACATTTAATAAAACATGTAAATAACCAAAAAAAAATCTTATTCAATAACTAGAGGCACAGAGAGGAAATGACCCTCAGCCTGGCCCAAACCCTCTCCAATATAAGACCCCTTGAAGAATGTCCAGTTTTACAGGAATTGGGCCTAAACCCACAGTCGGACATCCCTCTCACAATCCGGGACTGCTGGCTCGCTTAACTGCCTGCTTGCCTGCCTGATCAATCCCAACTACCTCCCCATGCCAGTGTGCTCATCCCAACTGCCTCTCCTGCTGGCCTGCTAGTCTCCACTTTCCCTCCCCACTGGCCTGCTCACTTCAAACTGCCCCCCACCCCTGCTGTCCTGATCACATCCAGCTGACCCCCACTTATAGGGTGAGGCACTGAGGGCTGTTTTCTGGCTAGAAGCAGATATCTGGGATTTATTTATCTTCTACAATTGAAACTGTAGCCTTGGAGGGTGGGAAGCTTGTCTTCCTCCATTGCCAGGGCAACCCAAGCCTCCTGCTAACGCCAGCTCCATGGTCACCTCCATCTTGGTTAGGCTAATTTGCATACTTACTCCTGATTGCCTTTGGGTATAGTGGAGTGATGGCTAATTTGTACGTTTCTCTTTTATATACTGTGGGCTTTTAAACGTATTTTTATTTAAGCCAAGAAGTTGGCCTGTTCTTTTGACACAACTGTTTGTAGAGTATGGGATTCTATCATGTGCTTAATGGATATTAACAAATATAATCCATGTGGTCAAAGTAATTCTATAAATTAGACTATTAAATAAAGTTTTATGGGTAAGTGCAAAGAATGCTCTTTCCCACAGAATTCATTAGAAGACTTATGGGATATCTACTTAAAAACTGATCCCTGGCTTCACTTCTTTTTGAAAAACTATTTGACATGATGTTTTTTTTTTTTTCCCTCAGCAGTACAAACTCAAGCATATCACATGTATTGTCCCTTATGTAAAATATAATTTCTTATCATAGTCTAAACCTTCTGCAGATCTCAATCTTGTCAATCTGCCTAATCTAGTCCAGAGCTATTCTCTCTCTCTCTCTCTCTCTCTCTCTCTCTTTCCCTCTCTTTCTTTCTTTCTTTCTCTCTCTCTCCTACAAAGGAGTCTTAATCTAGTTTCTCAAACTCAGCTTGCTTACTTGTGTGTGTTTTTGCACTTTATTATTTCCTAATTATTTTTTTCAATTACAGTTTACATGCAATATTAATTTGTATTGGTTTCAAGTGTACAACATAGTGGTTAGACAATCATATACTTTGTAAAGTATTCTGTTTGATATTTCCAGTACCTCTAACTGGCACCATGCATAGTTATTACAATACTATCATTATTATTTTAAATCATATTCTATTGATTTTAGAGAGGATGGGAGAGGAAGAGAGAGCTAGAAACATCAATGATGAGAGAGAATCATTGATTAGCTGCCTCCTGCACATCTTACACTGGTGATTGAGCCTACAATCTGAGTATGTGCCCTGCCTGGGAATCGGACCATGCATGACCTCCTGGTTCATAGGTGGGTGCGGAACCACTGAGCCAAGCTGTCTGAGCTTATTACAATAATGTTGACTGTATTTACTATGCCCTACTTTATATCCCCAAGACTGTTTTGTAAGTTCCAGTCTGTACTTCTCAGTGCCTTCACCTTTTCCATCAAATCCCCCAGCACTCCGCCCTCTGGTAATATCAGTCTTTTCTCTGTGTCTGTGAGAAACCGTTTTGTTTGTTCATTTATTTGTTTATATTGCTCTTTAGATTCCACATACAAGTAAAATCAAAGGCATTCATCTTTTTCCGATTGACTTATTTCACTTAGCATCATACCCTCTAGGTCCATCCATGCTTTCATGAGTGGAAAGATTTATTTATTTTCTATGGCCAAGCAATATTTCATTGTATGTATGTATCACTGTTTTTTAGCTAGTTGTCTATTGACGGGCATTTGGGTTGCTTCTATAACTTTGGCTATTGTAAATAATTCTTCAATGAAGAGAAGGGTGCATATATCCTTTTGAATTAGTGTTTTGGGTTTCTTCAGATAGGATTTCTCAGTCATATGGCAGTTCTGTTTTTAATTATTTTGAGGAAACTTCATACTGTTTTCCACAGTGGCTGCAGCAATCTGTAGTCCCATCAACAGTGCATGACCGCTCCTTTTCCCCCCACATCCTAACCAACACTTGTTTGTTGACTTATTAATGACTAGTGGCCCAGAGCACGAAATTTGTGCACATTAAAATGGAATTAAGTAGAGGAAATATTTTAATATTGTTATTTGTCAGATGCACAGGCAGGCAAGTGTCACTTTCCTAGCCAGGGACACAAGCAGGCAGCCTCACCTCAGCACTGGGCAGGCCTGCACACGCCTCTGCTGGTGGCCACTCCTACCAGGGGCTGCTCTGCCTCAACACAGGGTGGGGACACCGTAGGCCTGCTTGTGACCCTTGGCCTGGAGGCCCCCAGGCGGGGCGGTGCTGCTAGCCTGCACGTGCCCCCACCAGTGGCCACTTCCTCCAGGGACTGCTCCCGGGTGGCATGGCACGCTTGCTTGCGACCCCCTGCTGGGTGGCCTCTGGCCGGGTGGTACCATGGGCCTGTGTGCACCCCTGCTAGTGTCCACTTCTGCCGGGGACCACTCCCAAGCTGCGCCTGATGGATTGTGACTGTGACACACCTGACTGGCCGTGCCTGTGACAGTGTCCAGGCTAACCAGCATGTCCCTCTATGATTATGTAGGATAGCATTCTAACAGGTGTGAGGTGATATCTCGTTGTGGTTTTAATTTGCATTTCCCTAATGATTAGTCATGTTGAGCATCTTTTCATGTCTAATGGCCATTTGTATGTCCTTTTGATACTATTATAATGCCCTGGTTATTATTTAACAGGGAAGGAGCACACGGGAGACTGGTTATTATAGGCATGCCATGTGTATAGCTTTCACAGGAAACTACTGTTAATATTCTCCAAATCTGTTTCCCTCAAATCAGCAAATCACTGGAGAAAGGACTGGACCATAGACACAGGCCCAGTAAGGTTTGGTCAGTCACACGTGGGAGCAAGTCAGTGGCCAGAATAGGTGTGGCCACTGCAAGGGTGTGAAGTCTGAGATACTTAATTCCTGAGCAAAGGGTCTCTCTCTCTCTCTCTCTCTCTCTCTCTCTCTCTCTCTCTCTCTCTCTCTCTCTTTATTTCTCTCTCTGCTTGCCCTCACTCCTGGATCTCCTGTTGCAGAGGGCACGCTCCCTTGCATTCGCCAACATGACTCACGACCATGTGGGACCCACACAATGGACCAATGGACTTTAATTAGCCTCATGCCGCACCAGACTCAATTCTCCCATGGGACAGGAACTCTGGACACCCGCTTTGTGTTTATTTCTGCTAAATCCCAGCTACATAGGACTGGGTTAAGGGATATGAGACTTTGCAACCTGAGAAGTATAATTCTATGCCAATAAAAAAACATTCAATCTCTCATGTGAGTCTTAGAAAATTCATTTTCTCAAAATATCATAAGAAACCCACTCCCACTAACAACAGAGGAATCCCACCAACCGAATCCTCTGGGGACCTTTTTCTTTTTAAAGAAGTGTCTATTCAGGTCCTTATTTTTTAAATTGAATTGTTTGGGGAATTTTGGTGTTGAGTTGTAAAATTTCTTCATAAAGTTTGGATATTAACCCCTTGTCAGATGTATCATTGACGACTATATTCTCAAATTTAGTGGGTTGTGTTTTCATTTTGTTGATGGTTTCCTTTGCTGTGCAAAAAGCTTTTCAGTTTTATACAGTCCCATTTTATTATTTTTTATTTGGTTTGGTTTCCCTTGCTCAAGGCAATATATCAAAAATATTGCTCTAAGAAATGTCTGAGATTTCACTGCCCATGTTTTCTTCTAGGATTTTTATGATTTCATTTCTAACATTTAAGTCTTTAATTCATTTTGAGTTTGTTCTTGTGTACAGTGTGAGAAGGTGGTGTAGTTTCTGTTTTCTGGAATGTGCATGTCCTATTTTCCCAACACCATTTGCTGAATAGACTATCTTTACCCCATGTTCTTGTCTCCTTTGCCAAACATTAACTTACCATATAGGCATGGCTTCATTTTTGGGCTCTCTTTTAAAGTCCAATGATATGTCTGCTATTATGCCAGCACCATGCTGTTTTGATCATGGTGTATTTTGTAGAACTAGAACAAATAATTCAAAAATTTTATGGAAGCACAAAAAGACCCCCAATAGCCACAGGAATCTTGAGAAAGAACAAAGCTGGAGGAATTACTCCTGAGACTGCAAAGCCATACTAATTAGCTTGCTTTCTTCCAATGAGGAGCTTTTGCATGTGCTCTTTGTGTGTCTGGTTCCTTTACATTCTCCAAGTTAATGGTTATGTTTATCAATTGGCTTTTTCTTTCTTCATTTAGCATTTAATCTGTTGCTCTTTTGACAACTCTGTTAGTCTAAATTTCTGGGAGGGCAGAAACTCTTAACTAATCCACCCTTTATTCATGGAAGTTAGCAAATGCTTGCTTGATATGTAGTAGCTGTTTAATAATTACTAATTGGTGAAAATACAACAGCACTAACAAAATAAGTCATGTTATTACTTTGTGCATAGATCTGAAATAGATACCTTTTTAAACAAGTGCCAGATAATTACTGAAAGTTATATATAAAAAACAATGAGGGACATGCAGGCGGCAGCTGATCAGTGATTCTCTCTTATCATTGATGTTTCTGTCTCTCTGTCCCTCTCCCTTCCCCCATGAAATTAATAAAAAATATCTTTTTAAAAAGATGCTGGAATGCCAATCAAACATTTCAAGAATAGGTTAATTGGTATAATGCAAGGTAGCTGGTACAACCGGGGAAAGTGTCAGGGCAGGGAGAATCCTTACCAAGAAAGATGGTTTGTGCAATTAGCTCTCTGAACTTTAACCCTTCCAGAGTAATTAATGAGTGACAGAGGGAATCAAGACAAAGACACAAAGTAACGTGGGGGGTGCTAGCAATGCATCAGAGAATGCTTGTAATTGGCCCTGCGGTTTTCATTCTTTACCCTGTTTCTTTCAATTCATTAATTCAAAATAATGGGGTCAGGTTCATTATCAACAAGTTTTTAGCGGTAACAGTACAACATGACAACTAAGCTTGGATTGCTGCAGTGTTGACGGCTAAGTAAGAACTTGTAGTTGGTAACCACCATTTGAAGAGGGAAAATAGGTTCCTTCCAAACGAATCAACAGCTTTTACACACATATTCAGGTTCTTAAAAACTTTATTTTCTCCAGCTCTACCATGCTGGGATATGGTTGGTGTGGGCAGGTAAGTATATTTACATTTGATGATGTTGGAGGCTGTGGGGAAAGGCTTGTACTTCCTAATACAAATGGAATGGAATTATTGAAACTGAATTATTGGCATATGACATGTAAAAAAAAACCCTAGGGTTTTGTCAATCCATGCATGGAATTGTTGATTGTTTATTGCACTATTTTTAAATTAAATGGTTTGAAGAAAATTTTATTCCCTTTGATTATTCGCTTTAGTTCATATTTGAGGAAAAGTGGGAAGTTACCTGGAAAGTTTCTGACAATTTTTTTCTAATTTTTTTAAATTTAGCAAGATAAATTTGTTTTATGTATGGATAAGTTTTAATAGCAACTTATGTTCTGCATAAAATATATAAATATTTTTGAAATTTATGCTTTACTATTTGATTTCCTGTGGTCATTATGTAAGATAGGGTAAATTTTCATTTTTGTACATAGGTACCTAAAAATATTTTTTGGCTAGTTAAAGTCTTTTGAAGTTATCATTGCAGTTATTAATTTACATTACATAGTAGAAGAGCTAATTTTAATTTTAGACATTTATAGGTATAATGCAATTGCAAATATTAGTCCTAAAAATATGTCTAACATTTAAAATTATAATTATTTTCACATTATTTATCTAAGTAAAAACTTATCCATGTATTTTAAATTAGAATTTTATCAAAATATTTTATATTTTTAGTTATTTATTGTATTTTGCTTTGCATAAGCATAATGTATATTTGTAAATAGCTTTATATTTGTTTTAATATTTTAATGAAATTTCTCTCAAACAAGAGATAAATTGGAATCAAATACCAAGTATGAAATTGAGTTAGACATTTAGTTTTGTGATTCTGAGTAATTAGATACCTATTAAAATATAGTGAAAATGATTGATGGAGATGAAACTGACTTAAAATGTACACACACACACACACACACATATTATTTCATACTAGTTATCTAAGATATAATTGCTTAGAACATAATTTGCAACAAAACTTTGTGATGTGATTACTAATTCATATAAGTATATTGTTGGGAAATCATTATGATTTGTTATAATAAATTCATAAATCTACAAATTTAGCTTTTACATTTCCCGGTAAACAGTGTTTATTTTAGGATATTTTCTTTTGTTTTAGATCATAACAGTGCCTTACATTTTAAATGAAGTAGAAACGTTATTATTTAAATTCTCTGTTGTTTAAAGTATTACATATAGTATTATGTCTTATTTTCCCCCCCTATTTCCCTCTCCACAGCTATGTCCACCTCTCAACACATGCCCTCACCCGTCTAGTGTCTGTGTCCATTGGTTATGCTTAGATGCATGCATACAAGTCTTTTGGTTGCTCTCTTACCTCCCCCTCCTCCCCTGCTTTCCCTCTGAAGTTTGACAGTCTCTTTGATGCTTCTCTGTCTCTGGTTCTATTTTTGTTCATCTGTTTATGTTGTTCATTAGATTCCATAAATCAGTGAGATCATGTGATATTTATCTCTCTCCAACTGGCTGATTTCCTTAGCCTAATGCTCTCCAGGTCCATCCATGCTGTTGAAAATGGTAAGAGTTCTTGCCCTTTTACAGCAGCAAAGTATTCCATTGTGTAGATGTACCTCTGTTTTTTAATCCACTCATCTGCTAATGAGCACTTAGGCTATTACCAAATCCTAGCTATTGTAAATTGTGCTGCTATGAACATAGGGGTGCATATGTCCTTTCTGATTGGTGTTTCTAGTTTCTTGGGATTTATTCCTAGAAGCAGGATCACTGGGTCAAATGGCAGTTCCATTTTTAGTTTTTTGAGGAAACTCCATACTGTTCTCCACAGTGGGTGCACCAGTCTGCATTCCCACCAGCGGTGTACGAGGGTTTCTTTTTTTCTCTGCATCCTCACCAGCACTTGTTTGTTGATTTGTTGATTACAGGCATCCTGACAGGTGTCAGATGTTATCTCATTGTGATTTTTATTTGCAACCTATTATTATTTTCAATCCATAACAGAAAGCACCTTTTCATTTTGGTCGATGAACAATTTATGAATATACAATATTGGCTAAATATTTCCTGTTTGAGTTAGAATATTTGTACTTATAATTTTAGAGTTTTAAGAGTTCTTAGGAAACATCTTTTGACTTTAGTTAATCAAGTTAACCTAACAAACGGTCCTCCTAGCTCTAATATGCAATGCTAAATCTGGGTGAAGTAATACATTTAGGAGTGAGGCTTTGGGAATATTTTTCAATCAGTGTTAAAGTCTTCACGCACCTGAAGTAAATGTGTATGTGTACACATTAATTGCTCCCGTATACATTACATGCTTCACTAAGTATTGACTAAAGATTTCCTAACATAAAGAAGATTTTAATAGATGGATTGGAAAATCAAAGATGAGCCTGGCTGGTGTGGCTCAGTGGTTGAGTGTGTAGACCTATGAACCAAGAGATCACCAGTTCAATTTTAGGTCAAGGCACATCCTGGGTTATGGGCTGGATCCCCCGTAGGAGGCATGCAGAAGGCAGATGATCAATGCTTCTCTCTCATTGGTGTTTTTATCATTCTAGCCCTCTCCTCTCTTCTCCTCCCCCAAAAAGAACAAACAAACAATAAAAACGTTAAAAATGAAAATCAAAGATTAATAAAAAGTACCATTAGTAAGCTCACAGACTATTGGTGAGTAAACAAATAAAAATAATATAATAATGTCCAACATTATAATAAAGAAATGAATAAAATTCTTCCCAAGCAGAAGAACTATGCCTGAGAGGTCTCCTAGAAGATGTCAAGGAAAAGGTGGCATGTAAACTACAGTCCTGAGAGAGAGGTATCAGGCAGGGAAAGCAAAGGGCAGAGGGACATATTAGACTAAGTTACAAGGGCATAAAGAATATACTGTGTTACCACACACACACACACACACACACACACACACACACACACACACCACAAACAAACAGCAAGCTAAGTTGAGTACTAAGTCCTCATTGAAAGTTGCAGAAATATCAGTCTAATTTACTGTGTGGGTTGAAAAGTACCTTTTCCCCTATGTTACAGATTTTGGACTTAATTCTGGGAATTGTTGGGGAACTTTGGAACACCCTTAAGAGCATGTGCTTCAGGAAGACAAGAGTATAGGCAGGGAGAGGTGGTCTGAAGAGAGTGGAAAACTGTTGTGATTATTTAGACAATGTATGATGACCCACTCAACAAGATGGGGGCAGTGGACATGGAGCAGAAGAGAACTGATTTAAAGAAGACACTTGAGATAGATTCCAGTGGATGTCATTCTGCCGGGTGAAGAAGCTGATGTGTTTGAGGGAAAGTCTCAAGATTTACAGTGTGTGTGTGTGTGTGTGTGTGTGTGTGTGTGTGTGTGTGTGTTGGGACATGGAGGGAGTGATATTTCTTTGTTGAAAAATAAGGATATGCACATTAAAAAAAAACAGCATCATTGAGATATAATTCTCATATCATTCAGTTCACTCACTTAACATGTGCAATTCAGTGGTTTTAGCATATTCAGAGTGTGCACACGTCACAATTTAAGTTTAGAATATTTTCATCATCCCCAAAAAACCACTGTACCCATCAGCAGCCGCTCCTTATTATCCCCATTTTCCCTCAACTTTGGGCAACCATTACTCTGGTTTCTGTTTTTCCTCCTTTGGCCAGTCCATATAAACAGAATGGCAGTCTTTTGTGACTGGCTTCAACTTAGCCTAATGTTTTTGAGGTTTATCCAAGTTGTAGCATGCGTCAGAACTTCATTCTTTTATATTGGCTAATGGTGATTATTGCATAGGGATATTGTATTTTATTCATCTGCTAATAGATAGATGGACGTTTGTGTTACTTCTACTTTTTTGTCTATTGTGAATGATGCTGCTATAATATATATGCGTGAGTTTTGAGCAAATGTATGTCTTCATTTCACTGGGAGTATATATACAAGAGATAAAAATTATAGGCTCATATAGTCATGCTACATTTAATATTTTAAGGAACTGGAAATTGTTTTCAAAGCGGCTGCATAATTTCACATTTCCACCAGAAATATACGAAGATAACAATTCCTTTGTACCCTTACCAATACCTGTCATTATTTCTCTTTTTGTTATAGTTATCCTAATGTATATGTGAAGTCATTATGGTTTGGATGTACATTTCTCTAATAAGAAATGGTGTTTTGCATCTTTTCATGTGCTAATTGGCTATTTGCATATCTTCATTGGAGAAATATCTACTCAGATTATTTGCCCATTTTAAATAGGGTTTCCTATTTTTAAATTATGGATTTTAGAGAGAGAGTGGAAGGGAGGGAGTGAGCAAAGGGATAAGGAGAGAGAGAGAGAGAGAGAGAGAGAGAGAGAGAGAGAGAGAGAGAACCTTGGTGTATCTGGTATCTGGAGAAGTCTAGCTACTTGGCTGGGCTCCCTGTTTTTATTATTAAGTTGAAAATTTGTTTATATATTTTGCATAAAAGTCCTTTTTTGGGTATATGATTAGCAGATATTTTCTCCTATCAGGGGACTGTCTTTTCACTTTTTTGTGTTTGTTTGTGTTTGGTGGTGTGTTTTGAAGAGTAAGTATTTTTGATTTTGTCTTTGTCACTAGTGCTTTCAATGTCCTATCTAAAAGCCTTACCTAACCAAAGCCACAGAGATTTCTTCCTATGTTTTCTTCTAAGAATTTTATAGTTTTTACTCTATGTGGTGGTCTATGAGACATTTTAGGTCAGTTATTGTGTTTGAAATGAGGAAGGGGTTCAGCTTCATTAGCTGTGGAGATCCAGTTGTCACACAACCATTTGTTAAAAAGATCATTCTTTCCCATTTTATTTCTGAGTAACCTTATTGGAATTCAATAAGCTGTAAATGTAGGAATTTATTTCTAGTTTTCACATTTGTTACAGTGAGCTATTCTTCTATTCCTAGTTTGTTAATTTAAAAAAAATTATTACTATAAAATATAGAGGCCTGGTGCATGAATTTATGCATGGTGGAGTTCCTTGGCCTAGCCAGCAATGGGGGCCGGCTGGCTGGGAAGAGGGACCATGGAAGGTTGGCTGTAGGAATTCACTGACCACCAGGGGGCAGATCCTATATTGAGCATCTGTCCCAGAGTGGTCAGTGCATGTCATAATGACCGGTTGACCAGTCATTCTGTCAAGTGGTTGTAATGGTCGCTTAGGCTTTTATATATATAAACTAGAGGTCTAATGCATGAAATTCATGCATGGGTAGGGTTCCTAAGCCTGGTTGGTGATCAGGGCCTATCTGTGGGGTGATTGGCAGGGGGACATGGGGGCCCCCACTGGCACCCACGTTGGCTGGTCTGGGACTGCAGGCTGCGGGCAGCTCCTGCATTGAGTGTCTGCACCCTGGTGGTCAGTGCACATCATAATGACCAGGTGTGCTGCCAGTTGGTTGACTTGCATATTAGGCTTTTATTATATAGGATGTTTTGGACTTATTCAGATGCTTTCTCTGCATCTATTGAGATTATTATTTGGCTTTGATGAATTAAATTTTTTAAATATTTAGCAATCCATAAATATAAGTATAGTCTATTAAAATCTCAGTTCAAGATAAATATTTCCATGTTGCTACATACTTGAATTGCCTTTTAAATGCTTAAGACCTTGATTTATATTCAAGTTTTTTTTTAAACATTTTAGTCTGACTTCAGTGATGAGTTATCTTATATTAATTTGATTTGATATACAGAATATCATTATGTCATAGCTGTTGGGATAAAGTTAAATTTCAAAGAATCTCTAAACTTTAAAAGTAACATTTGAGGCTTTATTTGTGTTGGGAGTATTTTTCTTTTCATTAAGGTGACTTATTTTAGCAACACCTAAATATAGCAAAAAATTGTTAACCTGTTACCCTGGCTGGGTAGCTCAGTTGGTTAGAGTATCATCTGATATGGCAAGGTTGTGGATTTCCTTCTCTCCTTTCTCTCTAAAATAATTTTTTAAATGTTTAAAAATGTTAATTTATTGATCAGCAAAATATTTCAATGTAAAAATCCCTTTTCTTACACAATAACCATAGAAAATAGCTTCAAATGTATATGTATTTTATCATTTGAATTTTTGCCTGTTTTTTCTTTAATCATTCTGCATTGAGAATATCAGCCATGTTCCTATTTATAGCTTAGAGGAATATTTTAAGTCAATTTCATTGTGCATAATTTGAGAGTACATATGTGTCTATGTGTTGCTTTGGGGTTTATACTTTTTTTTTATTCTGCCATGCCCTCCTTAGAGTATTGTTTTTTCAAATTCATTTTTGAAAAAATATTTTTTCATGATTTTCTGAAAAGACTAGCATGAATAGTCACATTGTTAAATTTGATTTTAATCACGTGATAAAGATATCTCACATTCCATAATTTGGTCATAGGAGAATGTTGTTACTTTAAAACTAAATTTTGTCATTGAAAGTTAAATTTAGATTGATAGGCACTGGTGTGTGATATATATTAAAATATGGTATTCAGACCCACTACCAAAGGATATGTACATTGAATATGTTTCCTTTTGTTTCCATTGTATTTATATTTATGCTTTCTTTATATCTCATAACCCAGTGATACTAATTTCTGAATGTATTTGTAAGTACTGTACCAAAATACTAAAATGCCTAACACTATAAGTTTGCGTTGGGCGATCTTAGAAAACTTATAAGTACAATATTTGTTCATAAATATTAGATTCATACAAAATCTTATTTTTATATAAATATATTAGGATATTTTAATATAAATAAAAAAGTGATTCATTTGTTTACATTTAGCGATTAATTTGATCTCTTGCTTTATCTGGTATAAAAGAAGTAATACATAAATATTCTTGATATTCTATACAAATAAGCATTTGAATTGAGTAGGCTTTACAAAGCATTAACAAGTTTGAATTTTTTTAATATTTAAAAATGGTTGTATATTCCATTTCTTTAAAAATATTTATTTTTTATTGATTTCAGAGAGGAAGAGAGAGGGAGAGAGAAAGAAGCATCAATGATGAGAGAGAATCATTGATCATTTTCCTCCTACATGCCTCCTACTGGGGTTCAAGCCTGCAACTTGGGCATGTGCCATGACTTGGAATCAAACCATGACCTCCTGGTTCAGAGGTCCATGCTTAACCACTGAGCCATTCCACGGGTGGTTATACATTCTAGACCAGTATTCTGAGTTAAATTTCTAAAAAATATATAATTTGATTAGTGGAAAGATTAATTGTGGCTGGCAAAAGATCATTTGGGAAGCTTTTATAATTCTGTAGACAAGAAATCATGAACCCATCAACTAAGTCAGGGCAATGAGTAGGAGAAAAGTGAGATTTTTAAACTACTGATTAATATATTACTGGTATACGATTAACCATTAATTATGACTTCTTTGGAAGAAGAAGCAATGCTCACTAAAACCTACATGAATAAATCATGTCAATCTAAAAATATCATTAGGAATCATGATAGCCGACTATTACATTATTGATTAACAATGTTCTATCAACCTGGAGGAAAGGCTTTAGCCTCATTTCAGAGAATACATTAACTTGATCTTTTTCTTGTTCACATTTTTGTCAGCAACATGAAGAGGAGAAATGTATCAAATAAGTACGCAAGATTACCCAAGCCCTCCATTTCTTATTGAGTCGATTCTGTGGAGACATGTTTAGACTTCGTAAATTTTGTTTTCCAAATCAATATAGGTATTGATAATATTCTATTATCTTTTAAATATTTTCTTTGTGTGTGATTATGTCCCTTTTTAAATTCATTATATCTTTTATATCTTCTCTATTTTTTTATCAATTTTGCCAGAGACTTATCTGTTTTGTTATACTTTTCCCCTCAAAGAACTAACTTTAGCTTTGTTGATCTTCTGTAGAATACTTTTTCTATTTTATTGAATTAAAAAAAAAAAACAGTCACTTCACTCTTTCTATGAATGAAAGCTCAGAATGTTAGTCAAGAGTCAAGTGCAGAGAAATGTAAGGTTTATAAACCCCAAATTAATAAATCTTAACAATTTACATTTATATATATTTCATATTTTTGAAAAGTTGTGTTCTTATTTCTATTATTTCTCAGTGTTTAGTTTGTATTTATTTTTATTATTTTGCTGGATCCAAGTTCAGTATATTCTATTCTTATAAACATCCTTGGAAAATATAAATATTATTGTAAAAATTAAAAAGTGGATCTTTAATAAGTAGCCTGCTTGTAAATTAAAGAACTAAGTATATTTAATAGTTTTTTTCCAGTTGCTTTATGAATTTTAGGTATATATTTTTAATTTTTAATTTTAGATTTATTATTTATTATTAAGACTTGTGAAGGCAAAGCATTCTTTTCTGGTAGGGTCAAAATAATCATTAAAATTTTTTACACACTAGTATAAATTAAATTTATTTATTAAATAAATTATATGTTAAATTTATTTCAATAAATCTCTAGTCAAAATATTCAAAGACTTATAGGTACAATATATTACATATATTATTTGGAATATTAGAACTCTTTAGTGTCAGAGTCTCAGCTTAATTATGTTTTAGACATAGATGTGTATTTTTCATTTTTACCCTCCCATTTACATATACACCTTCACTATATACCCAAACTTTACTGTCATGCATGTTTCTAGAATCAGATTATTCAATGCTTGTTTTTAGGTTGCACTTAATGTAATAACTTCAAGTTGAATGCTCATAGTTGTGGATATCTGAAGTTCCTGGTCTATTGAAAACCACTTTTCCCCATATATCTCTTGTTGTCTTTATTTCTTATTTCACCTTTTTTTTCTACAATTAAGAGCCAAGAATGGACATCTCACTGAAGCCATTATATTTTCATATAAATTAGAGGCATTGCAGACATTCTCAAATTAACACTGGACAATTATTGATTGATATCTGCCTTATAGTTGGAAATATCTATGAAAATTAGGCCTTGCATAATCATCTGAAATGAGTAAAACAAATTTTGTAGAAAAGTAGGTATTAATATAAGCTATGAAAGATAAAGAGCTTTCTTAGGCCTTGTCTGTGTTTTATGGTGTTGTCTGTCTGGACAAGAGTGGTTGTCTCAAGAATCTTTCACACTCTTGCCTTAGTGAAACTTAATATGCAATAGTTAGTTCTAAGCAATGTTAGCCGAGAAAGAAAGTGTTGAATATTCATTGAAAATATTTTATTTTACATAAAGGTGGTCTAAAAGCTCATGATATCATTTTAATTTTTCCTTAAATTTAAGTAATTCTTAAGTGAGAGAATTATTGAAGTCCTACTATTTCAATTGAAATTACCACTTGGCCAAAATGAATTATGGTCTTTAGATAAACTGACTTCAATATGACATATACTACTGTGCATACTGTGTTTGGAGGATAATGTGGCTCATTATAAATTGTATTATCTTTCTAAGGCTATGAAGGCACCATTCAGCTTCCTGAAGAGGCCATTTATACAGGAGGCATCCATGTAATGTATTTAGGTACAGATATAGAATTTTACAAAGTTTAAGTGCATTTTTTAAACGCACAAAACAATTACAATTTGGCTTAATTGCTTTATTTAGTAAACTAGTTTAACACTTCCCTAGTTAAATTCAAAGCTCTCAAGTGTTTTAAATGCTTCCCAGGCTCATTACAGCTCATAGAAAGAAAATTTTTATTCTTCAAAGGCAATTTGATATTTTAAAGTTAGAAGATATGTTGCTCTTTAGATGGTCTCATACACATATTCTCTGACAGCTTCTAAAACACAGTGCCCTATTTCAGAATGGGCCACTAACCCAGAATGACAAAATGAAAACAGAACCTAATTTCGAGCATGTTAAATGTTGACTGATCTCTTAGGGAGGAAACTACATTAACCTAGATAAAAAGAAACATGTAAATTATATTAATTTCCAATGAGAAATGCAACTACCAAGGGTGTTAACATACTTGAATCCTCTGACATGTAGGGATGATCTTTACAGCTGGGTGATGGGCCTGGATCCAGAATAAAGGGGAGTTGGTTAAAGGGACTCAAGTATTTAATGGCGGCAGAAAATGAAAAATGGGCGAGCTCATTCTCTCAAAGGGAACATCAGCCTGTGTCATGTAAACAGAGCATCTGGTTCCTTGCGCTGATTTGAATGGATATTGTCAGTGTTTCCCAGGAGGATTCTAATTTTACTTTGTTTCCTTTGCTGACCAAGATTCCTTCCTTTTGATGTATCCTTTCTTTAGGTAAGACAGGAATCTTAACCAGGTCAAATTTAAATTTTTATCTGGCTGTGAAGCCATTTCCTCTCCTTGAGGTGACACTGTGTTAGGTCTCAGTTCTGTGGCAGAAGACACTCTGATGTTCCTCAGGAAATACCACCCCCACCAGATCCATCCACTAGTCTAAGTATGCACACGTGTATAGACACTTCTACATCAGCCACCATCATACAGTAGGTAATCAACAGCATTTCCTTGTATGGATTAATTTATTGAAGGGCATTTGCATTGTTTCCAATTTTTTTTTGTTTTTTACAAATAAAGCTATTATATTTGTGTACAAGTCTTTGCATAAATATATGCTTTAATTACTCCAGAATAAATATCTACATGGGAATGGCTGTGTCATATAGTTGATGAATGGTCACCTTTTTATGACTTTGCCGAACTTTTTCTATAGAGTTTATACTATTTACATCCTGCCAACAATGTATGAGTGTTCTGGCTCTTTCACAATCTGCTAATACTAAACACATCAGTCTTCTACATTTCGGCATCCTAATATGTGGATAGGTGCATAGTGATATCTCACAGTGGTTTTAAGTTCAAGTTCCCTTATGGACTATTGATACTGAATATCTTTTCATTTGCTTATTGCTATCCTTAACTTATTTGATGAAGTGTCTGTTCACATGCTTTCCCCGGGCCCCTTTTCTTACCATGTTATTCCTATTAGCTTTTGGGAATTCTTTATGCATTCCAGGTACATGCCTTTATCAGACATAAAATTTACAAATATTCTGTCCTTGTCTCCCAGTCCTATTTTTTTCATTATCTTAATGGCATATTTTTTTCGAAGAGCAGGTGGTTTATAATTTACTGATATTCAATTTATCAAAGTTTTCTTTTCTGAATCATCTAAGGCATCTTTGCTTTAATCTAAAATCACAAAAATTTTTTTTATCTAGTACTACTTTCTCCCCCTACCCCAAGTACTTTCTTTGAGAAATTTAGTAGTTTTAGGTGTTATATTAAAGTCATTAATCCATTTTGACCTATTTTCTGTTTATGGTATAAGTTATGGAATTAAGTTTATTTTTTGCATATCTAAATTTTTTCAAGGCAATTTATTGAAAAGACTGCCTTTTCTACACTAACTTGTCCTTACACGTTTGTTGAAATCAGTTGTCTATATCTGCATGGATCTATTTCTGGACTTCCTATTTGTCCCATTGCTCAGCCTAACATATGTGTTTTTACACCAGTTCTACACTGTTCTAACTATGGTAACTTTATTATTCCAAACTTCATCTACTTTTTCAGTTATTTTAGTAATTTTACATCCTTTTAATTTCTATAAGAATTTTAGAATCAATTTAGCAATTTCACAAATACCCTAAGTGGATTTTAATTGATATAGTTTTGAAACTATGAATTAACTTGGGTACATATTGACATAAATATTGAGTCTTTTGCCTCAGGATCATAGTGTACCTCACTAATTATTTATACCTTTAATTATTCTCAGCAATGTTTTTTTTAATGTTAAATGTACTGGTAGTTCATATAAGATTTATTCCTAAATATTTAATTTTTGTTGATATTTATTTATTTATTTAATATATTTAATATATATATTTTACAGAGAGGAAGGGAGAGGGATAGAGAGTTAGAAACATCGATGGGAGAGAAACATCGATCAGCTGCCTCCCCCACACCCACCACTGGATATGTGCCCACAACCAAGGTACATGCCCTTGACCAGAATTGAACCTGGGACCTTTCAGTCCACAGGCCAAAGCTCTATCCACTGAGCAAAACTGGTTTCGGCTGATATTTAAATATTATTGCTTTTTAGTTTCTATTTCCAATTGTTTATTGCAATAGTATAAAATTATCATTGATTTTATATTGATTATTTTTTAAATACGTTTTTATCAATTTCTGAGAGACAGGAAAGGAGAGGAATAGAGAAATAGAAACATTGAAGAGAGAGAAACATCTATTGGCTGCCTCCTGCATGCCCTCTACTGGGGATTGAGCCTGCAAGCAGGGCATGTGCCCTGACCAGGAATCTATGAGCCAGTGAACTCTTGAATCATAGGTTGATGCTCAACCACTGTGCCACACTGGCTGTGCTATATTGATTTTTTATATTGATGTTGTACCTTACAACCTTGAAAAAAAATCTCAATAATTCTAGTAGTATTTTTTTTTAGAATCAACTGGATTTTTTACATAGGTAATTGTGTCATTTAAGAATAAAGACAATTGTACTTATTCCTTTTCAATCTACATATCTTTTATGTTGTTTTCTGACTTATTGGATTTGATAAAAAACTTTAGCATAATATTGAGTAGAGGTTTTGAGAGTGAAAATATTTGTCTCATTTCTCATCTTAGTGACAAAGCATTCAGTCTATCATTATTAAGTGTGATGTTTACTTAAATGCCTTTTGATCAGATTGAAGAAGTTCCTTTTATCCTAAGTTTGCTGAGACTTTATATCGAGAATGGTTGTTTTATTTTGTCAAATGCTTTTTGATGGCTATTGAAATGACCATATCCTTTTGCTTTTAAAGTCTGCTAATATGGTGAATTTCATTTATTGATATTTCAACATTAAACTAACTTTGTGATCATAAGATGTACTCCAATAAATCATGATTTTTTTTACAGTTGACATATTGTTGAATTAGCTTTGCAAACATTTTGTTTAATATTCTTGCACTGTGCTTATAATGATATTGATTTGTTGTTCCTTGTGTTGTAAAATCTGGTTTTGGTTCTGAATAACAACTGGCCTTATAAAATGACAGAAGTAACTCCCTTCTTTTCAAATTTCTGGAAGAGTTTTGGTGGAACTAGTATAAGTTTATTCTTAAAACTTTGGTAAAACTCAACAGTAAAGCCATACGATCTTGGAATTTTCTTTATGTAAAGGTTTTTAACTTTATACATTTTTTTCTTTAATAGGTATAAGTTATTCAGGTTATCTATTTCTGCTTGAAATCTTGTTTTTCTCTTTTAAAAAATTGGTCCATTTTATGTTTCAAATACTTTAATATTTTTGGAACATATATTTTTGGAACAATGTATTCTTTTTGTAATATGTGAGATTATTTTCTTAATATCTGTAGTTATGCCACATTTTTACTTCCTTATTAGGTTATTTGTATTATCTTTTTTTCCTTCTGATCAATCTGGATAGGATGTTGTTAAATCTAGTGATTTTATTAAATAAGCAGCTTTGGGATTCATTTATTGATTTTCTTCTGTTTAATTAATTTTCAATATGATTCTTATTAGTTCTTTTTTTTACTTTAGATTTAATAATTTTATCTGCCCCCTCCCCCCACTCACACCCCTAGTTTCTTAGGCTTAGAAGCTGAGGCCTTTGATATGAGACATTTTTTTAACTTACTTTTTATGAGAGGCATTTAGTGGTAAAAAATTCCTTCCTGCCAAAACTGGTTTGGCTCAGTGGATAGAGCGTTGGTCTGCAGACTAAAAAGTCTCAGGTTTGATTCCAGTCAAGGGCATGTGTATTGGTTGCGGGAACATCCCCAGTGAGGGGTGTGCAGGAGGCAGCTGGTCGATGTTTCTCTCTCATTGATGTTTCTAGCTCTCTATCCCTCTCCCTCCCTCTCTGTAGAAAAATCAATAAAATATATTAAAAAGAAAATTACTTCCTAAATATTGCTTTTCCAGCATTGCCCACCTCTAGCTCTGTTTTATTTTAGTTTGCATTCAGTTCAACATACTTTCTAATTTCCCCTTTGATTTCTTTTTGTAACATGCATTTTGGAAATATATATTATTTTGTTCCAAATGTTTGGTGATTTTTCAAAGATCTCTGTTTTAAATTCTAATTTAATTATACCATGTAAAAAACATATTTTGTATGACAGTATTCATTTTAAATTTACTGATATTTATTTTATTGCCTATAACATGATATATCTGTCTATCTTGGTAAATTTTCCATGTGCACATGGAAATAATTTGTATTTATTGTTGGGTGGAGTGTTCTATTAATTTCAAGTAGGCCAAGAGTGATAATGTTCAAGATTTCTATGTCCTTGCTGATTTTCTGACTTCTATCAATTCTGGAGAGAGGCTTTTAAAGTCTCTGATTCAAACTGTAATTATTTTTGTTTCTGATTGTAGTTCTATTATATATTTTGAATCTCTGTCATTTGGTGCATAACTTTATTGATTTGTTTTTCTAACTTTAATTTTATTGTTCTAACTTTATTTTTATTTTTTTAACTTTATTTTCAACTTGAACTATTACAGATGTTCCCATCCCCCACCTTTTGTTATATAGGATATACACTGAGTAGCCAGATTATTATGTGATCAGACATCATAATAATCTGAACATTCAGTGTATATAAAAAATTTATTCAACTCAATATCAAGAAGACAAACAATCTAATTTAAAAATGGGCAAAGTACCTGAATAAACACTTCTCCAAAGAGGACATACAGGTGGCCAGTATATATATTTAAGACTGCATTTTTTTCATATACACATATATGAAAAAATGCTCAAAGTCACTATTCATCAAATAGAAGCAAATTAAAACCACAACAGATATCACCTTCCACTTCCTAGAAATGAAGAATGACATAGCTGAAATAAATAAGAATACCCTGAAAGAAATACACAGAAGATTAGAGGAAGCAGAAGGTCGCATCAGTGAATCAGAAGACAGGGTAGAAAAAAATAACTCACAGAACCCAAAAGAAAAACAATTAAAAAACAGGAGGACAGTTTAAGGAAGCTGTGGGACAACATAAAGCAACAATATCTATATCCTTGTAGTTCCAGAAGTAAAATAAAGTGAGCAAGGCATTGAAAACATATTTGAAGAAATAATGGCAGAACATTTATCTAACTTGGTAAAGGAAAAAGTCACACAAGCTTAGGAGGCACAGAAAGTCCCAAGCAAGAGGAATCCAAAGAAGCTCACGACCAGATATATAATAATTAAAATGCCAAAAATTAAAGACAAAGAGAATTCTAAAGCTAGCAAGAGAAAAACAAACTCTAACCTACAAAGGAGCTCCCATAGGCTGATACTGTTTTATCATCAGAAACTCCACAGGTCACTCAAGCAGGTTCAGCTCAGTGAATAGAGCCTCAGACTGCAGACTGAAGGTTCCTGGGTTCGATTCCAATCAAGGGCACATGCCCAGATTGCAGGCTTGATCCCCAATAGAGGATATAAGCAGGAGACAGCCAATCAATGATTCTCTGCCAAAACCGGTTTGGCTCAGTGGATAGAGCATTGGTCTGTGGACTGAAAGGTCCCAGGTTCGATTCCAGTCAAGGGCATGTTCATTGGTTGCAGGCACATCCCCAGTAGGGGGTGTGCAGGAGGCAGCTGGTCGATGTTTCTCTCTCATTGACATTTCTAGCTCTCTATCCTTCTCCCTTCCTCTCTGTGGAAAATCAATAAGATATATTTAAAAAAAAGAAGAAAGAAAGAAACTCCACAGGTGAGAGGGAATGACATGAAGTATTCAAGGTAATGACAATCAAGAATCTGAAACCAAGAATATTGTAATCAGCAAGGCTATCATTCAAAATAGATGGAGAGATAGAGATCTTACCAGAGCAAAATAAATAAATAAATAAATAAATAAATAAATAAAACAAAAAACAAAAACAAAACTAAAGGAGTTTATCTCCACCAAACCAGCAATGAAAGAAATATTAAAGGAATTGCTATAATAATAATATTAAATGGAGATAGAGAGAAACATATGCATAAACAATAAAATAGCAATAAATAAATACCTATCAATAAGGTTATTACCTTAAATGCAAATGGATTAAATGCTCCAATCAAAAGACATAGGGTAGCTACACCACCCTGCCAGCCTGGTAGTCCCTATCTGTCCTCTCCTACAGGCCTGAGTCCCCCCCAACTGCCTTCCCCTACAAGCCTGATTGCTCCCAACTGCCCTTCCCTACTGGCCATCTTGTGGTGGCCATCTTGTGTCCACATGGAGGTGGCCATCTTTGACTACATGGGGGTGGCCATCTTGTATGTTTGAGTGATGGTCAATTTGCATATTACCACTTTATTATATAGGATAACAAATGTCTAATACCTTCAACAATAAATATTTATTTTAAAAAATGAGCAAAGAACCTAAATAGACACTTCTCCAAAGAGGACATACAAATGGCCAAGAAATATAAATAATACTCCAAGTCACTAATCATCAGAGAGATGCAAATTAAAATGACAATGAGGTATCACCTCTTATCTGTCAGAATGGCTAGCATCAGCATATCAATATACAATAAATGCTGGGGAGGATGTGGAGAAAAAGGAACCCTAGTACACTGCTGATGGGAATGCAGACTGGTGCAGCCACTATGAAAAACAGTATGGAGTTTCCTCAAAAAAATTAAAATGGAACTCCCATTTGACCCAGTGACCCCACTTCTGGGAATATAATCTAAGAAACCTGAAACAGAGATCAGAAAGAATGTATGTACTCCTATGTGTATAGCAATGCATTTTACAATAGCTAAGATCTGGAAACAGTCTAAATACCCTTCAGTAGATGAGTGGATAAAAAAAAGCTGATACATTTCACAATGGAATTCTAGGCAGCAGTAAAAATAAGAAAGCTATCTTACCCTTTATGACAGCACGGAAAGACTTGGAGAGTATTCAGCTAAGTTAAATTAGCCAGTCAGAGAAAGACAAGAATCACATGAACTCACTGATATGTGGTATCTAAGGAACAAAATAGACCTAGAGACATAAAAGCATGGAACAGACTGACAAAGCTCAGAAGGAAGGTGAGGGGTGTGGGAAGAGATTATCCAAAGAATCTGTATGCATAAATGCATCGTCCATGGACACAGACAGTAGTGTGGGGGAAGCCTGGGGTGCGTGGGCAGGATGGGAAATAAAGGAGATATCTGTAAACTTTCAACCCTAAGATACCATATTTGCTGGTGTATAAGACGATTTTTTGGCCCTGAAAAATATGCCTCCAAGTGGGGGGTAGTCTTATACGGCGAGTATATAACAAACTCTGTATTTTTAGTGGAAATGTTAGGGGGTCGTCTTATACGCCCAATCGTCTTATACGCCGGCAAATACGTATTTTTTCAGGGCCAAAAAATCGTCTTATATGCCGGCAAATACGGTAATTTATAAACAACAACAAAATAACCCACAGACAATATGGTATATATGCACTCGATGGGAGCATCTGAGGATGCAGGTTCTTATAGTAAAAACATTATAGCAACAGCAATAGGAATATCTGGTCCTTCAATTAAACTTGCCATTATTTAGCTTGGTCCATTTTAAGCTTTCTGTTCATTCTTGAGCTTTTATTTGCAAAAAAGAGATTATTATAGCTATAGTCTCTTCACAGAATTGGGAAATAATGGTATGAAGTCAGTAAAATTACTTTGAAAAGTAAATATTTTTTGGTAAATATAAAAACTCTATACCATTTTTATATCTTACTTTTATATAAATTATTTATTAAAAATATTTTTTCATTATATAATCTATGTATATTTACTACCATTTTTTGCAGGGACAGTCCATAATATGGAAACTCTAAAAAATCCTAATAAAGTCATCATATAACAAATATTAAAAAAATATATTTTAATTTATTTGGAATTACTTAGGTTTCTATTATTTTTATGCATAGATGTCCCTATCCTTTTTAAATTTTGTCTACATAATTGAGTAAGTATTTAAATTAAAGGTGAAATAATATAACATTGCATTGAAAAAGGGGAAAAGAGAGCCATACTTAAATAACAGACATCACTGTATCGTTGGTTCCAAACTGTTGCTTTTAAAAGCAGAACTTCAAACAGAATGCTAAATTCGTTTTAAAAATAACTATAGAAATGCTGAGAGGAATCTTTTGTCAAAGATGAAAGAGGATTTGTGATAATGCATAGCTATTTGCCTGTCATCATAAATGGACTTACAAAACTGAATTAACAGTAGAGATAATTGGGGACCTGGCCCAATGATATATTATTACACAGATAACTAGTGATAAAAATTTTAGATTGAAGCTTATGCTTTTGAAATGTTTTTGCTTTTATAAAATGCCATATGCATTTATGTATTCATATAAATACAATTTTTTATTTAAGATCATGGGATATACTTACTCTAATTAATAAACTGGGGGTGTAAATTTTACTTGGCAAACCTTATTACTTTATTTGCTTAAGTTAATGCTACTGATAAAGATAAACTATATCAAGTTTAGGAACTCAATCTATGAGAAGGATCAATCTGTATTCAGATGCTGGACCCAGTAGGTTTGACAGGTAAAACATAAGGTATTTTATATTTGAGCTTTAAGTGGACAAGATATGTCTTTTGATTTATGTATAATTATACACTATTAAGGATATGCTAAAAATTAACTTTTGTATTTGAATTTAAACTGTCTTTGGGAACCCTCTCTTTTTATTTGTCAAATCAGGCAATTCTTCATCAATCACCATCTGAGTGTCAATCCCCTTTATTCCCTAAACATTTAGTCCCTATATCCATGTCCTTCTCCCTAAAACTAGTTCTGTCTTGGCGATTTTGGTCTCTTAACTTCTCTTCTCCTTCAGAGATATTGGGATCTATTATGTTAAACACCCATTCACATGATTATATTTTCTAGCCCTCATCATAGCAAATATGAGCACATCATTCATAATCTTATTTAAAAAAATATATTTTATTGATATTTTACAGAGAGGAAGGGAGAGAGATAGAGAGCTAGAAACATTGATGAGAGAGAGACATCAACCAGCTGCCTCTTGCACACCCCCTACCGGGGATGTGCCCACAACCAATGTACATGCCCTTGGCCGGAATCAAACTCGGGACCTTTCAGTCTGCAGACCAACGCTCTACCACTGAGGCAAACCGGTTTGGGCATCATCATTCATAATCTTAAATTCTAAGAATTCCACTCTATAACTAACACTTCCGCTTGGCTGGTGTAGCTAAATGGTTGAGAGTGGATCTGTGAACCAGGAAGTTATGGTTGGATTCCCAATCAATCATGCCTGGGTTGGTGCTTGATCCCCAGTGGGGGGGGGGGGGGGGGTATGCAGAAGGCAGCTGATCAATGATTCTCTCTCATCATTGATATTTCTATCTCTCTTCCCCTCTCTCTTCCTTTCTCTAAAATCAATAAAAATATTTTTAAAAATACCTAACATTTACAATTTTTAATTTTGTATCATTAAAGACCCACAAGTCCAGAATTTATTCTTTTTTACTTCACCTGGACCTACAATCCATTGATTCTTCCATCATTTCAGTACCATCATCCTCATGATCTTAATTCTCTCCTTATTCAACAGTTTCCACATTCCTCTTAGAAGTGTAGAATTACTGTTATATAAAGCTAGACAGGTGGAATTGAAGGACTTAAATCCTTCCTTCACTATTTACTAGCTATAACCTTCAATCATTTACTTAATCTTTAGGCCTCAATTACCTTATTTTTAAAATGCCAATAAAAATGCGCATGCCACATGAGGTTCCTGTGAAGAAAAAGAATTAATATAATGTGCTTAGAACCTTCCTTAGAACCCCAGTTCCCATTGGTTCACAGTATGCACTATAGAGTTAGCTTTTGCTGTAATTGTCAATGTCATTAACATGATCACCAACGGCAATATCAAATGCCCTTGTCCACACTCTCAAATCTTTTGTCCCTACTCTTTCTTCACCTTTCTTGTCTGGGAAAACCTCAATATTATTTAAATCCAATTGTACTATCTACATCACACAGGAAGTAGAGAGAAAATTCAAAACAAATTAGCTATCTAGTTTCAAGTCTGTGAGCTTTAAATGGGCCCTGTTTGCCGTCCAGAAATCCAATTATGTGTTCAAGATTCATCCCATCTTTATCTCACATCTCCCCCTTTTCACTTACCTTAAACACCTCTCCTCACTCCTGCGTTCTACTTCACTGAGGAAATCTGAGCATCAGAAGAACAAGTCCAAAATTCTCACAGCTGTGTTTCCCAGGCTTTCTGAATCCATCCGCATGCTCTGGCTTCCCTCTTTTAACTGTGAATGGACTCTACTGGCAATTTGCATTTATAATATTTAATAGGCACCACAAAGTTAACAATCCAAACTCCTAATTTTTCCAGTAGATTATCCCATCTCAGGAAACAGCAGCTTCATCCTTACAACTAGTTCCTTAGTACAAACCATCTGGCACTTCCCTTCCTGATACACCTCATCCTTTGCATGAGGCTCTGACATTTCAGAAAGTTTACTTATCCAATTCTTAGTTCTAGTATCTGGAGGAAGTAGAGGTCAATGAATAATAGCACCTATCAAAAATCTGGGGGAGAATTAAACCAATAAGTGCATGAAAAATGACTACCAGAGTGTCTGGTTTGTAGTAAATATTAAATAAATGTTTACAACTACTTTTACTATTAACACTGCTCCTGTTTGTGTTTCTCTTCCCCTGGATGATATTAATGTAGATAACTACTCACATGCACACACACAAACACCCCTGAATATAAAACACCATAGACTTAAATTTCATCAGATGTATATTAATTAAAAATTATATTTTTCCTAAGTTCTATAGAAGAGCAATTTGTCATAAAAAAGTAAGATATAAAAATTGTATAGAGTTCTTAAATTTACCCAAAATATTTATTTTTCAAAGTAATTTTACTGACTTCATACCAATGATTTCACAATTCTGTGAAGAAGAGAGTATAACAATAATAATTCTCTCTCTCTCTCTCTCTCTCTCTCTCTCTCTCTCTCTCTCTCTCTCTCCCCTCTCTCCTCTTTCTCTCTCCAAATAAAACCTTAAGAATGAACAGAAAGCTTAAAATGTGTCAGGCTAAATAATGGCAAGTTAATTCAAGAACCAGATATTCCTATTGCTGTTGCTATAATGTTTTTCCTATAATAACCTGCATCCTCAGCTGCTCTTCTCTAGTGCACATATACCATATTGTCTGTGGGTTATTTTGTTGTTGTTTATAAATTATCTTAGGGTTGATAAGATAATGTAAAAAAATGTCCCTTTTCTTTCCCACGTTGATGCCCACACACCCAGGCTTGCCCCACACTGCTGTCTGTGACCTCCCATCACATTTGGCAAAAACCTCTGAACTGGTGACACTCCATTAAATACTGCTAAGATGTTGGTGTTCACGTGGGGTCCTTTCCTGCTTACTATTTGCAGGTAAGAACTATTTTTATACTTTTCTTTGAGAACAAGAAATGGTTCATTTTTAACGTATTTTGATAATTGTAAACAGATATGTCAAGTTTGTTCATTGCTCGCTTAGCAAGTTTTGTTAAACAAGCGCTCCTTATTTTTACTTAAACACTTACGTGTTCTGACTCAGGTTTAACAATTTATGTTTCAGCCCACCATTTTCTCATAAGAATTTGATGAGGGATTTTTTAAAATAACTTTTTTTTTCATTTATAAGCTTATTTCTCTTTGTATAACCTTCACTCACACCACATATAGTTTTTCAAAAGTCTTGGTCCTCTGTTTGTGAAGTATGAGAATTCTATTATTAATGAATTATTGGTGAATTTCCCCCTGAATTGTCTTGAGAGAATAACGTTCTCATACTCAGAAAAAGTCCTTTAGAATGAGTTATTCTTATAAAAATCATTACATCCACATATGTGCATAAGATACTCTATGAGATTTAGTAGTCCCATCACATGTAAGCTTCAGATATTGTTGCTTTAATGCATTCCCTCACTACTTTGATAAAAGCTTTAAGATGTTGCTGCTAGTTCTTTGATCATTTCCTCTGATGTTACAGTACCTTTCTTTTTTTCCTCTAAAAATCTGTTTTGCATAAACATGAGAAGTCAAGCAGTTTGAGTTAATGAATAAAAAAATTCAGGTTTTAGTAACAAAAATACTAATATATGTGATCAATTCTCTCACATATTATAATCTCTCTTAATGTATAGAAAGTTTATTTATTTTAGATTTATGCAAAATATGAATCATTAGCTTTAAAAGAAGGCAAATATGCTATTCAAGTTTATAACTTTGAGGTTTATACAGCTATTTTTCCATTAAATTAATGAGATTTATTAATGTAATTGGGAGGGAGAAGAGTTATATTGACCTAGATATTGATTTATTCTTATTCATTTTCTCCATCATTACTGCCTGAGTTCTGAATAAGTCTAACATTCTCTTGCATTTAGGCATGGGTATTTTTATACACTGAATGGCCAGATTATTATGACCATCTGACATTTGTAGGCAAATTAGCTGTACGCTGCATTGTATGGGATATGGAAGCTGAAGGCCAGTTCAAACACCTTTGCTGTCTGCAGTTACCAAGATAAAACGTCTCCAATTCACACAGAAACACAAGGATTGGACAGTCAAGCATTGGAAAAAAGTCATGTGGTCCAATGAATCACGTTTCCAGTTGCATCATGGAGGTGGAAGAGTGAGAATTTCACAGAAATAGCATGAAAGCATGCACCCCACATTCATGAATACAACCCTTGAAGCTGGTGGGGCAGTGTTATGATTTGGGGCATGTTTTCCTGACATGATTTGAGCCCTTTGATTCATGTGGAACAACATCTGAATAGCACAACATACCTAAGTATCCTTGTTGATCAAGATCATTTTATCATGGTGATGGTGCATCCCAATGGAGATGGCTTCTTCCAACAAGACAATGCGCCATGCCATGGTGCTCGTATTGTGCAGGAGTGGTTTCAAGAACATGAGGGGAGACTTCACTTTGCTTAGGTGGCCCCCACAATCACCAGATTCAATCCAATTGAGCATTTGAGGGACGATGTTAAAAGAGCTATCTGGCAGCTGGTTCCACAACCATCAGATCTCACAGAACTAGACAGTGCTATTCATCAGGCATGGTGTCAGATTCCTCGAATCACCTTTCAACATCTCATAGAGTCAATGCCAAGAAGAATTACCATAGTATTTAAGGCAAAAGGTGGCCCAATGAAGTACTGATGGGGTGGTCAAAATAATCCTGCCTCTCAGTGTATATCATTTCTAGCTTCCAAATCATCTTGTGTCAATTACATTTAATAAAAATTCATTATGAATTACCTATCATGTCCATACTTATGTTTAACATTCCTCTAGGGGTGAACTGTTAGCAAATTTTTAGCAATTAATAATGAACTTAAGTTCTGTTTTCAACTAGACCATATAGTTAACAATATAATATCATGTATATGAAATTAGTTGAAAGTAGATCTTAAGTGTTCTCACCCCCAAATAATTTAACTATGTGAGGTGAGGTGATGTGTTAATTATCTTTATTGTGGTAATCGTTTCACAATGTACATATCTATTGAATTATAATACACATGCCCTAAATTACTTGAATCTAGAGCTGATATATGAATAGAGTTGTGCTTATATTTGATCATAGCTAGATTTCTCTAGTATTTAATTGGATATATTTTCAATTTTTCTTTTTTATGTCTTTGTCCTTTTCCATTAATTGATAGCACAATGAAATGAGCCATTATTGTATGGGACATGTAATACTTACAATTATTATGTTGAACTAGAGGCCCAGTGCATGAAAACTCATGCACTGGAGTGGGGGTCCCTCAGCCCAGCCTGTCCTCTTTCACAGTCCGGTAGCCCTCAGAAGCAGGAAGTGACCCAGTGATCAGGGGATGGCAACACCCCATCACACCTCTGCTGCTGCCACTGCCAGCAGTGCAAGGCTCAGTCAGCTCTGGTTACCTGAGCCTCAGGTGGGGGCTGAGGGTACTGGGCACACCATCTTGTGGCTATGGGTGGCACTATCTTTTTTTAAAATAATATATTTTATTGATTTCTTACAGAGAGGAAGGGAGAGAGATAGAGAGCTAGAAACATCAATGAGAGAGAATCATCGATCAGCTGCCTCCTGCACACCCCCCACTGGGGATGTGCCCACAACCAATGTACATGCCCTTGACCAGAATAGAACCCAGGACCCTTTAGTCCACAGTCGGATGCTCTATCCACTGAGCCAAACTGGTTTCGGCTGGGTGCCACTATCTTGTGGCTATGAGCACCATCATCTTTGTGATGGTGTGATGGTCAATTTGAATATTCCCTCTTTATTAATTGGGATAATAAGGAACTTACACCTACTATAATTAGTATGTTAGTCTAGATACACCCAGTTATTTACTTTCTGGGAAATATTTCAGTTAACGAATTTAACAGACCATGACAGGAGACAGATATTCTGGGGAATTTAATATTAATATTTCCTTGAAAGAAACCTCTACCTACTAGGAAAATATTGCATTTTATTTTTATTTTTTGTTTTTTTGTTTTATTTTTTTTATAGAGAGGAAGAGAGGGGGATAGAGAGTTAGAAACATCAATGAGAGAGAATCATCCATCAGTTGCCGCTTGCACACCCCCCACTGGGGATGTGCCCGCAACCAAGGAACATGCCCTTGACCAGAATCGAACCCGGGACCTTTTAGTCTGCAGGCCGACGCTCTATCCACTGAGCCAAACCGGTTTCGGCCCTATTGCATTTTAAATGTCCTAAGCCGTGGCAGTGTATATAATTTATATAACTATTTGAATAGCACAACATACCTAAGAGTTCAAAATAAAAGTGTATAATCCATTGTTAATTCTCTACCATTTGGCATACAAATAACAATTCTCACAAATGCAAAGGTCATTCATGGAGTATGGTAAATCACCTAATTCGGTTAAATAAGATCAGCTTAGTCCTATGGCGAAGGTGCAGATTGGAAGAAAGTTTGAAAAGAGCAGGAAAGTTTTCACTGGCCATGACATTAGTGGCTAGACATTGTAAATGTCTAGACATTGCAACTGCATGTTTATGCTCGCCAGATTCAATGTTGCCGGCCCTGGCACTCAAAGCTGACCATCACAACTCTATGTAATTATAAGAATGAATCATGTTGGCTACTTTCTAAGATACTATTAAAAAAAAGACTATGGGTACCAAAGCATTAATTTTCTAGAGATTTGTTGACTCCTTTATTGAAATCCTACAAGCCTTCTGTATTCCTTTATTTAATTCCCAAACCATAAAGCCCTTACAAGACCAAAGTGAATTTAGACACCACCACATTTTTTGTCAACAAGAGTATGAGTTATCCTTAAAAGAACACTTATATAACTTGCTTTATTCTACTCTTACATGAGAAACAGGAGAATCTTATCCCCTCTCTCCTCCCTTTTCTACTTCTTACATTACTTTGTCAGAATGTAATTTTAGCAGAGTTAAAAATAATAAACAGTGTAAATTAAAACAATAAGTATGCATCGAGGATCATTTTGTATGCACAGGAATTATTTAAACCTCTAAAAGAGTAAAAAAAATCTTAAAAAGGAAGATATTTGTACATATTTCTTTATTCTGTATCTCTGATCTGATTACTCATTCCAGTTTTATTCCTTACAAAGTCACTGTATTGTTCTAATTCTTACAGTTTTCTCAGGAAAACTTTGTTTGCTTGTAGCAAAATTTGAGTTTGTAAAATTTCCCTCTCATATTTTTATGCTCCCTTTGCAGATAAATTCTGGAAGATGTGTTCAGTAAAGAACAAAAATCATAATACCAACAAGCATGTATACTCTTAGATAGAGCTTTTCTTCTAGTTTAGTTATTTTCTTCCCAAATCATGATAATCAAAATGATTACCTTTGACTATCTGTCTATCTGCTTCCTCTCCTATTCCTATGGCCATGCACTACTCTTATTTGTATTTGTAATAAAATAATTGAATAAAGCTCACAGCTTCTTATTGGATGGACTGATTTATTTCTTAGGTGACATAGAAGAACTGACCTTTCCAAAGAGCAATTCCCTTGAAAAGGTTGATTATTAAAAAGTATTAGGGGAAAAACTATTAGGAGAGTGTTATAGTCATTGGTCTTAATAATAAATATCCCCTTCTCTCTTCGCTCAACACATGGTAGAAGTGCAGGTTAATTTCCTTTGAAGAAGGCATGGCCATTGACAGCTTTGGCAAATGAATGATGAATGGAACTTAGGAGTTGCACTTCCTGCAGAAGCTTTATGAACCTGCACGCCATTCTCCTTATCCTCTTTCCCTTCCTCGGCAGCATGGAGATGGAGCCTCCAGATCCCGGATCCCCCACTAGTCCACACTGGACATGTAGAGTATGAGATAACATTTTGTTTTTAATTCCTTGTGGCTTTTGGGAATTGTTTGTTACAACAGCATACCCTATCCTCCCCTGTCTGACAGAGAGCAATTGCTCAATTTTGGCAGACTGTACAAGTCTTGTCATTTTTCTAATCTCCAGGGAGCTCAAGTGTCAGTCATAGGAGATGCCATCTCATTTGGAGTATCCTAGCATTGCAAAGGAAGAAGCTTTATACTTTTATATATGTTATGGATAATACATCATCTCGTTTAAGTATAGCAGTGCTCAGATTAAATGGCAGTCTCCATGGAATATTTTTGATTTATCAAATTTATATATAATAATCCCTTCCCAATTTTAGCTATATTTTCCCTTCTTTACCTTAAAGATTCATTACCTTCAAAATGAAAATGCTTTTGGGAGGGAGAATATTTTATGTCTCATCAATCATTTATACCTTAGTGAATAAAGTGTATAATGAATTAATTATAGAGTTTTCTAAAAATAGTTTTAGATAGTGGTAAAGTGGGAGATGATACGGCATCATGGCACCTGTCTGACAAAAGGGAGAAGGACATAGATATTGCATACTAAAGACATATTTCGCCTACTCTATAAATTTCAAAAGGGCTGGATCTTTGTTTAATACTCCAGTGTATGCCAAGATTAAATAAAAGCTCTAGTGAAATCTTAAAGCCCTTGGCATCATGGAATAATTAAATTATATTAATGTCTGTAAGCTTTCTAGAGACTCCTTGTTCTTCAAAACCGAGTTGGGGACAAACTTAGGAAAGTCACTTGATTCTCTGGATTTAATGTACCCGTTTCTATTGGAACAATGGTAAGTGTTGACATAGATGGATTAATGAGTTGATATTTCTTAAGTTCATTGAGGCATATAAAGAGCATTTTAGAAGTGAAAAAGCACGAGTATTGTGATGTACATATTTTGCACATCACTTTACACATGATGCTTGGTGTGCTTCTTGTTAAGGACATAACTTCAACAGAATAAAACTTAAGTTCAGTTTTAAAATATATTTTTAAAATTTTCAAATACTATACTTACTAGTGTGATAGTAAAATAGTAAAAAATATAGATGTTTAAAAATGTTAATATTTTAGCAAAATGAACTTCTGTAACTTAGATGTATGTAGTTCTTTTTTAAAAAAGTTTTTTAAATTGATTTTTTAGAGAAAGGGAAAGGGAGAGGGAGAAAGCGAAACATCAACATGAGAGCAAAACATTGCTGGCTGCCTCCTGAACTCCCCCTGCCAGGGTACTGAGCCTGCAATGTGTCCTGACTCAGAATCAAAACAGCAAACTGTCAGCACACAGGAAGAGGCCCAAAGAACTAACCTATCTTCACCAGTCAGAATACATGTATAGAGTTCTTAAATGATCTGATCTGGAATTCAAGATCAGATTTGACATATAGTGTTTTTCTTAACTGCTATTTAGACAGACTCTGGAATTAGGTAAAAACAGGGAATATTCATTTTCTAACTTCTGCACTTCCCCAAACTGATAATGAAATCAGACTTTTAAATAATCAATATCAATTATTTGCCAAGTGACTTCTCTCTGAAAGTATTCATACTCACAAGTGACATAAATTATATGCTCACATCTGATTTTATTTGATTATTTCCTATGGCAATATTGATCTTGGACTTCCTGTCCAAACTTCCTGGAAGATATGTATGTTTTCCTTTGGTTTAATTGATTCCTATTTTTAAAAGATAAGCTAGGACCTTAGCTAGTTTGGCTCAGTGTATAGTGTTGGAGTGGGGACTGATGGGTTTTGGGTTCAATTCTGATTAAGGGAACATGCTTGGGTTGTGGACTTGATCCTCAGAGTGGGATGTGCAAGAGACAGCCGATCCATGATTCTATCTCACCATTGATGTTTCCATTTCTCTCTCCCTCTCTGAAATCAATAAAAATATTTAAAAATTAAAAAAAAAATAAAAGATCAGTTAGGTTTTTTCCGTGTTACTGGGGTGAGGAATTCCCAGCCTGAGGGCCATATAAGGTCTGATAAATCATTTGTTCTGGCTCTGCCAAGGCATTAGGGATGAGTTAATTAAATATTTTACCAAAGATAGAAAGCTATTTTTTAATTTGATAATTTTGTATGACCCTTAAGTGATACTATAAGTATCTAAATGGCCTGTAGCAGAAAAAAGTTTCCTCACCCTTGGTAACATATTGGAAGTTTTTCATAAACTAATGATTCTCTTTAACTGGCTACTTGTTGGTAAGATTAAAGGCATACTTATGGTTATATAGATTCTCAACATCCCTGCCATTCAAAGGATTTTTTAAAAATAACCCTTTTAAAATTATTTTTATTGTCGGGATTATTGCAAATGTCCCCGATTTTCCTCCCGTTTGCTCTACCCGGCTCTCCACTCACTGATTACAATGGCTTTGTAGTATAGTTTGATATCTGGCATTGTGATTCCTTCAAGTTTGTTCTCCTTTCTCAAGGTTGATGTGGCTATTTGGCATCTTTATTGGTCCCCTATACATTTTTTGGATATATGTTCTAGATCTGAGAAATATGCCATTGGTATTTTAATAGGGATTGTGTTGAATCTATAGATTGCTTTGGGTGGCCTGGACATTTTAATGATTTAATTCTTCTAATTCATGAACATAGTATATTCTTCCACTTGTTTGTATCTTCTATATCTTTATTAAGTATCCTATAGTTTTCCAAGTACCTCCTTGGTTAAGTTTATTCCTAGGTATCTTATTATTATTATTATTTTGCAATGGTAAATGGGAGTATTTATTTATTTATTTATTTATTTATTTATTTTTAGTTTATCTTTCTGAGAGTTTATTATCGGTGTATAAAAATGCCATTGATTTCTGAATGTTAACTTGTATCCTGCTACTTTGCCAAATTCATTTATGAAGTCTAGTAGTTTTTTGTGGAGTCTTTAGGGTTTTCTATGTACAATATCATGTTATATGTGAATGAGAATTTTACTTCCTCATTTCCATTTTGGATGCCTTTCACTTTTTCTTCTTGTCTGATCGCTCTGGCTTGGACTTCCAATACAATATTGAATAAAAGTGGTGAAGCAGACAACCCTGTCCTGTTCCAATGCTTAAGGGAAATGCTTTTAGGTTTTGCCCACTGAGTATAATGTTGACTATAGGTTTGTCATATATGCCCTTAATTATATTGAGATATGTTCCCCGTATTCTCACTTTGTTGAAAGTGTTTTTCAAAAATAGGTGCTGGATTTTGTCAAAGGCGTTGCTTGTTCTGCAACAACTGATATGATCCTGTGAATTTCATCCTTTTTTAATGTGATGAATCACATTTATTGATTTGTGACTAGTGTACCAGCCTTGCATCCCCAGAATCAATTCTGCTTGGTCAGGGTGTGTGATAGTTTTAATGTATTGCTGTATTCAATTTGGTAATATTATGTTGAGGATTTTAGCATCTAACCTGTTTCCCCGAAAATAAGACAGTGTCTTAAATTAATTTTTGCTCCCCCAAACGCTCTAGGTCTTATTTTCAGGGGATGTCTTATTTTTCCATGAAGAAGAATATGGTACACATTTATTGTTAAATAAAAATAAAGAAAATTTATTACCTGTATGCGGTACGATAGTACGGTAGTTGTCAACACAAACCAGACAAACTGTGAATCCTACAGCTTCAAGAATTTACTCATTTATTCAATGACAATCATGTCATCATCTTCTGGAACATCATCCTAACAATCTAATTCCTGAATTTCCTGGTGAATTTCTTGTGACTCCATTTCTTTCAGAATCAGTGGACCAAATCTCTCATGTTTAGCAATAGCACTGTCTTTAAATGAGTACTTCTTGTCAAGGTAGCCTTCTCGCAGTGCATTTGCAATGCATCTGTCAGTGATTTTCTCCCATGAATTCTTCACCCAAGTCACAACTTCTTGCAGTTTAGGTTTCACAAAGTTTCCACACTGATTTCTCTCCATTCACACAGCAGTGACATCAGGACTCCACATAATGTCACTGGTTGTTACATGCCAGTTGGGGTGGCCCTAGCAACCAGTTTATGGAAAAATTAATTTTCATTCTGAGACAGAGTCTGGGGGCTTTATTTTCAGGGGGATGCCTTATATTTCACTCAGAAGGAAACCTGTAAGTAGGTCTTATTTTCGGAGGACGTATTATTTTTTTGGAAACATGGTATATTCATCAGGGATATCGACCTGTAATTTTTCTAGTTTGTGTTATCTTTATCTGGTTTTGGAATTATGGCATTGCTGGCCTCATAAAAAGAGCTTATAATTTTTTGAAAATATTTGAGGAGGATAGATGTTATTTCTTTGAATGTTTGCCAAACCTCTCCAGTGAAGCCATAAGGACTAGGAATTTTGTTTGCTGGGAGTTGTTTTGATTGATGCTTCAATTTATTAGTTGTTATCAACCTATTCCGGTTTCCTGATTCCTTCTAACTGAGTTTCATAAGACTGTATGTTTCCAGAATTTGTCTATTTTACCCAGATTGTCCAGTTTGTTGACATATAATTAGTTATTGCATTTTCTTCACACCCTTTGTAATTCTGTGGTGCCAGTTGTTCTATCACTCCTCTGGTCTATCTCTTCCTTGAACTCCCTCAGGAGTCTTTTAAATATACTTAGATGTTCCTATATTGGTTGCATGTAGGTTGATCAAGGTTATATCCTCTTCTTGGAATGATCCAATTAGTATTATGTAGTGATCTTTTTTGTCTCTTTTATGGCCTTTGTTTTACAGTTTATTTTGTCTGCTGAAACAGGTTTGGCTCAATGGATAAAGCGTCAACCTGTAGACTGAAAGGTCCCAGGTTCGATTCCGGTCAAGGGCATGTACATTGGTTGCTGGCACATCCCCAGTAGGGGGTGTGCAGGAGGCAGCTGATCGATGATTCTCTCTCATTGATGTCTCTCTCTATCCCTCTCCCTTCCTCTCTGTAAAAAATCAATAAAATATATATTTTTTAAAGTTCATTTTGTCTGATATAAGTATTGCTATCTCACTTTTTTTTTTCATTTTCATTTGCGTGGAAAATTTTTCTACATATCTTATTGTCATCCTATGTGTCTTTTGCCACTTATTTGGATTCTCTTTGTTTCTTGTGGAGTCTGGCTAGTGATTCATCAATCCTGTTTTCATTGATCTTTTGTTTGTGTGTGCGCATGTTGTTGTTTATTTTCTCTATGTCCTTTATTTTTGCTCTTATCTTTATTATTTCCTTCCTTCTAAATCATCTGGGATTTTCTGTTTTATTCCTAATTCTTTAGTTGTAGGTTAGATGGTTTATTTTAGCTTCTTTTGCAGTCTTCCATAGATTTGGGGTTGTTTTGTATTCATTTTCGTTTGTTTCCAGGATGTTTTTATATTTCTTCCTTGATCTCATTGGTAACCAATTCATTGTTTGTTAAACACTACTTAGCTTCCATGTGTTTGAAATTTTTAAAAATTATAGTTGATTTCTCATTTCATGCTTTTGTTATCTAAGAAAATGCTTGATATAATTTCAATCTTTTTGAACTTATAAAATTTGTTTTTGTCCTAACATGTGATCCAGTGTTTCAAAACTTTTGACATATGTGTACCCCTTCTATAATTTTCATAGCTCTGAGTACCCTTTGTCAAAAAAAAATGGATGTATTTTAATAGTAATCAAAATATATATTTTTATTTTTTTGGTACATACACAAAATAATAATAAACAAAAAATAAAATTATTCATAATAAAATATAAATAAAAGTTATATTATAAATAACATTTATTTGCACACTGGACTATCTCACACCTCACAAGACTGTCTTGATTTGACTCATGAGAATGTAGAATTAGGTGCAGCTAAGCACTGTGCATTGCATATCCCCACCAAACTCTGTTGCAACTTTGGGAAACACTGAATTATGATCTATGTTTGAGAATGTTTCATGTGCACTTCAGAAGTATGTATATTTGGAAACTTTGGAATGAAATGTTCTGTAAATACTAATTAAATCCTTCTATTCACCTACTGATGGGTACATGGCTGTTTCCAGATCTTAGCTATTTTAAATAATGCTGCTGTGAAGATAGGAGTGCATATGTTCTTCCTGATTTGTGTTTCTAGTTTCTTAAGATATATTCTTAGTAGTGGGGTCACTGGGTCAAATAGAAGTTTCATTTTTAATCTTTTGAGGAAACTCTACATGCCATTTTCATTCTCTAAGCCTATGTTACCCTTTCTCTATTTTTTTCTTACAACAGTCCTTTAAGCATATCTTGCAATATTTGTTTAGTGGTAATAAACTTACTTAGTATCTTTGTCTGGGAAGTTTCTTATTTCACCTTCAATTTGAATGATAACCTTGTTGGAAAGAATAGTTTTGGTTTCAGATATTTGCTTTTCAATACTTTGAATACTTCATGCCATTCCCATCTTACTTGCAGTGTTTCTCTTGAGAAATCTGCTGACAGCCTTATGGAAGTATTCTTGTAGTAACTGCCTGTATCTCTCTTGTTGACCTTATGATTCTCTCTTTGTCTTCAATCTTTGCCATTTTATTATGATACAATTCTCTTTGTGTTCAACTTGATTAGGACACTCTGTGCTTTCTGAAGTTGTGTGGCTTTTTTTCTTCATCAGGTTAGGGAAATTTTCTTTCACTATTTCCTCAAACAGTTCTTTATGTCTTACTCAACTTATTTTCCCTCGGGTACCCCAATATGGATGTTGTTCTGTTACTTGTTGTCCCATAGTTCCCTTAAACTCTCCTCATGCTTTTTAAGAGTCTTTTTTTTAATTTTAACTGCTCTAATTTAGTGTTTTTATTTTCTACCATATCTTTCAAATTTCTGATTCAATCTGCTTCTAATTCTTTCTAGTGTACTCTTGATATCAGATATATTAGTGTTCATTTTTCACCAGTTCTTATTCATGGTTTCTATGTAAGTTTTTATGGTGTAGTTCCCACTGTGTTCATTGTAGTTTTCACTAAGTTCCTTGTGGGTCCTTATAACCATTACTCTGAACTCTATATCTGATAAGTTGTTTACCTTCATTCCATTTAGGTCTTTTTCTGAAGATTCCTTCTTTTCTTTCATTTAAAGTTTTGTTTTGTTTTTTGTCTCTCAGTTTTAGTTGTCTTTTTGTGTTTGTCTCCATGTATTAGATATACCTCCTATTCTTTGTGGGGCAGCCTTTTATAGTAATGTCTTGTGGGACCCAGTGATGTGGTTTCATTAAAGTCTTGTGCTGGATGCTGTAGGAGGGACCCTTTTGTGGATCATTTGGATTTTTCTCTTATAATTGGGTCTGGATTGTTGTTTTCCCATTCTTGGGTGAGGTCTTTTATCCAGCTGGCTAACTATGAGTCTCAATAACAACCACATTGTGTGAGTTATTGTACAGGTCCTAATAAGACAAAACAAACCAGAAAACAAGTAGAAACATAGAAAAGAACAAGACACCAATAGCAAAATAACCACAAGATAAAGGAGAAGTGGGAAAGGGAAAAGATAACAAGAATAATAAGTGAGAAAGAAAGAAAAATTAATAATAATGATAATATAAAAAATAGAATACCGGAAGAGAAAAGGGGAGAAAAATTCTTAAAAGAAGGGAGATAAGCAAGAATAAAGAGTATTAATAGAAAAACCATTAAAAAAGAATAGAAAAGCCCTAACCAGTTTGGCTCAGTGGATAGAATGTTGGCCTGTGGATTGAAAGGTCCCAGGTTTGATTCTGGTCAAGGGCATGTGCGTTGGTTACGGGCACATCCCCAGTAAGGGGTGTGTAGGAGGCAGCTGATCAATGTTTCTCTCTTATTGATATTTCTAACTCTCTATCCCTCTCCCTTCCTTTCTGTAAAAAAAATCAATAAAGTATATAAAACAAAAGAATAGAAGGAAGAGAAAAAATACGAAAAGGTAAAAAGAAAAGAAAGATCAAGTGAAAGAAAGAAAAGAAAAAAAGTAAGTAGAATAAAAAAAGAAAAGAGGCAAATAAGAAATATGAAAGAAACAAGAAAAAATAAAAGAAAAAATAACAATAATAATAATACCAAAGCCCAAAACAAAACAAAACAAAACTCAACAACAACATAATGATGAAACAACAAAAAACCAACCAAGTGAAGTTTGGACAGATTTCAGTGCCTGCTAGGATTTCCTGTTGTACCTGCTCTTGTGTTGTCTGAGGCTGTTTGGTATGCTGGTTTCAGAACTCCCTGGAGATACAGTTTTGCCAGCCAATGTGAGAAGATGCCCACATTTGGCTCTTAGCACCCTGTTCAAAGCTGCAAGTGACCCACAGCGTGTGGATGCCTCCACCAGGCTTGGCTGCCCTTGGCCAAGCTGAGCTCCTAGGCTGGTTTTTTTGTTTTTTTGTTTGTTTGTTTGTTTGTTGTTGTTTTTTTAGTATCAGGGAGAAAGGGATGCTAAAATATTGGAGGGGATGGCTCAGCACAGGTATCCTGGCTGCCATCCTCTCTGCTGCTCTCCCTAGCTCCTTCCACCCCGTCTCTCCTCTGGCGTCTTCAGTAGGCACTGCTCTCCCTCTACAGAAACCTACCGTGAGAGTCTGGAAAGGAAAACTCTATGTCCCAGCCCTTTAAAAAAGTTAATTTATCTCCAAGGGCTCAGTTCCCGGGCTGATAGAAGCCCATGGCTGGTTGCTGTGTGGGTGGCTGATCCCGGCTCTGGGTATCCAGACTTGGGAGCTTTGTCTGGAGTCCAGGCCCCTCTCCTCTCTGGGGGAACCCTCCCACCTCTGGCCCTCCGCTCCCAGGAGCAGGGACAGCGCCTCTTGCTTACCCACCCTTCCTACGAGTCTCCAGGAGGCTTCTGCCCTCCCTTGTGAAGTCTCCTCCTCAGCTTGTCTTCATCTGGTATCTCAGGGTGAATATGCCCCAATTTAGTTTTAATTCCAGCTAGACTTTGGGAAGAGGTAGGAGAAAGGTCTACCTACTCTGCTGTCATCTTCTAATCCTTTGGGACTTCTATGAAAGCAATCCTAATAACAATAAATGCATTCTTTTTACTTTTTGAAGGGCTAATATTCTACCTTCTGATCTGTTTTCTACGTACTTGCAGAATTACATTTAAAGTTAATTTCCAAAGTGTGTTAGCTGCCACTTGGCAAACAGCCATTTTTTTCCTATATGAACTGTTAACATTTTTTTTAACACAACATTAATGTAGACAGCATCTATTATTGATTACCTTATTGCTCCCAAATATGGTTTTGACTTAAAAAAAGAAACAATCCCCATTTTCTAGACATTGTTTATTTCAGTATCCTCTTTCCCCCCGAAATCAGATATAAGAAAGTAATCATTTTATTTTTTACATTATTATTTTTTGGTTATTTTATAGATTACCCATTAGATTACTATTTTTTTTCTGTCTTTATTTTAAACCCTAGGTAATTTATCTTCCCAAATTCTCTTAGATTTTAATCTCTTTCAGGGTAATGAGAATAACTGTTTGTCTTTGTCTTCTAGTGCCTGATACATGGTAGAAATTCAATGGAAGTTTATTAATAAATGAACGAATGAGGGAATGAATAAATAAATATGGCATTAGTGTTGATGGAGAGGTTAATATGAGAAATATTAAGCCTTGTTATTTAATCTATACGGTCTACCGTGTGACAGGATCAGTGCTAAGTTCTTGGAGCAGATGCCAGCCATGCTCTGTAGTTCCAGTTCCCCTCACCGTTGCAGCGGATGAGAGCCTTCTCCCCAGTGTGTCAGAGGGCTGCCCTCGGCAGGACAGAATCCACTCTGCTCATGTGTAATGTGGGCAGGGGGAGTTATTTTCTAAAAGCACAAAGGCAAGAGAAATCTGAACATAATCTTTTGCATGAACCTTCAGTAATTAACATGAATGTTTTGCTTCACAAATAATATTTTTAAATATAAGTCAAATAAGCAAATGGTGTGATTGCTACCAAGTGAAGGCAGATTTTCACAGCACAAATTATAGTCTGGGGACAAAGTTGTATCTTTTGATTTTTTTTTTAAGTTCATGCAGATAACTACTATATAGAATGAGGCTTCTTTAGAAGATTCATTTGTGAAGGCCATAAGTAAATAGTGTTCATGTCCCTTAAAAAGAGTGTATTTATGAAACATAGCATGTCAGACATTTTATAAGCTAAATTATATACCTTACATCTATATGAGAAGATAAAATATTCTTGGATAAGGTATTTTCATATAGTCCCATTGAAAGGAAAGTTACATGTAAGGAAAATGTGATTATACTAAATATAGGAAATTTGATGGCCTTGAGTAAAAATTCAAAATCCAGTAATATTCTAAATAAAACTGCAATTCTTTTAAAAATATATTTTATTGATTTCAAAGTAAAAAGGAGAGGAAGAGAGAGATAGAAACATCAACCATGAAAGAGAATCATCAGTTGGCTGCCTCCTTCATGCCCCTGCTGGGGTTCGAGCTGCAACCTGGGCATGTGGCCTTGACTGGAGTCGAACCTGGGACCCTTCAATCCACAGGCCAATGCTCTCTCTACTGAGCCAAACCAGCTAGGGTGAGAAAACTGCAATTTTTAAATTAAAAATTGGTATGGGTCAGTTTGTTTAAAAAATATTAAATGTGAGGCTTCACAATAAATGTGGAATCTTAAGTCCATTTTTTATAACAGTCACATACTGCTTGTGTATATTCTGGACAGAAGTTACTGATGGGGCAATAATGGAATACATGAGAGCTTTTACTGTGGCCACAGCGCCGTGCTGGAGCAGTTTTGTTGGAGTGCTGTTTCTCAATCTGGTAGCATACTTTAGGTAAAGAAAGGAACTTCCCTTACTTGAAACTGCTGTGTCATTTCTTCTTCCTTAACTGAAATCCCAACCCAGGTTCAGGAAATGCCCTAAGGAGCCACTTCTCTTTTCTCTTTCCTCTACTAACTGGATTTCAACCACTCCAAATTATTCACCATCAGATCTGTTACGATGGTTGTCGCTTTGGCATGGTGCTTATGTTATGGGAAGAGCGGTTATACGTTGGTGCTGTTTGTAGACGTGATAACAGTGATAGCATCCAATCATTGCTGGTAGGTAACGGAACTGGCAAGTTAATCTTCCTTACTTTAAACAAACGCTGAAAAGGAGTCTAACCAATATCTATTTTACTTTGATATGTGTGGCTTGTTTATAATTGTGGTTTCATTTTGCATGATCACTAGGCATTAGGATATTAGAGTAGTCAACTGTGGTTTGCTGTAATTTGGGCAAAATACATCTGAAACTCAATATCCTATGTTAATCAAGGTGGATAAATCTCTGTTTTAGTTAATGAGAACCAAAGCAATTTCTCCTTCGAGTTTGATAATCTCAGTTACTAAGTTGGAACATAATTTAACATTTTATGGCATCTTATATATTATTTTATGAGTCAAAGCTAATTTCTGCTTATATTTTAATAATATGTATTTCATTGGTTTTTAAATGTAGGAAAATGTTACTGCTCATAGCAGAAATAACACCTGATAGTACTTTAACATAGGTTATTTTCCTGGAGTTAAATGTTCTTTTGGGTTTATAATGAACATTTGGGTCCAGAAAGTTTGCATAGGAGATGTCAAGAATTCCAAAGCAATAATTGTTTACATTAATAGTTTCAACTATAATAATAAACGTTGGAGTAGAGACTTGAAAGTTATATATATGAATATATACACACACCTATCTGTGCATGTATTTTATATATATTTGTTTATATGAATAATAATTTCATACTTTTAATATTGTCTTAAATGTTTTTTTGGAAATAGACATTTTGAGAAAAATAAACCTGAGGTAATCTTTAATTAATTCCAGGTAAGATATTAGTAAGTTACTTACTAAAAACTTTATTTAAACTTTAAGAGACTAAAATAAACTTCACAATTCTTCCCTGGTCAGAGACTGTATCAACAAAGCAAAGTGAAACGGAATATGGAGTTCATTATCAAGATTATTCAGTCAATCCTGCTCCACTTCTATTTTAGATAAATCTAAACATATTTTTATACTTATGAATAGCTTTTGAATTAGTGCTAAATCTTTTATTATTTTGGTGGAAGCTATCCTAAAGAAGCCAAACTTTATGATATCAATTTTCAGAATTAAAATATATATTTTTTAGCTATAAAGCAAATGAAATATATATGTCTTCTATTTCTTTGGTTTTAATTATTATAATCATTTTTAATTTTTAATTCAATTTCAAATAAGTATATATGAGTAAATTTTGTTGAGCTGAAACTTGGATCTGATGTCAAAAATGAAATAAGCTGAAAAATGTTTCTTAAAGGCCAGCTTGATTTTGATGATTGTGGCACAAGGGTTTGTTCTAAGTTCTAGAAAAATAAAATAATTATGAGGTCTTTAAATATGATGTACATTTCTCTTTTAAGTAAAATTTTTTGAAATTATGGTAATTAACACAGTGAATATAGAAAATAACTTTGAAAACAGTGGTTTGAAGAGTTAGATAAAGGAAATAAGGCAAGGAAAAACTGAAAAAAAATCTTATCCAATAATTCCAAACAAACCAATGAAACATGTTTCAAAGGGAACAATGACGGCTGTTGATAAAATAATGAACATCTGACACATGTGGAAATGCAGTCATTCAATCCTTTATCAGTCAAATTACAAATAAAATTATATGGAATCAGCTAGACATGACAGATTCTTTATGGAGATAAGTTTAATTAATTTTATAGTAAGAAGAAAAAATAGATTAAGCAATGGAGTTATAACAGATCCAGAAAGTTAATGTTTACAAATAGCAGATGGCTTTTTTTTTTTTTTTTTTTTTTTACTATTTGGCAAAACACAACAAATGTATAATGCAAAATATAGTTTCTGTGCAGGTTTTACTGATTATATTTATTAAGATCAGAATGAAGAATCTGTGAGGCATAGAGTGAGTGTATGAGCAAAGCTGAAAGAATCACACATGTCCTCAAAAACATAACCTATGGGGGAAGAGCTTAACAGTAGTCTAGTGGAAAAAATGAATAATAAGAAACTAATGTACAGAAGTATTTCTTATTTTATAGAGCTGTGAATTACCAGCCAGTTATAGAAACTGTGGGCTGGGGTGGAGGTGTTGGGCAATATATCAACATCTGGCAAATATTACTTTGCCTGTGAGACTAGAGGAAGACCGATAATTTTGTGATCCTGTTAAATTTTATTTTT